>CM021731.1:122531441-122579829 GCA_011075105.1 Heteronetta atricapilla | reverse complement strand
CTCTCCTCTCCTCTCCTCTCCTCTCCTCTCCTCTCCTCTCCTCTCCATCTTTCTCATATATACCTTCTGGTTTTCAAGTTCTTCAGTTTTCTATATCCCAGCTAACCCAAGCACTTATACATTTCATTAAGATTTGTTACCCTTCTCTTAATATATGCCAATGGAAAGAGAGTAATTTAGCTTTGCTTTATGTTTTGTCGCTTACTAGTTTCTATGACTTGACTTGACTTTTCACTTCCTAAATTTATTTAACACATTAGAAGTATGATTAAAACTTTATAAATGCTCAAGTAAAAACTTTTTTTTTTTTTTTTTTTTTTTTTTTTTCTGATAATTTTCTTATGACATGACTATAGTATTTTAAAAGATTTGTCAGGAAGAGTTTCCCTACAAAAAATAAATAGATAAATAATAATAAATATTTATTGTTTCAAATTACTCACCATCAAAATCCTGTAAGCTATAGCAACACCAAATTCACTAATATATATATATATATATATATATGCCACTCCCAGCTGTTTTTTGTACTTCTTAGTTATATATTTTTTTTTAACTTCTTTGCAAAATTCACAAGTCCTGAGAATTCATCTTGCTGAAGCAACCACTAGAGTTACAAATGCCAATTATTGCATTACAGTTCACTGTATTTGTATACATATTCTACAGCAGAAGCATAATACCCACATCTTTTGATGATCTATATTTGATGATCTATATTTCAGGTTGTAAGGGCAATTTAGGTATGAAATGTAAACCTGATCTTTGAAACATAATGCTTTTTCCAGAGCATTGCTATCTCCAGGAATCAAGTTTTTGTTTTCTCTCTGATCCATCAGATATTTAGATTTTTGATGTAATGTGAAACAGCTTTAACGGGACATTAGAGCCTGGCTGCCATGATAGGAAGGAAAGTCTGGAGTTAGAGGATGTGGGAGTTCCCCTGGCAGGGTGAGCTTTAATTCCTCAGCCAGGATATAAATCTGGTGCTGGACAATGCTCAGATGATCAGTGTTATCTGTGTGTTATCTGTGTGCTGAGTGTTGATCAGGCCCTAAAAAAGATAAAATCTTCAGGAATGTTTCATGTATTCAGGTATGTTTGAAGAGATCATCTTTATTATCACAGTGATAGATCCTGGACCACCTAAGGATAACCTCTGATCACATAACGGTAATCCAAAGCAATTTCTTTCAGTTTTCAGTTTTCTGTGAGTTTCTTTCAGTTTGCATATAAATGAGTATGTAGAACTGAGTCTCCTCAAAATTCTGCAAATCATAATTACACAAACTTTTCCAGCAATCTCAGTTCTTCTTTCACATCCTTGTCCAAAAAGACAAGACGAACAAGCAAATAAATAAATAATGAATCAAAAATTATGTGAAAGTATTCATTTTTGTGACCTATGAGATGCACTATCATTGCAAGCAACACATCTTCCAAGCAAGCTTGATTTTTTTTTTCAAAAATCTCCCAAAGATTTAAGTTTTCTTAAATAAATAAATATACTAATTTAGAGAAGGTTTAAGGATCATAAAAAGCCTACCAACAACGTCTTCAGAAATTTAGGCTATCTCTTATATTCCTAATTAACACTCTTCTATCTTCTATCCTATCCTTTTACTACAAACACCAAAACTTTGTCTCAGAAATCTTTATCATTCCTAAGTTAAATTTCTCTTCATGTGTTAGAAACACTAATGAAAATAAAATAAAATAGAATAATAAAATAAAATAATAAAATGAAATAAAATAAACTTTTTCAATGTGATGATCAAATTAGCAACACTGTACTCTGATTTTGAATATTCTCAAATTGAAAGTCTGATTTTTATTTAGTGATGAAAACTGCTAACAGAAATGTGATGCAAAACCAACATTTCTGACAGTTGTAGCATCAGTAGTGGTTTTTAGCTTCTGACTCATATTGTAATTTTCCTAAAAATATCAGATCTGGTTAGGAGAAGCAAATGTTTCCTAAGAATGTTTTTCCAAATAAAGTAAAAATGTCCAACTCTGAATTAAATCAGCAAAATTCTTTATATCCTAACTTACTTATTGTGAGTGAACTCATATTCCCTTAAACCTATGACAGAGGAATAAGGATGATAAGAAGCCTGTGTATCTACTGCCAAAGCTAGTACTTATCTGTTTCAACAAACTTGAAATGTTCAATCCAAGAAGCAAACTGACATGAATAGTAAAACTTTTCCTAGACATTCTGCATTCTGGTATGAACATATCTGAATCAGAGGATGAAAAACTTAAATAACTGTAAGAGTCATGTGAGACCAAGCACTTAAGCACTTTAGTAATCTGCAGGGTCACAGGGAAATATATTCTGAAATATAAAAATTATCAAAAGAATTGCATGCAATATTCATCACTGAGACCATCAACAGCATGGGAACATTTTGTGACACATTCTTATACAGTTTCATGTTTTATCAATTGGTAGTTATATTTATATGTCCTAGAAAGATAAACAAACTTACAAAAAGTAAGTACCCTAGAAGATCATAGATTATGTCTACATTAGCAAATAATGGAGACTGCCAGATCATAGAATCACAGAATATTCCTAATTGGAAGGGATCCACAAGGATCATTGAGTCCAACTCCTGGCTTCTCACAGGACTACCTGAAAATTAAACTATATGTCTGAGAACGTTGTTCAATTTTTTCTTCAACTCCATCAGGCTTAGTACTGTTACGTTTTCTCTGGTGACCCTGCTCTATTCCTCTATAACCCTCTCAATGATGAACCTTCTCCCTACATCAGCCTGAACCTCCCTGGATACATCTTCTTGCTTTTCTGTTAGGACCTACTGCTGGTCACCAGGGAGAAGAACAACACCTGCCCTTCTGCTCCCTCTTGCAGGCCACCTTGAAGTCTCCCCTCAACCTCCTCTTTCCTAGGCTGAACAAACCAAGTGATCTTGGTTTGACCACTTCTATACATGGAAGATGTATGACCACTCCTCATACATCTTCCCCTCTAAACTCTTCACTATCTTTGTAGACCAGTTTTGAATATTCTTTAATAGTTTTATGTCTTTCTTAAATTGTGGGACCCAAAACTGCACACTGTACTTAAGGTGAGTCCGCACCTGTGCAGAGCAGAGTGGGACAGTCGCTTTTCTTGACCAGCTAGCAGCTCTGTGCTTGATGAAGCCCAGGATACAATTGACCCTCCTGGCTACCAGGAGTTACAATCTTAACACATACTCAGTTTGCTGTCAATGAGAACCCAAGATCCCTTTCTGTGAAGGTGATTTTCAGTTTCTCATCCCCTAGTCTGTACATATACCCAGGGTTGCCCGATCACAGGTGCAGAATCCAGTACTTGCTCATGTTGCAAGTACCTGTTTCTGACTAGTTCTGTGCTGACATTTTGTCCAGAAGTATTATGTGAGAGCCAGTATCAAAAGCTTTGCTAAAATAATAATAACAATAAAAACAATAACAACAACAATAAATCAAATCCATTGACTTTCCTTGGTCAACAGGATGTGTAACTGTGTCATAAAAATTAGCTAAGCAAGGCTTTCCCTTTCATGAACACTTGTTGACTATGACCAGTGACTGTTTTGTCTTTCAAGTTTTCTTCAATAACTCCCAGAACAATTTTCTGCATAATTTTACAAGGTGCTGAGGTTAGACTGATAGGCCTGTTATTACCAGGGTCTTCTTTCTTACCCTTGTTGAAAATTGGAACAACATTTTCCAGCTTCCAGTCTACTGGAATTTTTCCAGATTCCCAAGACCGTTGATAAAGATTGAGAGAGATCTCATGATGACATCAGACGGATATTTGAATACCCTGGGATGAATTCCATTAGACCCCGTAGACTTATGTGCATCTAGGTGGAGCAACAAATCCCACACAAGTTCTGAGTTGGCTGGGAGTTTATCATTCTTACTGTCATGGTTCTCTACCTCAGGGCTCCAGGGGTCCCAAGGCCCACCGTAAGCGTTAATGACAGAGGTGAAAAGGGCATTAAATTTCTCTGCTTTATCCATATCCCTATTTGTTAGGTGGCCAATATCATCAAGTAACAGAACAATTTTTTCTCTGGTCCTCCTTTTGCCGTTAACACACTTGAAAAATATGCTTTTACTTTTCCCCCACAGTACTGATCAGCTCCAAGCTTGGGGATATGGTTTAGTGGGGACTGTTAGTGTTAGGTCAGAGGTTGGACTCGATGATCTTGAGGTCTCTTCCAACCTAGAAGTTCTGTGATTCTGTGATTCTATAACTGAAGACATGTAAGCTCTAAAAGATCACAGCTCAGCCAAGCAGGCTTTCTGCCCAGCTTGCTTGATTTCTGATATTTTGGGATTGTCTGTTCCTATGTTCTTAAGAGATTACTCTTAAAAAAGTGATTAACATTGATGGACCCAACTACTTTCAAAAACAAATGTAAATTTGTAGCCAATACAGTTGGTGCCAATGGCCTGCTGTCCACACTATACACCATTTTGGAAGCTTTTCTTCGTATTGTTTCTTTTCTGATTTGAGGGACTGAAATCACATTAGCAGTTGGAGCAAACCTTTCAGCTGAATTTTATCCTAGCTTGTGTGCTCTGATGGGCACAAAAATATAATAAATGGAAAGGAGCAATACATATGGTTTTGAAAGCACATTGCTTTTCCAAACAAGTATATTTTCTTAGAAGTTCCCATAGATGCATGCTGGTATAAATAGGTATCTTTTCAATTCTTCACACACTGGAAAATAGCCTTAATTCCTAAAACACAAATGATTTGCAAAAACAGATCAAAGTAGTGACCTCAGGGTCAGACTGTTAAGAAAAAATGTAAAGTGTTTTGAAAGGAATTATTATTCACAGAGATGTTTACCTGCTCTAGTTTGTTCCCACAGGAGCAGATGGAGTTTCAAAAGATGAATTTTGCTTACACTAATGCAAAATATATAGATAGCTGTTAGTAAGTGAAAGAGGAAGTGAATACCTCTAGGACTGCTCTGTAAATAACTGCTCAGCTAAAAGGATTTTAAAAACTGTAAATAAAAGACATAAAGAAAAAAAGGTACTCTCATTTGTACCTGAGTAAAGTGGATTTAAAATGTAGGATAGTATGTCTTCAATTAGAAACATTCTAAAAAATTATGAAAATAGTAAGACAAAAAATTTTGACCAAATCTTTCTGGAAAAATTATACCACAACATTATGATAGTCAATGAAGAAAAAAATATTTATTTCAATTTTTATTACTACCTCAGAATATCAATGCACTATTTACATATGCATTTCAAATCAAGCACTTTGAGGAAATAATTCTATATCTTCCCACTGGCTATAATGAAAATCCAGACAACTGTCTCTGATATAAAATGACTACATTCAGTCAGGTGTGTAAACCTTTAATTTCAGTAAATGACTTGGAGTCCTAATGCCACATGGTATGTGTTGTGTGCCAGAATCACAGGATTTGACCCATCAGCTTCTGTGGCCTTACAATCCTCTCTGTAAAACAGAATAGCTGCCATGTATTCACCCCACTCAAACAGAGAAAATAAAAGCATATAGCAAATACATGTGTATATTGTTACTCTTTTGCAAGTACATGATAAATGCTGTTGATAAGTCACAAAAAAAAAAAAAAAATCTAAAGCATCTAGCACCTGCTGCTCTTGGTGCTTCAAGTAATTGCTCTGTTAGCAGACTGCTGCTGACTTCAAAGACTGATGATTATGCTGAGAGTGATGGGGAGGCTCAGCAGACAGAAGGAGTATAGTGGGTTTAAGCAATTAATAAATGTTTTCACTGTCACTAGAGAGGGTGAGAGCAGATTCTGAAGACTACATTGCATTATATTACATTACATTGATTTTAAAATTACTGCTCTCAGTGCTCTCACATTGCTTTTGTGGTTTTTTGTTTGTTTGTTTGCCTGCTCGTACTGGATAGCAAACCAAGCATAGATGACTCCTGTTCTGAAACACTATGGTACGTTTCAAAATCTGAGAAGAACTAAAACACAGGTGTAGGGCATTGCCAATAAAATTCTTTTTATATATAAAGGATATAAACACTTAGTTTTGACCTGGTCATAGCAACTTGTAAACATAACACATAACAAATGTTATTCGACTATTTTCACTTGAGCTTCCCTTGACTGGTAACCCAGGGAAAGTGATCCTGCTGTTCCTCATGCTGTCAAACTGAAAGAAAATATATAACCAGCTATTTATTAAGTCTTCAATTAATTTCAAGTAATTGGTTTCTAGAATATCATACCTGTCTCATATAATAACCTAAATTCTTGCTCTATGACATAGATAATGTGTTTTATTCTATGCTTGAGGAAACCATTGCTGTCATTACTCTCAACCCTGTCCTTCTGGTTATCAACTGCCCAAACTTGATTTTTGAGTGTTCAAGCATTTTGTTAATTTGGAGACTCTATTGAATTGAAAACAAACCATGAACACAGAATGGTAAAATGGTAAGAGATCATGGAAAAATAAATAAATAAATAAATAAACACAAAAAACAAACCTCTCTATTCCTTTGTTTAGTGTACTTAACAGAAGCTATTTTGGACACAACTATAAAGGAAGTGGTATTATCTACTCAATTTTCCTCTCTCATCTGATGCAGTAGCTTTTGAATTTCTGGAAAAATATAAAATGATAGTAGGAACATGTTAATGGGAGAGATGCAGACATCAGTAACAGTATTGTTCAGCAACTAAATTCTTGTCCGCATGTAAAATACTATATTTCACAAGTCCATGGCCAGTTAAAAAGCTTCTGCTAGAGTAGTTCCAGACATGTTAATTTTTTAGAAGGTGTTTGGATGTTCAAAAAATTCCCTACTGTAGTATTTTAATTCATTTTGAATTATGCAATTCCTTTTGCTCTTGTATTTTTCTTTTTCTAATATTTTCAATAAAAATATATTCAAATAAGACTTCCTTTTGCTTTTATTGGAAATACATTTGGAGCTTCATATAGCTGAATGTGGATTACAGCACAAGAATATTTAGCCTCAGCAGGTAGAGAAAAAATAGGAAAATAATATGGAAAGAGTGGGCTGAAGAAAGAATTTCAGGAGAAATCTATATTTTGCAAATAAAAGCTTTTTTCACTTTTGAGAAAAAAAAAAAAATGTGTCTGTTATCTTAAACAAATGCAGCTCAAATATGGAGTCCATGTGAGAAATGTGTGGGGAGCAATAAGGAAGTTAAAGAAATCTTCAATTTATTTTTTTTTTTTTTTCTGCATCTTGTAATGAAAACTTGTGAACAGGAAATATGGAGATGAGAAAACATTTTGAGATTGTACTTAAAATTAGAGGATTATAGATTTCGTTTCTAGTGCTGTCAGGTATCGAAACTTCTTTTATGAAGCATGTGTCTCAGTATAAATTTGTTGTACAAAATCAAAGGCAGATCAGTTATTACTGAATGTTACAGGAGGTACGATAAGTAATGTGCCAATGTTCACCAATAATCTAATGTTAAACCATGGCTGTTTAGGAAGACTCTTTTTGCTAACTTATGTCCAATCTATTCTTGGAAAAGAAACATTGAGGTAACTTAGGTTTGTGCACAGGCGCTTTCTTTTGGATCATTTTTGAACTCAGAATCACAAAATAGTTGAGGTTGCAAAGGACCTTTGGAGGTCATCTTGTATGACTCCTCTTGTCTCTGCTCAGTCAAGGCCAATCAGAGCTAGTTACCCAGGATCATGTTCAAGGAGGGAGACTCTACAACCTCTCTGGGCAACCTGTGCCCTTGGTCATCCACTTTCTGATATTCAAACAGAACCCCCTTTGTTTTAGTTTGTGTCCATAAATGTCTTTTAAATATGTAAATAAATGTCTTTTAAATAATTATAATACTCTGGGAGAGAAACAAAGGAAGATAAATCCCTCGCAATTTTAGAAGTTACTGTTTTCAGACAAGCATTATTCATTATAGACCACCAAATCTAGCAAACACTAGCTTTTTCACCAACACTGTAAGATTTCCAGTTTCAGATTATCTAATGAAATATAAAATTCTGAGGCTTGCCAGACTAGAAAATCTTAGCATTAATTTATATTTTAGATTCAAATTGCATGAAAAAGACATTGAATCCTAGCATATTTCCATGATGTTTGATGAGACAAATTGATTTCAATGTAATGTAATTCCAGTGACATCAATAGAGATACACTAAGGATTATTTTAATCCATTTAACAATATTGCCTAAATTAAAACAGAAAGGAACAAAAACAAACAAACAAACAAAAATAAATTAGTAACTCATAGGAACTCTACACAAAATAGGCATTTAAGAGCAATAATGTCACTGAAATAAATGTATATCTGATAAATCTTTGGAACTTCTGCTAAAATCTTTATTTAACATTTACGTCAAGTGTACTAGAATACTGAATGAAACAGGCACAAATAAAACCAGATGCAGATGGTTCTTTCTGGGAGTTGAGATGAAATGTAAATGAAACCTGAAGTGTTTTCTCTCAAGTGGCTACTCTTGCAGCTTTCCTTGCACTTGATCACTGAGGCAGCATTAAAAAATTATTTATGTGAGCTCCTCGAGTCAACTATTTTTGAGAGTCTATGTTTTGAAGAGAATGAGTCGATAGAAATATTTTACTACCTTTACTACCAGAGGCAAAAGCTGATGGGAAGCTCTGGAAAAAATATGTTTTTAATAATATCACGTATCCATTCAGATGGGTCCAGAAGCTAGGCAACGTTACTTTCACAGATTACAGATGTCAGTAAAGAAAACTGAGCTATCTATTCATCTTAAGCAGAGAGCTTTTTTGTATTTTTTTCCTAGAGCTTTCAACAGGAAGAAACAAGCACTCATCCAAAAATGAGGAGAAAGAAGAAAATAATTTAAGAAATCTATAAAAAAAAAAAAAAAGTGATTAATCTGTTTTTCTCTCCCTTCACTAGCCCACTCTGTGATCTCAGGCTTACCACTGCTACAAGTGCAATGATTAGGCACTCACTAACTGCACCTGGAACTCCTGCTACCTGGATATCAGAACTTTATGATCTAGAATTCTACAGTTAGTGGGCAACACAAGAATTACCTAATCTATTCATGTAGTCAGGATGGATAAATACTGACTGAAGCTAATCATCTACTGGTCCTATAAATGTTCGTCTTAAGCAAAGAAACGTTTTGAACTCTCTTCAGAACTGCAGTGGGCTGTGACCTAGCATCTCCACCTGTGGAGGGATGCCTCTAAAGGCAAGACTCCTTGAGTTTCAATGATTTTCTGTTGAATGTGCTGATGTTATGAAGGGTGAGTAATGCACTGAAAGAGGAAAAGTTCTTGAGCACGCAACTGAGTTTAGAAATCCACAATACCTTTCTGTATATAAATCCTCAATACCTTAAGTTTTGTGTGAACTTTACCATTTATGAATCTTTAACTAAGATACTGTTTTGATTATAGCAAGTACTATTGACTTATTGTATTAGGTAGGCTAATTATTAACTGGTGATTAAGTGCTGCTAAGGAAAAAAATGATGTAATCTAATTTATGATTTATCATAAATGTATCAGTACCTTAAAAATGTACCTTAACTTTGTGTATATATATATATTTTTGTGACAACACTTAGTCTTTTTCAGTATTCAGAATCTTTATCAAAGAATCCATGCACACAACAGGCAGTCAAAATCTTGCCCTCAAATAAAAATGGGCACACTTTTTTTCTGGCAGAGACTGGAACTAGAAGTTACATACAGTTCCTGGGCTTCTTGCTAGTGCTGCAGTGTTATGAGTGCCACAAGTAAACGTAGCGCATGTATAGCTTTCAATTATATTAGAAACATCTGATTCCATTTTAGGTCCCTCAAAAACACTGCTGCATGCAGATAGCAACATGTTATACCCACAGAGGAACATTTCCTCTTTTTTTTTTTTTTTTTTTTTTTTTTTGTCTGAAAGAGCTGAAAAGAAGTACATATTTATTCTCATCTTTTTTGTTGTTTTATTTTGTTCATTTGTTTTTTCCCCTTGCTATATAGGATAAAAAAATAATATATATTAATCTTATTCTTCAGGTACCGTAACTGAGCTGTTGTGGATCAGAACACAGAGACCACAGCACATAACAGAGGTTAATCGGCACTAGTCAGGAGCAGAGCCCAGCCTTGCAGCCCTTACTGGTCTCTGTGCTACCATTTCCTTTCTCAGTATACTAGACAGAACTCATAAGCTGCCTAGACTAAATCATACATAACATTTTCAACAGCTACCCTTCATCGGAATTGTAAATGCCTTTTCCCACCTTTTAGTTCTCTCCTGGCATTTGGCATTACCAGAAAATAGCAGAAAAAAAACACTTTTTTTTTCCTAACAAAACAAACAAACCAAAAAAAAAAAAAGAACTTTCTTTCAAACTTCCAGATAAATAAATTTGTTTCCTCTGTGTTTTGTATAATACCTCCTTTATTGGGATGAAATAATATTTATTTCTGCTTCTAATCCCTTGTTTTTTGTCCGTCTTTTCCTGTCCTGTTGATAAGTATGGAAACAAAAAGATTTGCAGATACTTTGGATAGGATTCAAAAGCAAAAGAAAATATTTGTAACTGAAAACACACAAGAATCTCAGCAAATCTCACACAGAAAATGGATAAAATTACAGAATTTTCCAAGACAGCTAGTAACACAGTTATTTCAAATCCAGAAAAGTGACATTTTCAGGAGCCATGCGAATGTATCCCAAAACCCTTCCAAAAGAATGACCTAAAATCTTTTGTCTTCCTCATCAACCTATCCTTGTGGATGTTGTTGCTCAGTGACAGTAGGAGCACATGGCAGAAAGAGTTTCCAGAGCCCTTCAGAGGGACCAAAGATGAATGGGAGGTATATACCTTACAGGCCCTCTGAAGTACTAATTATGTAGGAAACTGCAAGTTTGCCCTCTTCTTGATCTGGCCTGAAGAAGGAATGGGAAACATGCCTTTCATAATAATCTCTTTTGCCTACACCGCAGGATTGTGCAAACTATGGGACGGGTCAGGCTGTGTGTCAACAAGAGATCTAAATTTGTTTATCGTCTATAGGGATCAGTCATACAGAGGTGTGGCATCATGTTATCATATATGTCTGCTTTGTTATCATAAAGGAAGGTGTGGGGAGCTGGGGGTTGGCCTCTTCTCACAGATAGTGATAGGACTAGAGGGAATGGCCTCAAGCTGCATCAGGGGAGGATCAGGTTGGAAATTAAGAGAAGTTTATTCTCAGAAAGACCAGTCATGCATTGGAACAGGTTGCTCAGGGAAGTGGTGGAGTCCTCGTCCCTGGGGCTGTTTAAGGAAAAGTTGGACCTGGTGCTTAGGGACATGGTTTAGTGAATGACATTGGTGGTAGGGTGATGGTTGGACCAGATGATCTTTTCCAACCTTAATGATTCTATGATTCTTTTTTAAGTGTCTTCAATTGTCTTTAAATATAATGCAAATGTTAGGTTCCTTGCTGCAATCATATTGATATTTTTTCATAAGGAAGTTGTTAGTATATGCTAAACATTCATGCAGAAATGGCTTTTTGGGGTGATGCTGTTCCCTGCAACTTAAGAAACATGTCACCTCATTTAATAGCTTTACCTGCTTGGTATACCTGATGTACAGAACTCTCCTCAGGTTTTCTATATAGGAAGACCATTCTTTTTTTTTTTTTTTTTTTTTTTTTTTTTTTTTTTTACTCTGGTGGATATTGAGTCATTCAGAGGAAGGTCACTGCAAAAGAAACTAAGAACTTGGTCTGGTCAGAAAATTAAAGATATCAGGTAGTGGAAGAAAGATAGTATTTCTTTCCTGCAAAATGTATAACACGTCTCAGAACAGTTTGTGATGTCAATAACTTATCTTACTGGCTATCCAATGGCATAGCCTGTTTGAATTAAACATTTTTGTTTGTTTGTTTGTTTTTTGTTAAATATATTGCATGTAATTGAAGACTGTTATGTAGTATTGACTGTTATACAGAAATCTGCTGTGCAATTCACTGTGCAGATTTCATAACAAAACTCTTAGACTGTTTCAAATGGGGAAAGACAGTCTTGCGGATTTTGCAGGTGTTAGGGTCCTTAAAGGAAGTATCAAGCTTCAGGACATTTCAAATGCTTTATATCAAATGAACAACACATCACCACTGTTAATCCACATCTCACATGTTTGTGAGGGCTCAGGAAAACTCTGAATGAAGCATAGATTCACAATGTCCCATCTGAGATTCTAATGACTTTTTAATGATAGATTGAAATTTGCTGTGCAGTCAAAGGTGATACATACTACTGAAGACAAATGAGAATGCTGTCAATTCAGCTGCTGGGGTGTCTGCCTTTAGTAGTGACAAATGGTAGAAATGACCTGTCCTGCACTGTCACGGCAAAACACTGGACCATCTCTGAAATATTTAGTTTAAAAAAAAAAAATAGCCTGCTGACAATAAAAATCAATAGCTCAAAAAGATATCAGATGGATGATGAAGATCTAAAATAAATAAATAAATAAAGGTATTTTGGTTGTTTCTCTAAATTCTAATAAAACCGTTTTCTGAGGAGACTTAACACCCCTATTCTCACAGAAGTTTTCTGGAGTATTGAGAATTCATGGTAGGCTCACTGAAAACTCTTTTTCAAATTAATTATTTTATAAAGGACAAAACAAGTAAATGTCTTAAGCAAGGAATGTGCTAAATGGAGTATGAAATAGAAACATGATTCAAGAGACTTTAAAGAAGGGGAGGGAGAAAATTACTTGAATACTGTAGTGTTGTGTGATATCCCAGAGTCCAAAAACAAGCAACCAGAAAATGTCTTCTATAAGGCAAAAATATTATGTTTATTCAGCCTCTAGATGGAAAAGAGCAGTACAATGATCTAATGATAGAAATTGGAAAGCTGTAGCTCTAATGACATGTCAAAACATATCATGACCCAGCAGACTCCTGGGGCAACAAAGGAGGATCGTTATTACAAAGTTTAATCTTAATATAGGAGTGGAAGGGTAGAGGGATATGTTTCAAAAATATTTTCCTTTAATATACACTTCCACATTCAATATTTTTTCCCTTACATTTTTAAAGTGATAAATCTAATTTAAAATATTCTGGTACATAGCTCTCAGACACATTATATGGGCACTGCAAATACATTTTTTCAATTCAAAATTATTTTAATGTCTATCACCCTTGGTTGCTGTGTTTCCAAGGATATATAGAAAGATCTACCACTATACTGTAAACATTTCATTGTAAATTGAGTCACAAATTGTGGAGTTATGGGAAGACATCTTTCTTGTCAAGGAAGTTGCCCAGTTTATTTGGCAAGAAGACAGGTAGTATGCAAGAAGTAGCTGAGACTGAGCACTAAAAGTGTATGTCCCTGAGCTTCCATAAGATTGAGATTTTTTCTCTCTCTTATCTATACATAAGATCAAAGCCCAATGTAGAAATATCTGTTATGTTGCTGCATGTGATCTTAGAAGAAAAGCAGAATTTAACAGTTACAGCATAGGACTGAAACTCTTCCAGATTTTTAAATGTCTTTTGGTGAACAATGCATTCTCTTTTCACCTCATTTCAGTGATTAAGATCTGTTTCTTAATGTAATGCAAATAAAGCCCCAAAAGAGAATAAGAAAGTTTGTAAGCAAAGTGGAATGGCTTGGTAAAGGAGACTTAGATAGACAAACAGAAAATTATACTGATCATTATAAGTTCTTACCTGTACATATAAGTCCCTCTCTAAATTGTTAATTAATTGTATGAAAATCAAACAGCTTTCATGAAAGGAATTGTAACAAATCTTCTGCAGAACACCTGATCATAAAAGAGGGCACTCATTAAGGTATATGAGGTTTATTTTCAAGTCCCTAATCCAGTTCAGCGAGAATTTGTCATTCGAATTTTAGGAGACCACCACCACCATTAGGCTATTGGTTATCCTGTGTTTTAAGTTATGGGATATTCTCTCTCATTTTGACCTGGAAATTCCATAATGGTCAGCAGAGCTGATATATTTTTGCAAACATATGAAGGAATGACTCCAAGTAATAAACAAAGTACAGAAAAAAAAAAAAAAAAGAAAAGCCTTACTGAAAATATCTGACCACTTCTCATGGTGGCCACTATCCTCCTTTTCTCTCACTGTCTTGACTACTCTTTGGAAGAAAGTATGTTGTTAGCACCCATGTTCTCTTGCAACCAAAATTATTTTTTTTCTACTTTGCAACAAATACTCAATAACTTTCTATCTTTATCTTGTAGCTATTGTATGAAGGCCCCAAAACGTTACTATTTGGAGTAACCTCACAGTGTTCTAAAAAACATTGTAATGTAAACATTGACCTTTGGTTATAAAGCATGCATATTTTAAAATACGTGAAATCAGTATGTAATTTCCCTCATAATTCATGTACAATATAGAACCTAGTAATTTTTCCACCACATAGAAATAAACCCATCTTTTAAGCCTGTTTTTCCTCCTAAGATAAATCAATATGTTCCATAGTTAGGAAGACTGGAATAATTATATTTTTTCCTATTAAGCCTTCTCTCTAATTCCCAAATCAAAATGACATATATATTAGGGCTTTATCAGATGTCAAAAGGGAAGAAATGTGTTTGTGTGTGCATATGTGTGTACATGCAGCTGGTGAGTAGTGATTAACAATGATCATGATGATTACGATCCTTGGTATTTTGGGGATTCTCACCTCCCTCTCAGATCTGGAATAGATAATAAATGCAGTACACAGCTGCACACTGCAATTTAGATGTCTTCTGCCTACAGTTTTGTGGTCTGATTATCAAAGGCACATTTATCTCTGAGTCCTGCAGACTTCTATGTGAAATTTAGATGTTCAGGAAATATTTTATATGCCAGGTTTCTCGTTCTATGCTTTTCTGACACTGGACATTTAAGCTATTTTTTCTTTCATATTTATGAGTGATTTCACATTATAATTTGATTAGAAAAAATAGATAGAGTAGGAATAGATCTTCTTAAATTGTTTACAATTAGAAGCCAGAACAAAAGACCTCTGAGTGCTGCAATGGCTGAAAATATCAGCTGGGTAAAGTAAAGTCAGATTCCATCAGGTAAATGAGAGAATAAAACCTGACACCCGTGCCCATTAAAGCATCATCCATTGGATAAAAAAAAAGATATAACTTTCTTCTCTATGGCAATTTAAGTTTTATCCTAAGTAGAAAATTCTGTAAAAACTTTTTATTGAGTTTAATTATTTAATAGGTGTCACGTGAAAATAATTCCAGGATGACAGACGAGGACAGAAATCAGGGTGGTTGTTGGTGGCAGTGTTTTCTTGTTTTTCCCGAAATCTTCTATTACTAAGAATAATTCAGTAGGTCTGAATTTCAGAGTTCTGACAGCTCAATGTCTGCCTTACCTTGTATTAGGCAAAACTCTGGTCATCTGAGGATAGACTGGTCACAACTAGTATGACTCTGGAAGGAATGGCCTGAAATAACTGATATTCTCTTCTCCAATACTTCAAAACATTTTAGTCTTCCTTTATATGAACAGAACTTGTACAACATATAGTAACAAAAGGCAAAGTAAGGTTTTTGAATCTTTTAGGGAGTTAGTACTTCATTTATAAAAGTAATATGTTGTTCTCTTTCTTCTGATATCAACTTTATTTTATCATTAATTTATTAGAGTATAGCATATATTACAAAGCTTGAAAGCTGACTTTCCAACAGATGAAAAGTGGAGATACATCATCTGGGTATTTTCTACACAAAAGGTATTTTGATTATACTTGGTCTGGGGCCCTGGAATAGCACACAGGCAATCATGCCTTCCAGAGAGCTCCCTCCATTCAGAAAAATAATTCTCAGAATGCACTAGACACCAAACCCTGCCAGTAGGCACTGGTGTGAACAGAGGGCAGATTCGGCTGTCTGTTTGTGGTGTTTAAACCCGGCTGGCAGCTGGACACCAACCACACAGCCGTTCACTCACCCTCCCACCTCCCTCTCTGGGATGGGGAAGAGAAATGGGAAAGTGAAGACTGTGGGTTGAGATAAAGACAGTTTATTAAGATAGAAAATAATAATAATAATAATAATAATAATAATAATAATAATAATAATAATATGTACAAACAAGTGATGCCCAGTGCAATAGATCACCACCCGCTGACCGATGCCCAGCCCAACCCCGAGCAGCTGGCCCCCCACCCTGGCTAGCCACCCCTATATATTGTTCAGCATGATGTCAGATGGTATGGAATACTCCTTTGGCCAGTTTGGGTCAGCTGTCCTGGGGCTGTCCCCTCCCAGCTCTTGCTGCCCCGCCTGCTGGCAGGACAGAGCGAGGAGCTGAAAAGTCCTTGGCTTAGTGTAAGCATTGCTCTGCAGCAATTAAAACATCAGCATTTTATCAGCACTCTTCTCATCCTAATCCAAAACACAGCACCCTACCAGGTACTGGGAGGAAAAATAACTCTGTCCTAACTGAAACCAGGACATATATCCATCCCTTATTCCATACCATTTATGTCATGCTCAGATTACACTCTTTCCAATACATTCTAGTTAATCACTATTTTCATCTATGGTAGTAATGACACACAGTATTATATAGTAGTATAGTATTATATAATTATATATATAATATGTTATATAATTATATAGTAGTATAGTATTATATAATAATTAACATAATACAACTCAACTCATGGGATATTCTCACCCAGTATTAAATCCCCTTGAGGTACACACCGGACCTCCCCATTCTTTTGCGTTACCCACCAAGTGCATCCAGGTCCTTAAGCAAAAACAGTCCCACAAATGGGTTTGAATTTTCCTGGGGCAGGAGTAGCCCATACTGTTTTACCCAGCATGTTTCTTACATGCACTACAGGAACTTTATCCCCTTCTACTGTGCGTAGCAGGTTTGATTGGGCTGGTCCAGCTTGGTTGGCAGATCCCCTAGTATTGACTAACCAGGTGGCCTTTGCCAAATGTGTATCCCAATTTCTGAATGTCCCAGCACCCATTGCTTTCAGTGTAGTCTTTAACAGTCCATTGTATCGCTCAACTTTACCGGAGGCTGGTGCATGATAGGGAATGTGATACACCCACTCAATACCGTGTTCTTTGGCCCAAGTGTCTATAAGGTTGTTTCGGAAATGAGTCCCATTGTCTGACTCAATTCTTTCTGGGGTGCCATGTCACCACAGGACTTGTTTTTCAAGGCCCAGGATAGTGTTTCGGGTGGTGGCATGGGGCACAGGATATGTTTCCAGCCATCCGGTCGTTGCTTCCACCATTGCAGGTACGTGGCGCTTGCTGTTGCGGGTTTGAGGGAGTGTGATGTAATCAATCTGCCAGGCCTCTCCATATTTATATTTCAGCCATCGTCCTCCATACCAAAGAGGCTTTGACCGTTTGGCTTGCTTGATTGCAGCACATGTTTCACAATCATGAATAACCTGTGCTATAGTGTCCATGGTTAGGTCCACCCCTCAATCACAAGCCAATCTGTATGTTGCATCTCTACCTTGATGGCCTGAGGTGTCATGGGCCCATCGGGCTATAAATAATTCACCCTTATGTTGCCAGTCCTGGTCCACCTCAGCCACTTCAATCTTAGCAGCCTGATCCACCTGCTGGTTTTTTTGATGTTCTTCCGTAGCCCGATTCTTGGGCACATGAGTATCTACGTGGCGTACCTTTACAACCAGGTTCTCTACCCGGGCAGCAATATCTTGCCACAACACAGCAGCCCAGATGGGTTTGCCCCTGCGCTGCCAGTTGTTCTGTTTCCATTGCTGTAGCCACCCCCACAGGGCATTTGCTACCATCCACGAATCAGTGTACAGGTAGAGAACTGGACACTTTTCTCGTTCAGCAATATCTAAAGCCAGCTGGATGGCTTTCACTTCTGCAAATTGACTCGATTCACCTTCTCCCTCAGCAGCTTCTGCAACTTGTCGTGTAGGACTCCACACAGCAGCTTTCCATCTCCGATGCTTTCCCATAATTCGACAGGACCCATCGGTGAACAGGGCGTATCTTCTCTCATTTTCTGGTAGCTCGTTGTACAGTGGGGCTTCTTCAGCACGATCACCTCCTCCTCTGATGACATCCCAAAGTATTTGCCTTCTGGCCAGTCCATAATCACTTCCAAGATTCCTGGACGACTGGGGTTTCCTATTCGAGCCCGCTGGGTAATCAGTGCAACCCACTTGCTCCATGTAGCATCAGTTGCATGATGTGTAGAGGGGACCCTTCCTTTGAACATCCAGCCCAGTACCGGCAGTCGGGGTGCCAGGAGGAGCTGTGCTTCAGTACCGACCACTTCCAAAGCAGATCAAACTCCTTCATATGCTGCCAATATCTCCTTTTTGGTTGGAGTGTAGCGGGCTTCAGATCCTATTTATCCCCGACTCCAAAACCCTAGGGGTCGACCTCGAGTTTCCCCAGGTTCTTTCTGCCAGAGGCTCCAGGTGGGGCCATTCTCCCCGGCTGCGGTGTAGAGCACATTCTTTACATCTGGTCCTGTTCGGACTGGCCCCAGGGCTACTGCATGAACTATTTCCTGCTTAATTTGTTCAAAGGCTTGTCGTTGCTCAGGGCCCCATTCAAAATCATTCTTCTTACGGGTTACTTGGTAGAGCGGGTTTGCAATCAGACTGTAATTTGGAATGTGCATTCTCCAAAACCCCACGACACCTAGGAAAGTTTGTGTTTCCTTTTTGCTAGTTGGTGGAGACATAGCTGTTATTTTGTTGATCACATCCACTGGGATTTGACAACGTCCATCTTGCCATTTTATTGCTAAAAACTGGATCTCTCATGCAGGTCCTTTATTTTGTTTTATGGCAAAACCAGCCTTCAGAAGGATTTGGATTATTTTCTTCCCTTTCTCAAAAACTTCCTCTGCTGTGCCACCCCACACAATGATGTCATTGATGTACTGCAGATGTTCAGGAGCTTCCCCCTGCTCCAGCGCAGACGGGATCAATCCATGGCAAATGGTAGGGCTACGTTTCCACCCCTGGGGCAGCCGATTGCACGTATATTGGACTCCCCTCCAAGTAAAGGCAAACTGTGGCCTGCACTCCACTGCTAGAGGGTTGGAGAAAAATGCATTAGCAATATCGATTGTGGCATACCACTTGGCTGCCTTTGATTCCAGTTCACACTGGAGTTCTAGCATGTCCGGGACTGCAGCACTCAGTGGTGGTGTGACTTTGTTCAGGCCACGATAGCCCACCGTTAGTCTCCACTCACCATTAGATTTTTTCACTGGCCATATGGGACTATTAAAAGGTGAATGAGTCTTACTGATCACTCCTTGGCTCTCCAGTTGACGAATTAGCTCATGGATGGGAATCAGGGAGTCTCGGTTGGTGCAATATTGCTGCCGGTGCACAGTTGTAGTAGCGATTGGCACTTGTTGTTCTTCGACCCTCAGTAACCCCACAACAAAAGGGTCCTCCGAGAGACCGGGCAAGGTAGACAACTGTTTAATGCCCTCTGTCTCTCAGGCAGCTATGCCAAAAGCCCAGCGGAACCCTTTGGGGTCCTTGAAATATCCTCTTCTAAGATAGTCTATGCCAAGGATGCACGGAGCATCCGGGCCAGTCACAATACGGTGTTTTTGCCACTCATTCCCAGTTAGTCTCCCTTCAGCCTCCAATACAGTCAAATGCTGAGATCCCCATGTCACTCCATGAATACTGATGGGCTCTGGCCCTTCATAGTTTGATGGCATTAGAGTACATTGTGCACCTGTATCTATTAAAGCTTTATACTTCTGTGCATCTAATGTGCCAGGCCATCGAATCCACACAGTCCAATAAACTCAATTGTCCCTTTCCTCCCCCTGGCTGGAGGCAGGCCCCCTCTAATCCTGGTCAGAATCTTCATTCCTGTGTTTAAGGGACTGCCTGCTGGAAGTTGGAGCAGCAAACTTTTCAGAGAACCCCTTTTTCCCGCTTGTATTCTTTTGCAACTCACGTACCCGTGCCTCTAGGGTCGCGGTGGATTTTCTATCTCATTTTCTCATGTCCTCTCCATGGTCACGTAGGTAAAACTACAGGATAGCACGAGGTGTGTACCCACCATATCGTCTTCCTTGCACGGATGAGTGCTTACCCCTAATAGCAGAGACATTGGTTTGTACAGGGAGGGGAGGAAAATAATCTCTCTTCAAGTTGGTGGACCTTTTCAGAAAGTTTCTCCAAAGTATTCTCTTTTAGTTGGTGGACCTTTTCAGAAAGTTTCTCCAAAGTATTCTCTTTTAGTTGGTGAACGCTTTCAGAAAGTTTCTCCACAGCCGAGACGCAGGCCTGTAGGGAAGAGGAGAGACTTTCTTCGTACTGCCGGAGTTGTTTAACCACATCACCCACTGAGGGTTCCTCATCCTCTTTCCAGGCCATTATCGCCAATGAGCTGGCATATGATGATGGTGCACTCTGTACAAACTTCCGCCACATGGGTCGTGTACACTTGACTTCATCTGGATCTACGGGTATTTGTCCATTGTCTGGGTTGGCATAAATCACCTCCCGTACGGCTAATTCCCTCAGGTACTGGATTCCCTTCTCCATAGCGGTACACTTGCCCGGCAGACATACGAGTTCTTCCTTGTAGGGACACCTTTCCCTTACAGCGTACAAGATACGCCTCCAGAGGCTGTAAGGTCATACTCCTTCTCCAATTGCTTTGTCAATGCCTGCGTCTCTAGCAAGGGATCCCAGCCGACTGGCTTCCCTGCCATCTGTATCCACATAATTGGCTCCAGTATCCCAGCACCGGAGCAGCCAGGTGACAAGCTGCTCACCTATGCAGCGACCAAAATCTTTTCGCATATCTCGTAGCTCACGCTGGTATAGGCTTCGGGAAACTAGTGTTGTTTTTTCAACATCCCCATCTTCATCGTCCTGCATCCCTGATGGCACAGCCTCGTCTTCTCTGCGTTCTAAACGACCTGAGTCTCTGCACCATTTTTTCACCTTGTCTACAGGGGCAACTTGTACTGCTACAGGTCGTTTCTCTGACTCAGCCACAGAGTCTGCCACAGGGTTTGGAATACACTCTGCAGGGCCAACTTGCACTGCTACAGATCGTTTCTTTGGCCCAGCCACAGGAGCTGGAGTGGCTGCAGAGGCTGGAGCAGCTGCAGGGGCTGGAGCGGCTGCAGGAGCAGGAGCCGGAGTGGCTTCAGGAGCAGGAGGTGGAGCGGCTGTAGGGGCTGGAGCTGGAGTGGCTGCAGGAGCAGGAGCTGGAGTGGCTGCAGGGGTGGAGCGGCTGCAGGAGCAGGAGCTGGAGTGGCTGCAGGCACTGGAGCTGGAGTGGCTGCAGGCACTGGAGCTGGAGGGGCTGCAGGGGCTGGAGCTGGAGCAGCTGCAGGAGCAGGAGCTGGAGTGGATGAAGGGGCTGGAGCGGCTGCAGGAGCAGGAGCTGGAGCGGCTGCAGGAGCAGGAGCTGGAGTGGCTGCAGGGGCTGGAGTAGGAGCTCTAGCAGAGATCTGCCTCAGGACAGACCTCTGGATGAGATGCCTAAGTAGTTGTTTAACCTTAAACAAAACCTGAAGCGCATTCAAGAGACATAACAACAACAACACGCTGGTCTGCGTATCCCAAGGATATTCAACATCTTGGAGAGTTATGGTAATTAGCTCAGGGGATAAGAGGTTGCTGAAGGAGTAAGTGAGAGTGAACAAATAGGGAAAAATATATTCCCCTGTCCCCTCCGCAGACTGGTTCCCTGATGAAAAAAGGCAGTAGGTGTAATTGTTAATGGTTTCTGAGATATAGTTTCCAAAGTACAGAGTCGACGACAGTGTTGAGTACAAACACCAAGTTAAAGTCGTGGCCAGATATTTCATCGTATCGTAAACTATTATTACACCACACAGTACCATAATGATCTTAAACCAGGGCCCGGAAAGGATAAATAGCACAACGGGGATCACATACAGAAAGTAACGTGCTATAAAATTCAGTTTGGAATACAGCCACAGCAGACGTGAGATTAAAGCAATCAACATTCTGATTATCAACTATTAAGCATCTCTAATACTTATACCAATTTTAGTTTAACATGCTCTGGTTAGATCTGTTGTTATCTCAACCCTTCGAGCCCCACGTTGGGCGTCAAAATGACTGTGGTGGTTTAACCCGTCTGGCAGCTAAACACCACACAGCCGTTCGCTCACCCTCCCCCTTCCCTCTCTGGGATGGGGGAGAGAAACGGGAAAGTGAAGCCTGTGGGTTGAGATAAAGGCAGTTTATTAAGATAGAAAATAATAATAATAAAAATAAAAATATGTACAAACAAGTGATGCACAATGCAATTGCTTACCATCCGCTGACTGATGCCCAGCCCAACCCCGAGCAGCCCCCCGCCCCCCTTTGGCCAGTTTGGGTCAGCTGTCCTGGGTCTGTCCCCTCCCAGCTCTTGCTGCCCCCCCCAGCCTGCCTGCTGGCAGGACAGAGCGAGGAGCTGAAAAGTCCTTGGCTTAGTGTAAGCATTGCTCTGCATGTTATCAGCACTCTTCTCATCCTAATCGAAAACATAGCACCCTACCAGCTACTAGGAGGAAAAATAACTCTGTCCTAACTGAAACCAGGACAAGAACTTATATTACTTTGGCAGTATAGACCTATGTTGAGCCTGGTAGATTTTATCTTCAAATCAGCCCTTTTCTTTACGCAATATTGGTTGGAAGATGAATAGGGAGTGAGATGGTGCTCCTATAATTCATTGGAAAACCAGAAGTGACCTGCCCCAACACTGAATGTTCATAACACTTTGGGGTTGGACAGGATTCAGCCAATGGTACTGAAGGAGCTGGCAGAAGTGCTCACCAAGCTACTTTCAATAACTTACCATCAGTTCTGGCTAAATTGGCAAGTCCCAGTTGATGAGTTTAGTGAATGGGATTCCAATCTACAAAAAAAAAAAAAAAGGCAGGAAGGAGGATGCTGGGAATTACAGGCCTGTACTATAGAATGTTATGAAGCAGATCACATGACACGTATGGGACAGTCAGGTGGTCACAGGAAGTCAGCATGGGTTTATGAAAGGCAGGTCCTGCCCGACTAACCTGATCTCCTTTTATGACAAGATGACCCACTTAGTATGTCAGGGTAAGGCTTTGGATGTTTTTTACCTGGATTTTAGTTAAGTATTTGACACCACTTCCCACAGTATTCTGCTGGAGAAACTGGCTGCTCATGGCTTGGTCAGGTGTACAGTAGAACTGGCTAAATGGCCAGGCTCAAAGAGTCACAGTGAATGGGCCTCAGCCCAGTTGGCAGCCAGCCACCAGTGGTGATGCCTAGGGCTCAGTACTGGGGTCAGTTTTATTTAATAGTTTTATCAGAGATCTGAATGAGGGGATTGAGTGCACCCTCAGTAAGTTTTCAGTCAATAACAAGTTAGGCAGGACTGATGATCTGCTTGAGGGTAGAAAGACTTTGCAGAGGAATCTCGCTAAGCTAGATCAATGGGCCATGCCCAATCACATGACATTCAACAAGACTAAGGGCTGGGTTCCGCACCTGGGTCATAACAACCTGTTGCGCTGGTATAAGCTTAGAGAAAGGTGGCTGGAAAGTTGCCCAGCAGAAAAGAACCTGAGGGTTCTGCTCAACAGAAGAAGGCCAATGGCATTGTAGCCTGCATCAGAAATAGTATGGGCAGCAGGACCATAAAAGTGATAGTCCCTTTATATGCAGTACTGGTGAGACCACACCTCGAGTATTTTGGAGTTTTTGGCCCCTCAGTACAAAGGTATTGAATTGCTCAAGAAATTGCAGAGAAGAGTAATGAAGCTGGTGAAAGGACTAGAAAACATGAGTTATGAGGAATGGTTTAGGGAATTGTGGTTGTTTAGTTTGGGGAAGAGGAGGTTGAGGAGTGACCTCATCTCTCCCTAACTACCTGAAAAGAGGTTGAAGCAAGGATGGTATTGGTCTCTTTTCTCAGGTGACAAGTGATTGCACAAAAGGAAGTGGTCTAAAATTGCAACAGGGGATGCTTATATTGGACATGAGAAAGAATTTCTTCACAGAGAATGTGGTCAAGGATGGGGAAAGGCAGCGCAGGGAAGTGGTGGAATTCCCATCCCTGGAAGTATTTAAGAGATATCATGCATGATACAAAGGAACATAGTTTAGTGATTGTACTTGATAGGTCAGGTTTATGGTTAGACTTGATGACCTTAAAGGTCTTTTCCAACCTTGGTGATTCTATCATTCTATGATAGATCACCCTTTAATGTAGTTACATAAGTATCTATAAATATCCTCCTTAAAGCTTGTTACTGTCTTTAAAGGTCTGAAGCAGCATTAAAGGAAATGTGGAAAAGAACAATGTTTTTCATATTTTTATTTCAAAATCAAAACATAGAAAAATGAATTTAAAACAGCTATTTAATTGTGCCAATATTATTATTACTACTAATAATAATAAGGAGAACTTAAGTATATTTAAGAATTGCTCAACAAGTTTATGTTAGATATTTTCATGTATACTAACTTTAGCTAACTCTTTTATGTTTAGTTCCTAAAAAATGTTTAAAACTGAATTCAGCTGATGGAAGTATTTCCTAACCTACAATACAAAATGCTTGTAACTGTAGTCTTTTAAGAAGGAAATGGCATAAAATAAATCTTAGGACTAATCATAAATAAGCAAACTTGATTGAAAGATAAATGGAGGAAATTGCAAATATCTGCCTAATAACTACATGCAGGAACAAATAAAGTGATTTCCAGTAGGTGGTTACATTTATTTTTGAGTTAAGCCTGAGATCATTAACTTCAGAGTAGTACTTGAATGAATATTTATGCTCCTAAGGGATCTACTTAGAGAATCTAATTTAGTGGTGTAGCAAGGAAGGCATCAGCCATACTATGAAGATGAAAATAAATTCCTGTCCAGATAGTCAGCATCATGTAGCCCTGTTGACTTTTGAGTTAATCCCTGAGCCATGAAGGTATCTGTTTCTGCTGTAAATGAAGTGGCACACTGGAGTTATTGACTGAGCTCCAGTCACAGCTATAACTAATTTGCTGTTTGTAGAAAATAAATAAATAAATAAATAAATAATGTCTACCTGTTTCAAAAGGTGCACCTATTCAGGAAAGAAAAGATGGTGAAATAAATACTTTTTAAGTGACCTGGCAAATGGAATGGCCGATGGACTCTGTCTTTTTTTTTTTCTTTTTTTTTGTGTGTGTGCAGGGCTAGAGCAGTGGGCTTTATGGGAAAGAGAAAGGGAATGACAGAATCCTATATCCAGCACACACTAGTGTTAGTGTTGCACAACACTTTAACCCATATAGAGATAACAGTATTGCATTTGTAAGTTTGCAGTCTCTCGCTTGTAATACCACCATCTGCCTTTCACTCTGTATGCATCCTGCCACTTGCACAACCCCAGACTGCTATAGCACTACCTTTTTCTATATCCCAAAGTGCTTTTATTCTTGTAGCCTCACACTTGAAGATTCAGGAAATGTTACCACATCTGTAAAGATGGGCTTTGTAGGAAGTCATTGACATTGTCATAAGAATTGTCCCTTTCCAGCCCATGTTTCATAGTTTTTAGTTTATAATTTTATGCTAGGGAACAAATAAAGCATAATAGATAACCCTAGTAGATAACGGAAATGTATGTGGTCATAAGTATTTACTGATAATGCACATGCGGAAAGCTTAACAGCCAACATTTGTTCCTGATAAAAGCATGCTCTCATAACCACTAAATGAGAACCACCAATAGGGAGAAGAAATAGTCTGTACAGAACTGTACTGTTGCTGTGGAAAAATATTCCTCAATGCAGAAGGTGCTCCCCTGAATATGTACAAATGAGGATGATGACGTGGGGAGACACTCATTGCTTCTTTTGTTAACAGATGACTCAGAGAGTTTTCCTTTCCTCTCTTCCTCTTCCATTTCCTTTTCCTCCTCCTTTTCCTTCTTTCTCTCTCTTTTTTTTCAAATTTTCCTTCTTTTTACCCTTTCCTTTTCCTTTTCCTTTTCCTTTTCCTTTTCCTTTTCCTTTTCCTTTTC
This sequence comes from Heteronetta atricapilla, assembly GCA_011075105.1. Classification (NCBI taxonomy): domain Eukaryota; kingdom Metazoa; phylum Chordata; class Aves; order Anseriformes; family Anatidae; genus Heteronetta; species Heteronetta atricapilla. Next base: position 122,553,748 of record CM021731.1, on the reverse strand, counting down.
TTTTTTTTCCTTTTCCTTTTCCTTTTCCGTCTTGATTCACTGCAATACATTTTGCTGGGTACACTCATGACCTAGTTCAGGAACAGCCCCCTGCCCTTGCTTAAAAAGCTATGTTTGAAAAGACCATTTTATCTTGGCTGATTCTAAACACTTTTTTAACACAGTTAAGCTAAAGTTTATTGCCACATAAAAAGAAATGGGTAAATATATTCCTTCATGTACTATAAATCAAAATTACTTTGACAATATAAAACAATTCAGACACCTACCAACACGTAATCCAATATCACCCAATATCAGGATTTTATATGTATATATATTTCCAGGTAATCAATATCAAGCAGGATAGCACATCTGAATTTTGTTAATTTGTTATAAATTGAAGAGTTTATTGTCATTTAACAGGACATGTCTATTTTTAAATTTAACTCATTATTATATTGAATAATATAGAGGTTAAATGAAATATATTTAAAGGTTTTTATTTACATCCCAGTGCGCTAATTACAGGCCTTTATAGTTTATGATTTTTTTTCTAAATTTGATCTATTATGATTACTTTTTTTTTTTTTTTTGTCCATTGTCTTACACTAAAAGAGATAGTACTTCTTGCTGCCAGACAGCTGCCATTTTGCTGCAAAAAATTTAGGTTGCAATTAACATAAGGAAAAATTCACCTCACAAGACTTTGTTATTTGATTACTTTTCAAAAATATTTTCAAGGTCTTTCAATACAATGGGGGCCAAATCATGTGTTAATGAAAATCAAGGAACAATCTGTAATTTTACTTTTTAAACATATTACTCAGAAGATGTTACTAAAAGGATTATGGATTGGGATGTTGATTCCCTGCTTACTTTAAAAAGAAAAACCACAACACTTTATATAGGTTTTATACATACTATATGAGGACTCAATCTCCTATTCACTTTTCCATATGATTAATGTTAAGCATGTAAATAAACCCAAAATCTGAAAGGTTGCTTACAAGTTAGGTTACAGTAAAGTTATAGTGAGGTGATAGTAGCATTAACCTAATGGTTAATGCAACCCAATCGCAGACAAGGAACCATAAAGAGCTGAATGTTGTACAAGTACAGGATGAAGACTCAGAGGGTTTCTTAACAAGGCAGAGAAGGTGAAGAAACGTGAGATGATGTTGGGAGTGGAAACCCCAAGATAACATTGGTTTCAAGGTACCAGAAGTTGGACTCTGGTGGCTTTCTGGAGGATGTCAAAGCTAAAGGAAGTTTTAACTGCATCATAAAGTAGTATTACCGTATAGGTTTGGGAAACTTCATAGTGAAATTTAATTCCACAAAGAGACAAAACTGCTTGAAAAACAAATCCAGAAAAAGAGGTTGATTACACAAACCTAATGCTAGTAAGAGTCAGTCTTTTAGCTCTGAGTAAGAGAGCCTAAACAGGGAGACAACAGATGTACTGGGTCTGGCTGGGATGAAGTTAACTTTCCCTGCAGCAGCCCATATAGTACTGTGCTCTGTACTTGTAGCTAGAACAGTCCTGATATAACACCAACGTTGTGTGTGTTGCTAAGCAGTGCTGACACAGCATCAAGACTTCCTTCAACCCTTCTAAAACCCGTCATCAGAGGGTGGGCAAGAAGTGGGGAGGGGACATCACCAAGGCAGCTGACCTAAACAGAACAAAAGGACATCCCATACTATATGATGTCACAATCAGCTTGGCAGGGGGAAGGAGAGGGCAAGGGAGGCCTCTCATTTTAAAGATATCTGTTCTCCCAAACAACTGCTATGTATCTTGAGGCCCTGCTTCCCAGTAAGTGGCTGAACATATCTTGTTAAGGGGAAGTAAAGAATATATATATATATTTTCCTCTTTGTTCCTGCAGGGACTTTATTTTTTATTAAAACAAACAAACAAATAAAAAAAAAATCACTTTTTTTTTTTTTCTTTTCCTTCATTCTTTTCCCTTTAATTGAATTATCTTTACCTCAACCCATGAGCTTTTTTCTTCCCTTCATAGTTTTTTCTCCACCTCTTCTTTTGAGGAGGGGGAATGAGAAAGAGGTTGTCATGGAGTTTAGCTGCCTAGCAGGCTAAAGACACTGCAACAAACTGAAAAGATCTTTGAAAGGCAAGATGTGCACTTGTAATGGGTTTAGGAGGCAAGGTTTTCATAGTGAGAGGGCTGCAGGAGTGATTTCTGGGAAGGTTAGAGGTTGCCATGGGTCAGTCACAACTGTCTGTACAACAGACACAGCACAGGACAAAAATAAGCTCATCAGCCAAGTTGGTGGCACCTTGGGAAAGATAATGTTTTAGTATTTGTCTTTGTTTCTTATCATCCTGATTTTATTTGTCAACAAATTACATTATTTTTCCCTATTTCCAACCTTTTCTTCTTTTGCTTGCAACAATTACAAGTAAGCAATCTCCCTGTGTTTATGTCAACCCCAAAACTTTTTCATTCACTTTTCTCCCCCTGTCCTTCTGAGGAAGGGAATTGAGGGAGCAGTTTGGTGGGATTTCAGCCATTAAACAAGGCTAACACACCATAGCTACTTATGTGGTGGTGAAGATGAGTCATTAGAAAGACTGCCAGACAGTAGATAGGTTATTTCAGCCGAGGAAAGTGATTGTATTGCAATATTCTCAATGGCTATCATGAAGCAATTGAAGAGGTCACCATAGTCAAAAGCAAAGTGATTTGAGACTTGATAAAATTAATATTTATATAAACAGTTAGGAAATGCTCTTTCTTAGGTGTAGGAAATGGGGAAAGAATGGGTGTGATAAGTAGTTCAAAATCAAAGATGACCGTCTAAAGATTGGACAGAAGCAATGTACATATATATATCTTTGTCTTGTATATAAAACCTGAGGTTGTATGTATGCTTGTGCATATGATTGTTCTCGCAAAAGAGACTGTGGTGTCACATTCTAATGCATTACTTTATATTTGAGTTGGAGAACTAAGTTTGAGTTCAAATAGTTACCTTCTTATTTTCATTTCTTAGCATCTTAATATTATCAAAATTTGCTTTGAAAGCAAATCATGTATTTCTGTTATTAAGTCAGACATCTGACTTTCATTATGTTAGTTTTCTTTTCTTTCCTTTTTCCCCCCCATCACTTTAAATTCTGACTAACCTTTAACAAAGGATAGGATAAATCTTTCCAACAGAGTCATTTTATCTTTATTATTGCTATCCACATTACAAATGAATTCATTAATATTCTCATCACAAGCCCCAACTTCATTATCTGATAAGACAAAAACTTCTTCAGATACATCTTGAGGTATTTGATTTGCCTTATTTATATTCTCAGTAGGCATCTTTCTCCCACTTGCTAGAGACGAGTACAAGCAAATTGCAATTCCACTCGTTACTTTGTCCTGATTGAGATTTCTTCTGTCCTTTGTAACATAGAATCCTTATTTATTTATTTTTTTCTTCCTTTTTTAATTTGGTTTGTAAATCCTGAGATATACATTCTATTATTGACTACAAAAAACAAGTTTTTGTTTGCTTTTTGTATGTAGGTTATATTCATTAATATATTAAATTGAAAACTATATCTGGACAATGATTAAAATAACAACAACAATAAAAATAATATATATATATATATTTTTTTTTAACACTGAATTCAGGGTGGTTGTGTTATTAAATCTGTACAGAGGGCTTTGTTGCAAAGGGTACCTATTGGGATTTGATGGAGGTATTTTATTTTATTTTATTTTATTTTATTTTATTTTATTTTACTTTCCATTTAGTCTTATTTTTTTCCTTCAATAAGATGTATAGTTTTTCCCTGTTAATCTAAAACTTTTTGATTCTATCATCCATTAAGATAAGTCCCAATCAATTCAAGTAGATGCTGAACCTTGTGCCAGACCTTCATTACTATCCCAATACATGCTATCAAATAAGAAAATAGACTATATTGAGAATATTGAGTCTTTTGCTAATTAAAAAAAAATGAGTAAACATCTCTATTTTCTGTGTTACTCAATGGTATTTTGTCAGGGGTCTATGCATCCCTTTCTTCAATGTTAGTAAAGAAATGTAGATTATTGTAGTAACTGGTAGCAGTGTCATAAAGGAACACTTCATTTCCACACAGCCAGGCCAATAAAATACTAGAAAGCAAGAAGTTGTTAAAGGAGTGAGCTGGACGCAATTGCTCTCTATCTTATTTCCCTACTTAAAAAGACCCATGGTTTTATTCAGTAACTGTTATGAAAGTATTATCTATCTCTGTGAGATGTCTAAGAGTACCTGAAAGAACCACATGGGTTCTGAGTGATAATGAAAAGGGTTACAGAAGGCCTGGGAAATTTTGCAACAGCAGTGGCAGACCAAATATACCTCTAAAAACCTCTGAGTGGTTCCTCATTGTTTATTTGTAGGAAAGTGAACTGAACACAGGGTGCAGTTCAGCTCTGTGTTCCGAGATCTGCTTTTTGAGACACATGAACTTGGGATGCCATCTTATTAGCATTGTGATTTTGTCAGGACATCACTTTTGAAGATAATGTCTTTACCTAATATGATTTTAATTAACTCCAGAGTGTGTGAACTGTGCTTCCTATGGTGAAAGACATCTTGAATTTAAAATGGTAACTCCAGAGAAACACCTAGAGACACTGCAGTTCCAAATACATTCTGTTCATGAATCTAGCCTGGAATTAAAACAAGGAAAAAATGTAGTATGTATATGATGGCACCAAGATCTTAAGAAGATCAAAGCCTAAACTTTGTCCCAGCTGTCTAATTAAAGGAATTTTAATTATTGGTTGGCTGTGTTATGCTCTGCGTTTGTTGAATCACCAGGATCCTCACTGATTGTAACAAGAGTTTAAACAAGTAGCAAGAAACAGATTACGTTTTAGCAAATTTAATGTTGCAGTGTTTATAAAAACATAGTGAACATGAGATTTTTTATAATATTGATTAAAAATGTTTTTTCACAAGTAGATCAAAGCTGCTATAATAGTATAAACTTTTCTTAAATCAATTTGTACAGTAAGACAGAATACTGCAGATGTTAGAATTTTGCTCCTCAAATAGACATGCCTATACTTTAAAATAACAGGAATACTTCAGATGCAGAGCATAGCTGAATAAAAGCCAAGACCTATGTTAATAAAGATACTAATGTAACAGTGTTAACAGTGCTATGATTTTCCACTTTCTAGTTGCGAACATCTTTTTCAATGTTTGTCCTCTGCTGTTGTGATGGTTTTACTTGAGTGGGCAGCCGAGCTCCACCACAATCGCTCTCTCACGCTTCCCCTCCTCAAAGAGGAAGGGGGAGAAAAAGACAACACAAAGAGCTCCAGGTTTGAGATTATAATGATTTAATTAAAGGGAAAGGGGAATGGGGAGAAAAAGAAACAAAAGAAACAGAAGAAACAACAAGGCTGCGCGGAAGCACAGAGAGAAAGGAAAACAAGTTATTCTCTACTTCCCATCAACAAGCGATGTTCGGCCACGTCCTGGGAAGCAGGGCCTCAAAACGCGTACCAGTTGTTCAGAAGGACCCCTCCCCTACGAGAGTCCCCTTTTATTGCTGAGTGTGACATCAGGTGTTACGGAATATCCTTTTGGTCGGTCTAGGTCAGCTGCCCTAGTGATATCCCTTCCCCATCAATTGCCCACCCCCAGCCTCCTGGCTCTTGGGGGCTTGGAGGGAGTCCTGATGCTGTGCCAGCACTATGCAGCAATAGACACAACACTGGAGTGATACCAGTGCTGTTCCAGCTACGAGTGCAGAACACAGTACTGTGTGGGAGTCCCTCCCCACTGCTGAGGGAAAGGTGACTCCATCCCAGACAGACCCAACACAGCTGTGAAACAGCAGTAGCTTCAAATCCCACCACCAACTTCCAAGCAAATTACAGCCATATTTAAGTATTGTAGGATATAAATAATCTGGTTCTGTGAAACTTACAAGTATAGCTTTCTGGTTAATCTTGTAGTATATTGAATATCTTTGATGGTGTTTGTGTTGCTCTTGCAGTTGTTTTTGTTGTTATTATTTCTACAATATTTGTAAAGCTTTATTGCTCATAGTCAATTGTGTGATTACAGTTTGATGCACTTATCCCTGTTTACATCAATATTTTTATTTTGGAGAGAGGGAACCCAAGCATAACACTTCTGCAAGTTTGGCTTATCAAATACTACTATGAAATCAATTTAGCCTGCTCTGACAAACCCTTATTATTATGACTGATTCATACTTCTCATTAATAATACTGAAAATATACCTTATATGAAAAATGAGATGTCTCATAAGTGCTCTGAACACTGAAGAATACGTAGCTACATAGAGATAATTTATCAATCATTACATCAAAGTAAAACTGATCACAGATGGTAACATTATGGAATAATGAAGAACTTTTCTCAAAATTTTAGCAAAAAATACTCATAATAGTTCCTTTTATTTTCAGCTATACTTTGTCTTAAGAAATAGAAGCAGCAAAAAGTAAAAGCAAATGAATATAAAAGCTACTAATAGAGAAAATTTGCATTATTGTATAAGGAAATGGTTGTCCTTTCTCCTTCTAAGTGGGTCTTAATTCTGCACTTAATTCTGCTGATATGACGTTCTCAATTGTAATATTTACTCTGATCAAGTTGTGTCTTTGGTAGTTCTTCTGTGTTTCTTCACAGCATAACAAATTTAAATCAGGTTGCTACCACAGTAGCACTGTTAAATTACTTTTGGTCATCTTAGAGTTCAGATGAGACCCCTTCATGTCTATGTGAAATGTGAATATCTAGAAGTCTGTGTGCACAGATATGTAAATCTGTGGTATAATAATAATAGTAATACATTCTATAATTTAATGATAATAATATTCAGATATCCATTCTTTCACTGCCTTTACTCACTAATATTTTGAAAAAAGATGGGTTCTAGAGATAATTCAGGAGTTACAGCATTAGCTGACAAGGGAAGACAAACCAATGTCATCTACTAGGACTTATGAGAGGCCTTGACAAGTTCTCACATGACATTATGATCTCCAGATTGAATAGATATGGACTTGATGGGTGGACTATTCAATGGATAAGGAATTGGCCTGAAGGTCACACCCAGAGAATGGTTGGTGGTCAATGGTCTATGCCCAGGTGGAGGCCAGTGATGAGTGGTGTCCCTCAGGGGTCTTTTCTGGGTCTGGTACTGTTTAATATCTTTATCAATGACATAGACAGTGGGTTCGAGTGAACCCTCAGCAAATTTGCAGATGATGCCAAGCTGAGTGGTGCAGTTGATACAACAGAAAGAAGGGATGTTATCCAAAGGGACCTGGGCAAGCTTGAGAAGTGTACCCATGTAATCCTCATGAGGTTCAACAACTGCAAGTACAAGGTGCTGCACCTGTGTCAGGGCAGTCTCAGACATGAGTACAGACTGAGAGAAGAACTCACTGAGAGCAGCCCTGCAGAGAAGGACTTTGGGGTTCTGGTGGATAAAAAGCTCAACATGAGCCGTTGGTGTATGCTTGCAGCCCAGAAGGCCATCTGCATCCTGGGCTGCATCAACAGAGGAGTGGCCAGCAGGTGGAGGGAGGTGATTGTCCCTCTCTACTCTGCCTTTGTGAGGCCCCACTTGGAGGTCTGCATCCAGGTTTGGGGCTCCCAGCACAAGAAAGATGCTGATCTATTAGAATGGGTCCAGAGGAGGGACACAAAGATGATCAAGGTGCTGGAGCATCTCTCCTACAAAGAAAAGTTGAGAGAACTAGGGCTGCTCAGCCTACAAAAGAGAAGGCTCTGGGGTAATATCATTGCAACTTTCCACTGCTTAAAAGGGACTTATAAAAAAAGATGGAGAACAGCTTTTTACTTAGGCAGATAATAGCAGGACAAGGGGGAATGGTTTTAAACTAAAAGAGGGGGATTTAGGTTAGCAGTTAGGAGGAAATTCTTTACTCAGAGGGTGGTGAGGCACTGGAACAGGTTGCCCAGAGAAGCTGTGGTTGCTCCATCCCTGGCAGTGTTCAAGACCAGGCTGAGTGAGGCCCTGAGCAACCTGATCTAGTGGGTGGCATCCCTTCCCATGGCAGGGGGACAAGATGATCTTTAAGGTCCCTTCCAGCCCCAGCCACTCTACGATGAGTATGCATTGTTTATTTTTAAAATGCTTTTTCTGGATGAGAGTTATTCTGGGCTTCTCTATGTGTAACTCTATGACTCAAGCAGTTATCTTTTTGCCATATATTTCTCAATGGAGAACACATATCAGTCAGTCAAACAGCAACACCCTACCATAAGCTATATACAAACCTTTCTCCTTTTTATTTTGTTATATCTTGTAGTCATAAGTGCACAGTCTAAACTTACTTTCTAAGATATCTAGTTTTCTTGATACCATCTTGTCCTCCTTTAATGTGTATGCTGTTTGCATCTGGACAATCAGATTTCCTCTATAGATGATACAATACTTAAGGTTAATACCACTACTGAACTACCTGACTTTATTTGGGTACCACCTTGATAACATAGAAGGATCTGTCTGCATACTGACAGGCCGCTTGGGAGGAATATAGGGACACTGTCAGATTATGAAGGGATACGGCAAGGAAAGCCAAGGCCCATTTGGAATTAAAATCTGGGAAGGGATGTCAAGGGCAATAAGAAGGGCTTCTTCAAATACATCAGTAGAAAAAGGAAGACTGGGGAAAATGTCAGCCTGATAGTGAATGGGGTGGGTGCCTGGGTGACAAAGGATATGAAGTCAATGTTGCTGAATACCTTTTTTTTCTTCAGTCGTTATTGTTAAGACCAGCCCTCTGGAGACAAGAGAGGAGGTCTGGAAAAAGGAGAACTTTCCCTTTGTCAAGGAGGGTCAGGTCAGAAATCATTTAAGCAAATTTGACATCCACAAATCCATGGGCCCCAATGGAATACACCCACAGGTACTGAGGGAGCTGGCTGATATTATTTCTAGGCTACTTTCCATCATCTCTGAAAGGTCATGGAGAGCAGAGGAGGTTCCTGAGGACTGGAAGAAAGCAAGTGTCACACCAGTCTTCAGAAACAGCAAGGAGGACCCAGGCAACTACAGGCCAGTCAGCCTCACTGCCATCCCTGGAAAGGTGATGGTACAGCTCTTCCTGGAGGTCATCTCCAAGCTTGTAGAGGATAAGAAGGTGATCAGGAGTACTCAGGATGAATTCACCAAGGGGAAATCATGTTTAACCAATCTGATAGCCTTCTATGATGGAATGACTAGCAGTGTAGATGAGGGAATAGCAGTGGATGTGGTCTACCTTGTCTTCAGTAAGGCTTTTGACACTGTCCCACAAAACGTCATCATAGACAAGCTCAGGAAGTGCAGGCTAAGTGAGTGAAGAGTGAGGTGGATTGATAATTGGCTGGATGGCAGAGTTCAGAGGGTTGTGCTCAGTGATACAGTCTAGTTGGAGTCCTGTAGCCAGCGGTGTCCACCAGGGTCCGGTGTTGTTCAGTTTATTCATCAGTGACCTGGATGATGGAACAGAGTGCACCCTCAGCAAATTTGCTGATGACACAAATCTGGGAGGAGTGGCTGATATACCAGAGGGCTGCACTGCCATTCAGAGAGACCTTGATAGGGTTGGGCTAAGAGGAGCCTCATGAAGTTCAACAAAGGCAAGTTCAGGGTCATTCACCCAGGGAGGAATAACCCCAAGCACCAGTACAGGCTGGGGGCTGTCTTGCTGGAGAACAGCTCTGCGAGACGGACCTGGGAGTCCTGGTGGACAGCAGGCTGACCATGGGTCAGCATTGTGCCCTTGTGGCCAAGAAGGTCAACGGTGTCCTGCGGTGCATTCAGAAGAATGTAGCCAGCAGGGCAAGGGAGGTGATCCTCCCTCTCTGCTCAGCCCCGGTGAGGCTACACCTGGAGTATTGCATCCAGTTCTGGGCTCCACAGTATCAGAGGGACATGGAACTACTGGAGTCAGTCCACAGGAGGGTTACTAAGATGATTAGAGGACTGTCATATGAGGACAGGCTGAGAAAACTGGGCCTATTTAACTTTGAAAAGATAAGATTGAGGAGAGATCTCATCAATGAATATAAATATCTGAAGGGAGGGTGTCAAGAGGATAGAGACAGTACATTTTCAGTTGTGCCCAGCAAGAGGATGAGAGGCAATGTGCACAAACCGAAGCACAGGAAGTTCCACCTGAATATGAGAGGACATTTCTTTACAGTGAGGGTGACAGAGCACTGGAACAAGTTGCCAAGAGATGTTGTGGAGTGTCATTCTCTGGAGATATTCAAAACCCGCCTGGCTGCCATCCTATGCAATGTGCTCTATGTGATCCTGCTTGGCAGGGGGTTTGGACCAGATGATCTTCAGAGGTCCCTTCCAACCTTGGCCATTCTGTGATTCTCCGATACTGTTTTTTTGTTCTGTTTTGTTTTGTTTTTCCTGACATTTCTTTGTATTTTACATTTTGCTTCTGGGATTTAAAAGCATGACAGCAATACTTTAAATACTGAATTTATTTAGAGAAACTTGATTCAATTTCTTGATAAATCCTAAGCCTTACTGGTTTGGACCTGCCAGTGAGTCCTATCATTTGATCCTTCTTAATGTTGCAATGTTTGTCAAAGTTTTACTGTTGACATGGTGCATAAGAAGTGGTCACAGATAAATGTCCCCAGAGAGCTCTAAGTGATACACATGTACACTGTTTTCCTTAGCAGTTTAAGAGCTGTACAGAGAGAAGGAAAAAAATAAAAATAAATAAATAATAAAAAAGAGCAGGATGATCTCAGAATAGTTCTGTTATGAAGTAGAGCACTTACCAAAAAAAAAAAAAAAAATCAGCACATGATCTCTACCCTTTCTCCAAAATGCATAAGGAATATTAACAATCAAACATTGTCAGTGGTGGCTAAAATCGCATGAAGAGTTTTGTTTTGATTTGATTGAATGAGGCCCTATAATATGAAACTGGGGTAGTTTACATTCTGATTTTGGACATGGTTTTCATCCATTTTTGCAGAGAGTAATTTTGTTCAATACAAGTTCTTTGACCTTTGTGATTTCAGTATGCTGATAGACTGGAAATCCATCTACAAATATATGCCACAAAAAATATAAAACCACTTCTGGGACAATATGTTCCTAAGATGAACCTCACTTTAGCTGCTGGACTCTTCCCAAATAAGAAATGTATACATTACACACAGGTAGACCCAAGAATCGTTTTTCCTAAATCCAGCTGAATTTCCTTTCTAAATATGTTCTCCTGCTTAAACTTTTAATATTTCTACCTGGAATGAACTACTTGGAAATTTTCATCTTATTTAGTTCAGGAACTTTACAATGTATTGTGAAGTCATGATTTTTCTCACCAAGTTTTCATTTATATTTTATTCCCACAAAAAATCAAGCATATTATAGAAATTATGCAAGCTCAGTCATGAGATTTTCAAAAGTTACCCTACTGTGCCTTTATATGTTTCCTTTTAAATCACCCGTGAATTTGCCACAGGTGATTTTATTGCTACTTCAGCACTCTGTTAACAGTCAGTTTGGGTAATTAAAGAAACCAGTCTGCTGATTTTAGGCCTGGAGATCAGATGAACAGGTGTGATAAAATTGTCCATTGTCCTTTTACGAGCCAGAATGGCATGGATGCACATATTTAATTATATAATTTCATCTTTCTGTGGAAAACAGGCTCAACCTTTTGTATACACCATCTTCTCATTCCTCTCAGGGGAAGATGTTTCCTATGTAAAGGAGATAAGACACATGAAAACAACCTCAGCCTGTGGTGTAAAATTAAGTTATTGTCTCTGCTGTCTCACAGTGAACTGGCTATTCCAGTTTTATTCAGAGAAGCAGAGAATACAACACAAGCTTTGCAAAACACACTGAGGGCGATTCTAAATCTCTCTTCTTCTGTTTCAGTAAAGTTCTGCATTTAGAGTTATCAACAGAAATCTTAGAAAAACTTTTAGTGTTTTTAAACTCAACAGCAGCCTGAACAATGAACAGCTTTGAACTTTCATTTTTTCATTTTACTGATGGTAGCAAGTCTATTTCCAAGCTTGTCCCCATGCTGCTGTTGTTCTTCTGCATGAGGTTGGATTTTTAAATCAGATATGCCTATTCCTTTTTTCCACAGGGAATCTAGAACAGAGGATACATGGTTCTCTCTGTTCCTACTAGATTCTGTTTTTGTTTTTGTTTTAAAAATATATATATATATATTCTTTTTTTTTTTTTTTTTTTTTTTTTTTTCTGCTGCTGCTTGGCATTATTTAACTCCTTGTTGACAGATACATCTGCAAAAACACAGACAGACAAAGCCAGTTTTCTCCGGTAAACTTAGGTGCTTTGTTCTGTTCATCTCTCTGTTTATGCACCTCCGCATTCCTTAAATCCACAAGATAGCTTAGACTCTGGCTGTGTCTTGTAGACCAGGGCAACATTCATTCTGACTACAGCATTCTGCATTTGCTCCAGTTTTGCTGCATTTGTTCCATCTTCTCATCCAAGGCAACGTAAGGATAACTGGTGTCCTTGTAGAACATATATCTCAGCTCCCCATGTCCCTAGCCCACCTCCAAGAAACAGATGACCTTACCCCTCAAAAACCTCAAACACAAACAAAAAACTTTTTAACATATTTAATATTTTCAGATAGCCCTACCCCCACCCCTCTCTTTTAGGTCATAGAACAGGACCGAGGCTTTTTGAGTTATATATCCTTTCTAACTCACTTAAAGATTTGTCTTTTGTACTCATACAATATGCATCAATACAAGTTTCTATCTTCCCTTTCTCAACTGCATTAACTTCAGAGTTTGTCCATTCTGAAGTATCACCACTCTTCCGAGTGTTATTTATCATGGTGTGATATGAAGAAGTGTTTCTTGTAACAGAAGACAATATCACAACAAAATACTTACCTTTCTTGATCACAAGCTATTTCAAATGAAATTTTGTGATATTCAGTTTTCTTTAAGATTGTTGAATTATTCATTAACAAAACATCCAACAAATGATGTTTATTCTTATTTGTATGATAGACACAATGTTTTGCAGCTGAGTATAGAAATGAATTAAAACTTAGAACTACTCATGAACTTGTTTCTTTTAATGTATTATTCATGTTGCATCATTTAAAACTTATTTGAAACTATCTGTGATCTCTTGAAGAAAATACTGATTAGAGGCCATCAATAAACTCATTTAAATCTTAACTTTGATCTCTTATGCCATAATAGAGTTGCTCTAAATTTCTCATTGAGTTCTTCAGGCTTACAGAAGAAATTGTTGGTGTTGTTGTACCTAAGTCCAATGACAATAAAAGTAAAATTTACTCTTTTTGTAGACTGTTGAGGCTCGTTAATGGTCAGAGTTCTCAAAGATATCCTATATGGTCTCTTGTCCTTACAAGAGTTGTCTTGACTCATCTGGCCAAGGGGAAAAGAGTTTGTTGAACATGACCTATAACACAGAAGACAAATATTGAACAAAATATGTGATCTTGTTGCCATTGTTGCAAACATATATTTCATCAGACTATGACTCTCCTATATTTATGAATCAGAATCCCAGCCAGCTGAATTATAACAGGTGCATTAACTTTATTAGATCTAAATTGACTTGTATCAGTAAGAATTTGTTTTTAAATGTTAAAAAGAAAATGCTAACTACTGCATGGAAAGCAAGCAATTGAAAATGGAAACTACAAGAGAAGTTCAAACCCAATATAGCCTAAAAAGACATTGAGTATTAAAATAGATATCAACAGAAAACAACAGACTATGAGGCGACTTCAATTAAGATGTCATATTATTATTTAAAAATTAAAGAAGGTAGGTCTTTTATAAGTTTCTAATTTTTTTTTTTTTTAAAAAAGGAAATTCATTTTTAATTTCATTTGGGATTATGTTTTGCCAAGAGGGAAATTTAATCAGGTTCAGAAATTATGGAGTGCAAGAGGTCTTATATATTTATTCTCTAAAGAGTCCTTATATAACAAATATTTCTAGTGCTGGGGAAAGTATTTACTTTTTGTTGACTACATTTAATTCTTTACCACTTGTGTAGCTGAATAGCATTATTTCAAATAGCTAGAAATTAGGCTCTAAAGAAATTAACAATCAAGGCTATTGTAATGTTGTCTCAGCTGGTGAAAAGATAGTAAGGGTTATGCCACTTCTTACAATTATTCTGAAGTTGTGCCTTTTTGCAGAAAGATAAATGTTTTGATGAGCAACAAGAAAAAATATTAAATTTTGTTAAAGCATTAAAAGTTAACTGAAGGAACAATTAAATGGATATTAATATATTTCTGGTTTCAACAGTATAAGTACAGATCCAATTACAGTATTGCAATTATTAATTTTTTTTTTTTTAAAAAAAACTTTTTAATAAAAACCAGGCACATTTCTGTATCCATGAGCAAAGTTCATCCTGAAAAATGATTTAAATGTAAGTATTTTTATTCATACAGAAATCCTGTGTCCATATTTCTTGGACTTTCATAGATTTGTAAATGAGATGAAGAGATGAGACTTGCACTACACCCTTTTGACTGCCTGTGTTCTGAAACCAGACAATATGCTTTATTAAAGTGTAGAACAATCTTGATTTAGTGAGGACAGTTTCATGAGCTAAGATCACAGGGAAGCTGTTTTATCTTTAAAGCACTCAACTACAATAACATTCTACTTCATAGCAGTCATTACCTTACTTCTTGGCATCCATAAAGTTTGAAATACTTATTAAAAGCTATTAATTGAGGCAGGCTTGTCTTTTTATTTATGAAGTGTTTGCAAGCCAATAACTTTATTACAAATGAGGTTTATCCTCATCAATCTTCTGTTAATGGCAAATGTAAACACATTTTGTATTATCCTATAGTTTATTAACAATCTCTGGAAAGCCAACACTTCTTTTCCTAGTCAATACATGAAATCTGCTAATGAAACTCTATGACAGATGATGTGTCATAGGCCTGGTTTCTGTATCCTGACTGGGTAGAAAATTAGGATCATTGCCTGATAGTCAATATTTCATGAACAGGATGAGGAAAGTGTTATTTGAATTACAGAGAAAACTAAGTCTTGAGAACTGCACTGTTTAGCCTTCTTTTGTACTAGAAGTATTATATTTAGCTACTTATAATGAGGTGTGATGTGGTCAGAAGATTCTCTTCAAGCCTGTGTATAAGACAGAAGATCCACTGGCATGATAAAGTTATTTTTTATTTTTTTATTATTATTTATTATTATTATTATTTTAATGTTACTGGGCTGCAGAGATACTGAAAATTTAAGCAAGGGCATCCTAAAAACAAAATAAAACAAAACAAAACAAAAACACCTCGGTAGGGTCTTATTTAGACTCTTATGCATTAACCTCAGTTCACACAGTAAATTTTAAATTACATTGGTAGTTATCCCAGGTTGAACCTTCACAAACATCACCTACATTCAAATAAGGGTACTGGAAGATATCCTGAGATGCACTCCTCATGCTTAACTTAACAAAGCACCATTTCCTTTCACTCTCCTCCACACTTTGGTTTCCATAAAAAGGGATATGTAACATGTAGTGTTTTTTTTTTTATTATTATTATTTATTTATTTATTTTATTTTTTTGTCAAATCGGGATGTCCCTGCAGGATGTCCCTGTAGATACACATAGCTGTAGCTGGACAGGCTTTATACACAGGATACATTAAGTTCTCTGCCCAAACAAGCTGCAGGCATAGTATATACTTGAGAGTTGGTTTGAAGGATACTCTCTAAACTGAAAGTCCATTATCCACCTTTCAAGTAGCCTTACTTCCAGAAGATATGTGATAGTCTTGAACAAATTTTTCAAAACTTTTTGAAGCTAAACAAAGCACCTTTCAGGTTAGATCACTGTGTGGACAGTAAAAACAATAGAATTGTTTGTGTTGAGTGAAGTGCAGTGTACAAGGCAGCCTTTTACATTGTTTACATTGGCATAAAGAATGGAATGCCTTGACCATGTGGGACTCAATGTTATGGTACAGACAGCTTGAAGAAGGAAAATGTTTATTTATTGATTTTAAAGTTTAATGTTAAAAAAAATCTTATTAAGGAAATCAATCCTTTTACCAAATTCCTCAGAAGATCTAAAAGATTAAAAACCATAATCATCATAAAAAAAAAAAACTAGTTTGAAATCTAAACTGTGTAAACAAGACATCTTGTAAAGTTATATTTCTTAGAAACATAAATATCCTTCTTAAAATAGCATATGTAGGTTCTGTCCTCTCTTGGCTGTGCTTATAAAGATTTTATTTAAAATTAAAAGTAAAAAGACTTTTAAAAGATTTTGAAATAGCCTCAAAGAAGGAACAGACAGTTAAAATGATGAATCATTTACTGTTTTACCAGTTGGGGAATTCAATCAAGACTACTTTAGGTCAATTTACAACAGATCAGAAACAAAAAGCCCTAAAATTTCTATTCTAATTCATATATTTTTCATCACAATAAAAGTTATGATGAGAACACAATAAATGTGCTGCTGCTGAGATCAGCAATGTTTAATCCCATGTTATGCCTCAGCAGTGGCACGTCTGTTAGGGGAAATACTCAAATGTTGCCACCTTTTTTGGTTCATTCTTTTTGCACAATTATTACACTAGAGGTGTTAGTGGGTAAATACCAGCCTATTCTTTCAATTTTCTGCCTGTGAAGCCAAATTTGCCTATTTCCTTTTTCAGTCTGCTGTTACAATATCTGCAATAACAACTAATTTGTATCAGCAAGTTCCTGAAGTTCACTACCTAATCTGTAAAGAAATCCTTTGACCTGCTTTAACACTAATTCTTACAGGTTTTATCAAGTGTTTTCTGCCTCTACATTAACAGGATTTGGAGCATTTTTATTTTATTTTTATCTTAATCCATTTTTTCTCGATTTTTAAAAGCGTCAGACATATTTATTCCAGCATTTTTGGGATCCTTATGAAACAAAGCTCCTTCACTCCCTTAATAATCTAAATGGACATTCTCTACGAATTTTCTACTACATCCTTTTTAACATTAAAACCAGAACTGCATACAAAACTCCTGACATGGGTGCACATTGATTGCAACAAAATGACAGCCCAAGTTAATTTCAAACCTTCTTGATAGTCTTTTATTTATGTGTAAATTATGTGTAATTTGCTGTTCCCAGAAGTTTAATGCTCCCTGACATTCAAGAGAAAATGCTGTCACACAATAAAGAAAAACAGCAATACTTGTTACTGGAAAAATATACATGTACGGGGGCAAGGAGTAAGCATTTCAGAATATGTCTCCACAATAGGTATCATGGGTTTATGGACTAATAAACATGCAGGGACTTTAATTTAAAGAGAACATCATCCCAAGGGAAGCAAGAACTGTTAAAAGAGTTATTCCTTAGAAATGGGAAGCTTTCTCATTATTAAAAATACTGATATTTCATAGCAAACTAGTAGGGTTGGACAGTTTAGAAAAAGGGTTCATTATATAAATTGAAAGTATAATCCATCATAGAAGGCAGCTGGATAGGCTAAACATGTTGTTGATTGTACAGCAGAATATGAGATAAAGATGTACATAAATGTTGAACTTAGCAGTTTATCACATCAATATTATGATAGCCCATGCCCTTATGTTGCAAATGACAGATTTCTCATAAGCTAGTTTTGTCAATTGTTTATATTGTTTGTGACAAAAGTATTAATGTTATTTGGCAAAAATAATTTCAGCATTTAGAACTTGCAAACAGAAGAGTAAAACTTTTATAATGTTTAAGGAAGTGGATATAGAATAGGGTTAATTAGTAGTACATCAGTATTATGTTGAATTCTTAAATATCTTTTTAGCAAATTTAGCAGTGCTCCAGCTGAACACAGACAGCATGTAGAGAACACCTATTTAAAATTCTGAAGGCTAGTACAGTGCAGACTAATAATTGATGAAGTACATATTTTAAGGGTGATTTGAAATAGTATAGCAGCTTGTGACAAATAAGCTTTATAGGATTTCTAGGAAATGAGACTCCAGTAAATCTTTTTGTTGGAGAAGCTCATAAATTTCTCAAATTGCAGCTTACATTATCTAAAAACAAAATTTTATGACAATGAAGGAAGGTCCTTCTCAAGTGTTTAAAGTATCTTCTAATAGTTTAAAGTAACTTCTAATCAAGTGCACTTTTTTTTTTTATTTTACTGCACTTTTTAAATTTATGCTTTGTTTTTTTATAAATTACTGACTCTTCCCTCATCTTTTTTAATTTTAGCCCTGGAAATCTATCCCTAATCTACCAGGTGTGCCTTTGGAGGTCAGCGTTTATCCCATAAAGACATAAAACCCTGAACACAAAATTAGTACTTCCTTGTGAAATTGTAGAATTCATATGAAATGTAGATTATAGTCTTGAATAACATGAAAATTTAAGTGGCAAAAAATAGCATCAAGCTAAATGATATTTCCCTTATTCAGATTGGAATATAAGAACATTATTGCTCAAGTCACTCTGCAGCTTTCAAGCACAGTGTGACCTACATGGGTGGATCTTTTCAAAGTAATGCTGAGCAAGCCATCATGACATAAGTCTCTGTCAAATTGCCTGCCTCTCCACTCAGGTTCATGCTCTATTAAGACTTTGATACTAAAACTCCACAGAAGGTTCACAGAACGTTGAATATACTTCTTGTCTTCCTTCTGAACTATAATTGCCCATGGCCAGGCTGCAGCAACACAACTATTTCTCATGACAATGATAAATTTCTATGATATAGTATGGAATTGAGCTTGTTGGAAACACTATTATTAAACCAGAACATAGTAAGTAAGATTGCATTGTGATCTCCTTGACACTTTCTTTTTTTTTTTTTTTTCCCTAAGAATAGGAATATTTACAAGTGATAAGTGTCTTTTTCTGTTTTCAAATTACTGACTTGTGTCAGACTTTCCAACATGGAGAATTTAAGATACACATATTTTTGCACCAGGGGAGGTTTAGGTTGGATATTAGGAAAAACTTCTTTACTGAAAGGATTGTTAGGCATTGGAATGCGCTGCCCAGGGAAGTGGTTGAGTCACCATCGCTGGTATTATTTAAAATACATTTAGATGTAGAGTTTAGTGATATGGTTTAGTGGAGGACTTGTTAGTGTTAGGTCATAGGTTGGACTAGGTGACCTTGGAGGTGATCTTCCAACCTAAATGATTCTGTGATTCTGTCATCACTTTTGCTTCCTGTCCAGGTACAACTGAGTAGTATATTCTAATAATGTCCTGTTAAGAATTTTGTATTACCACCCATGCAACTCTGACATTGTGAACCTATAATTATTGTTACTGGTTGGTTTAGATTTATTATAACAGGTGACAGTAGCTAAACTGTCATAAAAAGCATCTTTTTGTTCTTTTATTAATGAGGTACCCAAGACAGGCTGCTGTTCATACTAAATAGAAAGAATTAGAAGAAGAGCTACATAACTGGTGCCGTTCTACTGTTCTGTGGAAACCCATGGAGAGCTTTCCCTTAATTCCCACTGTAGCACTTTTCCTGAAGTTTTGCTTCATAAGTTCTAAAATAATTTCTTCCTTCTGTTACACATTTGTGCTGGTGGTTATGTTATGCTATGTTATGTTATGTTGTTTCATTTGGTTTGTTTTGATTGGAATTTTTAAGCTTTGCCTGTCTGAGTTGAACTGCTAAAAAGGGTTTGAGAAGGATCGAGCTACAGGTAAGATGTTGTTTTACATTCTTTGCTAGAAAATGATCTTCTACATCAAAGGTTGAAATAGTTCTGTTTCATATTGTGTTGCTATCTGAAATATTTGATTTTCTAAACAATGGTACCTTGTATTTTAACAATTTATAGAACATACACATTATTTGTGTTCCATCTGGTACATAGCTAACAGGGCAGAAAAAAAGAATCTATGCAAATGGTAAAACAAAACCAGTCATTTTATATAGCCAAGTCTTGATTTGATGATAATCAATCTTGCTGAATTCCTAACCTATTATGGTTTAAGGATTTTATAAATAGAGAACAGATTTGATCTTTAATTGAAGGGGGATAATGACTGGTTAGGGAAAGGTTAACACAAGCTGGAAAAAAAAAGGAGGTAATATCTGTTATTCAGCAATGACTCTTTAGTGGGAAAGATGAGCAGGGAAATGCATTTATATATCACAATGTGGCATTTTTAAAGAAGAGCAATATGGAATACACTGAAGAAGAATAAGTTCCAAAAAATGCTGCTTATTACAACAGCGGTTCACTGACCCTCAAACCAAGAACAAATAAGATGTCAGGTTATTATCTGCTTCAAAGGTTTTGTCAATAAAAGGCATAGGACGTGTGCTGAAACATGTACAACTTACTGAATGTGTACATCTAAGATTTCTAGCCATCTCATCACTATGGACATGACAGTAATGAGGTGGTTTCTCTCAGGTGTGTAATTATTGTGGTCAGTAGATTATTGTTCAAACCTTTGATATGTTGTCACAAGTAAAAGAGCTAGCAGGTTTAGTTCAATTCCTTGTCAACTTTTTTTCTTTTTAATGTGGAACAGCAAAATTTTTACAGCACAAATGTCTGAAGGAGTCTGTAATTTACTAATATCCATATTTTGCCTTATGATATAGAGAAAGCTTCCATTTAGGGCTGCTGTAATATGGTCACAATTACTTAAAGTAAGCAAACTTTATTTTGTAAGCATCATCTATATGTGACAAGAGAAATATTATTGTTGGTTAATGGACATTTAAATAAGTAAACACTATGCTTAAAACTACTGTTTAGCTCTTATGAAGCAATCAATGTAAACAAAGAGAAATATTTTTCTACCTGAAATCTATTTCAGTTATGGACCAACTCAAATTGTAACATGCCTATAGAAATGATACATTCTTTTAGTGATGAAGATGGAAATTTAAGGGTTGCTTTTCATTTTTTTTTTCTTTTTTTTCCACTGGAATAATATTTTCTTCAGTTCTGCATATTCAGAACTCTTATGTACATAAAATGTTTATATGATATTAACCTTAGAATCACTTCAGATGGCTATCTTAAGTCACATGATGAATGTTGGGAATCTCCTGTGGTAAGTAAGTAGTAAAACTGGTCAGAGCTAACTAAGGTGCATCATTTCCCTTATAGACATCAGTCTATAAGGGAAAAGATCAAGGTCATAAAGTCTTCCCTAAAGATGTCTGCAGGCAACCCAGCTGCAGTCCAGCTGCAGACAATATAGTTCAGTTATATTTTCCAGCATCTTTACAGGAAACTCTTAGACTCTTAATCTTCCTTCTTCACTGGAAAGCAATATCCCAGCTGGTCTTGAAAGTTAAGCAGCTTCTGTTGGGTACAGTAATCTATTCTGACCTGTGAGAAATTTGTAGCAGTCATGCTGAAAAAAATATGTAGTCTGTAAAAAAAGGGTTGTTCACTAAAAGATCTGCTCTTTGGGGTTTACTGTAATACCTTAAGTAAACCCTTGGTTATGTTTGTCCTCTTGGATCCTGAGCTCTTCTCAGTTTCTTCATCTGGCTAAACGTCCTGATCATATTCAGACCCTATGTCAGGTGAAAGCCTTAGCCCGTGTTGGTTACTTCTCCCTCACATACCCTTCATTGCTGAAACACAAGTCCTGGCACATAGTTTGGAAGTAAGTGGTTTGGCCTTGGGAGGAAGCCCCTGAACTGGTGGGTGGAGGAGAATACCACCAGAATACCTTGCAAATTTTGTAAATGATGCACAATGGTTGGACAGCAACGTTCTTTAGGACTCCACCTGTGTCCATGCTATTACTGGGTTGTAAAAACAATGAGAAATGTGCTGGGCTGAAAATGTCATCTTTCTAGGTAAAAAGTAAAGGGTCTTTTCTGTGTTACATACTTCTGTGTGCTAAATACTAGTACATTACTTTCCTGAGCTTTCTCTGTGTTCTTTTCTTTTCTTTTCTTTTCTTTTCTTTTCTTTTCTTTTCTTTTCTTTTCTTTTCTTTTCTTTTCTTTTCTTTTCTTTTCTTTTCTTTTTTCTTTTCTTTTCTTTTCTTTTCTTTTCTTTTCTTTTCTTTTCTTTTCTTTTCTTTTCTTTTCTTTTCTTCTTTTCTTTTCTTTTCTTTTCTTTTCTTTTCTTTTTTCTTTTCTTTTCTTTTCTTTTCTTTTCTTTTCTTTTCTTTTCTTTTCTTTTCTTTTCTTTTCTTTTCTTTTCTTTTCTTTTCTTTTCTTTTTTTTCTTTTCTTTTCTTTTTTTTCTTTTCTCTCCTCTCCTCTCCTCTCCTCTCCTCTCCTCTCCTCTCCTC
>CM021731.1:122493910-122531341 GCA_011075105.1 Heteronetta atricapilla | reverse complement strand
TTTTTTTTGTTTTGTTTTGTTTTGTTTTGTTCTTTCACTTTTTCTTTACTTATCATTCTATCTTTAAATTCATCAGTTCTCCAATGCTCACATTTGTCCTAAAAATGTGTGTCCCAGAAAATTCATCACATATAAGATATAGCTGCCTGCTTCAGTCTGGCAACACCTCACTTTCCTAGTGTTACAGTTATAATAAATGTATTATTCAGGAATACTCCTCCTACATTACTGCATTCCATGTCACAGTGAAACGCAGTAAGCAGCAGTTAACTAATAAATTATGAAGAGGTTCATGCATTGAATTTTCCTCAAATAGAAAAGTCTTATTATGTCTCAAATTAAATGACTAAATAAAACAATAAACAAACCTTCCAGTATGAAAACTGACACAATTTCAGGTTTTGTCAGCAAGCTATTTTAGAAGGATTTAGCTAAACTGCTGTAAGCTCTGTGTTCACTATCAAATCTAATTTGCTATACCTTTTCAATATAAGATATTTTAAGGAATAGGAAACATTCAGAGAGTCCTCTAAGACTGTGTTATTTACCAACTTGTCTACAAATATCGTTAGACCTTCAACATTGTGTATTGAGTCTCATTAGGATAGTCTCTACGGTATTCTGGATGGTATTCTGCCATACATGTTGCACATATAAAGACCAAAAATGTGAACATTTTCTTATCCTAAACCAATTGCTGTGAAAGGCAGTTTATGCCCAATAACAAGTGTGTAGGGGAGACTCAGGAGACCTATATATTTGTTCATGGTTGCTGTGTGGCTTTTTCCTCTCTACTGACCTTCATGTTGCTAAATATGTATATAGTGTATATATACAACCATCTGTATATGGCTGCCTCTTTCATCCTTTTTGCACTTAAATTAAGACTAAGAAATAATTAAGATGTATTCTGTCGTGCTGATATAATTTCCTGATTCTTCTAGTAACACATTTTCAACTCAAGTATCATACACTATACACAGACATAATGAGGATAGTTTTAAGTGTTTTTGCTACTGGCTGTATCTATAAAATAAATAAAAAAGTGTGAAAACCCAAACTCTTTGGTGTAGTTGCTAGGACTTACATTCAGAACACATATCACCTTTTGTAAGAACACTGCAAACTATGGTCTGATAGAGAGCAAAGCAGCTCATCCTTCTTTTTTTCAAAGTTTGCATCTGTGTGTGTATATGTGAGAGAAAAAGAGAAGGAGAGATCAGGAAGAGAAAGAAACTAATCTAGGGACATAAACAAACCAAAATATCTTAGATTTCTGTCCAGAAAAGTATATTTCAATTTAAAAACAGAATAATCTCACTTACTATTTATCTTGTCTACATACTTAATTTTTCCTTTGATTGGTATCTTAGTTTACTGATACTGAAATTATACCTGCCTATATGCATCTGATTGAAGAATTATAAAGATGAAGATTGTCCAAAATTTCACTGTTTATTGAGCATTTCAAGACTTAACTTTACATTAATCTAGATCTCTTTTTCACGTTCTTTCAGTTAAAATTCTAATCCATATTGAATTTCCATTATTGGAAATTGCAGGGAATTTCCATTTTCCATTATTGGAGCATTGCAGGGAACAATGAAATTAGAGGCAGCTCCCCTATCACTGGAGGAACCCAGCAATAATGCTATGAAGAAAAATAAGAAATTAGCACTGCAATATTGTACTGTCAGTCTCTGGAGGCTTTTAGCACCTCCTTCTCCACTTCTCCCAAGTGGCTCAAACGTTTTTAAGATAAGTCTCTGCTTTGGAAAGCATATCTTTGCTACCAAAATGCAATGTGAAGTTACCTTTGACACAGAATCTATTTTTTCCAATTATTGGAGCTGATAAGTGTTAACCAACATAGTGAAACAAAATAAAAGCATGTAAAAAAAAAAAAAAAAAGTAATTATTCTATAGGGAGAGTAGATTGTACTTTAACAAATAATTAAAACTAAGAGAGACAACGTAATTTTACCTTCTTGTTTATATTTTCCTATGCACTTTTTAAAAATTTAGTCTACCACTAGTACTTTTTGTTGGTGTTGTTTAAGATGTTTACAGGACCTTTGATTTATACTGGGTACTTGTCCAAACTATACATAACAAGAAGAATGTAGTTCCAGGTGCTTTGAGGCAATGTTTAACTATGATCACTAAATGTGCCTTTTCTATTTAAATTTCCTCACAGCACTGACTGAATACTTTTGAGTCTCTGCTTGAGCATTGTGTGTACTATTGTGTGAAAATGATTCCACTTTTTTTCTGATTATACATTATAGCTCTGTTGTTTTGTTATGCCCATCTGAAGAAAAATCGAGGCATCAGTTAAAGTTGATTTCCTTTCTTCCAGCATTCTGCTTTTTTATGTAGCAAATGACATCAAATAACTATAAGACTACTTCCCATAACAAGCAGAGTATATATCTTTATTTTATTTTATTTTTCCCTTTCACAAATATACACCATTTTACGTGGAAGCACCCGTGATCAGTAGAACCCTATTATTTAGTTATTTTGTTTCATTTATATTTTCAGTGCTTTTTCAGGTCTGCAATATCTAGCATTAGTCTTCTGCTATACAAATTTTTTTTTGCAGACCCTTGTTTTTTTATTTTTTTTTCCTACTGAACAAAATGTTTAGAAATGTTAACTAGGCTTAACCAAAAACATTCTGCATTTTCACAGAACATACTTCTGTGCACTTTACTTGTAGTACTTTATTTTTAACTGGATATTGGTTTGATTAGTTTGATTTTTAACTAGATAGTTCGAAAATTACATATAAAAAAGACTTTATTTCCCTGGCAACTATTTAAAGCAATCCTGACTAAGTGAATTTCCATTGTTATGTGCTAATTATTATATTAGGTATATCATGTTTATCAAATGATATCTAAAACCAATAACTCAGTAATCTATATGTTCCAGAAATCAGTCTTAGAAGAAGTAAAAATGAAAATACAAGAACAAAGTCCCCTTTCCCAAATGGTCTTAAACACCTCAGTACGAGAGCCTAAATTTTCCATGTCAGCGGAATAAAAAACATCCATTTGACTTAGCTTGTACTTTTGAAGTAAACAATGTCTTAATAGCTTTCTCACTCTTTGTTTACACTTAAAGACAATATAAAATATTTCTCCCTCTCTTATTGTTTTTTAAATGACCTTCATATGTCCTCCTTATTAATATGGTTTTATGAAGAACTACAGAATTGACATCCTTAAAGAAAATCCCACCTAATACTGAGAGTTCTCCCTTGATTTCCTTGCAAAGCTGGAAATACAGACATGATGCACCTATGCAATTATTCTCGTCATGATCTGTGATCAAAAACATACCTCTTAGTTGCTGTACTTACGTAGTGTGACTGCATTTCATTTTATCAAATACAATTTCAAACTTTCTGCTTGAATTAAGTGGGAAAAAACAAAACAAAACAAAACAAAACAAAACAAAAAAAAACCACAACAGTGCTACAGAACCCACAGTTATCATAGAGTTGCCTTCTGACTAACTTCCACTTAAGGATATCCATTTCTGACTGATATAATGCAGAAAGCGGTCCTGATTTCCTCCATATTTAGGAAAAAGAAAAAAAAAAAAAAAAGAAAAAAAGAACCAAATCAAACCAAATAACAACAACCACAAACAACCAAACTAACAAAAAAACCTACAAAACACCACCAACAAAAAAACAGCTCCAATGAGGCTTTCTCTTCAATGTTTTCAGACCTCATTTTCACTATCTGTGTTACCTTTCCACACTGATTATTTACATAAGATCAGTTCCATTCTCTTTGTGAGTCTGATTAGCTCTTAGCCCTTAAGAACATGAAGATCAGTGAACTGCTTAGACTCTGGAGGGGAAATTTCCTGTTGGAAACACTTATAATATGACACCTGCACAAGACAGTGTTACCTTCTTCCACATTCACTCCAAACTCAATAGATATGAGACTGTGTCAATGAGAAACCATGACTGCATCAAATACTTTTGTGCAGTTGTACTATTTCCTTCCTTAATGATTCATTCACATCTCTCAAATGAACAAACCACACACGAAAGATAAATATGAAATGTGGATTTTGTTACCTTGGGTGTAGCTCTACTGGAGAACAGGATGTCTATTCTTCATCAGTCCAATACATAGCCACAATTAACATGGTCTCTAGCTTCAGGAGAGAGAATAATGTACAATCATCCACATTTCCTCTGGTTGGGAAGGAAAGTATCCATAGACTGACTGAAATGTCACTGTTGGGATCATATTTTGAAATCACCTTGTATTAATATATTGAAATAATACATTATTTCCACGATCTTTTTGCTCAAATTAAGAGCAAACTGCTGAAGCTTAAAATTCCTTGGTGAAGCTATTCCACTCCTCTCCCCTCCTCCAACATCACATCTCCCCCTGAAAAGTAGAGAAAGAGTTCAGTTATAAAGTTTTCCAAATTCTATGTTAAATCTAAAGGTGTATTTCATATTGAAACAATGAAACTCTATAAAAGGGATTATATAAATAAATATTGTAATATTTACTTCACCATGGTATAGATACAGATACACTTGAAACTTAACTTACAGCCTTTTGCTGCAAAAATGAGAAGAGCAGAAGTGTGACCTACATCTCACAATTATTATTCATTTTTTCATCTTCCTTTAGCTTTCAGAACAAAGAGCTTTTGCCTAAAGGAATTCTCTTTGATTTGACATGTTAGCATATTTGTATAATTTATTCTCTGTGTATCAGAAGCTAAAGAATCATCATGTGGTGTTCTGTTATATAAAAAATATATTTTTTGCTTAACATTGAATACTAGCATACTGGAGGCTCAGAAGTACATTTATTTAAACTAATATTTCAGGAAAAAAAGCAATTTTATTCAGAACTCTTTTCCTGAAAAATTTCTTCTACTCAAGTGGACAGCTGAAATACCTATACATTTTAAATATATATTAACATTCAATCATTATTTTGGTATTAATTCCCCTTTTACTGTAGTAAATTGGCTTCCTGAATGTATATGGACAAAGCTAACAATTTAGTTCTTCTATCTGTAACTAAGGAACACTTTGGCAGACAATGTTATACCGTGCCTCCCCAAGGTTTAACAACCTACAAGTTGAGTATGTCAAGACTTGATTGCTTACATTTTGCTCCTAGGTGGCTGAAAATACCTTTAAATCAAACATCAAAACTACTATGCACTATGAAGATGAGAATTTTCTCTCAGGGAAAGTGGCTCTCAGATAAATTACCATATTTTTTTTCAGATTTTCTAAACAAAGGGAAACACTAAAAAACAATCAAACACATAAAAACCTAAATGGATTACATTAAAGTATAAAATAATAGTTGTTGAGGAAGTGTTTTTTGAATTAGCACTTTCTTTTTCCTCCTTCTTGATAAAAGAAAGGAATGTGAAGATCACAGAGATATTGGGAAAGAGGAAGACTATCAGCTAAAGGAGAAAAGAAGAATTTGGACCTTGAGATTAGGAAAGAGTGAAGAGGTTGGAGGAAAAAGGGTCACGAACCAGAGTCAAATAAATCGGGAAAACATTATTTACTCAGTGGGTTCTGTATCAGGCCAAACTAGAAAGAATAAAGCAGACAGAAAAGAAAATAAGGAGAAAAAATATAGCTGGGAAAAAACAAAACAAAACAGAAAAAGATAAATTATACTAGATGAAAAGATTGAGGGTTTTAAACATCAAAAACTCTCAGAAAATAATTATGGTAGATATGAATTTGTGAAGAGAAACACATTTCAAGTTAATAATGCAATAATTTTCTATTTGTATGTTAAGCAGCTTTCAAACACACAAAAAATATTAATTAAATTAGGTCTTTACACCCTATGTATGACCCACATAGTTTATTAATAATGGAAATTAAATTAACTAAAGTCAATTAAGATGGCTGTCAGAAATGTCAGATCATTATATATGTATATATATACATATACAAAAACATCACCACCAATAACAAAAACTCTCAATAAATCTTAGGGCTTTAGTAACCTGTTTTATGGATTCTCCTTGTAAGCACTGAAAAAGGAGGGATTCTAAAACCAAGGAGAAAAAAAAAAAAAAAAAAAAAAAAAAAAAAAGTTTTTAATACTTCTGTTTTTAATACCTACCCACAGAGAATATCACCACATTAATCACTTTTGTTGAACAATATGTTTCTTATTTGTACATCAGGATGTATTTGGGTTGTCTTGTATGACAGGGCTTTTTGTCGTCATTTGTTCATTTTGCTTTGTTCCTCATTTTTCAAATTCTGGTGTCAAGATATGAAATGTAGCAACATTTCCTTGATGTTTGTGTGGAGTTGCTGTTATTCCACATAAATTTGTGAAGTGATTGAAGAGACCATATAATGCTGTATGCTTGTTGTAATGGATAAAAATAATTCTTATCCAGAAGAAAAACAATTGAATCACAATACTTCATAGGAGGTGAAAGGAGGCCAGTATTTCCATAACTGGAGGAAAAACACAACAGCTCAACTTGTGTAGAAGATTTGAGTAAAGTGATTCACATGAAAACACAAACAGTTCCCTTTGTGAAAAGGCATACTAGTCGAAGTCCTCTGATCTGCGTAATATCAGGAGTTTTCCATTTCTGTGTATCTAACTACCACTGTTTTATTGTCTTCACTCAAAGAGAATAGAAGAACTACTGGATAAAATCTTACAATTATATCTTTCCTATCTTATTTTCTTTGGTACGAGACTTACTTATAATTTTTTTGCTACCTCACATAATTTGCACACTATATGACAGCTCTCATCAGTTTTCTTTACCTATTTATTTACTGAGATTTGTCATTAAAACAGAGTAGCAAATTGTCAGGGCACTCTATGTGGTCTGGGACCACCAGGGCTCCTCACATGGTGGGCTCAGAGCAGGTCCTGGCAGGCAGGGCCTTTCCCACCACCCCATGAGGAGCAGAACTGGGGGGACTGGTGCAGCCCCAGTCCCAGAACTGGGCACCACCCCCTGAGGATGAGACTGGGTCAGGCCATGGGTCTGTAGGTGAGCTTGTCTGGGCTGGAGCCATAGCCAGGAAGGGCAGGGCTGTGTGGAGCTGGAGCCCAGCCCTGCTGCAGCCTGTTAGTGTAATTAGGGCTGATGGCCCCACAGATGATGTGGGGTCCTGGGCAGGTGCATTACGGCCTGTGAGTGTCCTCGGGACCCACCTAATGTTTTTTCTCAGGGAACTGTTCATTACACCTAATTTAATTAAAATGGCTATGTATTTATCTATTTATTTTTTGTTTGTTTGTTTATTTTCCTAGCTCTCAGAGTAAAGGTATTCATATCCCTCCTGTTTATGCTCTGTCGTGTCTGCAGCACTGACAGGAGGCGGCAGCAATGAAGATGAGGAGAAGTTAGTAGCCCTTATCAGTGGCTTTGCTGCATCAATATTGCCTGTTACAAAGCTGTCAGCCACTGTCATCTGCCCATGTTGTTTATATATTCACTATCTCTGTGATACTGATGGTGATGAGACTGGTACAATACATGGGTGATTTGTGATCCACATCATTATGAACTGTAATCCCATATCTTCATAACTATGCACCAAGATAGAGGATCCCCATTTTTTTTTTTTTTTTGAAATGTTAATCATATTGCCGGTTAGGACCTGACTGCTTAGAAGTCACAAAACAGTTCCTGATCTATTCCAGAACATCATAAATGTAAAGAAAAGTCTGTGCCCTGATGATGGGACCTGGTAATGGCCATCCCTGTACTCTATTCTCTTTTGATCTTTTTCTCATGAGGGAAGTTCATTAGACTCATTACCTTAAAATCTACAGCCCTCACCTGCCTCAGTATAGTGAAACCTTGTTTACACCTTACAACATTTCCTGTAGCCCAGTCTCAGTCCACAACCATACCCAGTTGTATTTAACAAGACTTTCCTTATTCTGTTTATTCCTCTGGTTAACAGTCAAGATTCTTTGTCATCTGTTCTGCTGAAACATAAATTTACAAATGCTTTAGGGAGTGTGTTTTAGTATAAAGTATTATGATGAAATGCATGTACCGGCAGACCTCAAGCTGCAAGGAATTGCAATCTTTTTGTTTGTTTGTTTGTTTTTATGTGAGGAGAATACAGAATTTAAAACAACATCAACAAAATAATGTTTCTAAATTTCTTTTAGACAAATACCTAAGTAGGGTATCCATATATCACACAATGAAATCTACGTGAAAACTGACTTCCTGACAACTTTAGAAACTGCTAGCCACCACCTAAAATGTATACTGCAACTCATTGAAATGAATGCAGTGTCCTATTTCCTTCAACAATACTTTGCAAAAGGTGACAATGAAGTAAAGCTTACTGCTATAGCAATGCATTCACTTCAGTCAGTATGTTGGCACCAGGAAGTAGCATGTAAAACCTTGATCATGAAAATGGTACTTACTAGTGACAAATGTATAGAAAGTTTGTTTGTTTGTTTGTTTGTTTATTATTATTATTTTAATTGCAGTGGCTTGTCAAGCCCTTTGAAATGGCACCCTCCACATATGCAATGAAATTTGTATTTTAATCATGCAGCTGTTGGAGTGATGTTGTTTTACAATTCCAATATGCAAACATCAGGTCCAGGAACACTCCCAAGTTTTTTGTGCTGAAAGCCACCACTGTGCATGCCCTGACTCTACACAGGAGACAGGCTCCAGCAGAAACCAGCCTCCTGCATTTTTGTTTCCAGACACATTTGATCATACATGCATATATTTAGGATGTGGCAAGGCACAGAATGTAAATTTGTATATAGCCACAATGATTAACTTATGACCAATTTGGAGTCTTGGCAAGATGAGAAAATGTTCTCATTAGCTGCAGTAGGAATCACACTTATTAGCCCAGATGTTCTATAGTCATCTCACTCAGGAAGAACAGCTCCCACCAGTGTCAATGCATATTGTGCAAACCTAAGAGGTATGCAAAAACCTTTGAATTGATATGTGAACAACAAATTTTTATTTCTAAGCATTTGTAAGTTAATTCTCAAGTGCTATCTTCCCATATTCTTCACATTGTGAATTGTATTTTTCTCAAATAAAAATAACTCCATTTCACCCACTGAACTAACATTACAGTTTTAATTCAGCTTTCTCTTTAAATAAATACATATGTCTCCATTATCAAAGAACCTTTTCATTTACATAATTAATTTGATTTGGAAACATCAATAAACTCAGAGAAACATGCTCAGTGATTTTAACCTAAGTATAGCTGTTCTCAGTGTTGGTCTCTGGTTTTGTAAAACGTGCAACACTGGAGTTTCATTCCAGACTTTCTGAACTCAAAGTAAATGCAGACATTGACTTTTCTGATATCAGTTGTTGACCCTCTTACAACAGGGAGCCGGACTGCAACTTTTTTTTGGCAGAGAAAATGCCTTTGAAGGGTCTGCTGATACATATCGCTCAAAGGAATTATTTACCAACGAAAGCAGATATGGTGTGATAATACAGCCATAATCAAGTTTGGATACCATAAAGTTTGGGTATATAGAGATTCCATGCTTTTACCTCTACAAGTTACATGGTATATTTTACTGAGAATAGGCTAAAGATCTGAAAAAGCATAAACAATATTTTATTTAAACAAACAAATAAGAAAATAAACAAACAAACAAACAAAAAAACAACAGCAACCAAACAGAAGGGTAAAGGGAGATAAAAGGAAGGGAATCCTGTTTCCCTTAATCTGTGTAATAAGTTTTTTAAAACTTCCTTTTGCAAGGCAAACTTCATTCACATCAAGATCCCAATTATTCATGCTGAAGTCAAGGGAACTTTCCAGGCTTTGATTCAATGAAATGTTTAATTTCATGTATACACTTATATTAGTACTTGGTCAGTGAAAGAGACAGAAATAAGTCAATGTACTATCCACTTAAACCCTGGTGACTACAGTGAGACATTAGTTTGCAATGAAATTAAATCATTATTTTTTGGAACTCATGTAATACTTTGGGTAAATCAGTGTAACCTCTTTGTGACAGCTTATACTACTTGGAAATGTAGCCCATATTCCCAACAGTATTCAGAATAACCGAAGTCACAGAATACGCTAAGCACACTCATCAATTTCAGTGGCTTGAAATGAAGCATGTAACTAAATACTCTACTCACTCCTAGGGACTCGTTCATCATTAAAAAGATTTGCTGCATTACAAAGCTATCCTTATAGATGGTATAGACTTTTTCATAGATTTTAAAATTAGATTTCGCAAACCATAGTCTGAAATGTATACCACTATGTAAATTTGTTTTGTGGATTGAAAATAGAGGATATGTTATTTTGCAGAAGGAATGCATTCTCCATCTTTAGTTACTTTTCAGAGAATGTATTTATTACTGCTGGCTTTACCAACCTCCGCTTTATATTTTTCAAAATCCCTTCATTTTCTGTTTCATTTTGATGTTTAATACATCATAGATAAGAGATGTCACTCACATGTAAACAGACCCCTTGTGGAATAAGTTATGTGGATTCCCAAATTACAATTTACCTTTATCTAAGTGTTATGGCCCTGACTGAATTAACTGACCTTAACTGACATTACCAGCCTTACCTGGGTTCCCCAAATGTGAACCTTCTGTTCATTTTTCCTGGGAGTACCACGTAATCCCTGGCTTTAGCACTCAGTCCTGGCCCCTGCTAAGCTATAGGTGAGGTGTACCTGTGCCCAGCCCTATGTTCTGTGACATTGTGCTTCCTGGCAGGACCTGTGTCCTGGGTCCGTTCTTATAGGTAACCTTGTGCTTGCTTTTGTCCTGCCTCCACCTCCCCTCCCCCCCCACCAGCCACCTTGCTCCCACCTGGGCCCTGGTGATGGGTCCCAATGACTTTCTACCTCAACCTGTCTAGGACTTTTGGTAGATCCTGTCAATGGCAGCACACAGGCCCTACTCATATCCTGTGTAATGGTAGTCTCTTGGTGAGGACACTGCCCTGCCTGGGCCATGGGCACCCTTGGTTCATGGCCCGTTCTCCCCCATGGAGCACCCCTGCAAGTGCTGCTCCCTGTCATTAAGTTTCTCATGGCTATCAAAACAACTGACTGAACAATTTCCAAAATAGTTTTCCATCTGGTTCACCAAAATGGATGTTTTCTTTTGCAACAAGCTGTTTCCTCTGATTTTTTGATGGAAACCAGACAGACAGAGAGGTTTCCCTCTTACCCCTTGCATGCCAGCTGGCATCATGGTTGGTGAATGGGCAACCTGTCCACCTCACTGGAATTCCCAGTTTTCAGGGCTATTCAACTACCCCTTTTCCCACCTGGCAGGCTTCTCCAATTGCCTGGCTTCCTGGTTATCTTTCTACCTCGCTTGCCAACTCCCTGTACAAAATTATTGAAACATGCTTAGTGCAGTCTCAAAACAGTCATTAGGCTTTATGCAGTAGAGTTTTGCAGTAAAGCAAAGTTTACTTTGTTTCCAGAAAGAGAAAAAAAAAAAAAAAAAAAAGGAAATAAAAAATAGCAAATTGTCAACAGAACAAAAATTGTACCTCCATTACCTCTTTAGTGCTCACCGTTTTTCTGTACAAAGAAAAAGAACTACCATGGCAACATTACTTGTATTAGCAAATCTAAAGGACTGTAGCCATTCTCCTTTCACTTAGTCTATTAAATCTTCAATCACTTCAAAAGCTTCAGAAAGTTACTCTGAAATGTTAAAAAGTCCAGGACAATTTTTTCTAGGTTTTGAGATGTAACATTAAGTCAAAGTCAGAATACATTTAGAAATTTATTTATGTATGTAGATTTCTATCTGGGAGCACTAGGAAATTAGGAGACTGGATTTATTTGCTGAGTGTTACATGTATATAGCTATATACATATGTATATACGTTATATAAATAAATATTAATGTTATATATATCTATGGGTTTCTTGCAGGAATACACACTGTATAAGCACATGGTTTCTCTTCAGTAGTCCTCCCAAAAGATATGAAATAGGAGAGAATTTAGAAGACATGGAATAACTGGTGAGATTGTACAAGACTGTAAACTCAACACAGACTACAAGTTCAGACAACTAGGGGATGTACTGCTTTACGAGGGCAACCTTCATAGAATCACAGAACCACTCACAGAATCACAGAATCATAGAATAATAGAATCAGTCATAGAATCATAGAAACATAGAATCATAGAATCAATCATAGAATCAATCATAGAAACAGAATCATAGAATCATAGAATGGAAGGGACCTTCAAGATCATCTAGTTCCAACCTCCCTGCCATAGGAAGGGATGCCACCCTTCAGGTTGCCCAGGGCCTCATCTAACATGGTCTTGAACACTGCCAAGGAGGGGGCATCCACAGCCTCTCTGGGTAACCTGTTCAAGTGTCTCACCACCCTCTGAGTGAAATATTTCTTTCTAATCTCTAATCTGAATCTCCCTCTTTTAGTTTAAAACAATTTCCCTTTGTCCTGTCATTATCTGAATGAGCAAAGAGTTGCTCTCCATCTTTTTTATGTCCCCTTTAAGTACTGAAAAGCCATACTGAGGTCACCCCAGGATCGTTCCATTCTGTAGGCTGAGGAGCCCTAGTTCTCTCAGCCTTTCTTTGTGGGAGAAGTGCTTCAGCACCTTGATCATCTTTGTGGCCCTCCTCTGGACCAATTCTAATAGATCAGCATGTTTCTTGTGCTGGGAGCCCCAAACCTGGATGCAGTACTCCAGGTGGGGGCTCACAAAGGCAAAACAGAGAGGCACAATTACCTCTCAACCTGCTGGCCTCTCCTCTGTTGATGCAGCCCAGGGTGCAGATGGCCTTCTCGGCTGCAAGCATACACCAATGGCTCATATCACAGAATCACAGAATTTCTAGGTTGGAAGAGACCTCAAGATCATCGAGTCCAACCTCTGACCTAACACTAACAGTCCCCACTAAACCGTATCCCTAAACTCTACATCTAAATGTCTTTTAAAGACCTCCAGAGATGGTGACTCCACCACTTCCCTGGGCAGCCCGTTCCAATGTCTAACAACCCTTTCGGTAAAGAAGTTCTTCCTAACATCCAACCTAAAACTCCCCTGGTGCAACTTAAGCCCATTCCCCCTTGTCCTGTCACCAGGCACGTGGGAGAACAGACCAACCCCCACCTCACTACAGCCTCCTTTGAGGTACCTGTAGAGAGCGATATGGTCACCCCTGAGCCTTCTTTTCTCCAGGCTGAACAAGCCCAGCTCCCTCAGCCACTCCTCATAGGACTTGTTCTCCAGGCCCCTCACCAGCTTCGTCGCCCTTCTCTGGACTCGCTCAAGCACCTCGATGTCCTTCTTGTAGCAAGGGGCCCAAAACTGAACACATTATTTGAGGTGCGGCCTCACCAGAGCCGAGTACAGGGGGACGATCACCTCCCTAGCCCTGCTGGTCACACTGTTTCTTATACAGGCCAGGATGCCGTTGGCCTTCTTTGCCTCCTGGGCACACTGCTGGCTCATATTCAGCTGACTATCAACCATCACTTCCAGGTCCTTCTCTGCCTGGCAGCTCTCCAACCACTCATCTCCCAGCCTGTAGCTCTGCTTGGGGTTATTGCACCCCAGGTGGAGGACCGGCACTTGGCCTTGTTGAACTACATGCAGTTGACCTCAGCCCATCAGTGCAGCCTATCCAGATCCTCCTGCAGAGCCTTCCTACCCTCAAGCAGATCGACACACGCACCTAACTTGGTGTCATCTGCAAACTTACTGAGGGTGCACTCAATGCCCTCGTCCAGATCATTGATGAAGATATTAAAGAGGACCGGCCCCAGCACTGAGCCCTGGGGAACGCCACTGGTGACTGGCCTCCAACTGGATTTAACTCCATTTACCACGACTCTTTGGGCCCGGCTATCCAGCCAGTTTCTAACCCAACGAAGCGTGCGCCAGTCCAAGCCAAGAGCAGCCAGTTTCTTGAGGAGAATGCTGTGGGAGACGGTGTCAAAAGCCTTGCTGAAGTCAAGGTAGACCACATCCACAGCCTTTCCCTCATCCACCCAGCATGTCACTTTGTCATAGAAGGAGATCGGGTTTGTCAAGCAGGACCTGCCCTTCATAAACCCATGCTGACTGGGCCTGATCACCTGCTTGCCCTGCAAGTGCTGCGTGAATACTCTGAAGAGGATCTGCTCCATGAGCTTCCCTGGCACTGAGGTCAAACTGACAGGCCTGTAGTTTCCCGGGTCAGTCCTCTGGCCCTTCTTGTAGATGGGTGTCACATTTGCTAGCCGCCAGTCAACTGGGACCTCCCCCGATAGCCAGGACTGTTGATAAATGATGGAAAGTGGCTTGGCCAGTTCCTCTGCCAGTTCTCTCAGTACCCTTGCCAGTTCCCTCAGTACCCAAGTGCCGTACCAGGTCACCAACCATTTCTTTGTGGATAGTGAGAGCCACATCTCTCTCCCCATCCCCTTCCACCAGTTCAGGGTACTGGGTATCCAGAGAATGTTGAGCTTTTTATCCACCAGAACCCCAAAGTCCTCTGTAGGGCTGCTCTCAACGAGTTCCTCTCCCAGTCCGTACTCATGTCTGAGACTGCCCTGACACAGGTGCAGCACCTTGTACTTGCAGTTGTTGAACCTCATGAGGATTACATGGGTACACTTCTCAAGCTTACCCAGGTCCCATTGGATGACATCCTTTATTTCTGTTGTACCAACTGCACCACTCAGCTTGGCATCATCAGCAAATTTGCTGAGGGTTCACTGGATCCCACTGTCTATGTCATTGATAAAGATATTAAACAGTACCAGACCCAGAAAAGACCCCTGAGGGACACCACTCATCACTGGCCTCCACCTGGGCATAGACCATTGACCACCAACCATTCTCTGGGTGCAACCTTCAGGCCAATTCCTTATCCACTGAATAGTCCAGCCATCAAGTCCATATCTATCCAATCTGGAGATCAGTGTCCTGGTTTTAGTTAGGATAGATTTAATTTTCCTCCTAGTATCTCATAGGGTGCTGTGTTTTGGATTAGGATGAGAAGAGTGTTGATAACACGCTGATGTTTTCATTGTTGCAGAGCAGTGCTTACACTAAGCCAAGGACTTTTCAGCTTCTCGCTCTGTCCTGCCAGTGGGCAGGCTAGGGGTGCAGCAGGAGCTGGGAGGGGGCAGACCCAGGACAGCTGACCCAAACTGGCCAAAGGGGTATTCCATACCATCTGACGTCATGCTGAACAATATATAGGGGTGGATAGACGGGGGGGGGGGGAGGGCTGGCTGCTTGGGGATAGGCTGGGCATTGGTCAGCGGGTGTTGAGAAGTTGAATTGTGCATCACTGGTTTGTACATATTATTATTATTAATATTTCATTTTTCTGTCCTAATAAACTGTCTCTATCTCAACCTACAGATTTCAGTTTTTCTCGTTTCTCTCCCCCATCCCAGAGAGAGAGGGGGGAGGGTGAGCGAATGGCTGTGTGGTGTTTAGCTGCCAGCCAGGTTAAACCACAACAGTCTTGCATGTGCCTTGATATTGCTTCCAGAACGAATCTAGTATAGAGGTAAAGACACCTGGAATCACAGAATCATTTAAGTTGGAAAAGACCTTTAAAGTCATCAAGCCCAACCATCCACTTAATACTACTAAACCAAGTCCACCAGTAAACCACGCCTCTAAGCACCACATCCACACATCTCTTAAGTACCTCCAAGGATGGTGACTCCACCACCTCCTTGGGCAACCTGTTCCAATGCCTAACCACACTTTCCATGAAGTAATTCTTATTTCAGTGTCTTCATATATTCCATACACATTAAATTACCAGTGAACTCATCTACCTTGTTATTTCCTTGGTTTCTTCTGTATTTAAGCCATTCTAGAAACCCAATATTGTCTTAAGGAAGAGATAGACCCTATTTCTGATGCATGAAGCCATGTCATATATCCAAGAGGGGTAATGATATTTAGTGTGAATTGACCAATTGCCTTCTTGGCCACCTGAGCACACTGCTGGCTCATGTTGAGATGGCTGTTGACATATATCCCCAAGTCCCTTTCTGCCAGGCAGCTTTTCAGCCAGTCTTCCCCCAGCCTGTAGTGTTGCTTCGGGTTTTTGTGCCTGAAGTGCAGGACCCAGCACTTCGTTCAGCCTTGTTGAACCTTGTAGAAATGGCCTTAGCGTATCAGTCCAGCCTATCCAGATCCCTCTGAAGAGCCCTCCAACCCCCAAGCACATCAATGCTCACATTGAATTTAGTGTTGTCTGCAAACTTAGTGAGGGTGCACTCAATCCCCTCATCCAGATCATTGATAAAGATGTTGAAGAGAACTGGGCCCAGTAATGAACCCTGGGGGACACCACTCATGACTGGTCTTCAGTGGGATTTGACTCCATTCACCATGACACTTCGGGCCTGGCCACACAGACAGTTTTTAATCCAATGAAGCATACACCTGTCCAAGCCTTGAGCAACCAGCTTCGTCAGGATAATGCTATGGGAAATAGTGTAAAATTCCTTACTGAGATCTAGGTAGACTACATTCACTGCCTTTCCCTCGTCCACAGAGCACGATGCATTGTTGTAGAATATCAGATTCGTAAAGCAGGACCTACCTTTCATAAACCCGTGCTGACTGGGCCTGATCACCTAGCTGTCCTGTAAGTGTTGTGTGATGGCACTCAAGATAATCTGCTCTATGAGCTTTTCTGACACCAAGGTCAGACTGACAGTCCTCTCATTTCCCAGATCCTCCTTTCGGCCCTTCTTGTAGATGAGTGTCATATTTCTAGCCTTGAGACAACTGCGACCTCCCCGATAGCCAGGTCTGTTTATAAATCATGGAAAGTGGATTGGCAAGCACTTCCACCAGTTGCCTCAATACCCTTGAGCTGATCCCATCTGGCCCCATAGACCTGCATGCATCTAAGTGGAGTAGCAGGTTAGAAACCATTTCCTCATGAATTATGAGGGCTTCATTCTGCTCCCTGTCCCTATCTACCAGATCAGGAGACTGAGTGCCCAGAGCAGAACTGGTATTGCTGCTAAAGCCTGAGGCAAAGAAGGCATTAAGTACCTCAGCCTTTTCCTCATATCTTGTCACTATGTTTCCCCCTACATCCAATAAAAGATGGAGATTCTCCTTAATCCTCCTTTTCTTATGTATTTAGAAAAGCTTTTTTTGATTGTCTTTAACAGCAATAGCCAGGTTGAGTTCAAGCTGGGCTTTGGCCCTTCTAATTTTGTCCCTGCACAGAATCACAACATCTTTGTAGTGCTCCTGAGTGTCCTGCCCCTTCTGCTAGAGGTCATAAAACATTTTTTTCTTCCTGAGCTCTAGTCACAGCTCTCTGTTCAGCCAGGCCAATCTTCCACACCAGTTCATTTTTCAGCATGTGGGGACAGCTTGCTCCT
Organism: Heteronetta atricapilla; assembly: GCA_011075105.1. Taxonomy (NCBI): domain Eukaryota; kingdom Metazoa; phylum Chordata; class Aves; order Anseriformes; family Anatidae; genus Heteronetta; species Heteronetta atricapilla. The sequence goes on along the minus strand of CM021731.1, from coordinate 122,513,920 downwards.
GTGCCTTTATTACTTCTTTCTTGAAGTGTGTCCAGTCTTCCTGGGCTGCATCCCAAGGGACTCCCCTGACTGGTCTCCTTAAACAGCCAAAGTCTGCCCTCCAGCAGTCCAAGGTAGAAGTTCTGCTATTGCCCTACCCCTCTTACTTTTCCAAGAATCAAAAACTCTATCAATTCATGATCGCTGTGCCCACAACAGACTCCAACCTTCACATCATCCACAAGTAACATATTAGCACACTGTAACTTGTTCTAAAAAGACAAAAAAGAACTGTCTCAAAAGACAGTTCACTTGCAGCTCTCTGCAACTCACCCATTGCTGAAGACCAACCTTCAGCCCCTGGGGCCATCAGTCCCTGACTTGATGAGTCTGCAGCAAGTCTCCAGCTCCCTACAGCCCTTCCCTCCCAAAGGTAAACCCATGTCCCTATCCAAACTCATCCTGTCCCCAGCCAGGTGTCTGACCAGTCCAGAGCTGCATCTGATGCTAGTTACCCTCACCAGGCCTGATCTTGATCTGTGAATTGACCTCAGACCTCCCCAGTAAGGTACTTGCCCAACCAGATCCCTCTTAGCTCTGCTCTCCCTTTCCTTACAGTGCAGCTGGTCTTCACTACTCCCTGCTAACTTTTATTTAAGATCATGTGTTGAGGTTTAACCTGGCTGACAGCTAAGCACCACACAGCCATTCACTCACCCTCCCCTCCCCTCAATGGGATGGGGGAGAGAATCAGAAAAAAAGTGAAAGCTTGTGGGTTGAGATAAAGACAGTTTATTAGGACAGAAAAGAAATAAAATATTAATGATAATAGTACTGCTACTAATAATGTGTACCGAACAAGTTATGAACAAAGCAATTGCTCACCACCTGATGGCTGATGCCCATCCCATCCCCAAGCAGTGCCACCCTGGCCAGCCAACCCATATTAATTTTTCAACATGACGTCAGATGTTATGGAATATCTCTTTGTCCAGTTCATGTCAGCTGTTCTGGTTCTGCCCCCTCCAGCTCCTGATGCAGCCCCAGCCTATTCACTGGCAGGACTGTGAGAAGATGAAAAATCTCTGGTTTAGTGTAAGCACTGCTTTACAATAATTAAAAAATCAGCATGTTATCAACATTATTCTCATCCTAAATCCAAAGCACAGCACTACAACAGCTACTAGGAGGAAAATTAACTCTATCCTAGCTGAAACCAGGACATCATAACACTGGTAAGCTCCCTGATCTTAAATGCAAATCTCAGGCGTGTCAGTTGAAGGTACTTGGGTGAAACACCCATATAGAGCTGGTCCAGGCAAATAAGTACTGCTGGTGCACTCAGGACTCTGACAAAAAAAAAAAAAAAAAAAAAAAAAAAAAAAAAAAAGGAGTTTCAGCTCATGGAGGTTGCCAAAGGGCTGTTATATGAGATCTATAAACAGTCTTTCCATGAAAGTCTTCATCATATCTAATGAGAGAGGTCTCAGCTAGGACCAAGGCATAGAGAAATCTTCAACTCCAAAGAAGCTTAATTAGAAATTTTCAAAGTAAATTGAGGCCTTTTGTTGTCCTCTTTATTGGTTCTTGGAAATAAAATAAAATAAAAACAAACAAAATCACCACTACAACCACCACCAAACAACAACAACAACAACCAAACAAACAAACAAAATAATTAGTTACCTATTTTACACAAGGAAATTGGGGTATATATGTACTTGGGGAGGGATTCAATTTTCCAGATATCTATCAGAGTCTGAAGAAAAATACACCTATTCTACTAGAGTTATATGTCTGGTTATTTAATCATAGAATCACTGAATCATAGAATCATGTAATCATAGAATCATACAATGGTTTGGGTTGGAATGGACCTTACAGACCCTTTCCAACCCCCCTGCCATGGGCAGGGACACCTTCCAATAGATCAGGTTGCTCAAAGCCCCATCCAACCTCACCTTGAATACTTCCAGGGATAAGGTATCCACAGCTTCTCTGGGCAACCTGTTCCAGTGCCTCCCTTCATAGTAAAGAATTTCTTCCTAAAATCTAATCATAATTTGACCTACTACAAGGTCTCCCTGGAGCCTTCTGTCCAATCTGAACAACCCCAACTCTCCCAGCTTGTCTTCATAGGAGACGTGCTCCAGCCTTTCATGATCCTCCTGGCCCTCCTCTGGACCTGTTCTAATACATCCATGTCCTTCTTGTGCTGGAGGCCTCAGAGCTGAACACAGTACTCTGGGTGGGGACTGAAGAGAGCAGAGCAGAGGGGGAAGAATCACTTCCCTCAACCTGCTGGTCATGCTGCTTTTGATGCAGCCCAGGATAGAGTTGGCTTTCTGGGTTGCAAAAGCACACATTGTAGGCTCATGTTGAGCTTCTCATCTACCAACACCACCAGGTCCTTCTCCTCAGGCCTGCTTTCAATCCATTCTCCACCCAGCCTGTGTTTGTGCTTGGGATTGCTCTCTCCCAGGTGCAGAACCTTTCACTTGGCCTTATTGAACCTTGTGACATTTGCACAGGCCCACCTCTCAAGCCTGTTCAGGTCCCTCTGGGTGGCTTCCCTTCCCTCCAGTGTGTCGAGCTCACCACGTGGCTTCATGTCATTGGCAAACTTGCTGAGGGTGCACTCAGTCCCACTGTCCACGTCACTGACAAAGACGTTAAATAAAATATCCCAATACTCATCTCTTAGGAATACCACTTGTTACTGATCTCCACCTGGATATTGAGCCATTGATTACAACAGCCATCCAATCAATTCCTTACCTACTGGGTGGTCCCACTGTCAAATCTATGTCTCTCCAAGTTAGAGACAAGGATATCAGGGGAGACAGGGTCAAATGCTTTGCACAAGTCCAGGTGGGTGATGTTTGTTGCCCTTCCCCTATCCACCAATGCTCTAACCCCATCATAGAAGGCCACAAAATTTGTCTGGCATCATCTGCCCTTAGTGAAGCCCTGTTGGCAGTCCCCAGTCACCTCCTTATTTTTCACGTGCCTTAGCATAGTTTCCAGGAGGATCTGCTCCATGACCTTGCTTTCCTGTTGCCCTTGATATCCCTGGCCAAATTTAATTCTTAAAGAACTTTGGCTTTCTTTCCTAACCTGATCCCCATCTGCTTGGGTGATTTCTCTGTATTCCTCCCAGAATATCCATCCTTGCTTCCACCCTTTGTAGGCCTCTTTTTTCTGCTTGAGTTTGGCCAGGAGCTCTTTGTTCATCCATGAACGCTTCCTAGCATTTTTGCCTGACTTTCTCTTTTTTTGGGGGGGATGCAGTGCTCCTGAGCTTGGAGAAAGTGATCCTTGAATATGATCCAGCTTTTTGGGGCCCTTCTTCCCTCCAAGGCTCTGTCCCATGGCACTCTACCAAGCAGATCCCTGATCCAAAACTACACCACTACAGCTAAGGCTGCTATTGAGCTTCACATTCCCCACAAGCACCTCTTTGTTGGTGAGAATGATGTCCAGCATAACACCTCTGCTTGTTGACTTCTCTATCACTTGAAGAAGGAAGTCATCACCAATGCATTCCAGGAACCTCTTAGATTGCATATGCCCTGATGTGTGGTCCCTCCAACAGATACAGGGTTGGTTGAAGTCTCCCATGAAGATGAGAGCTTGTGAACATAAGGCGGCTTCTGTCTAAAGAGGGCCTTATCTTCATGTGGCCTGTAGCAGACCCCCACTATACTGTCCCATGTCACTGCCCTCCCTTTAATCCTGACCTATAGTCTTTTTGTCAGCTCCTCATCCATTCACCGGCAGAGCTCCATGCACTCCAGCTGCTCATTGACAAAGAGTGCGATGCCTCCCCCTTATCTCCTGTGTCTGTCCTTCATGAAAAAGCTGTGTCCTTCCTTCCAGCATTCCTGCCATGGGAGCCATCACACTACATCTCCATAATGCTGATGAGGTACATCTCTAACTATTTTTGTTTATTCTTCATGCTACGTGTGTTAGAATAGAGATGTGAGTTGGGCCCCTGATGAAGCTGACTTACTGGCTGGAGTAGCTGGAATTCCTTTGTGATGCTCTTCAGGTGCTCTCCTGCTGACCCATGACCCTTCTCCAGGCTTTGGACACCTGTTGCTGATACCTGCATCAAACTGGGAAGAACAGGATGGATTGTAGTTCTGATTCCCTGGCAACTTTATTTAAAGCCCTCTTCATCATCTTGACAATCTTAAGAAAGAAGATGCTCTTCCTCTTCTCTGACAGGTGGGCTCTACCAGCCCCCAGAAGACCAGGTTTCTCAGAGTCCCATGGTCTAAGTAGTCAATCCCTTTTATGTGACACCAGTCCTGTAATCATCTGTTTATTTATTAACTGGCCTTTTCAATTTCCTTCCCTTCGACTAGAAGGAATGATGAAAAAACTGCCTGTTATTCTAAGTCCTTTACTGCTCCTCCTAGGATGTATCCACTTGAGTAGTCATGCTGCAGCTGTTTTACTTCTAGTCATTTTTCTTGCTTTCTAATCAAGCTTTCTGGATGTCTTAATGATATATCCCCATGCTAGCATGTGTAGCATTTTCCATGACTTTACAACATAGTGAGGGTATGGACTGAAAGACAAATTTACTGTATATTTGTGGGATAAGACACTGAGCTGGTCAAAGCTATGAGACTGAATTGCTCACATTTTTTTCTTGAAGTAAATGCATAAAAATCAAGAAAAGGTATGTATTAATAGAACAGAAACTAGCATAATGGTTTCTTAAAAGACAAAATTTTGATCAAAGGGTTGAGACATTAAAATAAAAGATTACTTTACGTTTTTTTTTGTCTACCTGCCGTGCCCATGCTAGGTTCATCCTATTGATATGACCAAGTCTTGTTTTAAGTTCAATAGCATAACTTCTCAGTTATGAGGAAATTCACAACATTTTCAGTGAATTCAGGATCTCTGCTCTTTCCTTAATGCTAAGGCTTGACTGTGATTTTGCTTACATAGGACTCTGAATGTAGATACTCTACCTCAACTTCTCAAATCCTTGACTGCAAATCTTCTGAAACCAGAGTTCAATAGATAGGATCGTGAAAAAAAACAGCTTCTCTTTCTGCTTTTCAATTACATAGATTCCACAAGAGTAACATGTAAAGCAAATACAGACTCTCTAAACAAACCAATCAGTTATAACATTCATCACACTTTGAATTTTACCTCCCTTCTCTTAATTCAAAAAACTCCCCAGACTTTTTCTCTAATAAGTAAGGAAGGATGATATTAGATGGCTGTTCCTGGATGGCTTGCATAACTGTTATTTTGGACATTTGTCTAAGATTGTGCCACTTTTTCTCATTAGTTACCCACAAAGCCAAGCTATATAGGAATTTAAGAAGACCCCTACTAAACCACATCAAAGGTCCATTTAGCCCACAGACTAGAAATCAATTTTCAGGAAAAACATTAGACCACAGAAACTCTATAGTGATATTTCCCCAGGATACACCAATAAATTTGTTTCAGAGTTTAGGGGCTACAAAACTATACTGTCTTAGGGAATAATGTAAATCAGCTTATGTAGGAGCCATGGTATTAGAGAAAAAAAAAATGTTTTTTTTTTTTTTTTTTTTTTTTTTTATGATTAGGAATTACCATCTTACTTTTGATCAGGTGACAACAACTACCCTCTTGTAACACTTTTCAAACTTTCTGTGAGGTGTTATTTTTTGGTTATTGTTGTTGTTTGTTTGGTTTTTGGTTTTTGATTTTTGCTCCACTGTTATAAGTACTTCTCCTTTCCCTCAAGAGAGTTGGATTACTCTGATTCCTCCTGCTGGTGTATTTACCTTTGATTTTCTCGTTTCAGTGAAAATGACTAAGGTATATAAATATGTTCTTTGCACTTTTATGATCCCAGGAATATGGTATTTATTTTGAGGGTAAGTATCTTGAAAAATCACTGCAAAAATAGATAATGTCACAGAACAAATCTCAGAGCACAGAAGAAGAATATGAATTTCAGAATCTCTGATGGACCTTCAGAATGAAATTGAATTGAAAGTGATGATAAACCTGAAGTCTTTTTTCACCTCTTCTTTGGCAAAATCAAAGAAGACAACAGAAAAATATAATTCAAAGACATGCAAGGGAAGTATTATTTCATTAATAAATTGAAATATGAGCAGTAATTTCTATAACATTAAAATAATTTGGTTTTGTAAATATGTAGAGTAATTTAATAACAATTTTAAATAATATTATGTTACAGTCATACCCAACAGAAAATGTTGACACTCAGCCACTGAGCTTTTTCTGTTTCTACCTTTCATCCATTCCTTCATTTAGAAAACATTGGAAGGCTGTGATGCTTGTATAAATCTATATTTCCTAAATCCTTTTTTTTTTTTTTTTCAGATTTTCTTTTAATCTGAAAGGAGGAAAAAACACATAGTATTCCAAGTACTTATTTCATGAATCCCATCTTTTCTACTGTTTACTTTCTCTCCTCTAGAATACCACAGTAGAGAGCTGGGGTAACTCCACAGAAATCACTAAAGCTACATGAATGTTATACTTGCATGTACTTACATGAGGTAAGAGAAGAGAGATAGTTTGCCTAAGTAAAAGAAACTAAATTAAACTGAAGTTGAGATTCTGAATATAGAGCAAAGGATGACTGGAAAAAATATCTAGTACTGTAATTCTCTAAAAAGAAGAAAATATGTGCCCAGAAATTCAAAATTAAGAAGACACTTAAAAGACTAGTAAATATTTTAAAGAGGGAAAAAGCATAGCTTATACTGCTAAATGTGTTCCTTCAATTGATTAATGATTAATTGAATGATTAAATAATGTATTGCTAGTTGAAACCTGTCATTATGAACTTGCTCAATTCTGGTGGCTTTTTATTTATTTATTTAAATATTAAGTATTTAAGCATTAATTTGGAAAGATCTTAGTAGCCTCACTGTAGCAATATTAAAAAAATACTAAATAAAAGTATTCAGCATATGTTTTTGAAATGTTAATGTTTATGAAGGAATTGTTGATAGCCAGTTTAAATTCTTCATAGGACTAAGGTGAAGAGAGTGGAAACTAATACAGTAATGAAATGATTGATATTAGCTAGATCTGGCAATGTATTCAAATTCTGTTCTTTGAAAGATATATTTCCCTACTGCTGTTAGAAAACTAGACAGCTGAAAGAGCTGTACTTGATTCTTTCCAAGTCCAGCAGAAATATAACTTCTGAAATGCAAAGCCATGCACAGTGAAAACACAGTAGAGACTAATTTCATAACTACTTTAAGCTGTTAGTATAGGTAAAGGAATTAGGAGAATGATATTGTGTGAACAGAAACTAACCCACTCAAATTTCTTGGTCTATATTAAATATAAAAAAGTACATTCTGATGAAGGTATTATACTCTTTGAGAAGTAACAGTACCTCTTCCAAACTGATTTTCAATTATTTGTACCAAGATTTTTCTTTTCCAGTTTGATACTGCAATTTTTGTAACATTGATGTGATGGCTCATAAAAATTGCATTAAAGAAAAGGTCAATTTTTTAAAGTAGAATCAAGGATTGGAAATATTAATTTATGGGTACTATTTGGGAGCTAAAACTAATTTCAGAATGAATGTTTATGTTGCAGAGTTGTCTCTACTGTTGCAGATTTGGTGGACCATACTACTAAGGGAGGTAATGTCAACCTGATGGCATCACTGCTATGTCCTGTTGTGACTACAGATGTCCATATTTCTAGCCTACTGAATTTGGCAATGATTCACAGGTAGCAGTAGTACATTTAGGAACAAATTGAGCTATAGTCCAAAAAAATATAAACATTGACAATGAGGGATTGGAATGAAGAGCAGGATTAATTATTTACTTATTTATTTTTAGAAAAAGCAACTTGTCCTACATTGTAATTTGTTTGTAAGAGACAAATAGTAAGAATCTGATTGTTTTGATGATCAACAATTCAAAATTAATTCAAAATAGAAGAACTATATATGATTACTCAGATTCAGCTTGGTTTCATCTAAGGATACAATTTAATGTACTTACGAGTCTTCCAAAGACTATTTTGCACATAGCTCTGCTGCATGTTAAGGTGAATCTAACTAAGGTGGCCTTCAAGATCCAGGGAAGTGCTTCCTCTCAGTCTCCTTACAGCTGATTCCTGTGCACTCTCAGAACGTGGTTCCTCCTGTCTTGGTCCAATGGATACAGCTTGTGTTGTGTGCAGGGCAAGCCAGCAGAAAGGATGAGAATATACTACAGAAAAGAGCATCTTGATCCTTTCCTTCGGCCTAATTATGACTGAAGTTCACTGATGAAGTATGGACGCACCCTTGCTCTCTGTTGCAAACAGAGATGGATCAGTTCTGGATCACTTGAATAGTCACATTGCTTTAAGTCTGCAGAATACCTAGGCTCAGATCTCAGGCCCTTTACCCAGACTCCAGATCAGACCTTTAGTATTTCCAGGTGTTGTTTTCTTCCTACTCAGCAGTAGGACACTTGTAATTTGCTGGCAACTTAAAGAATCACACTCTGATCATAATTAGGATTCACCTCCAGAATCAGACACATAAGGCTGCTGGAATGTAAACCTCCAGTGCCAGTAGATCATGCTGTGGCTGCCAGCTATTTCTCTAGAAGCATTTGTGCAAGATATATCACCCTGTTCAGGAGCCTATGTTTGGGCAGCTTAGTCGTTCTGTAATATTCTGCAATATAAATGATTACACCTGAACTAGGTATCTAAGCTCCTGCTACAGTCAATAACAATCTAGTCAATACAGACAGTGGATATACAGAGCTATTCAGCTATCTTAAAGCAGATGTCTACTTTAGGATGAGATAAATAGGTCCCCAGACTTCATTGACTATACTGGCTACATCTTCATTGATTATGATGGGTGCTTAGACAGAAGTTTACATATTGTAAGCTATATTGTTACAACAATAATTTAGATGTCTGAGTCTGGAGCTAAATTCTATTCTTAAAGATACTTGCATTTATTTATTCATTTATTGGTGGGAAAACAAAACAAAAGAAAACAAAACTAAACAGAAACAGATCTGTTGTTCTTTTTTTTTTTTTTTTTTTTTTTTTTTAAGGAAAAATTTGGCCTAAATATGATTTTCTTTCAGAATTTAGGTAAATTGTATTATAACATTTATTGAACAAGGTAATAATCCAAAATAAATTTCATTCAGTTTTATTTATCTCAAGTATTACTATCTAATGTTGCTCTTTGTTTTTACTGTTTTACATTAACTAAAAATTATGCTTGTATACTTATTCTGAATTTGATGCTTATGGATTCAGAAGCATTTTTTTTTTTTTTTGGGGGGGGGGTAAATTATGAATCAAACTCCAATAATAAACAGCAGTTAAATATAGTTGATTTTTTCTAAATGTGTATTTTATAGAATACAATGCACCAAGAAAACTTGTTTGCTCAGAACTTTCTTTTTGCCTGCCACATACAAAAAGTCTTGCATTTTATTATTTCTTATATGTGAGATGGATGTAATTAATAATAATGCATCCAGTATTCTTAAACTATTGCTTTTGACATGGACAAAAATTAGATAATTTTGTGGAGTACTAGCTGTTAAAAAGACCTTAAATATTAGTTAAAGATATAAAGATTAAGGATAAAAAGATTGCTGCATCCAGCTCTGGGCTTCTAAGAAAAACAAAGCAAAACAAAGCAAAACAAAAAAACAACAAACAAACATCAAGGTGCAGAAGCAAGTTAAGTTGTTTGGGGGCTAGATTTGTTCCTCCTGGAGAGAGAAGGTTAAGGTCAAGTCTCATTTCTATTGACAACTAAAAGGAGGGTGTAAAAACAGTCGGAATGGATGCATCTTAGTGGTATGCAGTGGAATGATGAGATACACAGACACAAATAAGAAAGTGGGAAAGTCTGAGTCAACATGCTGGGTTTGTCAGGGGTAGCGCTAATTTTCTTCATAGTAGCTTGCATGGTGCCATAATTTGTATTTGTAATGAAAGACAGTGTTGATAACACAATTATATTTTAGTTGTTGCTGAGAAATACTTAAACAGAATCAAGGTCTTTTGGGTTTCTCATACTGCCATGCCTGTGAGTAAGCTTTGGGTGCATGGAAGCTGGGAGAGGACACAGACAGGACAGATGACCCAAAATGACCAAAGGGATACCCCATACCATATGGCACCATACTCAGCAATAGAATCTGGGGAAAGAAGGAGGTACATTAGGAGTGATGGCATTTGTCTTCCAAGTACCTCTTCTGTGTGATGGAGCACCCATTTTCTCAAAATGGTTAAACATCTGTCTGCCAGTGGGAAATAGTGAAAAAAAAATAATAATAAAAAAATCTTTGCTTGTATGCACAGCTTTTGCTTTAACTAGTTAACTAGCTTTATCTCAATCTACAAGTTTCATCAATTTTACTTTTCTCATCTGCTCATCTACTCATCCTATCATGGGAGAATGAGCTAAAAGCTATGTGGGACTTAGCTGCCTAACAGAGTTAAAACACAAGATACCATAAAAGGAGAAAACAATTTGACAAGATTTTAACATATGTCCAGAGGTTTTTTTTTTTTCCCCACTTAAAGCAATCAGATAAAACTAGGACTCAATTCTCATTTTTCATCCAAAATTTTGTAATGAAAAAGATGATGAGCTTCTACTTGTCTCATTGTTTCTCTAAAGGGGAAAAGAATACCTTTATTAGATATCAGCTGAAAAGCAAATGAGCTTTAGGCATATAAGCCATTTTTCATATTAAAAACTACAATAAGCTGTGTTTCAGGGCTTTGATTTTCCAGTTCTCTAGGATAGGTATCTACTCAAGAATGATGTAACTTCAACAGGGTTGAAGAAGACCACGATTCCTCTCTATGGAAGCAAGAAAATGGAAAGTTTGTTGGTCTTATTGTTATGGAAGAGTGATGAGGGCAAAGTGCACATTTTAGAATACAATATATTTCTCAGCTTCTCTATACTAAACATTAGACCTTGTCTGTTCTCATAAAAGATGCTACTTTTCCTTCATACCCTTGTAACATTAACGCTAACACATCAAAGCTAGTGCAATACTGTCATAGCTCCTGCTGCATCTAGTAGAAGTAAAATACATTCCTCTGAGTGGCAGAAGTCAAAGTGAAACCTCACTGGTTTGAAATCAAAAGCATCTCTAACAACTGACGGAATGAGGAATGAGTTAGGGCTTCAGAACTTCTGTTTTTAACAATCTGATATAAATCACTAGAGAGTTAATGATCAGAAACTATGTCATTATTAGATTATTAGATTTAATTAATAATCCAGATGTTCAATCAGTTTTCATTTTCATTTTATTATTATAATTTCTAGTGTTACTTTGAATGTAGTTGCTTCCACAGCATCTAGAAAACAATACTGAAATGAAACAAAGGAGGAAGATCTGTATTTATGACGAGTGTAGTGTGTTTCCTTGAGAAACAAGAGAGCAGGTTTCTTCTTTTCACTGGAATCAGGTTTTCCATCATTTTGTTTCTTAAATACTTTTAAAACCACAAATCCAGGTAGTTAAGCTAATGAGGTATTACACAAATTTGGTTTAGAGGAAATAACTTTTATTCAAATAAATGTCTCTGTATTTGCTCACTTTTATGAAAAGTCACTTAATAAAAGTGGACTACAAGAACAAAGAAAAGGGAAGAAAGATATATTAATGAAAGTACTCTAAAAATATACGATATCTCATATGCAAAAAGGAAACAGGCAGTCAGTAATAAATTTTGGCAATTTTGTTTAACTCATCTTCTGATAAATATGAAACTCTACTTAATTTTAAAGAGTTTATAAATTCAATTAATCTTTCAATTGACTTTAAAATCCACAGCAGGTCTAGCATGCAGTACGTACACCAGAGACACAAAGTTTTATAATTAAATATGCCCAGTCCTTGAAGAAAAGTTTTGTGTGTTCAGGCAAAAAGACTGAGCATCAAATGTAATGGAAAATTCTATTATTGTGTATTGGTTTTTGCGTACAGAGATGCTACCTACAGTTAAGTTTAGAGGCTAGGTGTCACCTTTACACCAATCACGTAATTGCTTCTGTTTTTCAGAGAGAGCTTTTCTCTCTATTACTTCACTGGATCCAACTGGAGATTGGTGCTAATGATGTGGGACATCTAGTTTTGTTAGACAATTTCATAAGAAAAAAAAATGTACGCAGCACTGAGATAAGCTTTATAAATAAATGATCCATGCACTAGCTTTACATGTTTTAGCCATTCACATTCAAACATCTCATTCATATTTAAACGGAGCAGGCCAAGGAAAAGAAAAGAATGGCTCAAAATTGTACAAGTACAACAAAATCAATCTACAATTCCTAACTTAATCATTAAACATACAAGTATTGTTTCTCTAAACATAAGCATATTTCTGGTGAGGTGTGAAGGAACATGGAGGAACAGGCAGAGCTGGTGTAAAGACAGTGTGATCTCTGCTTTCCACTTCATTGAGTGAAAATGTAGGTACCTCACTTCTTTTGATTATATATATATATATTATATATATATAATATAATAATAATATGATATATATATATAATTATATATATATATATATATATATATATAAATATATATATATATATAATTAAAATTTGCATAGAGCCTGAGACAATAGTTCTTAAGTATGAGCTATTCAATTTGCTTCATGAACTGGTAGCATTCATAATTGCCATTAGTCTTAATCCAAAAGTGATAGCTTAATGGAGATACCCTGACTCTACTATTATGATGTTATTTTTTTCTGCATACACGGACTGTCCATTTGCCCCCACATTTGGTTAATTTTTGCCTCATGGCAGATGCACTTGAACCTTGAGAGGGCTGTTAACTGTTTCAAAGGCCACCGTAGCATGCATAAATGAAAAGACGTGCCATATTATTTTTAGGTGTATATCAGTTTTCCTAAAACTTTCTGCCAGGAGGTCAAGGGAAGATGTGATTATTAAGATAATTGGGTCCTTGAAAACACATACCAAAGCAGGAGACAAACATAGATTAAGATAACCCTGTGCCCCTTATTCACTCAGGATTATTACATGGTCCCTTCCAACTCAGGATATTCTATGATTCTATGATTTCTTCCTGTTGCAGATGATGCCCAGCCTTCTACAACAGTTCTTTCGGAGGTTATTGTCCCTCTTTTGGTATGACACTTTCATTCACATCTTACTCTGTTATTCCATTCAAGTCCTCTGCAATTTTTAATGCATTATTTTATTTTCATTTTATGGCATTCTTTGAAGGCTGGATGTTGAATTAGATGGGATATATTTCCAGAGCATAAAACAGTTTATTTCCCACAGTAGTGTCTAACTGAAACTTTAACTTTCCCTAGAGTGTAGACAGTTGCAGATTTCTGTGGTCTTGTTTGAAGCACAACATATGTGCAGTTTGTACTCAGTTTAAAATCTTAACTTTCACGAATATAGAGAGGGGAGAGTTATTGTATTACTACTTCATAAGTTCTTCAGACTCACAAAAACCAAAAGCCTAACTACTTACATAACACTGTGCATACACAACCTTTTTTTATGTCTTGAAGTAAGGACTATCTGCAAGTTTGTCATGGTTTTTGTTGGTGGTTTTGTTGGTTGTTTGTTTACTTTGTTTTTTAATATATAGCATAGTTTTACATAGCTTCTAATGCATGTTGAAAGAGAAGCCAAACTTGAACTGGTAGTTTGTTTTAATGAGTAACAGGTAATATTTGTCTGGTAAGATGACTGTTTCCTAACTCATGTCAGTCTCAAAAATATGTGCGATTCAGTCTATCTGGAGAATAATAGTATTATTTTCTGTGTGCCCAATGATGAATAATTATTGTAGTAATAATACAAGGATGCCTTATATAGATAACAAATTATTTTTCACTATTTGTAATATTAAATGACAAAAAAAAAAAAAAGTCTACTTCATGATTTGGGATGTACCAAGTTTTATTGTGCACTGACCACTTCAGCATAAGTGTCTGCAGCTCTGAGATAGAAAAGATCCTGTCAGGAAAATAAAATAAAATAAAATCCTGAAATAATTGTAATGAGGCTCTTCTTATGTTATGTGTTTCATGAAATCATGAACTCATGCATGATTCAAAATTCTGTATATAAAAGAAAATCAATGGCTATACTCAATGGCAGAGTGTATTTTTTAAGACAATTGGTGTTTGCATATGAGTACAGTAAATAACTCAACTAGATCTAATTAAGTATGAAAGAATAAGGTATAAAAATAGAATTCAGTTCCCTTAAAAGATCAAAAGAGAGCTTTATTAAAGGAAGATGTTGCTATGCAATAATTACTGAAACACAGTTTCTCTGTCTTGAAAAATAAATCAATTTCTTACAATTAGAAAATTAACCATGGGACCTTTATGACTCAGAGTTCAATTCCAGTATTTGAGACATGATAGAAAAAACAATTTAGAAGGCAAACATTCTTGGTTTTGCAGCTTTGTTGTATGTTATTTTCTAATCAAATGTAACACATTTTGATATCCAATGGGAATAATCACAACAATATTAAAATACAGCAAGTTATTTTTGTTGTTGTTTTTTTTTTTTTTTTTTCTTTTTCCTTTTCCTTTTCCAGCATCTAGCCTTCTAATACATAATCTTTAGATATAAAAGATTAGTTTTCAGGCCAGGCACCTTTTGAAAAGGTTACAGTCTAATTTCCAAATGCAGGAGCACAAGGAAAGGAAAGCTGGCTATCTGTTTCTATGGAGTTGCTTTTTGGATATCAGAAAGAAGTCGAAAACTGACCAACTACATAAACCATCCATCTTTTAAGAGGATGATTGGAGAACAAACTTTTACATATTCATTAGCTATTTTGAACTTTTAGGTCATTGATACAGAATTAGAATGCTGCTGTCTCATCTCTAAAATGGGCCAATATCTTCAAACATTAACAGTGTTAACTTCTGGAATTTACTACCAAAAAATTAAATGGCACATAATGCTGTTGTTCTCAGAAGTGCTGAATACCCCAAACTCTTACTAGTTTATTGGGAGCAAAAGAAGGAAGTGGTCTATAGAGCTAAAATGTAATTTATCTTTAACAGTACTCTTTATGCACCATAGCACAAAATCCTTTTCAAGAAAGGCAGACTTCTTTCCTCAGTCATAGCACTGTACATTCAGCACTGCTTTGGTGCTATATACAGATAGCAAAGAGATAGTAAATTTCACCCAAAATGTTTAACAAAAGTTATAATGCTTCTTGTACATGTAAGCATTCAGATGTTTTCTAGAAAAATAAGGAAAATGAGGAAGTGTTTTTGAATGTGTTGCAAGAGATATAAATTAATTTTCCCAGTTTTGTCTGCTTTATTATTTGGTGGCTGAGGTAATGTCACTCGTGATGACAGAATGTTGACGGATGGCCTACTCTGTATATTTTCATATGCTACTCTCAGAGTTCTCAAAAATTCAGTGTGTGTCAGGGCCCTGAGTGCACTACCAGCATTGACTGTCCTTCAGCATTACCCCTGGACTTTTCCACCCAGCCCAGGCCCAGACCTTCACATTAGCCCCCTGTTCCATTAGCCCCCACTCCAGAGAACCTGCAGCAGGGTCAGGGTCCAAATCCCATAGCCCTGCCCCACCTAGACATGGGCCCTGCCCAGCTAGGTTCATCTGCAGGCCCAATGCCCAGCCCCAGCCTCATCCTATCCCCAAGAAGTTGCCTGGAATTGGGGCTGCCATGGTACACCTGGCTGCCCTGTTCCTCTTGGAGCAGTGGGATGAGCCTCAGCTGCCAGGCCCTGCCTTAAGCCACCTGCATGGAGAGCCCCAGTGCTTCTGGACCACAGGAAGTGTCCTGACCATTTGCTACTCTGTTTTAATGACAAATCTCAGTAAATATGTAGGTAAAGATAAGTGATGATAGCTGGCATGTAGCATGTAAAGTACCTGTAGCAACACTTTTATACATGAGTCTTGTACCCAAAGAAAATAAAATAGGAAAGAAATTGATATAAGATTTTATTCAGTAGCTCTTCTAAGCAGATGCCAACAGCCTGAAATTGATCAAAATGTCTTCTCTTGATCTTCATCCAGGTAGGTTGTGAACAGATGGATTACCCCATATAATAACCACAGAAAAACACCTCTTCCTTTTATTTCCCTACAACTTAAATTATTTCCCTACAACTTAATTACTTTAAAGACATGATCCATTTTAAGAGAAGTCAGCGATTCTTGTGGAATAGCACCTATGTAGCTGAACACAGCATTCACTTCCTGATGCTTAATGTGAGATAAATGGGAAGTGATCAAGGTCTCTGAAAATGAAAGTACTGTTTTTCAATCTAAGACAAAGTATAGAATGGCTGGGGCTTTTTCTTACCTGCTTTTTCTGTGATTTTTTTAACAGTTGAAGGCATTGCTAAAAAATTGACACCTGTAAAACCGAAGAAGGAAATTTAGGGACAGGAGTTTAAGAAATAAAGAGCAAGACCCTGATTCTGTACATCTTGGTGCCAGCGATATGCCTGCATGACACCCTTTGAGTCCCAGTGGAAGTGACATTCATTCAAAATATCTACTTTAAGTAATACACAGTAAGGCTAGGAATTGGGTTTAGCTGTAGTGATTCTAATTCTATGTATTTGCTCATAACACTACCGTTGGACATGACATAATGCCATAGCCAATATATGACTAAGCATCAATAACAGGAAATCAAAATGACTTTTTAACCCCTTTATCACTGTTCTTGCAGGTTTTTCTAGCTGCTGTGGGGAAAGGTCTTTTGGAAAATGCTGACTACTTACTTTGTTATGTTTGCAAATATTGTATGTGTTACACTTGCTAACAATTAACATATCAGGAACTGCTCTGTAAGTAGCCTTTTCTCAAATTTGTGGAGAACTTAACCGAAAGTCCTAAAAGTAACCCCTTTGTCTTTTCCCCCAAAATAAAATAAATGTGACTACTATCAAGGATCTGATGAATTCTGCTTGTGAGAGTTGCAAAACTGTTGCTAGGCATGTGTATCACAGGAATCTCAGCATCCTTTTCAGAGGCCATCCTCTTGATGGTATATGAAATCATGAGAAAGCTGACCAGATACCCATGTACCACACAATACACAGTCACAAAGCTAGTGGTGCAATACTTTACCCTTAAGAACTTCAGAAAAGTGAACCATGATAAGGATAGAAGCTCACAGTGAAAGGGAAGGAGGGAAATAAGTAGTTGTTGGTGTAGGATTGTTGCTGGCCTTCTCTGCCAAATAATTTTTTTCTGAGTCTGTCCCAAGAAGAAATATTCTTGTGTTGTCTGGTTTACTTAGGCAAACCTTTGCATTCTTCCTTTATTGATGGTTGACAATGTCCAATACTTCCTGAGCAACAGGCTAAGTGTACTCAGGAGACTTCACATGGTCAACCACTTCTGATTTGTGTTGTTACACTAGAATAATACTTATTTTCCTCTTTCTTGATTGCTGTACTTCACATGTGACAAAGTTTGTTGAATAGCTTAGCTTTTTTATCTCATGCTAAGCCTAGGTTTTGGAGACTGTCCCTTATTTAATCTTCTGAACAGATCGGAACAGTGGGAAGTGCCAGCCCTAGTGTCTTTCCCTGATAGTAGTGGTACCATAACATACTCCATCTGGTTTACACATACCAAGCACTTATATTTATTTATTTATTTGTTTGCTTGTTTGTTTTCATGCAATCTATCACTGCTTAACAGAAAGCCCTGGAATTGAGGAAGAGCAAAATTTAGGAAGAGGATAATAATACCTTCATCTTGTTTCACTAGCAGCTTTTTTCTTTCAAAAGACACTCTTACAACCCAGGTTTTTAATGATTTTGTGGCACCTTTTGAGCACATTTATCTGGCAAGACTTTAACAGAATGTTCTCTTTCAAAGTATCCAGGGCAATTCAGAAATGTCTTTTATCAGGTCATCAAAAGCAGTTCAGAGCATAGCTTTCCCCAGTATGGGGAGGAACAGATCAATAGCTCCAGGAGGGATAGGAGCTGTTCAGACAGTAGGACATCATACTCCTGTTCTGCCTTGATATTGATGCAAGGATGTTGAATCAACTCAGCTGTTGTTAATGATGAGTGCAGGTTGTAGAGAATAGTCAGTCTTGTTAGTGTCACTGATAAGCACAACTCCTAGGCAAAGAGGAGTTGAACAGCTCACTCCTTATACAGACATTGTGGATGGAAGTCTTTAAGCTTGGTGTGAGAGGTTGCCAAAGGGAGTCTTGTATTGGTGGGATGTCCCTGTTTTGGCGGCAGAACAGAATCTTGAAGGCCACAGTGTCCAGACCTTCAGTTAAGTTCTACTCACATTTGACAAAAGGACACTTACACAGCAGTTTCTGATATATTAATTGCCAGCAAGTGTAACACACGCAATATTTGCAAGCATAGCAAAGTCAGCATTTTCCAAAAGACTTTTCCCCACAGCAGCTAGAAAACCCTGTAAGAACAGTGATAAAGGGATACTTCAAGCACTTTTTGGTGGTTAAAAATGTTAGGTAGTGCTGTTTGATTTTTCAGTAATCACCCAGTTGCTATAGATTATTCTCTGCATTTTCAGAACAGGCGTATTTTCTGTAGTCCTTTTCTTCTTGTTCCTGATGGTGTAATGCTGCTCTATTATGACCTTTTTAAGGGTAACAGAATCTGGATTTATAATATAGACCAACATGAGGATTCTCCGTATCTCAAAATTGATCTTTTCTCTGTTAGACAAGTTTAGAGTGATACCTTTAATTTCAAGCAACAGTTCCCCTGACTGCATATAGATGAAGGCTTAGGATCCTGACAACAGGAAAACAATGATGTGTTCATCTAGTGAAAATTCACTTCCCAGTTCACCTAAATAGTCACCAAGGTGATGGGTTCCAGTTTTCTGGACAATATATGATTAGCCCATGATCTGTGTCATGATAAAGGCAATAGTCATGTAACACATATAAGAGAAAGCTAAAATTATACTCTAGAGTCTCATGTCCATAGGTGTACTTCCACAAGATCATTGACAGGTTTTCAGCATGACCTTCATTTCTAGTTAAATGTGTTTGCATACCAAGGACAGAAATCTATGTCTGTTGCCTTTACTCATTATCTTCTAGGGAACAGAGCTGTGAAAGCAGAACGACCCTGCAATGAAAGTATACCTGAGAATTTCCTTTACTAAGAAGGTCAATTGCAGTTCTTTCCTTTTAATCAGCACCTTGGTTTGAGACTTCAGAGGTTACAAAATGCAGTTTAGTTGTTCTGTTCCTTCTCTTAGAAAATGGGAAGGGTACCACTGAAATCAAAGTTTGCCTCCTTATGCCCTCTGCTGACAAAATAAAAATCGATTGATTAACAGTGGCTGAATCCTGGAAGTCCTTAGCTCTGAGGGAATAACAAAACAAAACAAAATAAAAATCAAACTTAACCTAACCTAACTTAATCTAACCTAACTTAAAAGCTCCAGCTTCTCCTCTGATTTGCAACACACATATTCAGAATCCAAGCTTTTGGCTTGGCTCCTTTGCCACCAAGAGCCAGCTCAATGAGCTTCCACAGCAGCAAATTCCTGATTTTTTCATTGCCCTCTACATTTTCCTGAGGAATGGAAGGGAAGAGGGAAGTACCAATTTCTTCTCCATGGTAGCAAATGGTAGGACACAGAAATGGCACAAAGCTGAACCAGAGGGTCCTCAGAGTAGACATTAGGAAAAAAAAAATATTTGCTGTGAGAGTGGTCAAACACTGGAACAGGCTTCCTAGAAAAGTGATTGATGCTCTGTGCCTGTCAGTGTTCAAGAAGCATTTGGATAATTCTTTCAATAATATGCTTTAAATTTTGGTTAGCAATGAAGTGGTCAGGCAGTTGGTCTAGATGATATTTGAAGGTCCCTTCCAACTGAAATATTTTATTGTATTGTATTGTGTTGTATTGTATTGGTGTTCTGTTCTATTCTATTCTATTCTATTCTATTCTATTCTATTCTATTCTATTCTATTCTATTC
>CM021731.1:122438408-122480002 GCA_011075105.1 Heteronetta atricapilla | reverse complement strand
ATCACTTCCCTTGACCAGCTAGCAATGCCATGCTTGACGGACCTCAGGGTATGGTTGCTCACCTGTCTACCAGGGCACACTGCTGGCTCATATTCAGCTCGCTGTCAACCAAAACCCCCAGATTCCTTTCCACAGGGCTGCTCTCCAGCATTTTGACTCCCAGTTTTTACATGTATCCAGGGTTGCCCTGTCCCAAGTGCAGAATGCAGCACTTGGTGTTATTAAATTTCTTACTGTTGGTGAATGCCCAGCTCTATGTTTTCCAGATCTCTCTGCAAGGCCTCTCTTTGACAGAATCAACAGTTCTTCCCAATTTACTATCATTTTGAACTTAATACACGTTGTAGTCTTACATCCGAGTCATTTATGAAAATATTAAAGAGAGCTGAACCTAAAATGGAGTTCTGGGTAACCCCACTAGTGACTGGCCACCAGCATGTAACACCATTTACTACAACCCTTTGGGCGTGACCTGTCAGCCAATTGTTCACCCTTCGTATTATGCATTTATCTCGCTGTATGCTACACATTTTTTTCAGAAAGAATTCTGTATGAACTGGTATAGAAAACTTTACTGAAATCTAAATGTTTAGGTCAACTTGCTTCCCTAGGTCAATTAGAATCATAGAATCATTGAATGGTTTGGGTTGGAAGGACCCTTAAAGATCTTCTAGTTCTAGTCCCCCTACCATGAGCAGGAACACCAGGATCAGGTTTCTCATAGCCCCATCCAACCTTGCCTTGAACACTTCCAGGGCTGAGGCATCCACAACTTCTATGGGGAATCTGTTCCAGTGTCTTACCACCCTATATGTAAAGAGTTTCTTCCTTATACCTGATCGAAATCTCCCCTCTTATGGTTGAAAACCATTACTCCTTGTCCTATCACTACACTCCCTGTCAAAGATTACCTCCACAGCTGTCCTTAGACCCCCTTTAGGTACTAGAAGCCCTCCCTGGAGCCTTCTACTCTCCAGACTGAACAACCCCAACTCTCCCAGCTTATCTTCACAGGGGATTTGCCCCAGCCTTTCATGATCCTCCTGGCCTTCCTCTGGACCTGTTCTAATACATCCATGCCCTTCTTGTGCTGGAGGCCTCAGAGCTGAACACAGTACTCCAGGTGGGGACTGAAGAAAGCAGAGCAGAGGGGGAAGAATCACTTCCCTCAACCTGCTGGTCATGCTGCTTTTGATGCAGCCCAGGATAGAGTTGGCTTTCTGGGTTGCAAAAGCACACATTGTAGGCTCATGTTGAGCTTCTCATCTACCAACACCACCAGGTCCTTCTCCTCAGGCCTGCTTTCAATCCATTCTCCACCCAGCCTGTGTTTGTGCTTGGGATTGCTCTCTCCCAGGTGCAGAACCTTTCACTTGGCCTTATTGAACCTTGTGACATTTGCACAGGCCCACCTCTCAAGCCTGTTCAGGTCCCTCTGGGTGGCTTCCCTTCCCTCCAGTGTGTCGAGCTCACCACATGGCTTCATGTCATTGGCAAACTTGCTGAGGGTGCACTCAGTCCCACTGTCCATGTCACTAACAAAGATGTAAAATAAAATATCCCAGTGCTTATCTCTTGGGAACACCACTTGTTACCGATCTCCACCTGGACATTGAGCCATTGATCACAACAGCCATCCAATCAATTCCTTACCTACTGAGTGGTCCCACTGTCAAATCCATGTCTCTCCAAGTTAGAGAGGTACAGAGGTACAGAGGTAGAGAGGTACAGAGGTCAGACTGGCCTGTAGTTTCCCAAGTCTCCTTTATTATTTTTATTATTATATTTTATTTTATTATTTTTATTTCTTTTAAAAATGGGGGTTAAGTTTCCTCTCTTCCAGTCACTGGGAACTTCACCAGACTGCCACAACTTCTCAGATATGCTGGATAGTGTCTTAGCATTTACATTTGTTAGTTCCCTCAGGACCCATGGATGTTTGTCATCAGGTTCCATGGACTTGTGCACCTTCAGATTCCTTAGATGGTCTTGAATCTGATCTTCCCCTGCACTGGGAGGTCCATCATTCTCCTAGTTCCTACCTTTACCTTCTTTGGGGCTAGGTGGCTAGAGCTCTTGACAGTGAAGACTGAGGCAAAAGTGACCTTGTCATAAAAGGAAATTAAAAAGGACCTTCCCCTTGTGAACCTGTGTTGGCTATGATCAATGACCACATAGTCCTTCAGTTGTTTTTCATTAATTCCCATAATAATCTTCTCCATAATTTTACCAGGAACTGAAGTGAGACTAACAGACCTGTAATTCGCAGTCTTCTTTCTTCCCCTTGGAATGATGTTTTTCAACTTCTAGTCAACTGTGACCTCTCCAGATTCCCAAGACCATTAAAAATAATTGAGAGAGGTCTCACGATGACATCAGCCAGCTCTCTGAGTACCCTGGGATGAATCCCATTGTGTCCAATGCATTTATAGTCATCCACATGTAGCAGCAAATCCCACACAACTTTGGGGTTTGCTAGGAGTTTATCATTACTGCAGTCACAGTCCTCCAGCTCAGGGTGCCTGAAGCTGATGTTGAAAACAGATGAGAAGGAGGCATTAAATTTTCCTATTTGCTGCCTATGCCCCTGTCTATGTGAGGTAACCATCCTTGTCAAATAGTGGCCCAGTGTGTTTTTTTTTTTATTTATTTATTTTTTTCTGGTCACAGTTTTGTTGATAACATATTAAAAAATCAATAAAAACAACAACAAAAACCACACAGTACTGGCCAGCTTTAACTGCAATTGAGCTCAGTCTTGTGTAGAGCAATAACTGACTTTTTTTTTTTTTCTTAGTTATTGTGTAGTGCATCCATAGAATTTTACTGCATCAGTCATCATCTTCTTCCAATTTGAATTCCCTAATAATTTTCTTACCCCTTCTTGAGTCATGCAGTAAGCTTCTCTGAGGTCTATGTCCATTGTCTTTAATTGATCCTCAGTAACTTTCTGAATGTATTACTATTTTCCTTAAAATTACAGTTAAGTACCTTAAATGTTTGATTTAAAAGTTGCACCCCTCCTTCTTATCTCTTTTCAGCTTTTCTTCAAAATCTTTGCAGATGTGCTCCTTGAATTCATGAAATACTTAACAAGTTGATGAAAAGATGCTTCCAGTTGTAATGGTTAGTTGAAAATTTGCTTTAAACAGTGTAGTTTACAAAAGACCTTATCATCATTCCTTCTCATTTTTGTCAGAAAACAGTGTCTTTTGCCAGCATGTCTTCTTCCATTTTTCCATTCAAACCAGCCATTCCTTGTTCTCTAAAATCTTAGTCTTTGCAGCCTGTATGCTCTTCCTTGAGATTCTTTTTCCAAGCTCTACCTCATTCACTTATACTTGTGCAGCAAGCTTTGATTGTCTGTGGTGTCTGTGCAAATCAATATCATTTCCTTGTGTTCTTATTTCATTCTGCCCTCCTCTCTATCATATTCTTTCCTCTGGTTCTTTTATTTTTAAAAAATATAAATAAAAATAGCATAGCTGAGCATCAACCAGAAACGTAATTATAAGTGAAATACCTAAAAAATCTGTGAATGAAAGACTAGCCATTAACTGAGAACTCTACAAACATAAATGAAATGTGGGATTAAAATAAACAAAAAACTCCTTCATAAATATTTATTTCAACAACACATTATTGCAACACCAAGAGACCAAAAATGAATTTGGCAAGTAAATTAAAAATATTGATCTCTATTGGAGGTCTCAGGAAAAAAAAAAAAAAAAAAGAATAAAGCAATTGAAATTTAGGACTTATTGTTGGAGAAAAGGACTGAAGTGCTGAGTGAATTACAAACAGTAATTCACATTTACAACCCACTGTCATGTGTACTGTCCTTTTACCTGAACGCAATGAGCGTGAAAGTCTCTGTCTTCAGCTGATGAGGCCACTCCTAAATTCAAGTGATGTTAATGGGGTTCAGGTACTAGTGATGATTTCTCTTTCTGATCCTTACCTTAGATCTGAAATGTTGTCAGCAATGCTACCACCAGAAGAAATTCTGTGTTATAACTATTATATTATTATTATTTATTATTATTATTTTCTAATTGACCTACAACAGCATGAACAGGGACACTATGTCTATGAGACAGTAGGTAGCTTAGTAGAGTGCACTTCAAGGAAGTGCCACTCTGTATTTACCTTGTTCTTATGTTCTGCCTTGAGCATCTTTGGATTATAGATGGAAATAGAAAGATTGTAATATTAGTGAGGTATTTGGCCTTCATTTGGCCAGCACTACCCTTTTTATGTGGGTCAGTGATTACAATCACCTGTGCAGAGATCTGCAGATTTAAATAATAATAATAATAATAATAATAATAAATTGCTTACAGGAGAGATTTAAGGCACTCTTTTCTGTAGTTACTGCTTCTGTTCCCCTGTTTTTAGAAAATAATTTAACACCTCATCTTATTTTAAAAAGTACTGCATTTAACCAATCTTGCTATTAATTACTTATTTCTGATAAGTTTTGTGTTTTGTAGATTATTTGGATATGTACTGTTTAGCGAATGATGTATTTTTCACAGGCAGAAAAATGTAAGTCTTGCTTCTAATCTCGTACATTTGTTCTTGCTCAAATACACAGCAAATGCACAACAGGTTACTGCTGTGGATAATAAAGATATTTTAATTTTTTAAATAGTTTTGTCTAAGGTTTATTTTATCTGTCATAATTTTCAGTATACTACTTTTATAGCTTTCTGAACAGTGTAAATGATCATTGCTAAAGGTATTCATCAGCTCAAAGGTGGAAGTTAAATTCCTAACTTTCCTAGGCTCTCTTGAGAACCTACAGAAACCTGTTTTTAGACACCTAAATACCTTAGAGAGTCTGACTGTAATGTTCTTAGAATTAGTTTAATTAAAATTATACAGAGAGGAATATAGGGGTATTCAAAAGAAGGTTTTGGTTCATATGCCCTTTCTTCATTGAACAGTATACTTTTTTCTTTCTTCCTTTTTCAACAAAGTATGTGGTGTCATATGAAACATACACAATACTTAAGATGCCAGCTTTCTTAACATGAGACCTCAACTGAAAATGTTTGTATAGGGAAGGTGTCTTTATGATTTAGAAAAACCTATATTAAATTTTGATAATTCTGCCCATGAATTCTGTAGTAATATTAAAAGCAATAAGTGATTTTTCACACCTATATGTTGAAGCTAGCCAGTCCAATCCTTTATTGAAAAACAAAAAGTAAATCAAGCCTTTAAGTATCTAGTTGTGAATGTAACCACAGTAACATCATAATATTTTGATTAAATGAATTCTTGCCCTCTTTTTAGAAAAGTCAAGGGTAATGTTTTCTTTCAAATAAGAAGATGATTATGTCATTTATGCATCTACATAGTTTTGATGCGACATGGCCCCTGAATATCATTCATATTTACACAGTAAATCTTCCTAATTAGTTTTGCCTTACTACAATCAACTAAGAAAATACTTATGAGTTAATCTAAAAGCCTCCCTATTCGTTTTTGAGCAACAATAAAATATATGGAGGCCTGAAAGATATTTGGTCTAAATTTAAAAATTACTCAAATTAAAGGTCGTAAACAAAGAAAGAAGAGGCAAGTTTGCAACATATAGTGTGCATGAAAGGGGAATGTTTTTCTTACATTTTTTTTTTTTTGACTTGAAATATTTGTACTCTATTGGGGGATATTTATATGTTTGTTGTATATGTATATATTTATATGTTTAAAAGAGGCACTCTGTTTCACTATTTATTCAACCACTATTTTTCTGTGTCCTTTTTTTTTTTTTTTTTTTTTTTATCACAACACATACACCAAACTAATGGCGTATGTGCTTCTTATGGCTGATAATGGAATACTAGTTATATTTGTTGAAACCTAACATGAGAAAAAGTCTTTCAAGGAGCGGCTGAAGGAGGTGGGACTATTTAGCCTGGAGAAGAGGAGGCTCAGGGTACCTTATCAGGGTACCTCAGTACCTTATTGCACTCTACAGGTACCTTAAAGGAGGCTGTAGCGAGGTGGGGGTTGGGCTATTCTCCCATGTGCCTGGTGACAGGATGAGGGGGAATGGGCTAAAATTGTGCCAGGGGAGGTTTAGGTTGGATATTAGGAAAAATTTCTTTACTGAAAGGGTTGTTACCCTTCTTTACTTCTTTACTGGAATAGGCTGCCCAGGGAAGTGGTTGAGTCACCATCCCTGGAGGTCTTCAAAAGATGTGTAGATGTAGAGCTTAGGGATATGGTTTAGTGGAGGACTTGTTAGCATTAGGTCAGAGGTTGGACTCAGTGATCTTGGAGGTCTCTTCCAACATAGACTATTCTGTGATTCTGTGATTCATTCTGCTTTTGCTATGCAGTCAGTGGAAAATGGTGTTTCAGCTTTCCATGAATAAAGGTCTAAGTTGTTTTTGCCTTGCTTTTCATGTTCCTATGACTATTTGGTCTCTGCAAATTTTCTAATGTGTATTTTAAGAATTACTTCAGCAGTGCTAAAACACAAATTACTTTTTGAGATAGACATATCCAAATCTCCAAATGTACACGTTGATTTTTCAAGGTACTTTGCCTTTCTTGCTTCTCTTCTGTCTTTATACACTACATAATATTTCATTGTGGAAGGACATAAAAGTGTTTTGGTTAAACTGAAATTTACAAGTGTTCAGTGTACAGCAAAGTAGAAAAATATTTTCATGACAATATATGTTTCATAGAATCTCTTGTAAATTCAGTTGTACATGTGGATGAATGAGAATAGCTGAAGCAGTGTCTCATTTCTATGTGCAGCATGTCAAATGTTGGATTTTGGGATTTTTTTAGTACAAGGCTTTATTTTTTTTTTTTTTTTTTGGAGTTAGGAGGATAATATCACCTTCTCTATCTAAGTAAGCAGATGAGGATGCAGAGTGTCTGAAACAGAGGTATTTTTAGTTTTTGTTTTTGATTGGTTTGAGTAGAATTGGCTATTCTTTTATACCAATCTATTTACCTATGTCAAAGCTTTCCATTGAATAACTTTTGAAGACCTCTTAAAATTATTTCATGCAGTTTGCTATTACTATGTCACGGTATAACAGTTGAGAAGCAAGGATTCATTATGAAATTTTGTAAGAGATTACCTACTACAGATTACTGTCTGGCATTTGTTAATGTAATGATATCTTGACTCTTCAAGGCAGAATTGTGATTTGCTTAACTTGGTCTTAAATTTTGTTTGTTTGTTTATAGTTTTTGTTTTTCCTTCTGAGATATTTTAAGGTTTCTGAGTTAGTTTTAAAGGTCAACAGCATACTTAACAACATTCTTTGACTTGTAAGAGATGCCTTTTTAAAATGTTTTCCTGGTAGCATTTGAAAGGAAATATTTGACAAATGATTTGCCTTTAAAAGTTCCAAGTAGATGGATAAGCTTGGGAAATCCATTGGAAACTATCCCCAGCGTGCATTTACTCTTTGTACATCAAATTGAAAGGCCCATTTTTAAAATAGACATTGTAAATCACAAAGTACAAAGAAAGTATTCGATTTCTGTTTAGCTTCATGGCTTCAGCATGTTCCTGGGAATATTTAGCAAAACAGTGATGGTAAAATATACAGGTATATTTATGGTTAATTCATACTGATGAATCTTTACAGTTTGTGTGTTTTGGAAATCAACACAGCCATTCCAATCACACTGAAAGTCTCACTTTTCACTTACAATTTTCACTGAATTTATTTATACATGCTAAAGATACTCAGTGGTTGAAATACAATTTCTCTTCAAAATCTTCCTGTAGCCTCTACTCTTCTGGTATGCAGCTGGCATCATTTTGAAATGAAGCTGTTGTCTCAGTCTTAGAATCATCCTGAATGCTTAGAGAAATTATTTCTGGGCAGATGTTAATACTGAAATCATTATACTTTCCTATGCTGGCAAGGTGTATTTCTTCAGAAAGCACACTGCTCCTCTGGACAGTGACATTCAAAGCTGGTGAAAAATAAAGCACAGTAAATAGTTAAACTGATTTCACTTCCAGCTTCATCATTCTCTACCTCCTTCCTTCTGGTGGAAAGTACATTATGATACTTAAGAGAGCAAAGCAGCTTTATTTTATTATTATTATTATTTATTTATTTTTCCCTGTTCAGATTCAGTGAAGTGAGCTCTTTCTGTAGTATCAAAGAGAACATTTGGGGAGAAGAGTTAGAACAATGATTATCCACCAGTGAGGATCATGTTCAACAGGTGTATATTAAGATTCACTGGCTTAAAGTGCAGCTTTAAGGACTGGAGTCTGCCCTATTATAAAGATGTATAGATGGAGCCAGCAAATTATTTGAGCATCTTCAGTGATTTTCACTCAAAATCACAGGATGGAGGCCATGGGGAAGTTATGACAACATGGCTTTATTATTATTATTATTATTTATTTTTGCCTCATCATACGATTTACTGAGATAAGACTAGGTCTTAATGTCTGTGCTTAACCTGCATATTTATAAGCACATGAGCAAATCAGTATGCTGTATTTGGTGAACTTAAATGGACTGTGTCCTTTTGGAATATTTTTATGGAAGATTGTGGAGCTTCTTCAGACCTTTGCAACCATGCAGGCCAGACAATAAATATTCAAAATGTGACTATTCCCAGGACAGTAGAAGATAAGCTCTCAGATTTCTCCCTGGAAGCACAACACAGCCCAGAGAAAGCAGTCTAGGAGGTTTCTGGAGAGCGTGGAAGATAGCTTCTTGACGCAGCTGATTAGTGAACCTACCAGGGGTGGTGCCCCACTAGACCTTCTCTTCACAGACAGAGAAGGACTGGTGGAGAATGTGATTGTCGGGAGCTGTCTTGGGCAGAGTGACCACGAAATGGTGGAGTTCACTATTCTTGGCGAGGCCAGGAAGGGGACCAGTAAAACTGCTGTATTGGACTTTCGGAGGGCTGACTTTGGGCTGCTCAGGACACTAGTTGGTGGAGTTCCTTGGGAGGCGGTTCTAAAGGGCAGAGGGGTCCAGGAAGGCTGGGTGCTCTTCAAGAGGGAAAACTTAATGGCGCAAGAGCGGTCTGTCCCCATGTGCCCAAAGATGAGCCAGCGGGGAAGAAGACCAGCCTGGCTCAACAGAGAATTGTGGCTTGAGCTTAGGAGAAAAAAGAGGGTTTATAATCTTTGGAAAAGTGGGCAGGCCACTAGGGAGGACTATAAGGATGTTGCGAGGCTGTGCAGGGACAAAATTAGGAAGGCCAAAGCTCATCTGGAGCTCAATCTGGCTACTGCCGTTAAAGATAACAGAAAACGTTTTTACAAATACGTCAACACAAAGAGAAGGACTAAGGAGAATCTCCATCCTTTACTGGATGCAGGGGGAAACTTAGTTACAAGAGATGAGGAAAAGGCGGAGGTGCTCAATGCCTTCTTTGCCTCAGTCTTTAGCGGCAATACCGGTTGTTCTCTGGATACCCAGTACCTTGAGCTGGTGGAAGGGGATGGGGAGCAGGATGTGGCCCTCACCATCCATGAAGAACTGGTTGGTGACCTGGTATGGCACTTGGATGTGCGCAAGTCGATGGGGCCGGATGGGATCCACCCAAGGGTACTGAGAGAACTGGCAGAGGAGCTGGCCAAGCCCCTATCCATCATTTATCAGCAGTCCTGGCTATCGGGGGAGGTCCCAGCTGACTGGCGGCTAGCAAATGTGACACCCATCTACAAGAAGGGCCGGAGGGCAGACCTGGGGAACTATAGGCCTGTCAGTTTGACCTCAGTGCCAGGGAAGCTCATGGAGCAGATCCTCTTGAGAGTCATCAGGCGGCACTTGAAGGGCAAGCAGGCGATCAGGCCCAGTCAGCATGGGTTTATGGAAAGCAGATCCTGCTTGACGAACCTGATCTCCTTCTATGACAAAGTGATGCGCTGGGTGGACGAGGGAAAGGCTGTGGATGTGGTCTACCTTGACTTCAGCAAGGCTTTTGACACCATCTCCCACAGCATTCTCCTCAAGAAACTGGCTGCTCTTGGCTTGGACTGGCACACGCTTTGTTGGGTTAGAAACTGGCTGGATAGCCGGGCCCAAAGAGTCATGGTAAATGGAGTCAAGTCCAGTTGGAGGCCAGTCACTAGTGGCGTCCCCCAGGGCTCGGTGCTGGGCTGGTCCTCTTTAATATCTTCATCAATGATCTGGACGAGGGCATTGAGTGCACCCTCAGTAAGTTTGCAGATGACACCAAGTTAGGTGTGTGTGTCGATCTGCTCGAGGGTAGGAAGGCTCTGCAGGAGGATCTGGATAGGCTGCACCGATGGGCTGAGGTCAACTGCATGAAGTTCAACAAGGCCAAGTGCCGGGTCCTCCACCTGGGGCGCAATAACCCCAAGCAGAGCTACAGGCTGGGAGATGAGTGGTTGGAGAGCTGCCAGGCAGAGAAGGACCTGGGAGTGATGGTGGACAGTCGGCTGAATATGAGCCAGCAGTGTGCCCAGGTGGCCAAGAAGGCCAAAGGCATCCTGGCTTGTATCAGAAACAGTGTGACCAGCAGGGCTAGGGAGGTGATCGTCCCCCTGTACTCAGCTCTGGTGAGGCCGCACCTCGAGTACTGTGTTCAGTTTTGGGCCCCTCGCTACAAGAAGGACATGGAGGTGCTTGAGCAGGTCCAGAGAAGGGCGACGAAGCTGGTGAGGGGCCTGGAGAACAAGTCCTATGAGGAGCGGCTGAGGGAGCTGGGCTTGTTCAGCCTGGAGAAGAGGAGGGTCAGGGGCGACCTTATCGCTCTCTACAGATACCTTAAAGGAGGCTGTAGTGAGGTGGGGGTTGGTCTGTTCTCCCACGTGCCTGGTGACAGGACGAGGGGGAATGGGCTTAAGTTGCGCCAGGGGAGTTTTAAGTTAGATGTTAGGAAGAACTTCTTTACTGAAAGGGTTGTTAGGCACTGGAACAGGCTGCCCAGGGAGGTGGTGGAGTCACCATCCCTGGAAGTCTTTAAAAGATGTTTAGATGTAGAGCTCAGGGATATGGTTTAGTGGGGACTGTTAGTGTTAGGTTAGAGGTTGGACTCAATGATCTTGAGGTCTCTTCCAACCTAGAAATTCTGTGATTCTGTGATTTTACCTATTAAGAACAGAGCAGTTAGTCATATATCAGGTTAGTATTACTGGATTTTATAGTTAACTCTCACTGAGTAAGGATTGCCATTCTGTCTCATCTTGCTATGAAATGATTCCTTGTTGCTGAAAATGGGAGTGATGGAGTACATACTACTGAGCATAATGTGAATGCAGATAGCATGTATTTCTTAATTTTTTCCCCTTCTTTTACTTGCCAAAAAAAAATCAGCAATTTATTTGTGTTATATATTATTGAACATAGTATTTTTCTGGGGTATCTGGCAAATTAGGGCTACAGATCAGTATTCATTGGTCATAGCCAATATTCAGAAAGGGAAAGCCCTGTTTAAGTAACTTAATTTCCTTTTATGATGAGGTTGCTCACATAACTGACCAAAAGAAGACAGCTGATGTAATCTTGATGGATCGTGGGAAAGTTTTGAATACTGTCACACATAGTATCCTTCCTGACAAAATGCGTAGCATCCAGCTAGATAAATGCATAATATAAAGGGTGAACAATTGACTGACAGGCCCAGAGGGGCCTGAAACAGTAACTGGGGTTGCATCAGACTGGAGAGCACTCACTACTGAAGATACCCAGGGCTCCATTTTAGGGACAGTCATCTTCAATATTTTTAAAAATTGTCTGGACTTAAGAATTGAAACTAAGTAAGTTTTGGATGATACTAAATTGGGAGGAGTTGTTGATTTCCATCAAATGCAAATGCAGAGAGAGGCCTTGCAGAGAGATCTGGAAAACATAGAGCTGGGCATTCACCAACAGTAAGAAATTTAATAACACCAAGTGCTGCATTCTGCACTTGGGACAGGGCAACCCTGGATACATGTAAAAACTGGGAGTCAAAATGCTGGAGAGCAGCCCTGTGGAAAGGAATCTGGGGGTTTTGGTTGACAGCGAGCTGAATATGAGCCAGCAGTGTGCCCTGGTAGACAGGTGGGCAACTGAGGTCCGTCAAGCATGGCATTGCTAGCTGGTCAAGGGAAGTGATTGTCCCACACCACTCTGCACTGGTGTGGCCTCACCTCGAGTACTGTGTGCAATTTGGGGCACAACAGTATAAAAAGGGAATAAAACTATTGAAGGCTGTCCAAAGGAGGGTAACAAAGATGGTGATGTGTCTAGAAGGCAGAATACACAAGGTGTGGCTGAGGTCATTTGGTTTGCTCAGCCTAGAGAAGATTGAGGGGAGACCTCATGGCAGCCTGCACCTTCCTCACGAGAGGAGCGAAGGGGCAGGTGCTCATCTCTTTTCTGTGGTGACCTGAGGGAATGGTTTGAAGCTGTGTCAGGGGAGGTTCAGTCTGGATATTATGAAATGATTCTTCACTGAGAGGGTGGTTGGGCACAGGAACAGGCTTCTCAGGGAAGCGGTCACATCAAGGAGCCTGCCAGAGTTCAAGAAACATTTGGACAAAGCTCTCTGACAGGATCTTGTGCAGACCCAGAAGTTTCTGTGTGTCTCTTTCAACCTGGGATATTCAGTGACTCTATTATCACATAACTACTTCAAATAACACGTAAGTTTAAATCTCTCTGCTCAGTGATGCCAGCAAGTCTAAACACAGGCAAAGTTTACTGAAGCCTGAATATATTTGGTGTCAAAACCTACAGTAGTACAGGGACGTTTGATCTTCCTATCTAAATCATTCCTTGTATAATAAGCTGGGAGGTTAGTAGCAAAAAGAAAATGTGTATCTCAGTGCAGAGGTTTTCTTGATTTGAGATAAATTTTCTTGATTTGAAATATCTGGCCATGACTTTAACTTGGTATTTGTACTCAACACTGTCGTCGACTCTGTACTTTGGAAACTATATCTCGGAAAACATTAATAATCACACCTACTGCCTTTTTTCATCAGGGAGCCAGTCTGTGGAGGGGACAGGGGAATATATTTTTCCCTACTTGTTCACTCTCCCTCACTCCTTCAGCACCCTCTTATCCCCTGAGCTAGTTATGATAACTCTCCAAGATGTTGAATATCCTTGGGATACGCAGACCAGCACATCGTTGTTGTTATGTCTCTTGAATGCAATTCAGGTTTTGTTTAAGGTTAAACAACTACTTAGGCATCTCATCCAGAGATCTGCCCTGAGGCAGATCTCTGCTAGAGCTCCTACTCCAGCCCCTGCAGCTGCTCCAGCTCCTGCAGATGCTCCTGCTCCAGCCCCTGCAGCCACTCCAGCTCCAGCCCCTGCAGCCACTCCAGCTCCTGCTCCTGCAGCCGCTCCAGCCCCTGCAGCCACTCCAGCTCCTGCTCCTGCAGCTGCTCCAGCCCCTGCAGCCACTCCAGCTCCTGCTCCTGCACCCACTCCAGCCTCTGCAGCCACTCCAGCCCCTGCTCCTGCAGCCCTCCAGCCCCTGCAGCCACTCCAGCTCCTGCTCCTGCAGCCACTCCAGCCCCTGCAGCCACTCCAGCCCCTGCTCCTGCAGCCCTCCAGCCCCTGCTCCTGCAGCCACTCCTGCCCCTG
Source organism: Heteronetta atricapilla (assembly GCA_011075105.1). Taxonomy (NCBI): domain Eukaryota; kingdom Metazoa; phylum Chordata; class Aves; order Anseriformes; family Anatidae; genus Heteronetta; species Heteronetta atricapilla. Next base: position 122,466,434 of record CM021731.1, on the reverse strand, counting down.
CTCCTGCAGCTGCTCCAGCCCTTGCTCCTGAAGCCGCTCCAGCCCCTGCAGCTGCTCCAGCTCCTGTGGCTGGGCCAGAGAAACGAACTGTTGCAGTGCAAGTTGGCCCTGCAGACTGTATTCCAAACCTGTGGCAGACCCTGTGGAAGGCCAAAGAAACAAACTGTAGCAGTGCAAGTTGGCCCTGCAGAGTGTATTCCAACCCCTGTGGCAGACTCTGTGGCTGAGTCAGAGAAATGACCTGTAGCAGTACAAGTTGCTCCTGTAGACAAGGTGAAAAAATGGTATAGAGACTCAGGTCGTTTAGAACACAGAGAAGACAAGGCTGGGCCATCAGGGATGCAGGACGATGAAGATGGGGATGTTGAAAAAACAACACTAGTTTCCCGAAGCCTATACCAGCGTGAGCTACGAGATATGCGAAAAGATTTTGGTCGCTGCATAGGTGAGCAGCTTGTCACCTGGCTGCTCCGGTGCTGGGATACTGGAGCCAATTATGTGGATACAGATGGCAGGGAAGCCAGTCGGCTGGGATCCCTTGCTAGAGACGCAGGCATTGACAAAGCAATTGGAGAAGGAGTATGACCTTACAGCCTCTGGAGGCGTATCTTGTACGCTGTAAGGGAAAGGTGTCCCTACAAGGAAGAACTCGTATGTCTGCCGGGCAAGTGTACCGCTATGGAGAAGGGAATCCAGTACCTGAGGGAATTAGCTGTACGGGAGGTGATTTATGCCAACCCAGACAATGGACAAATACCCGTAGATCCAGATGAAGTCAAGTGTACACGACCCATGTGGCGGAAGTTTGTACAGAGTGCACCATCATCATATGCCAGCTCATTGGCGATAATGGCCTGGAAAGAGGATGAGGAACCCTCAGTGGGTGATGTGGTTAAACAACTCCGGCAGTACGAAGAAAGTCTCTCCTCTTCCCTACAGGCCTGCGTCTCGGCTGTGGAGAAACTTTCTGAAAGCGTTCACCAACTAAAAGAGAATACTTTGGAGAAACTTTCTGAAAAGGTCCACCAACTAAAAGAGAATACTTTGGAGAAACTTTCTGAAAAGGTCCACCAACTTGAAGAGAGATTATTTTCCTCCCCTCCCTGTACAAACCAATGTCTCTGCTATTAGGGGTAAGCACTCATCCATGCAAGGAAGACGATATGGTGGATACACACCTCGTGCTATCCTGTAGTTTTACCTACGTGACCATGGAGAGGACATGAGAAAATGAGATAGAAAATCCACCGCGACCCTAGAGGCACGGGTACGTGAGTTGCAAAAGAAAACAAGCGGGAAAAAGGGGTTCTCTGAAAAGTTTGCTGCTCCAACTTCCAGCAGGCAGTCCCTTAAACACAGGAATGAAGATTCTGACCAGGATTAGAGGGGGCCTGCCTCCAGCCAGGGGGAGGAAAGGGACAATTGAGTTTATTGGACTGTGTGGATTCGATGGCCTGGCACATTAGATGCACAGAAGTATAAAGCTTTAATAGATACAGGTGCACAATGTACTCTAATGCCATCAAACTATGAAGGGCCAGAGCCCATCAGTATTCATGGAGTGACATGGGGATCTCAGCATTTGACTGTATTGGAGGCTGAAGGGAGACTAACTGGGAATGAGTGGCAAAAACACCGTATTGTGACTGGCCCGGATGCTCCGTGCATCCTTGGCATAGACTATCTTAGAAGAGGATATTTCAAGGACCCCAAAGGGTTCCGCTGGGCTTTTGGCATAGCTGCCTGAGAGACAGAGGGCATTAAACAGTTGTCTACCTTGCCCGGTCTCTCGGAGGACCCTTTTGCTGTGGGGTTACTGAGGGTCGAAGAACAACAAGTGCCAATCGCTACTACAACTGTGCACCGGCAGCAATATTGCACCAACCGAGACTCCCTGATTCCCATCCATGAGCTAATTCGTCAACTGGAGAGCCAAGGAGTGATCAGTAAGACTCATTCACCTTTTAATAGTCCCATATGGCCAGTGCAAAAATCTAATGGTGAGTGGAGACTAACGGTGGACTATCGTGGCCTGAATGAAGTCACACCACCACTGAGTGTTGCAGTCCCGGATATGCTAGAACTCCAGTATGAACTGGAATCAAAGGCAGCCAAGTGGTATGCCACAATCGATATTGCTAATGCATTTTTCTCCATCCCTCTAGCAGCAGAGTGCAGGCCACAGTTTGCCTTTACTTGGAGGGGAGTCCAATTTATGTGCAATCGGCTGCTCCAGGGGTGGAATCACAGCCCTACCATTTGCCATGGATTGATCCAGTCTGCGCTGGAGCAGGGGGAAGCTCCTGAACACCTTCAGTACATCGATGACATCATTGTGTGGGGTGGCACAGCAGAGGAAGTTTTTGAGAAAGGGAAGAAAATAATCCAAATCCTTCTGAAGGCTGGTTTTGCCATAAAACAAAATAAAGGACCTGCATGAGAGATCCAGTTTTTAGCAATAAAATGGCAAGATGGATGTCGTCAAATCCCAATGGATGCGATCAACAAAATAACAGCTATGTCTCCACCAACTAGCAAAAAGGAAACACAAACTTTCCTAGGTGTCGTGGGGTTTTGGAGAATGCACATTCCAAATTACAGTCTGATTGCAAACCCGCTCTACCAAGTAACCCGTAAGAAGAATGATTTTGAATGGGGCCCTGAGCAACGACAAGCCTTTGAACAAATTAAGCAGGAAATAGTCCATGCAGTAGCCCTGGGGCCAGTCCGAACAGGACCAGATGTAAAGAATGTGCTCTACACCGCAGCCGGGGAGAATGGCCCCACCTGGAGCCTCTGGCAGAAAGAACCTGGGGAAACTCGAGGTCGACCCCTAGGGTTTTGGAGTCGGGGATACAGAGGATCTGAGGCCTGCTACATTCCAACCAAAAAGGAGATATTGACAGCATATGAAGGAGTTTGATCTGCTTTGGAAGTGGTCGGTACTGAAGCACAGCTCCTCCTGGCACCCCGACTGCCGGTACTGGGCTGGATGTTCAAAGGAAGGGTCCCCTCTACACATCATGCAACTGATGCTACATGGAGCAAGTGGGTTGCACTGATTACCCAGCGGGCTCGAATAGGAAACCCCAGTCGTCCAGGAATCTTGGAAGTGATTATGGACTGGCCAGAAGGCAAATACTTTGGGATGTCATCAGAGGAGGAGGTGATCGTGCTGAAGAAGCCCCACTGTAAAACGAGCTACCAGAAAATGAGAGGAGATACGCCCTGTTCACCGATGGGTCCTGTCGCATTGTGGGAAAGCATCGGAGATGGAAAGCTGCTGTGTGGAGTCCTACACGACAAGTTGCAGAAGCTGCTGAGGGAGAAGGTGAATCGAGTCAATTTGCAGAAGTGAAAGCCATCCAGCTGGCTTTAGATATTGCTGAACGAGAAAAGTGGCCAGTTCTCTACCTGTACACTGATTCGTGGATGGTAGCAAATGCCCTGTGGGGGTGGCTACAGCAATGGAAACAGAACAACTGGCAGCACGGGGGCAAACCCATCTGGGCTCTGCATTGTGGCAAGATATTGCTGCCCGGGTAGAGAACCTGGTTGTAAAGGTACGCCACGTAGATACTCATGTGCCCAAGAATCGGGCTACGGAAGAACATCAAAACAACCAGCAGGTGGATCAGGCTGCTAAGATTGAAGTGGCTGAGGTGGACCAGGACTGGCAACATAAGGGTGAATTATTTATAGCCCGATGGGCCCATGACACCTCAGGCCATCATGGAAGAGATGCAACATACAGATGGGCTCATGATCGAGGGGTGGACCTAACCATGGACACTATAGCACAGGCTATTCATGATTGTGAAACATGTGCTGCAATCAAGCAAGCCAAACGGTCAAAGCCTCTTTGGTATGGAGGACGATGGCTGAAATATAAATATGGAGAGGCCTGGCAGATTGATTACATCACACTCCCTCAAACCCGCAACAGCAAGCGCCACGTACTTACAATGGTGGAAGCAATGACCGGATGGCTGGAAACATATCCTGTGCCCCATGCCACCACCCGAAACACTATCCTGGGCCTTGAAAAACAAGTCCTGTGGTGACATGGCACCCCAGAAAGAATTGAGTCAGACAATGGGACTCATTTCCGAAACAACCTTATAGACACTTGGGCCAAAGAACACGGTATTGAGTGGGTGTATCACATTCCCTATCATGCACCAGCCTCCGGTAAAGTTGAGCGATACAATGGACTGTTAAAGACTCACTGAAAGCAATGGGTGCTGGGACATTCAGAAATTGGGATACACATTTGGCAAAGGCCACCTGGTTAGTCAATGCTAGGGGATCTGCCAACCAAGCTGGACCAGCCCATTCAAACCTGCTACGCACAGTAGAAGGGGATAAAGTTCCTGTAGTGCATGTAAGAAACATGCTGGGTAAAACAGTCTGGGCTACTCCTGCCCCAGGAAAAGGCAAAACCATTTGTGGGATTGTTTTTGCTCAAGGACCTGGATGCACTTGGTGGGTAATGCAAAAGAATGGGGAGGTCCGGTGTGTACCTCAAGGGGATTTAATACTGGGTGAGAATAGCCCATGAGTTGAGTTGTATTATGTTAATTATTATATAATACTGTGTGTCATTACTACCATAGGTGAAAATAGTGATTAACTAGAATGTATTGGAAAGAGTGTAATCTGAGCATGACATAAATGGTATGGAATAAGGGGTGGATATATGTCCTGGTTTCAGTTAGGACAGAGTTATTTTTCCTCCCAGTAGCTGGTAGGGTGCTGTGTTTTGGATTAGGATGAGACGAGTGCTGATAACACGCTGAAGTTTTAATTGCTGCAGAGCAATGCTTACACTAAGCCAAGGACTTTTCAGCTCCTCGCTCTGTCCTGCCAGCGGGCAGGCTGGGGGGGCAGCAAGAGCTGGGAGGGGACAGCCCCAGGACAGCTGACCCAAACTGGCCAAAGGGGTATTCCATACCATCTGACGTCATGCTGAACAATATATAGGGGTGGCTAGCCAGGGTGGGGGGCCGGCTGCTTGGGGTTGGGCTGGGCATCGGTCAGCGGGTGGTGATCAATTGCATTGTGCATCACTTGTTTGTACATATTATTATTATGATTATTATTTTCTATCTTAATAAACTGTCTTTATCTCAACCCACAGGCCTCACTTTCCCGTTTCTCTCCCCCATCCCAGAGAGGGAGGGGGGAGGGTGAGCGAACGGTTGTGTGGTGTTTAGCTGCCGGCCGGGTTAAACCACAACAGTACTCTAGATTTATAAATTGATTTGTACTCCTAAAATGCTTTAGGAAGGAATTTTTACTGCTTCTGTGATAATATGCTGTTTTATAGATGTAAACTATTTCTAACAATGCTTGCTTATAAATCAGTGTGTGTTTATTTGCAGCTGCCAAGTGGCTCTGGATTGTATCTCCTACCTATAGCTTGATTAAAATATGCTTAGGTTAAATATGGCGTCCAGCCAGCTGACATCTAATTAATGGGGTCTTCTGCTGTCAGACATGCTTGAAGTAGTGGGAGTCTACAGACTGCTTCTGATGCAAATAGTCTGAAAGTTACAGAAAAAAACACTACTCTCTGAAGAAATACAATTGCTTGCTATCATAGTATGTAAAGAGGAATTGTCAGGGGATGAGTCACTTCAAAGTTCCTGACTGCTAGAAAGTCAAGTGTATATAGGGAATTTTTTTTATGTACAGATTGGCATGTATGGTGAAGTTAAACATTTCTCAATGAAGAATAATACCAAGTATTTCACCTAGAGAGAAAGAAAGTTTTGAACCACAGTAGAGCAAAGTTTGGTTAATAGCTGAAAAAGTGCAAGAGATAATTCCCACTGTAACAAAGTACCTGTGGAAGGGGAATGCTCTTGTTCCTGCTAAAACAGAATATTGTGGTTCCTGAATAAAGTGTCCAGTGAGGACTCCTGCCAGGCACTGAAGAGAAGATTGACCAGAAGAGAAAGAGACTTGGAGGAGTAGAAGGTGGTGGTGGAGGAGGAGAAAGAGGAATTTGTGAATCCTTAGTCCTTGACTACAACTTCATCAAGAAGGAAACTAGTGAGAGAAGTGAAAGAAGCCTTTCTGGTGTAACAGTTTTTAGTCTTCAGCTTTATCTAAGTAGATTTTTCTTATCTGTGAGCTTTATAAGCATTTGCAACTGGATTGACTGTTCTTGATATTAAAAAATCTTGCATTTTTTCCTCACTCATGTTAGGCATGATTTTAAAGCAAGTGTCTAACTCAAATCTAGTAAAAGTTAAAAAGCTAGGCTCATAACCCAAGTACCCAACTCACTTCCAGAAAATTTCGTTGTGTTCTAAAGGGCAGCAGAACAAGTGCCTACCTGGACTAGCTCACCCAGGGACAAAGAATTGTCTTTCACTGGGTGGTGACACTGAAGGTTTTCTGGTGTGCAGTAAAATATAAACTTGAACCCTTACGACCACGCAAAAAAAGAAAAGAAAAGAAAACGAACAAACAACAACAAAAAAAAAACATTGTGGAAACGCTTTCATGCAATTTTCACTATCAATTCTCTGTTTTCATTGTGTCAATGACTCTCTCTCAGACAATAACAGTATTTAAATGTGTTCACTGTAAGTGCTTGTGTGCTGGCAGATTTATTATGTTTATAAAGATACTACACAAACTGATGCAGCAGTTGTTTTGTTAGAACAAGTCTAAGCCAAACAATTTAAAGAAGGCAAGGACTCGAATTATGAGGTTAGAGATGTACCTTGGGTATGCTAGGAGACTACACCATTGAACTACATAGCACCTTATCTGGGATCAACTATGTCTTATAAGAAAACAAGTTTTTAATATCTGGGTGGTTCTTTTCAATAGAAGACAAGTGAAAATTATTTCCCTAACATAACTAGAGACTGCAAATATTGATATTTTTGATATCATTTTGATATTTTGTCAAAAATTAAGATAAGTTGTTTTGATTTTTCTTTCAGGAGTTTTTAATGCATTGTGTTGTTTGTCTTTTTTTTTTTTTTTTTTTTTTTTTCCACTACACTTTTTTAGTATCTCATATCCCTTTGTTTTTCTAAAATGTTAATAGTTTTCAGTTAAAAACAGCTTGAAGAGTTTATTGATTTATAGTATTCTGTTGTGTGAGTCGTCCTGCCAACTCTGTGGAGCATTTCAGAACAGAAGCTTCCTAACAAATTAGGATCCAAAATAATTTTACCTGAAGATCTTGGCAGCACCTCTGTTTCTTCAGAGTGGTATTGTGCAATATAGGGTTAGAAAGTTGACATTTCTAATAAGTAGGTAGAACTTCTAATATCTGTCCAATATGGAAAATAAAATAAAATGAAATAAAATAAAACTGTACAGAAAAATGTGTGACTTAAGCTTCCTTGTTTTTTTGCACTGACTGGGCTTTTTGATCGTAATGCCATGTTGAAGGCCAAATTATGTTCAATTTATAAATATAATCACTCCCAGTGGCAGCAGCCTGCATTTAGTTGCGTAAGTGAAACAAGCATTGAACAAGCATTGAAAACTTTGAGTTTTCTGAAACTGCTGCTGAACCAATCCTTCTCATTAATCCTCATTAATAAAATTCAAGAGAAGCTGACCTGATGTGTTTCCAACCAGAAAAAACTGCCTGAAATCCTACCTCTGCCCTCAGTTTCTCTGATGTAACTGAGTAAGTTAGCCATGCTTAAACAGGGTGACTAGTTAAAAAAAAAAATGTTGGTGTTGCTGTATTGATCTTCTTGATCTTTGTTTTTGCTTAATTTTCCTCTTATTTTCTAAATCCCCTCAAACCATCAATTATCTTACCTTATTTATTTATATATTTAATTATTTTGTTCTCTTTTGTCTTAGCTTTTCTATTGAGTGGTCTGTTCTCACCATTTTATTCACAGCCCAGATGAATAATTTTGCATTTTTAAAAGGATAAAGACTACCAAAGTATCAGTTCCTTTAACTGACATGAAATATATCTGAAAGATATTTTACCATAGTGTGTTTAAAATTTCATGACTCATTTTTCACAGTTCATCTAGATGTATTTTCAGTGGTTGTTTACTTGGAAATAATCAGAAACATAAGAGCCATCCTCTTTGTAGGGATGCTGGTGAGAAGAAGCACAAGGCTTTACAAGAAAGTAGCCTATAAACAAGTGATTTTTTTCTACGTCTGATCAGGAAAACAAAAGTTAAGAAGTATTACTTCATTATATGTTCAATTTACAAGTCTATGCAGAGCTCAGATGACATTACCAAATAATACAAACAATTTTCAATAGTTCAAGCAAGCGCAGGTTGCATAGGATAAAGAAAGTTAAATTTACAAGTTCCCTGATAAAGATAGTAAAACTATAGTGGTAATAAATGTTTTTATTAGCTACTCATATGGTTCCTCTGATGTTAAGTTTGAGATTAATATCTCTCTTCAGGTTCTCCTTTGTAAATCGAGAAAGAACTTCCCAGCAGTCTGTCTTAGCAGGTTTTTAAAGGAGGCAGCAACTATAGAAATATATCTTTTTCCGATGATCATTTTAGGTGAGCTGGAATAACAGACAATTAAATGAGACAAGACACACAGTTTTAAGAGGGCTAAATGAGAGATAAATCCTAAGTACCTAAGTCTCGCTTGTCTGTCTCACATCCTGTCTTTTGTAAATCTGGGTAACAATTCACTTGGAATGGTGTGATATGAGTCAGTAGACCACACTCAACATCTTTGAAAATTTCTTACCAATATCATCACTAGATGATAGATTTTTTAAATTATTATTATTTTATCATTATTATTATTTTCTGAGCAAACATTTTAGAATCATAGAATCATAGAATCATAGAATATCCTGAGTTGGAAGGGGCCCATAAGGATCATCAAGTCCAACTCTTGACACTGCACAGGTCTACCCAAAAGTTCAGACCATGTGACTAAGTGCACAGTCCAATCGCTTCTTAAACTCAGCCAGGCTCGGTGCAGTGACCACTTCCCTGGGGAGTCTGTTCCAGTGTGCAACCACTCTCTCTGTGAAGAACCCCCTCCTGATGTCAAGCCTAAACTTCCCCTGCCTCAGCTTAACCCCGTTCCCGCGGGTCCTGTCGCTGGTGTTAATGGAGAAAAGGTCTCGTGCCTCTCGACACCCCCTTACGAGGAAGTTGTAGACTGCGATGAGGTCTCCCCTCAGCCTCCTCTTCTCCAGGCTGAACAGGCCCAGTGCCCTCAGCCGTTCCTCGTACGTCTTCCCCTCCAGGCCTGTCACCATCTTCGTAGCCCTCCTCTGGACACTCTCCAACAGTTTCACGTCCTTTTTATACTGTGGTGCCCAGAACTGCACACAGTACTCGAGGTGAGGCCGCACCAGTGCAGAGTAGAGCGGGACAATCACCTCCCTCGACCTACTAGCGATGCCGTGCTTGATGCACCCCAGGACACGGTTGGCCCTCCTGGCTGCCAGGGCACACTGCTGGCTCATATTCAACTTGCTGTCTACCACGACCCCCAGATCCCTCTCTTCTAGGCTGCTCTCCAGCGTCTCATCGCCCAGTCTGTACGTGCAGCCAGGGTTTCCCCGTCCCAGGTGCAGGACCCGGCACTTACTCTTATTGAACTTCATGCGGTTGGTGATCGCCCAGCTCTCCAACCTATCCAGATCCCTCTGCAAGGCCTTTCCACCCTCATCCGAGTCCACAACTCCTCCAAGTTTGGTGTCATCAGCAAACTTGCTCAAAATACCTTCTATTCCTACATCCAGATCGTTTATAAAAATATTGAAAAGTACCGGCCCTAAAATGGAGCCTTGAGGGACCCCACTGGTGACTGCCCGCCAGCCTGATGCAGCCCCATTCACCATAACCCTTTGGGCCCTGCCCGTTAGCCAATTGCTCAACCATCGGATGATGTTTTTATTTAGCTGTATGGTGGACATTTTGTCCAGTAGGATCCTATGGGAAACCGTGTCAAAAGCCTTGCTGAAATCCAAAAAAATCACATCAGCTGGTTTCCCTTGGTCCACCATACGGGTGATCTTATCATAAAAGGAAATCAGGTTAGTTAGGCAGGACCTACCCTTCACAAACCCATGCTGGCTGGGACCAATGACTGCTTTGTCCCCCAGGTGCGCCTCAATAAGTTCGAGAACCATCTTCTCCATGATTTTACCAGGCACTGACGTGAGACTGACAGGCCTGTAATTGCTAGGGTCTTCTTTCTGACCCTTCTTGAAAATCGGCACAACATTTGCCAGCTTCCAGTCTACCGGGACCTCTCCAGACTCCCAGGATAGTTGAAAAATAATTGAGAGAGGTTCCGCGATGACGTCCGCCAGCTCCTTCAGCACCCGGGGATGAATCCCATCCGGACCCATGGACTTGTAGGGATCCAGGTGGAGTAGCAAATCCCGCACACGTTCAGGGTCAGTTGGGAGTTTGTCATCCCCACCGTCCCGGTCCTCCAGCTCAGGGCACCCTGGGTCCCGAAGCCCATCATCGGCATTGAAGACAGAGGCAAAGAAAGCGTTAAGCGTCTCTGCTTTGCCTATGTCATTGTCTGTGAGGAGCCCTTCCCTGTCAAGGAGCGGCCCTATGTATTCTTTAGTTCTCCTTTTTCCATTCACATTTCTAAAAAAACCCTTTTTATTATCTCTCACAGACACAGCCAGCTTCAACTCTAGGTGTGCTTTAGCCACACGAATTTTCTTCCTACAAACACGAACAGCATCCCTGTATTCTTTCCATGTCACCTGGCCCTCCTTCCAGTAGCGAAACACTCTCTGTTTCCACCTAATCTCCATTAGAATGTTCCTGGTCAGCCACGCCGGCCTCCTGCCCCGCCTGCCTGACTTGCGATATTTAGGAACTGCCTGTTCTTGTGCTTCTAGGAGGCATCGCTTAAAGAATGACCAGCACTGGTGGACATCGAGGCCTTCAAGAGCAGCTTCCCAGGGGACCTTGCTGACTAGTTCCCTGAGCAGCCTGAAGTCCGCCTTCCCCATATCTAGGGATGAGGTTTTGGTGGCACTTTTCCTTCTGTCGCCGTAAATTTTGAACTCAACCACTTCATGGTCGCTATGACCGAGGCGGCCATCAATCACCACATCTCCCACCAGGCCCTCTCTGTTTTCTAGCAACAGGTCTAGGAGGGCACCTTTCCTAGTTGGCTCCGTTAGCACCTGCACCAAGAAGTTATCATCTAGGTGCTTCATGAACCTCCTGGACTTGCTCGTGTCAGCCGTGTGGCACTCCCAGTTAACGTCTGGCAAGTTGAAGTCCCCCATAAGGACAAGGGGAGTTAATCTCGAGGCCTCTCTTAGTTCTGTAAAGAATAATTTATCGGCGCTATCGTCCTGGCCAGGCGGTCTGTAATAGACTCCCACAACGACATCCCCTTTATTCGTTCGTCCCTTGATCCTTACCCAGAGGCTCTCAACTTTGCCATCGCCGACCTGAAGTTCCACACAGTCCAGCCCCTGCTTCACATACATTGCCACCCCACCACCTCGCCTACCCTGCCTGTCCCTCCTGAAGAGCCTGTAACCATCTATCGCAACACCCCAGTCACAGGACTCATCCCACCAGGTTTCGCTTATGCCGATGATGTCGTAGTTGCGGGACTGGGCCAGGACTTCTAGCTCATCCATTTTATTCCTCATACTGCGTGCGTTCGTGTAGAAACATTTCAGGTGTGTCTCCTTACACTCAGCACCTTGTGGATCTAACCGAAGGACCTCACTGGCACACAGCCCCTCTGATTCTAGAGTACCATCCCTTAGGTCTTCACCGGCGTGCCTGGTTTTAGCCCCTTCCCCCTTCGACTCTAGTTTAAAGCCCTATCTATCAGCCCTGCCAACTCCTGACCAAAGATCCTTACCCCTCTCCGAGAGAGGCGCATCCCATCCGGTGCCATCAGGCCCGGTGTAGCATAGACCTTCCCATGATCAAAGAACCCAAAGTTCTGCCGGTCACACCAGTCTCGAAGCCACGAGTTTATGTGAACAGCACACCTTTCAGCTTCGATCCCCCCTATCGGAAGGACAGAGGCAAACACAACCTGCGCGCCTGATCCTCTAAGTAGTCGCCCCAAATCCCTAAAGTCTCTTTTGATCGCCTTCGGACTTCTCTTTGCTACTTCATCGCTACCAGCCTGAAAGACCAGTAGTGGGTAGTAGTCAGTGGGCCGTACCAGGCGCTTGACTTTCTTGGCAACGTCCCTGACCCTGGCCCCAGGGAGGCAGCAGACTTCCCTACGGGTAGGGTCAGGCCGACAAATAGGGCCCTCTGTTCCCCTAAGGATAGAGTCTCCCACAACGATCACTCTCCTGTCTTTCTTGGTGGAGGCAGTCCCGATGCATGGAGTCGACCTCCTTGCCCTAGGCATCCTCCTGGGAACACTTTCTATCTCTTCCTCAGTTGCCGGTCTCTCAATCTCCAGGGCCTCAAACCTGTTCTGTAAGGGCACCTGGGAAAGTGGGGCCGGAAGGGGAGGGCATCGCCTGCGATGTCGAGCAGGGACCTGTCTCCATTCCTCCTCAACTCCCAGATCCCCTCCCTCTGCCTGACAGCGACAGGGCCGGGGGTCCACCCCCATTTGGGGTGTCTCACCCCAGTACCTCTCCTCGAGGCCCTGCAGGGAGTTACTCCACAAGTCTATCTCCCGCTCACACTCCCTGATATCCCTCAACCTTTCCACCTCCTCCTTGAGCTCTGCCACCATGCGGACCAGATCGTCCACCTGCTCGCACCTCATGCACGCAGCGTCTCTGCCTCCCGCCGATGGCAGCAGCAGGCTCTGACACTCCCTGCATCCGGTGACCTGAACCGCTGCATTGTTTAACGGGTAGTCGGTCTGGGTGTATACCGACTTCCTGGAGAGAGCACCGTGCCTGGTGGAGACCATTATCGCCTCGCTATCGGCTGTCGTTGAGGAGGTGTTCGTGTGGGCAGGGGGTTGCTCTCCGCCCTGCCTGCTCGCCCTGCCTGCGCGAGCTGCCGCGCTAACTGCCTCGCCACGCCCTTCTGACGCGCCACGACCTGTTTGCCCGTCCTGGTCACCGCCAGGACGTTTTAAGCCTGCTTTCATTTTAATGAAAATCTGAAAATCCTCATTTGGACAGGAAAGTATACAAACCATTTGGAGGTGTACTGAAAGGTGCTATTTAATGTAGACAGTAAGAAATAGTTACTGTTACAACTGTTACAAAACAGATTTTTCTATAGGAAAGAAAATTCCTATAGTGTTGCTATAATCTTCTGTTCATATGAAGCAGATGAAAGTAGCTGAATCATCAAGATTTATCTGAAGCATTTAGACAGAAGTTTGTGTAGAGTGAAAGCTATCATTTTTTACTTGATTTATGCAACACAAAAGAAAAAAAGAAAAGGTGATGCAGTTTACTTAACACAGCTATGCGACTATAGGTTAGGATATATGGAAAATATAATTTAGTTTTGCATTGTAATGTCATAGCTGTTACAACTTTGGATCACCCCAGATAACAGTAGTATAATTCTTGTTTCTTTTATCACTAGTGCATATTGCTTCTTTTCATCTTGTATGTAAATGTCATTGAAATCTATTTACTTGAATGAGCTTTAGTTTAGGCATATACTTTCCATCACTGCTACCCTGTAATTTTAAAAATAAAAATGATGAATATGTCATCCAGTAAAGATAATTTTGTCTTGAATATAAACTCTAGTAGATTCTTGTTTGTTTGTTTGTTTTCCCCCTCTGGTGTAGTTTCTCACAGTACAGGCATGGAAAGGAGTAAAGACACATATAAAATGTCTCAAAACCAAAAACAAACAAACAATAACAACAAAATTACCATACTTGTCTTTCAGCTCCTCAGTCCACTCTATGAGGCAAAGCAGTGAAAAAATGAAATGATGAAGAATGTTCATTTTTTTTTTTTTTTTTTTTTTTTTTTTTCAGAACAGATTTGAAATGAACTAGAGGGTTGCTCAGATGGAGAGTCACTGCTGTGGGTAAAAGATGGAGTAAGAAAAGCTGTGTTATCAGAAGTTAACAGCAGATGGAAAACAGTTTCTGTAAGAGTGCAGAGAGTGGAAAAAATAATAAAGTGCCATGTAGGGGCACTTTACACCTTTAAACCTTAAATTAGTCACCTAAAAGTAGTCTAAACTAATTTGTCTAGATTCCTTCTACAGCCAGTGAAGAGAAATAAGTGTTCCGGAGAGTAATTAGTTCCGTTTGTTTTTGACATCTCAATGGATGGTGGGATAATTAGAATGGGAAAGATTTGTTTTGGAAGCATCTGCTTTTCTCTGTTGCTGATAAAGGAAGCCTAGATGACTATGGTAAGATAAAGTGGGTCTTATTAGGATTTCAGATATATTCAGAAAGATTTAAATTTTACATTTTAATATATAATTTGTATAGGTTTCTTTGGAGCTGTGAGAGTGTTAACATTATATATTCAATAAATATGTTGCTATTTTTTCCAATATATTGCTGAGAAAAGCAGACGTAAGGCAATATTTTTGGTGCCTTGAAAAGAGACAGAACTATATTTGGAAGTTGTTGCTATTATTATAGCTTGCAAGATTTAAAGATGTTCTTGATCTATGTTGTCTACTAGAATGGGGAAAAAAAAAAAGTTATTTTCTGGTTTGAGAGTTTGAAATCTGGAATCTGATCCTAGGCCTATTGAAGTCAATGGAAAAATAAAGCTAATTCTTTGAGAAAAGTATTTTATGTATGACCACCTGTCCTGCAGTAATAAAAACCACTAAATCTGAATATGAGCTTGTCTTTTTAAGTTTAAGAGTGTTAGAATTTCTGCTGAAAGAACTGCTACCTAGATGCTAACTAACCTCCAAGTATAAATGCTTTTTTACATTTTTTTACATTTACATTTTTTTTTCTCAATTGAAAATATATATTCTACATCACGAACAAATGATGAAGTGTATACAGTGTAATGTTAGAAATAAATTTTATCAATATACTAAGAAATAAGAGTATTTGAGGGACCAAGGTTCTCAATTCAGTAATTTTCATTGGTGTGCTAATAATTAGGTAGACCTAGGCCAATGGGTATTGTTTTGACAATACAGTGTGATTTGTGATACCTTTTCTCTTTCAGCAGAGGTGTAAGTGTGCATATATTTACATTAGAACTACCAGCCTGTTGCATTTGTCATTAAGAATATCTGTACTTCTTACATGATTTATCCTGTCACTATTGAGTTCCAGAGCAGATGGAGAGGAGATGCTACCCAAACAGCATTTTTGCTGAGCAGAACTAGCAGATTTTTCAGTTGATTGTAATGAAAGTTTAAATAACTCACTTAAAATTTAGATACTATAAGAATGGTATCTTTCTCAAGAAGTTTAAATTATTAGTTAGTAAAAATTATTCTTTGAGTAATATTAGGTCTTTTTTATTTTTCTTCCCAGATAAAGGTTACTAGGAAGTGACGTTTTTAAGCTTGTATTTAGTAAGAATATTGGAAAATAACTCATAAGAGAAAATAAACTTAGAATAATGAGTTAAATATTTTTTTTCCTAAAAGTAAAGTTAATGTTATACATGTTTTTTAAGTATTATTAAGAGAGAAACTGAAAAACTAAGGGAAACTGAGGAAAAATGTCCAAAAATAATGATGATGATTAATAATAATAATAATAAAAACCACTGGACCTTTATGCTCAGGCCAAGTGCCTGAGGTTAAGTTATCTAGTTTTGTATGAAGATAAATATATAAGCCTTAATAATTCAGTCACAAAAAACCATGTGTATATATTTTTATGTATATGGTGTCTAGCTGTGCAATTACACAGCAAGCTCCAGGAAACATTCTATGGCACAACTGAAGCTTAATGAAACATAGTATTTTGCATTATATAAAATGTCAGGTAAATAAGGTTTTGGCACTTCTTCCACTGGTTTCACCACAGGAGATAGTAGGAGGGAGTAATCCTTATGCTTGAGCACCTGACAGATCCTTCTTTGAGGTATGTCTGGACAAGGACAGACAAAAATGTTTCAGTCTGTTTTACTCTGTACATCTATATTCAAGTGAAACACTTGTCACAAATTTAATTTTATTCACCACAAAATTAGAAATCCATGCCAGCCTGATTTTTTTTATTATTTTATTTTTTAAATTCAAAGGCAGTACTCCATAGGAAGTAATTAATATGCTCTCACATTTCATTCATATGAACAATTAATTAATCTGCCTTTGATATGTGGAAGCTTGTACCTGTGTTAAAAAGTGTTCCCTGAAGTAATATTTCCCTTTATAAATTTGAATTACAACTAATTTACAGTAGGCAATACCATAGAAAACTGGTACTCTCAGAAATAGTGAGGAAGACGTAAAGTGTAAGCTTTTCCATAAGAAACACTTATGGAAAGTTCTCTATGCCTGTATCATTCACAATGGCTGACAAAAGTAAGACTGAGTAACACATGCCCTGTGAACACTTTTAACCTGATACCGAACAATTTCCAAGCAGGATTACCCTTGTCCTTCCACCTGTCTCCTCCACACCTATGCACACTGCCAGGGTAAACTGCATTCAAGCCATACACAGCAGCTAGTATAAACTTCAAGACCTGTGAATATTTTCCTCATCTCAACTAACTCATCTGTATTTTAACTGGATGTCAGGGACCTACGATCATAGATATGTATATATATATACTCATCCCCTGGTGGCACTGTCCTCCCTCTGGGGCTAAGAACACAGGATAAAAGGGAGCTCTATTCAAGTTCTTGATCTGGCAAATCCAAAGATGGAGACATGGGAGGACTGACAGAGCTGTGAGCACAGTTTAAGTACAATATTGTGACTCTAACACTACTGTTGTACTCCATACTGTCAATATGATTATCAACAACAATGCCTGCAGACACTTCATGTATATATTTGTTCAGTTGTACTATTTAGGCCCACATTTTTAAACACTGTCAAATAACTCCTAAAAGTGCCTAGAAGGTAGATTTCTAGATTATTTGGCATTCATAAAAGCCATATATTGACCAAGATTTTCAAAAGCCTGAAGTACCATGGCATGTTTGAAACCTAATTTGCCTCAATAATTTTGAAAATAATACTATTTGCACCATAGGGATTTCACTATCTAGATATTTTTGAAATTAATTTAAACTGAATTTAAATCAATACCAAGGAAACGATCATTAATTCTTAAGATAACAGTTACTTGAACTTGGATAGATACAAGCATTAATCTCCAAAGCATTATGGAGTTCAGGAAGGAGATGTCAGGGCTACACAGAGTTGTGACAGGAGCATAGACCAGCATTATTCCAGGACTTTATGCAAAGGTTATTGAAGACAGAAAAAGGGGCTTGTGACTGTCAAAAGGAAAAATGAAAGTTTATTTCTAATAAATGTATATTTACATAAATGTACATAAAGAAACACACACACACACACAAAGAGAGGATAAATCTCAAACAAGAACAACCATCAATGTTTCCATTTGCCACAATATAAGAGTATGAAAGTAAGATTTTTTTTTTTTTTTTTTTTTTTTCCTCACTATCTGTCCAATTCAGATTTAGGATGTGTTTGTTTCAAAATCTAATTTTCAACCCAAACCACCCACCTTTGCTTTTCATATGTGATAGTGATATGGAATATATAGCTGAAGAAAACCTACAACAATAAACACCACAGTAAATATGAGATGCCCAGATGCTCTGCATACTACTCTGCAAATGGTATGCAGAGTAGTAGACCTGAATAGCCAGCTGGCATCACTGGTACACCTTTTATATGGAGTTGTATTTCACGCAAGGATCTTTTTGGTGATTTATGCATTCTCCTTTTCAATGCACAAAATGGTTTGGGAAATGAATTGTGTGACTAGCAGGAATAGAAATCCCTTTAAAATACCTGAAAGCACAAAATAGAAGGCTCAGAAGGTGAAGTTGAAGGCAGCTTTCCATGCTTTGCTGACTCACACCTGGCTATAAGAGGAATTAAACAGATGAGCAATTAAAAAAAAAATAAAAATAATAAAAAAAAATGTACAATTGCGATTTCCCAAATCTCTGGAAAGTCTGCAGTGATTACATGATTGATGTCTTGTTCTTAAATAAAAAGACTGATTCCCCCAAAATGTAAGTTAAAATACCTTATTTTCTCAGAGCTCTTTCTATTACTTTTTAGCCATGAGATTCGTTTTGCATCTCATAAATTAAGGCACTCAGAATTTATTAAGTATAGCTACTGTTGTATGCCAGTTATTTTCAAAAAATAAAGATAATACAGTAGCTGTTTCTCTGTTTACTTAGTGATCTTTGTACTTCACTAACATACTAGATTTTTGTTCTTTCAGGCTACATTGACAGTTTACTATGATTATAAGCAATAGTCATTACCTTGTAGACTTAATATATATGGTTTTGCTTGCCTTCTCCATTCATAGAGTATTTGATTAATTCACATTCTCATCTAATTTTTTCACTAATCTTTCTTTTTCTGTTTCCCTTCTATAGCCTCTGCTGGTCAACTTTTTTATTTTTTTATTTTTTTATTTTTTTTTGACTTCTGTCCCCATGCCTCCTGTCCTCTCTTTTTCTTCAACATGTTTTCTACATTTTTATTAGAACTGATCCATATGTATACATATGTGTGTACGTAAATTCGTACACACATGTACGTATATATGTACATACTTGTATATATATGTATGTGTGTGTATATATAAATATATATATATATACACACAGTAGTCAATAGTAAATTCTTCCCACATAGTATAATAGAGAATTCTTGAAGACAGATCCTATTTGGTAAACAACTGAATATTGAAAGAGGGATAGAAGGGAATTTTGATAAGTTGAAATGCAACATTTTCCTAAATGTAAAATTTCTGTTTCAAAGGTATTCCATCTAAACAAAACTTAGGACAAGGACAAATGTAACTGAAAGTGAAATCCCAGACAAGGAGGAAAAAGTATTTTGTCTTCTGTAAAGTAATGATAATAATTGAAAAAAAATCAATAAATATATATATTTATTACAAAATAAATAAAAGGCATATTTAAAAGTATGTTATGAGGAGGATTCAATGTAACAGCTTACCAGTTAACATTTTTGATCACAAAGTTTAGTGTTTTGCTTTTGCCAAAAAAAAAGAAAAAAAAAAAAAGTTTTGTTTTCAATTAAGTAAATAATATGCTCTAAAATATGTATTATCTATTTTCCAGTCTTAGTATGCTCTTAATAGTGCTACAGGTAGATGCATGACCTCAAAGTATATCCCATTTTCTTCAGTTAATACCTGACATCTCAATAAAGATTGATTTTATTTGGAAATTAATTCTTCAGAAAACTACAGGAAGACACAATGTCTTCCACATTACAGTCCTCTTTTCCTGGGTAAAAGCTTGAGAGGAAAAATAACAGGAAAATACTAGCAGGTATGCACTACTGTAGTTCATAAGGAAACAAGATGAAAGCTCCACTGCTTAAAATATACTTTGTCACTCATCTGAGTTAGGAAATAGTAATACAAATGTTTTAGCCATTTAGCTAGTGACCCTGAGAGAAAGAGGTCCCTGAGGAATGAGAAGTAAACAGACTCTGAAATAACATAATTACAACCAATGGCATCTGAAAAACTGTAGTCTCAGAGAAGAGAAAATTTATGTTATTTCCTGCACTTGTTTATTTGAAGAATTTATTTGCAGAATGAGGTTCATGCTGTGATAGCAGATGCTTCTGCATTCTCTAGAGTATATTGGGAAAGCTGGAATGAAGATTGCCTACAAGGAAGCTGAACAGCTGTGAGAGAAGTGTACTCACCACATACCTTTGGATCCTTCACCTTGGAACCTACTGTAAGAGCTCCAAAACTCTGCCTTTTATATAAAGAGCCTTTGAAGTCTGAAGCAGTATCCAGAACAATTACTCATGCTGCTGTTTGTTGCTGTGCAACTTCTGGGCAAAACAATCAATGGGTTGATCATAAAGGAATGAAAACTTGTAAGAAAAATCCCTTAGAACAATATGCAGTGGAAGATTGGATTGTAGACACAAGGTGGCATAGGTGCCATAAATGCTGGGGCAACTTACAAACAATTATTATTTAGGAATTATTTATATATTTATATTTATTTAGGAATTATATATAAGTCTGGTATGAAAACTGAAACATTAGCCTAAGCACTGTTTATTTTTCTGTAATGGATACAGAATCATATTAAACCAAGTTTAATATCTTGCCTATAAGTTCATTTGAGTAAATTAACCTGAAGGTAATTTGTGCTGTTGCATATAAGTATTATGGCATCCCCCACACTGGAATAATTATTTCTAGCATTGCCACAGGCCTATCTCTATGCATTCAGTTCCTGCATTTGGTCCATGAGGATATAGTCTCTATTGTAAAACAGAGATGTTTTAATATATTTGATGTTATTTGATACATGTGAATGGAGGAGATTCACTTATCTCCTCTTTTGGGCTGTAACATGTCTTTGTTCCAAACAAACATATCTACCAAAAATTTTGTCATTGTAATACTATACTTTTATTCAGAAGTTCTACTTCTTTTTTTCTAAGCCTGAGATAATGAGCACAAAAGTGCCAATGGTAGCTAGAGGTCACCAGTGTGGATGCAGCCAGCATGCTCTAGAAGGGTGTAGCCTTTAGCAAATGGACATAAGCCAACAGAGGCCATCTGGCTTCAGGGCCCAGGACTGGTCTGTGACCTTCCTTCATTTAATAGTAATACACAGCTCAAACTGTTATATCAGTATCCACATACTGAGGCATACTCAGTGTTAATTTTTATAAACATGACTGCTCTTGGATTTTTCTTTATCTTTTAACATTAAAGCATTGTAAAATAATGTTTTGTTTTGTTTTGTTTTGTTTGAAAAAAAATCATATTTTTGTTTGTTGTTCGTTGTTGTTTTTACTTGCTTATTTATTTTGTTTGAAAAATTGAAAAGTTTCAGAAAGTTACAGCTTTGGTAAAAATGATACATTTTATTTGATTCTAAAAAATTTATTGGCCTATTTCACTTGGTCCCTTAAAAATTAAACAGAAAAAGAAAGGACTAAAAACAAATTAAAAGTTGTTTTATATGTTTGTTAAAACATATGTCAGGGAGGTAGAAATTAAGTGATCTTTTAGGTCCCTTCCAACCCAAGCCATTCTATGATTCTATGATTCAATGTGTTCTTTTTAGAGTCATTGGAACTAGACAATGGCTTTGTCCAGCTGTCTGGTTTGAGATGTAGCAGCACTCAAGTACAGGCATCTCTCCCCCTAGAAAATCTAGAAATCCTTCTGGAGATTATGTCAGATTACATGTAATAAGCCTTGCCCCAAAGGATAACAATTAAAAAAAAAAAAAAAAAAAGAAAAAGAAAAAAAAAAGATGGTTCCATGTGTTGTATCAGTATTAATATGGGAGTCAGAAAAAAGTGTTCTATTTTCAATGACTAAAAGTGCATAAATTAAATTTTAAATTTTCTTTTATTTAACTTTAAAAATACAATGTAAATTGCAAACACTATAATAATAATAATAAATCTGTTACTGAGGATCTGTGAATATCTATATAAAGACAATTTATAGTATTACAGTGTAGAACTTTATTCATTTCAGTGCTTCTGAAATTCAGTGTTGAATAGTTTTGATATCCAAAATCTCACCTTGCTTGTTATTGGTCTCTGGACTTTTTCTGTGTTGAGGTTATTAGTTCTAGACAAGACAGAAAAGTATATCTCATACTTACATATCTCGTACAAATTTTGTACATAACATTTTTCTTCTTCCAGGGCTGTTTCCTCTGTACAGAAACCAATCAAACTGCACTGCTTGATCTGTAATTTCTGCACAACTCTTTCATTAAGATATCTGTCCAGTTATAAAACAAGAGTCCTATCTCTTTAAAATACAGTGTAAGCTAAAAAATCTGGAAACTTATCAGTAGACTATTGTCTTTACCTAGCTGAGGACCAAACTGAGAAACACTATGAATACCCAAAGTTGATTGCTCATTTTTTGGATGGGGGAGATGATGTAGATTTTCCACTCTCAGTTTCCACTAAAATAATTTAGAGATATATCTAGAGTTATTTTTCTGACAGTATAAAAATAATATTTTAATGCAAATTATTATTTTATGTTGTCTACTGCAACCCATTCATTTTATATATATGTCCATTTCTCAACATCTGCTCTGTGAGTTTTACCTAATTTAAATTTAAAACTACTGAATTACTAATTTGAATTTAAAACTACTGAATATATTACATATATTCATTTTTACCTAGTATTGGCAGGATGATTAAAAATGTATTAAATAAAATAACAAAACATAATTTATTTCCTGTTGTTTTTCCTGGCTATGTAAAACTGGTATGATTGCATGATTGGTAGGAGAATGAGATAAGTCAAAACATTAGGCAGTCTGTTAACTTTGATTTATTAATAAGCATTAACTGAAGACATTATTCTCCATACAAAATTGGAATAGTGAGTTACAGTAAGATTAAAAGACTTTTTTAGGAGAATAATTAAATATGATAGTAATAATTTGGACAGACAGACTCATTTGACTATGTATAGCATTAAGGTAATAACATTTTAGAAGTGGTCTTTATTTTTGATAATAGAAGCCTTTGATTATTTAAGAAAATATTCTGTAATTTCATCATGTTGTTCCTGACGGACTCCTACATATGGTTTTCCTGTAGAACACAATGTGACACACATTTAAGTCAAACTTATTTTACATTCCTCTAGCTGCTTTGTTTCTCTGTGCTCAGGGGGAGGTTTGCTGTGGGTAGTCTGTAGTAACATGCACGAGCAGTCTTATGCTGTATAATTTAAGTTACCATCTGTTTCAAGAAAAACTTTTATGCATGTGCTTTTTTTTTTTTTTTTTTTTTTTTTTTTTTTTTCCCGGTAATATCCTGCATGATGTACTAAATTTAAAAGAAAAAGAAACAAGAAAAACAACACCAGGATTACAGACAAAATTCATCTATTTATGGCTGTGCTTCCTCAGGGGGGTCCCCTCCAGGCCACAGTCCCTCAGGAAAGTTGCTCTCACAGGATGGGTTGCCTACAGGCCACAGTCCCTCAGAGATGCCTCCCTCCAGCACCAGGTCTCTGGCTGTGTCCCCCACACTGTCCCCTCCCTATGTCTCCGTGATTTCTCCTGCCCCTGTGGCTGCTGCTTTCCCTCAGCAGTGCCTGCCTGGCCCCATGGAGGTCTGGGAGCTGGCTGGAAATGGCTGTGGCTGGAATGGGGCTACTTAGGGCCTCCTCGTGCACTGGCAACTGCCACCACAGACACTTGACCATTTTCCTGTAAGCAGGTATCTATGAGTGCTTTTTCTTTATGAATTTAATTGATTTTTCTTTATGATAAATTTTTAAGGCAACCTAGCTATCCCCAGATGTGGCCCTTCCTAACCTCTCCCAGTCTGTTGCACTGTGCTGAATTTCTTCTGCCATACCCACATCCACATTGACAACATTCAGAAATACATTAAATCACATAGATAGATCCTGCCATATATGTTCCCTTGTCTATCTTTATTAAGTGTGGGATTTTTTAAATTGGAGAGGCCTGCAGACTGCCTTTAACTTCAGTATGCTTTGTCTAGCTCCTCTTCGCTTCCACAAAGAGAAAGTTGAAAAGAAAGGTTTTTGTTTTGCAGTGAATATAAGCTTTCTATTATATGTTTAAAAATGTTAAGATTGAATCGTAGAATCATAGAACGGTTTGGGTTGGAAGAGACCTTAAAGATTATCAAATCCCAACCTCCTTGCCATTGATTTGTTTTATTTAATAATACTCTGAAACCAGGGAACACTAAAGAAATCATGCTGGAAGTAATGTCACCATCAAAATTAATTTATAAAGATAATTAATTTATAAAGATTTACTACTACTACTCTTGGGCCTACACTTAGGTTTGTAGCAAGAGCAGAATCAACTAAAAATAATAAATAATACTACTTCACAAAAATAAAATTCAGTGGTTATATTTGCTCCATCAGCAAAAAAAAAAAAAAAAAAAAAAAAAAAAAAAGTTTATTTTTTCCTTTGCTGTAGATACCCTTTACATCCCCACCTTCACAACTATTTAGGAGACTATCCTTTATTTCAGAAGGAAATAAAGAATGTTCTTTTTTGCAGTATCTCAACTATAGCATAAAGGTTGTACTGTATATGGGTTTATGCATTATAGATTAGGAAGTACAGTGACATTAGATTAACAGATTATAAATAGGTTAAAAACCCTTGTAAAGCTATTGCAATGATGACTCCTGGGTATGTTTCTTAACTTTCTAGTACTGAGATCAATGGAAAATTGACAGCACCAGACACAGAGATATAATAAGTGATACTCTTCCTGTAGTAAGTGATAACTTTAACACCCACTATTTTGAATGTGCATCTGTTACAGCTCTGATCTATCCTCTCTTATGAATACATGTACCAACGTTTTGTAGGCATTTTCCTCCTGATTCATTTTTCTTAAGTATCTGCAGGTGTCTTCTGTTCTTAAGTGACCTGCTGGTGGTTTCACTGTCTGTCTCCATGGAAACAGTTGTGATATTACAATGAGCTGTGACATCATTAAGCCAGGATAAGGAATGCTTGTAAATAGAAAACAAAGTCATATTAAAAAAAATTAATAAATTATAATGAGAAATGCATAGTATTGTCAGTCTAGTAGATCTATGTAAATGTGTGCAAAGTGTTAATATGATTCATGTCAGTATGGAACAATGCTAGGGCCGCATGATGAAATATAACCTTCTATTTAAGAAAAACAGTGATTAGTGCACATAGTTTTTGTATCATGCAAACGAAGGGTACAGCAATTTGTGTAAATACAGGGTTTGAAGGGCGAACATTGAGACTCTAGTCTGGGAGATAAGAGGACCAAGGAGTTTTTTTTTTTTTGGAAACTACTGACTTTTGCATGGGACGCTGCCTAAGTGTCTGATATCCAGCAAAGAGATCCACCAAATAAGGAGAAAGGGGGAGTTGAAGCACGACTGAAGGACAAAGCCTGGGAGGAAGACTATGAGCCTTCAGCACAAGAGACCCCCAGAAAGACCACCAGAGACTGATACGCATGCGTCTGGAGAGGGTTTGGATTCTGGGAACTAATTATAATAACCCTGCCTTTTCTAGGAATAGTGATGAATACATATTAGTCTAGGAGCATAAAAATCAGCTTCCTGATGTAACAGGTGTGCATCTTGGTGGAGTAGAGACTCCCACTGCACCCAGCGCTGTTTTCTTGCCTCTATTCGCTTAATAAATTACAAACTTTAATTTTAATCCTATTTGGGACTCAAGCATTTATCACAATTGGGGGCTTGTCCGGGATGGTCTTGGTTCATGAATTCTGACTTGATCTAGGAGGGGCGCCCCACCATTCGGCGGCTCCTAATCGAGTCAGGTCAGGACTAACACCATCCTGACCCTGAATACAGGCAAGCAAAGAATTTGATTTTTTTATGAGCTCCCTGGCTGGCTGCAGCATTGTTTTTTTACCCGTAATTCTGCGCGCGAAGATTCAAATGAAGATGACGGAGTCATGAGTATTTAAGGCGTATACAGTTCAGTTGGGTGGGATTCATTTGCCTGTGTGTGTAAGAGTGTGACTGAGATGGAACCTAGTTCCGAAGCGAGTGCAGAGGTCTTCTAACCACAGTTCCAATCTCCCGCGAGGGACTTGGCCGGTGAAGGACCGAAGTGATTCCTATAGGATTCGGGGGTGGGTGATAGGTCCTAAACCCCCTGAAAGACATTCTTACTAGGTAACCAAGGGCTGTAGGAATTGCCACAGTAAAATTCCTAGATGGGTCAGACAAAATTGAGGACCTGGGACCAGAGAAAAGGGAGCAAATTAAAAGTGGTTCAGTACTATATGGCCAAATCAGGATATCCAATAATTAATAAGGACCTAGAATCTGTGGAATCAGGACCTTTGAGTCCATCATGGTCAGCTCAGGCTTGTGAGCTGCATGCTCTATGTAGGGCCCTGGAACTATTAAAGGGGAAAAAGTGGGGCTATATTTACAGCACGTTGAACTGAATGAACAATGAACTGCCCATGCCTGAATCACCACCAGAAAGCAGTGTTGTAAAAAAAAAAAAAAAAAAAAGGAAGTTTCTCCAAAGATGTTGCCATTAAACTATTAATATTAATTACTAAAATATAATTAATAAAAAAGTACTCATCTCTTGCCATGAAATACTGTTACTATTAAACTTTATGTTCTAGTTTGGAGACCAAAACGAATATAGTTAAGGCATGAACATGTGACTTTCTGTTTCTTTAAGGTGGTGAGCTTTAATTCTACTCATACTGAGTCTCAGTGAGACATACTAGCATCCATGTGGACCCATTCATTTTAATGTTGTAAAATCATGGGTCAGATGGTTCAAAGCCTTAATGTAAATGTACTCAAGTAGGGGAAAGGTGAATTGGTATCATTTATTTTAAAAAGTTGTATGGTGGATTTGTTTGTTTTTTAAGTTTGTACTAATATAAAAATCACATGAGCACGCTTGTTGAAAAGTAAAATTTATTTTTATGTAAGTTCATTTACTCTATTTTTGAACAAACAGAAGTATCAAATACTTGTTTAAATATTAAGTGGGTGTTTTGAGCCTGCAAAATTAATATTGGCTCTAAAACTCTGCTTTCATAAGTACCATTTAATATACCACTATATTTCTGATGTTTGCATAATCATAAAAGGACCTCAAAACTTGAATACACAGACTGAAATATAAGCTGATAGCCTTGAATACGTCAGTGTGCTATATAGTGGCCTTTGAGGACTGTCATGATAACCTTTTTATATTACAAAGCTAATATTTTAGTCCTAAATTTTCGGGACCCCTTAGTACAGAAAAAGCTTTATACAATTACTGATGTGAATTTCTGTTAAAATGTATATTTTGTGTCCAGTTGTATTATTTAAGTGTTCCTTTGTATCAATTTATGTATGCTTCTGTTGTGGTTTAACCCGGCCGGCAGCTAAACGTCACACAGCCGTTCACTCACCCTCCCTCCCTCTCTGGGATGAGGGAGAGAAACGAGAAAAACTGCGGCCTGTGGGTTGGGACAGAAACAGTTGATTGGGACAGAAAATAAAATAATAATAATGATGTTGTGTACGGAGCGGGTGACGCACGGTGCAGTTGCTTGCTACCCGCTGACTGATGCCCAGTCTGTCCCCAGGCAGCCGCCCCCCCATCTCAGTAGCCACCCCTATACATTGTTCAGCATGCCGTCAGATGGTATGGAATACCCCTTTGGCCAGTTTGGGTCAGCTGTCCTGGGTCTGTCCCCTCTCAGCTTTTGCTGCACTCCCAGTGTGCTCGCTGGCAGGATGCAGTGAGGAGCTCAAAAGTCCTTGGCTTGGTGTAAGTATTGCTCTGCAGCAATTAAAACATCAGTGTGTTATCAACATTAGTCTCATTCTAAATCCAAAACATAGCACCCTACCAGCTACTGGGAGGAAAATTAACTCTATCCTAACTAAAACCAGGACAGCTTCTAAAACAAAGAAGGGGGAGCAGTGGTGTGACCCCTAGGAAAAGATAGATAAAGTATGCCATGTTCTTAAATTTTTTAAATTGATGGACAGAGGAAGGTCCTTGCATCTGTCCGTGCAGGAGAAAAAGCGACAGACAGATGTAGGAGACAGATCTGGGAGAAACTCAGTTAAAGGAAGAGCACAAGTCATGGTAAAATAAATAAATAAATAAATAAAATAAAAAAAAAAATATACAGCATTGGGAAGGGCCCTACATTCTAATAACTTGAGGGCCGAGGCTGTGCTTGTGTTTTAATAGAAGCCAGTCCTAGATGGGTGTCAGCACCGTGAGTCCGTCCGGCCGTCTCATCATCTGCCTTAACATGATAACAGCACCCTCCTCTGTGGTTTAGACTCCAGCTCAAACAAAAAAACAACATCTGGGAGGGTCTGGCTGGCATACACAGGACCTACAAACAAGGACTCCAGGAGTTGGAGAGGCAGCC
>CM021731.1:122422268-122438308 GCA_011075105.1 Heteronetta atricapilla | reverse complement strand
CCCCCCCCCCCCCCCCCCCCCGGCTGGGCAGCACTCAGCACACGCCTCTCCCTTTGTAACCACTTTGTGGTTACAAAGTTTGTTAAAGATAGAATTAGTGTGCCTGGAAGTTTTTCTCTGTGTTTTAGTTTGTGTTAATCATGCTTTCTCAATTTCTGTTAATCACACTTTTTTATGTTAAAGAAGGGGGAAATGTGGGAGTGTGGCCATGGGGGTCGACAAGCCCCATGGTTGATGATAACATCAGGAATGTAAGGAGTTTAGGGGTGATTCAGGAGACGCCTTGCCATCACAGGTTGCTTGTTCTCTGGCCGTTGGGGCATGGAACGGTGGTAAAAATGTTATTAGAACACTTAATACCTAGATATGGGATAATCCAGTACATTGATTCTGATCAGGGCACACACTTTACTTCTAAAATAATAAAATTATTATGTCAATCATTAGGTATTCAGTGAGAATACCAGACTCTGTGGCACCCACAAAGCTTGGGAAAAGTAGAAAGGATAAATCAAACAATAAAACAACAATTGGCTAGTTAATGATCGAGACAGAAATGCCCTGGACGAAATGCTTACTATTGGCACTTTTAAACATTAGAACTAAACAACACAGTGAGACTGGATTATCACCACATGAAATGTTATATGGCATGTCTTATTCTCAAGAGATGCCCCTAAGGAACAATGTAGTTGAGGACTGTAGTATCCAGAAATATATAATTACCATTGGTAGAAGATTAAAAGAGCTAAGAGAAACTGGAATGATGGCTCAGACACCACCTTTAGGATTTGCAATTCACCAGTTAAAACCAGGAGATGGTATTTTACTAAAAACATGGGAAGAAAACTCATCTCCCCCTGGTGTGGTGGTTTAACCCGGCCGGCAGCTAAACACCACACAGCCGTTCGCTCACCCTCCCCCCTCCCTCTCTGGGATGGGGGAGAGAAACGGGAAAGTGAAGCCTGTGGGTTGAGATAAAGACAGTTTATTAAGATAGAAAATAATAATAATAATAATAATAATAATAATAATATGTACAAACAAGTGATGCACAATGCAATTGATCACCACCCGTTGACCGATGCCCAGCCCAACCCCGAGAGCCGGCCCCCCACCCTGGCTAGCCACCCCATATATATTGTTCAGCATGACATCAGATGGTATGGAATACCCCTTTGGCCAGTTTGGGTCAGCTGTCCTGGGGCTGTCCCCTCCCAGCTCTTGCTGCCCCCCCAGCCTGCCCGCTGGCAGGACAGAGCGAGGAGCTGAAAAGTCCTTGGCTTAGTGTAAGCATTGCTCTGCAGCAATTAAAACATCAGCATGTTATCAACACTCTTCTCATCCTAATCCAAAACATAGCACTCTACCAGCTACTAGGAGGAAAAATAACTCTGTCCTAACTGAAACCAGGACACCTGGGAAGGACCCTTTCTTGCTTTATTAACAAGAAAACAGCTGATATTTATTAACTGTCATCTATTAGTTGTTATTTATTAACAAGGAAACAACTGTGACAACTGCTGAAAAAGGATGGACATGTGTCACGAGTGAAAGGTCCAGTGGAAGAGTGGAAAGTAACATTGGAACCAGGAGAAACTAAACTATCAGATGGACTTGAAGAAGCCTTCATCAAAGAGTATAAGCTAAGTTGCTGTGGGAATTTTATTGTAATTACTCCTTTATTGTAATTACTTCAAATTTATTGTAAAATTAATAAACAGAGAAACTCTTGAATAGATACCTATTAGGGAAAGAGATTTATCAATAACAGGGATCAATTAAGCATTATCCCCTGAAGGTAACAGTAGGCTAGTGTACACAGTGTACACCCCTTTAAGATTAGGGAAGAGGGCAAGACTGGACAGGGAACTGGTGCTGTGGCTGGGAAGATCTGCCAAGGGTTGCAACCCCTTCGGGCTGTGACCGCCGATCACCATGGCCCTTACCGGACCTCTTCTAGTCTTACTTGAGGTGAGTTTCTTGGCCCAAGCTATGGCCAACAACTGCAGTCTATGTATAGTAACTACTAGAAAAGGACGGTTGAGCTCCCAAACATTGGTGTATCATACTGTCTACGACTGTAAAGGCCAGAAAATAGGAAGCTGCATTTTTAACCTAACTCAGTATGCTCTACGCAAAGAAGGTGACAGGACTGTATGTATGATCCAAAAGAACTCCCTTATCAATATTGGGTAGAAATGAAGACAGATTCGAAAGTAGGCAAATTAATTGGAAAAAGTGAAGTTGTAACCACCCTGAATACCTCAGTGTCGATAACCTTTGATGCCTGTGATATTATAAATGAAGACCCATATACTGATTGTGGAAGCCTGAGTTGGAGGAGATACAAGAAGCAGCCCAAGTGCATTTGTCCTAGAAAGGGTGGAACAGTGGCTTCTACGTGTTACACTGACTGGGTAAGAGATTATCCACGGGACAGGAGTTATCATTACTGTGGACCCTCATATTGGGGTTGTGCTTATTGGAGTATGGATCCTGGGGCTATAGGACCCCAATATATATATATATATATATATGCTTAATAGAATAATTAGTTTGCAAGCTGTAGTAGAAATAGCTGTGAATAAAATCAGAGATGCACTGGGATTAGTTGCAAAAAATACCAATATGAGAACTGCTTTGTATCAAAGTCACTTAGCTTTAGATTATTTGCTAGCACAAGAAGGAGAAGTATGTGGAAAATTTAACCTTAGTAATTGCTGTTTACAGATTGATGATGGAGGAAAAGCTGTGAATGAACTTGTAAAAGGAAATGAAGAAAATTGCACATGTCCCAGTTCAAACTTGGAATGAAATCGATTTAAGAGAATTATGGAGGGACTTTATGGGTGGTGATTGTCTTACTATAATCAGGATAGTTGTATTGGGAATATGTGGAGGGTTGTTAATAATTCCATGTTTAATACCTTGTTTTACCAGATTAATACACTCAGTTATACAAGGAATGCAGATATTTGTGGTACCTGTTGACCCAGAACCAGGGAAAGGGAAAACCCATTCCCTGGTGATAATAAAAACAAAAGAAGATCCAAAATTGGTACCAATTCGGCAAGTATTGACTTGACTGGAAAAAAAAAAAAAAAAAAAAAATCACGAATCAATGCCATGAAAAAAAAGAAATGGGGGATTGTGAAAAGTGTTGACATGATTCATGTCAGTATGGAACAATGCTAGGGCCGCATGATGAAATATAACCTTCTATTTAAGAAAAACAGAGTGATTAGTGCACATAGTTTTTGTATCATGCAAACGAAGGGTACAGTAATTTGTGTAAATACAGGGTTTGAAGGGCGAACATTGAGACTCTAGTCTGGGAGATAAGAGGACCAAGGAGTTTTTTTTTTTTTTGAAACTACTGACTTTTGCATGGGACACTGCCTAAGTGTCTGATATCCAGCAAAGAGATCCACCAAATAAGGAGAAAGGGGGAGTTGAAGGACAACCAAAGGACAAAGCCTGGGAGGAAGACTATGAGCCTTCAGCACAAGAGACCCCCAGAAAGACCACCAGAGACTGATATGCATGCGTCCGGAGAGGGTTTGGATTCTGGGAACTAAATATAATAACCCTGCCTTTTCTAGGAATAGTGATGAATATGTATTAGTCTAGGAGCATAAAAATCAGCCTCCTGATGTAACAGGTGTGCATCTTGGTGGAGCAGAGACTCCCGGTGCACCTAGCGCTGTTTGCTTGCCTCTATTCGCTTAATAAATTATAAACTTTAATTATAATCCTATTTGGGACTCAGTCATTTATCACAATAGCATTCAAGGGCTTTTTTTTTTTTTTTTTTTTTTTTTTAAAGAAAAGTTTGCTGGAATATGATGGAAGTTCTTTAAATCATTGTCAATCTCTTTCAATTGACAACATAAGCATATTTAAATAGCCTTATAGTACCATACAGTACTATATGTTTCAAGTTAGTATGAAAATGCAAATTTCTCAATAGATTAAATTCTCTGTGTTAGGATAAACAGAAATAGTGTCTTAATTCCTTAAACTGTTGTCTTTATGGAGGTAAACTGTGAAATAATTGGATTATATCAGATTATTGTGGTGGTTTTACCTTCTTGGCAGTTGAATTCCACCATAGATGATCTATTTCTCCCTTTCCTCGGAGGAAAAAGGCAGAGAAAATATCATGGAAAAGGCTCAAAGTTTGAAATAATGACAGTTCACCAATAAATGTCACAGGTAAAACAGACTCAGTATGGGGAGATTAATATAATTTATTACCTATCATTAACAGATTAGAACAGTGAGAAGCTAAAGGCAAACTAAAAACAACTTCCCCTCATCCTCCATCCTCATCCTAATTCCCCTTCTACCTTCTACCCCCAAACAGCGCAGAAGAATGGGGGGTAGGGACTGCAGTCAGTCCCTAACACTTCATTTCTGCAGCTCCTTCACAGTCACTCTCTATCCCTCCCATGGGATGCCATCCTACCCAAACTGAGCCTTCAAGGGCTTCCCACTGGCAGCAGCTCTTCAAGAACTGATCTAACACAGGTCCATACAACAGGGTCCATCTTACAGGAGATACTTGCTCCAACATGCATCCCTCAAGTGCAGCTGCTCCTGACAAATCTCCTGCTCCTGCATGGGCTCCTCTCCACAGGCTGCAGCTCCGGAACGTGGGCCTGCTCCTGCGGGGACTCTCCATGAGCCACAGCCTCCTCCAGGCAACATCCACCTGCTCCACCGGGGGCTCCTCCACGGGCTGCAGCATGGAGATCTGCTCCATGTGGGACCCATGGGCTGCAGGGGGACAGCCTACTCCACCAGGGGCCTCTCACAGGCCACAGAAGAACTTCTGCTGCATGTCTGGAATGCCTCCTGCCTGCCTTCTTCACTGACTTTGGTGTCTGCAGGATTGTTTCTTTTGGTGTCTGCAGGGTTCTCACCCCTCGCTGTCTCAGCTCTTGTGGCAGAGCAGGTTCATTTATTTATTTATTTATTTTTATTTATTATATTTGATCTCACAGAGGAGAAACCAATATTGCTCACTGGTTTAGCTTTGGTCAGCAGTGGACCCGTTTTAGAACTGGATGAAGCGGGCCCTGATCTGATATGGGGCAGCTTCTAGACTCTGTCCACAGAGGCCACCCCAGCAGCCCCAATGCAACCAAGCCCTTGCTACATAAACCTAAGATATGTTTTTACAGTCTTAAGATCATGATATTCTTTTGACTCCTTCCTGTAAAACTGTCACCACGTGACATTTTCCTTGTTTTTCCTAGGTATCCATAACAATGAAATACAGCTCTGAATGCTCTGATACCTTTCAATTGGTTGTAATTCTTAGGATGTGTTCACTGACTAACGTTACCTTATTAACAAACTGATTATATTGTTTTTAAACTGTTACAGTACCTTTTATAAAAAACATCAAGTTGGGTGTGAGTGAGGGCCTGGATGTATTCCTGTGTTTCTGCATTAGGAGGAGGCAAAAGATCTAGCTTAAATATGGATTTAGTGCTGTATATATATCCTGTCAGTCTTCCAGAGAGTCTTCCAGACATTCTCTTTGGCATCTTAAACTGTCTTTTCACTCACTTTATCTTCTCTCTGCATCCACAGATGAGACTTCTAGTCAACCCTGCATACTTACTAATACTTCCATATTAAGAACTGAATCTATATACAATTCAGTTGCAATTAGCTCTATTAGCTGTTGTAGCAGCATCTTAAAACAGCAGAGAAAAACTGCAAGAGAGATTCAGGAAAGTTTTTTGAACAGCTAAAATTTCTTACACGCTCAGTAACTTTAAAGTGTTAAAGCTCCTGGGAAAACTCAATCAAAAGTACTACTGTCTTAAAATAAATTTATTTGATCTTATTTCTTTTTGTTTTGGAGTTGTCTTTCTATAGTGGATCAAACATACAGGATATTAATGAATAAATATAAGTGGTGAAGAAGGATCACCTTGCAGGACAGGTGTATTTTACAAAGATCAACGTAAGTGATTAATAATTTTGAAATCTTGACTTATTCAAATATGACATAGGTTCTATTTAGTGAAAATGTCCTGAAAATTGATCACAGTATGTAAAGTGAGGTAAAGAAAGAAATGCTGGCAATGGTGATAAGGAGCTATGGGGAACATCTAGCAATTATTCTTAGCTTTAAAGATTTTTAGAAGTTGGTTAGTGTGGTGCTTTGTTTTATAAATCAAAATGAACAAGTAAACTCTAAAAGATAGTCTTTTCAGAAACTCATTAAAAATACTGAACTTGTTTTAAGAATTATTCCCTATATGTATAGGAGGAAAAAATAGACATTGATGTAAATAATATTACCTAGAATTATCCTCACTAACAGAGCTAGAGACAGGCCCAGGTTTTGGGGATTATCAACACGCAGAGACATAGAAAATCCTGTATTTTTTGAGCAATGTGCTGAATCATGACTTTATGCCACATTGTTTTCATCACTTACGCTAAAATAGAGAAGACTAAAGTCAATAGCAAAGACTGCAGTGACCAGTGATATGTTAGTCATGATATCCTGCCATGATATTCTTATCTGATATATATATATATATATATATTAACAGAACACTTCATAAAGCAAATATCACCATTTTTAATATATATTTTAATTTTTCATTCATGATTTTTATTTTATTTTTAAAATGAACCTTTGTAACATGACTAAATAATTTTTTGCAGTTTACCACATGTTGAATTTGTCAAAGGAAAAAACTTCTCTATGTTGTTTAAAACAGATCAGGATTCAAACAGTTTCTTGATGTGATCTGTACATTCAGGATCAATACTGACAATAAAACAGAATAACTGCTATTCTAGAGGCAAGGTTTTAAATACCTACAGGTTTATGAACACCTTTGTCTTATCCCAAATGTATCCCAAAATGTTCTAATCACACCAAAGCCCACACAAGTGCACATACAGATATACAAAGAGTTACAAACAAATCTCTTCTCTAGCAGAACATATGGGCTACCAGTAACCCCTCTCCCTCCCAAGAGTGGGGCTGGCCTGCTTGCACACCCCTCCTGTGTGAGATGTGGGAGTCCCAGCTCTGTGTGTACCCTTTCTACCCTTACAGCTTTCTAATACACAGGCTGTTCCTACAATTAGACCCTTTGTGGGTCCCCATTTGCTGTCCCTACCCTGAAAGAAACACCCCCCTAGCCAAGGCCAGGAACCCCACAATGTCTGTCAGGGATGCTGCTCCTCCTGGCCTGGGCAAAGGCTGAGATGTTGCAGGGTAATTTCTGGCAGTACTGGAAGACTGTGTTTCCCTCCTGCCATTTCCATTCCAAGCTCTCTCCCCTAACTAAGAATTCCCATGCTTCTTTTCTACTTTGCCTTGGTTTGACCTCATTGTATTAAAATAATCATAATTCTCTGCTTACTTTCTATCCAGCTGACGGTCATCTTCCTCTTCAAAATAATCAGTTCAGGCCAAATGGACTCTCAGTTTTGTGCATTCAGTTCAGCTATCCATAGTATTTATATTCATATTCTCATTTTACCAGGTTATCCAGGCCAATCATTTTCTAAGGGTTGGCTACACTAGTTCCCCAAAGAATTTAGGCCTAAAATATTAACTTCCAAGAACTGATGAAAGAAAAAGGAGGAAAGGAGAAAATGGGACTTTTTTTTTTGAACTTTTTGTTTTGTTTTGTTTTAATGTGTGTATTAATTAAGAAACATTTAGTTGCAAACACTCAGTTGCAAACACTCCATGTTTAGCCTATATTCACTGAAATGAATGAGGCTATATTTATGCATCTCCTTAGCAGAGGCCATCTAAGGAATACTTTATAAAAATGTAAGTGTAATTTTGGTACTATGAAATACATGGCTTTTTTCATCTTCCAACAGAATTTCAGAAAGAGGCATGCCTGCTGCCCAATTGGTTTCCACAAAAAACCTGTTTTTATAGATTCTTCTATTCCCACTCTGTGATGTTGAAACCTTTTTGGTTTCTTAACCTTCTTGGTTAAGACACGAAGACTGTCCCAAATTTGCTGCCTAACCAAGTGGAGAAACAAACCTACCTATAAAAAGTTGAAAAATCTGCTAAATCTATGAAGAAAACAGATTTGGTGGCTAACAGAAGAGGCTTTCTGCACTTCTGGAATCAGGTTCCAGTACAGGGATATTCAATTTTTTGAGCCTTCTTATATGAAATGTTAGAACAATATTTTTCCTTGGGAAACCAGAGATGCAAGACTGTGCATAACAGAGAACAGGTGATACTGATAAATATGGACAGCTTATTGAAAGAGATTTCAAGGTAGAAATTTCCTAGAATATAGAAATAAATTGATTCTAACACTGATGTTGCATCTGACCTGTGCGATCTTCCTGCTTCATGGTGCACCATGAATTCTCCAGATCAGAGAAGCCAATAGAGCATCTTGTTTTTTTTCCTTTCAGACAATGTGAAGGACTCTGTGCTGTTAGATGCCCTGCAGTGCTCAAGAAATGGTTAATGCATGTATTCTGGACAGGACCAGGACAGTGTAGGCAAACTCAGAAACTTTAGTTTTTCAGTATGGATAAAGATTATTTCCTTAACCACTCAGGATCTATGAATTGTTTCTAGTTATTATTTTCTTAATATTTCTTTAATTCACTACCACTTCACTTTTTTTTTTTTTTCTTTCTTTCTTTCCCAGAGTATCTTGCTTGATTTCAAATTCATACATATTAATTGCCAGTTGATACAGTCACATTCAGGAGCCAGGCAGGCTGTCAGAATGTTGATCTTTTTGTACTACATTGCTCTCCATTGTCTTCATTGTTAACCTGTGTCACCCACTCTGCCAGCATTTGCTTTGCTGAGATCACACAATCTAATTTACCACTTTTTGTTCTATTATTATAATCATTTTTTCCCAGCTAACCCACTGCACTTAAAATAACATCAGCTGTGCTACTTTACAATTAAGCAAAAAACTCTACATCACTCATAGACAATTACATCTGCTTTTTATCAAGTTGAAAATTCATTGCTTGTTTATTCCCTGTTGTTTATGTGTGCTTGTTTATCTCCATATAAATTGAAGTTCTTATTTTGCTGTTTACAAATCATTTTGATTTTGAATCTTTTAACACTTAGTCACCTCTTTCCTTTAAAAGTTTGTGGAAGGCCTCAGAGTGTTTTGCTGTTGTTGTTTTTGTTTTTGTTTGTTTGTTTTTTAAGAGAAATAGTTTCTGAGCCCCATAACAGAATTTAGTCGTCCTCATAGAACTTACTGGTTTCTCACAAGGAACAATTCTTCTTATATGTATTGCATATATAATACTATAAATAAAATAAAGCAAAACAAAAAGTTAACAAATACTGTATTTTTTTCCCCTTTGAAGAAAAAAAAATCACATGAAAGTAAAAAAGCTTATAATTAAGATTCAAAGTAAAAAATGTTGTAATCTTGTGTTAGCAGACGAGCCGAAACTGCTGCATGAATTTGGCCACCAACATACATGGACACAATCTTGTAAGTGTGTGAACACCCACCCCGTTCATTCATCATTCCAACAGAAATGGGAAAAGCACATTATAGAAACCCTGGGACTCTAGCTGTAAATTAATTAATTAATTAATTAACAAAGAAACTCAAACTACACACACACAAACACACACAAAAAGGAAGGTAACAACATCAAGACACACTTACAATGATGATGTAAAATATTTGCAAAGTGATTTTGCTCTGTAGAAGAAGAACTATGACTTAACAGTTTCACACCTGAACTTTGGAGCTAGAATTTGGCCACAATTCCACTCTATCAGAATGGCATTTGTTTGCATAGTGCTCTTTCAATCTTTTTTTTTTTTTTTTTTTTCCTTAACACGACATTAAACATGCATTTTGTGTTTCAATAAAGAATTTCACTGCTTAGCACTGCAGAGAAATATTTTTTATTGAATACTTAGAACAAATTGTAGTTTTTAAATGAACATCCAGGAAAACAGCATAATCATAATCTATGTTATACATGAGTTACTGAAGTACAATCACCATCTTGATACATTTCCTTATAAAGCCACATCTCTTGTTTTCAAATTATTTGGTCATATATTCACAATATTTTTTTTTTCCTAAAAAGACAACATTAACTGTGAAACCTTCAAGAAAGTGATTATTTAAAGAAGCATTTGAATATTAGCATAGTTACTAGCAAAAATTATACGTATATATATATATTCTCAAATATAGAACTTTATGGAAAATTACCATATCACAGGAAATATGTTGTTCTCAATTGTGAACACCACAGCATAAACCCTCATAGAAAAAGTTCTAAAATCCTGATTATTTAAAAGAATTTAATCTGAGATATGGCATGCACTATTTATTTTTCAAAAAGTTAGATCCATATATAAATCACATATAGTAACCCATATATCATTACCTCAGTTTCTGTTTTTGAGGTTAATAACAGTTTAATAAAGTTAACGTAACTAATAAAGTTTACTTAATAATGTTTATGTAACTAATTCAACAGACTGGGTTAATTCCACTGTAATTTCCATCTTTTTGGTACAGTTATTTCAATGACTTCTTACCACTGTATATTCTTGTAGTGGATGTATTTCTTCATTAAAAGAGTGCAAAAATACTCAAATAAACTATTTGTTCTCAAATAAATTGTATACCTGGTCAGACCTCTTATGTAAATGTGAAATGTGGTTATCCCATTCATTTTAGATTTCTGCCTTCCTGTGACACAAATTGTAAGAAAATTGTGAGGGAGAACTCATTTTGTACATAGGCTTTGGGTGCATAAACTCAGATTGCAGGTGCCAGTTATCTGCAGAAAACTTTGTTCCACAGGCACTAGTTTGCTAAAGCTCTTTGTTTAGTGGTGTAGCACACAAGAAGCTTCTTCTGGAAGGGTGAAAAAGGTAGTAAGTAGACTATATCTTGGCTTAGGTTAATCAAAACTCTTTCCCCTCATCTCTAACAAAAAGTCATCAGAATGAAAGATGGGGACTTGCTGCTTGTGGTAAAAAACACAATCCCCCATGACAAATCCAATGTGCAGTAATCAGATTTAATTTTCTTCATCTACATTCTACATTTCAAATAAAAATGGAAGTATAAGACCAGAGCCTAACAATTTTTTGTCCTTTCCTTAATTGGTAGTTT
The DNA here is from genome assembly GCA_011075105.1 of Heteronetta atricapilla. NCBI lineage: Eukaryota > Metazoa > Chordata > Aves > Anseriformes > Anatidae > Heteronetta > Heteronetta atricapilla. The sequence goes on along the minus strand of CM021731.1, from coordinate 122,427,152 downwards.
CCAGACATTGTTTTAAGTTAAAACAAATGATAGAAAAATTCAAAGCATGGAGAGGAGGATTTTTTTTTTTTTTTTTTTTTTTAATCAAGAGAATTATAAAAGCACATGCTATTTATACACAATGAAATCTGTTTAATTGCCACAAGTGTAATTGTGAATAACAAAAATAATAATCATCATTATTACTGTAGTGGTGGTTTCTTCATGCTATTTAAGTATATTTTTCTAGATGATATTTTGATAACTCAGCATTGAAAAAATTAAATCAGAGACATTAAGACCTGTACTAAAGGATGGATTTCTTTATCACAAATGTAATTTCTTTCTGTATTCTGTCACACCTTTTCCTGTAGAGTTTGTATCAAGTACTCTTTGGGACTTATAAACAATAAAATGTTATGTTGATTTTATAATGTTATAAAATAAATATGTAGTTAGACTCAACTAACTCATAGCTCCAAGAACTTTTGTCTTCTTGTTTTATAGAAGACTACATAAACCAATAGTCCTCACCTGACTCACAGAATGAATTACAAGTACAGAGATACTGCCATATAGAAGGAGAAAGAGAAGTTGGAATTATAAACAAGAAAATTTACATTGATTATTAGCTAAGGAAAGACCAATATATTTTCTCAGAAGCTATCTCTAAAGAGAGAGAAAGATTGTCATAATCTGTTCTTTGGACTGGCTATAGAAGCAGATATCATCATAGCAGACAGAAGGTACAAATTTTGACCTGCTGAAACATGAAAATATCTTTTTCTTTTAGAAAAATGAAAATACAAAATATTTGTTCAGATGCAGATTACACTTCTGACAGCGACTTCATACAGCTGCCTAAAGATTCAGCAAGACTTAAAAAAAAAAAAAGAAGAAAATGTAAAATGTAAATTTGTTAACAGAAAAAAAAGAGGTACTCATTATTGCAATGCCTTGCTTAATCTTCTGTGCCACACAGTCTTACACATTTCTGTCAATAACAGAATGTGCCAGCTAAAATTTATATGATTTTTGATCATGTGTCATAAAAGTATGAGGACAGCAATGGTGTATTGGGTTTACATGGCAAGAATTTGGTATTAGGAGGGGCTGCAAGGGTGCCCTCTGTGAACATAGTCAAGTTCCATGTTAGATAAGGCACAGTTTCAGCTGACTCCAAGGGGAGCCACCACTGGCCAAAGCCAAGCCTATGAACAATGTTGGTTATGTCTCTGTGAGAGCAGATTTCAGAAAGGAAAAAAAACCTGCTGCGCTACAGCAGCTGGAAGGGCAAGGAGTGAGAAACAGCCCTGCAGGCACCAAGATCAGTGAAGAAGGAGGGAAGGAGGTGCTCCAGGTGTTAGAGCAAAAGTTCCCCTGCAGCCCATGGAGATGCCCATAAATAACTAATTTATGTATATATGTGTGTGTGTACAATAATACACATAAGAATATAGTCAATTATATTAATCTCCCCACGTTGAGTATGTTTTGCCGATTATAATAATTAGTGAGTGATCTCCCTGTCCTTATCTCAACCCTTCAGTACTTTCCATCATATTTTCTCCCCCTTTTTATTTGAGGAGAGGGAGTGAGAGATTGGTTGTTGTGGAGTTCAGGTGCATAGCAGGGTAAAACCACCACAACTGGCTATTATGGAAAGTTAGCAATATGTTTGTTACCTTGGATTTGATAATGTTAGCATCACAGTTGGTGATTGTGTCAGATTTACAGCATAGTATCTAGCTAATATTGACAGTAGCACAACCTCTTTCAAAACTCATGAGGCAACTGTCAAAGACATCAAACTTGTCATATTTTGCTGTGAAAGGCCAGGAGGGAATTTGCTTACCTGTCACCAAAAAGTTATCTCCAGGAAGGTGAAGGGCTTATTTTTGTCCTTTATGCAGACTTTCATCACTTTATTACTCTTCTAGGATTTTTTTTTCTTTCATTTATATCTGTGAACAATATGACATTGTTGAATTGTTTCATTTATACCTTCCAAGCAGCAAACTCTTTGCACGTCTGCTTTGTTTAGATCACAGAACTGATATTCAGTATTTGTATCATACAGCTAAGCATGCTTCTCATAGATGAATATGGAGTATTATTTCTAATATCCAGGTAAAGAAAATAGCACTGAGACAGATGAGGTTAACCAGTTTACCTTAGTGTCCCAAACTAGGAATGAACAAATTTCAAAACTCATCTACTCTGATTGCACCCCTTGTCTCAATTCAATATGTCTATGAATTCAGAGAATCAGTGTAAGTATTTCTTCCTCTTGGGTTATAACTGGTGAACAGTACTACCAAAGGAAAGCTCTTCTATGGGTGCATTGTAAATATGTTGTACTCTGCTATATTTGTAGGAGTCTTTTACTTGAATTCTTACAGTTCAGATTCACTTTACCTTAGCTGCATCTTGATTTAGTTGAGCTCCTAACAGTTCAAAAGCCTTTGTTTCATTTCATACAAACTAGAAATGGAGGGAGTGGAGTTACTTTCTGGTAGCTAGTAAGCACCATGGTCTTCTTTAGATGTGTATTCAATATGCAACAAGGATACATATCCAGTCTCAGGAACTCTGAATTTCACCCAGGCTCACCTATGGACTTTGTTGACCTTTAAGTTATATACCCCTCAAGTCATAGACCTGTAGCCTTTAACTATTCTGGGACTGATCTCATTAATTTCTACCTCTATGCCATATCACAGGCAACAGAATCTTATTCACTCAACATCCTCACTCAAGGATGTTGAGTGAATAAGATTGTACTAAATGTACTAGAATGTACTAAAGCAAGATGCATGCCATCTTCTTTTGGAAATACATTTCTTTTTGAAATACACTGATTAGAGAAGCTTTCTTTCTGCTTTATATGCTCATACTGATTCATATTGAAAGTCTGAAACCATAATGCAGTAAAGGTAAATGTATGATATCTTTTTGTATGCATATTTCCAGGCCAACAGCTTATGATACTTTTTATTCATTTAAATCCTTGTCAATTATTTTTAGTCTTAGTAAAATATGCAATAAAGAGAGTCTGAAAACATTAGTTAGAAAGATCCAAGTTTGGATATTCTTTCATCACATCCCAGCCTGTTTAAAAAAGGTTTGTTACAGAAAATATGTTGTCTGGATTCATTTCTGATACCTTTTCTGCTCGATCCTGATTGCTTTACTATTATTATCAAAGTACTTGTATTTGTATTCTATAGATTACAAAACAATGACATATACACAACTAAGGCCAACCGTGGCTCTGCAATTTTTACTGATGTCCCACCTTCATAGTCACTGTTAATTAAGTATCCTGCGGGTGCCTTACCCAAGTTGTGATTTCTTCTTCTGTTTTTTTCTTATTTATCCTGTAAAAAATGCTTTCTGTAAATAAAAGTGATATTCTGTAAATAAAGTGGTCCAGGAAGTAGCAAATAATTTAAGCAGACAATTAAATAAAAAATAATATTAAGCTGAAGAATCCTATGGGAATATAACATGGATGTGGATTCAGTTATGTTACTTTTAAGATTTATGGTTTCCTTGACAAAAAATATATATATATATATATAGCTGATACAAATGGAGAATGACGAGGCTTTATCAAACTCAGGCCAGTTACAAAACCAGTAAATGAATCTAAGTATGTGCTACAATATAAAAACTGAAGTTTCAAAATTACGTTTCTTTTAGGCTGTGTTTCACTATCAGAATACATCCAGAAATTTCATAGGTTAGACTGACCAAAAGACTGGTGCTATGGAAATAGATATTTCTCATATATTTCTATCTTTCACTAAATCACAAGAAGATTCAGAAATTAAAAAAAAAAAATAATATTAAAAAGAGAGAGAGAGAGAGAGATTAGAAAGGCATTAACTAATTTATCATAATGTCTTTTATCATGATGTGTGCAATGTTGCTCTCCAGCACAAGAAAGAGCTTGGCTGTACTTAATAAATCAGCGTACTTGGATAAATTTCATATTCCTTACTCTTGGGAAATGTCAGTTTCTCTTCTTGTTATGTTTCTTCAAAGCTAATCTGTGTTTAGTTTATGTGTTTTTCACAGACATGTTTTAGAGCTAGGCTACAGCTAGAAAGACACCTAGGATATATCCATAATATGACTGACCCAATGAGCATCAGAAATAGGCTGAAGTTAAGGTCGCTACAATACACTGGATACAATTTGTATTGGTAAGATCACTCAAATACACTGGATGCAATCTGTACATCTTTGTTGTCCTTGTAAGGAACCTGATCACACCTGATCACAGACTTAGTTTATTTGAAGGTTTTTTTTTTTTTTTTTTTTTTTTGTTTTGTTTTTCTTGCTTTGTCCCTAAAGAGTTTGCACTGAAGATTTTTGAAAGTTTTCAGTAAATGTATCTTGTCAGGTGTGGAAACTAGCCTACTTGAACATATGAAGACAAAAATTTGGCACTTAGAAATGATGATTACCCTAAACATGAAAAAAAAACATATAGATAAAATTTACAGAAATAGAAAACATTTAAATATTTTTTTTTTTTTATGTACAAAGTGCTAAAAACCAATGGCTTCACTAAGAAAAAAATTGAAAGAAATATTAAATGATACCATATCCTCATTTGGCTTGATGTTTCTGCTGATGTTAAATAGCATAATTTCAGCAAAATCAATGAAGCTGGCTTTACCCACATCCTTTCTATCAAATAGAATTATATTAATTCATACCAGATGGGAAGGCTGCTCCAGTGATGGTTTGTCCTTGATTTTAGTCATTTATGGTCAGAAGATCTACTTCAAGTTTTGGTCATACTGAGAAAGGTGTTGCATAGTCTAAAAAACCACAAGGTTAAATAAAATAAAATAAAATAAAATAAAATAAAATAAAATAAAATAAAATAAA
>CM021731.1:122366753-122414035 GCA_011075105.1 Heteronetta atricapilla | reverse complement strand
GGAGGGGAGGGGAGGGGAGGGGAGGAGTCTCCTATGTTCATAAATTGACCTTTTCTACATAGACCTAAACACAAGATGGCAACGATGATTATGATAACAACAATAAGAAGAAGAACAACAAAACTGGCTGTATCTCCTGCTATGTATTTCTCCCACTATAGTTCTCAGAAACCTCAGAAACCTCAGAAACCCATCCAACAGAAGAATAAATGTGAACCTAGAAAACAAGGAATAAGAGATGGCCCTAATATGTCACTAGCTGCAGATGAATGGGACAACTGTGTGAAAGAGAACAAGTGAGTCTGTTGGTGAGTATTCCTAACTGATAAGCCCACACTTCCAGGGCCTTCCAGCAACCACCTTGACAACTAACCAGATAATCAGAGTGGCAGGTGACACTCCACCAGGACTCCAGGTCTTTATCTGATGCCTGCTGTTCAGTGAAAGTTGATAAATCTGAACTACTGTACTTCAAGCAAAAAACTTAGGGCTTCAGAATTTTGTTTTCCAATGAAACTTCATTTCTGCTAGAAAAAAATCAACTGAATTTTTGTTTGTTTGTTTGCTTGTTTTTCATTATTCTTTTAAGTTCAAAATACTGTACAGTCTGAATTTAAATCACTGTGATTTAAAATTTTAGGTTTGTGGCATACGGTTTTATATAGTTATTTTTTTTAATCTGCACCTAGTGTGTCTGACTTTAATTGCTAACTACCTAAACCGATTTACACACACTAGAATATGCTTTCATTTACTAACAGAAAAGCAGTGAAGAATCCCTAACATCTATATCTTTGCAAGCATCCTTCATTATTAGAAACTTGATTTTTATCCCTCTTCTATTCAAAATGAAAAAAAGTGTATTGTGAAAAAGAAAGGCAAGGCAAGGCAAGGCAAGGCAAGGCAAAGAAAAGAAAAAAGAAAAGAAAAGAAAAGAAAAGAAAAGAAAAGAAAAGAAAAGAAAAAAGAAACTATACATTCTTGGAAATTTCTGCAAGTATAGTTTACAATTAACAGAAACAGAATCCTTCTATTAGTTGACATTACATAGGAAGATTTTGAAGCTTCTGGAAGTAGATAGATGAGGCAGTGTTTTTTGATCTAAATGGAATACTAATACATGAAGTAAAGTAACCATTTCTGGAAAAAGCAAAACTTTCATTTTATTATGAAATCTAAGAAATACTTTCATAAAGCAAGTGAACTCATTGTGCCTGTCTGAAAGAAAATCATGCTGTATCTCTCAAAGACTTAAATTCAGTGAAAATTAACAATGTGGTTCTATTTCTTTGTTGTTCCACAGAGAAGATTTTCACAGATAACCTCCTTAAAATCCTGTTATAAACATATCAGATGTTACTTTGTTACATTTTCCCTGCAACAGTCAATAAAAATGAACATGGACCCGGCAGTGTAGATCCTGCCTTCCTAGCTACTACTGCTGGGTGTACGTGATCTCACATGCTGGACACTGGGACCAGACGACACTTGCACTTTTATGCTGGCTGAACTGAAAGGACAGTGACCTCTGTCAGAAAGGCAGGACAAAAACTCTGGGTTCATAACATCTTACACTGCTGCAATGAGATTTGACCGTGCTCATCTGTCACAGCTAGAAGCTTGTTTTTCACTTTCTCAATACATCAGCCATCCAACAATACTGAGGTTGACCCTTAGCTGTCTACACCAGTCACTGGCCAAAGGAAAGAATAATCATAGGAAGATATGTCTGCACCTCATCTTATGACTAAAGAACTAAATTTTATCTTACTGAAAGAGCTGTAAAAATAAATACATCTAAACATCTAGTATACTAACCATTTAAGTTGGCTTTTATTCTCTTTTTAACATAATCTGTCAAGAATTTAATGAAAAGTTTATTAGAACCCTGGATCAGCAGTTTTTATCAACAAATCCCACCCTTCTCTCCTTTTTATTTCTCATCAATTTTCTTGCAGGTTAAATGGTTTAAGTGATTTTTTTCATGTAAGAATTAAGTGTTCTCAGATTGGTCCTCTGAATCCATGAATTCTTATTTTGTTTTACATTAGTTATTTTTTTTGCTCAAATAGATTTTATAACCTATGTACAATATGATTAAGAATGTTAATGGTTTCATTTACGTCTGAAAGAAATAAAGTTGATTTCCAAATCACCATTGTTGAAGTAATGATATAAATCCATGAAAATATCTTTCAGTTCTTCACCTTAAAATAGCACTAATCTAGAGTTCCTATTTTATTCTTTTCAGACTGTATTACCCAAAGGATTTTGGGGCCTTGGAAAAGAAAACAAAAAATAAACAGCTTTAGTAAGAATGATTTTAATTCCCTTGATTTTAATCAGTTATTTCCCATTTCATCTTTGTGATGTACTACTCTTTGAGAGGCAACAATTAAATCAAAATGCTTTGATTTTTTGACATATAATTAGGTATGCATCTGTATATTTTAGGAGTGCTGGCTAAATGAAAGCCCAATCTATCTTCAAAAATTCAATATTGTGAAATGTAATCCAATATTTAAAGATCCATTGAACAGAAGAAAATATTAGATTGATCACCTTCCCCAGTCCTTCTCCCCCAAGTTTTCAGGACAGTTCACATCAGTAATTTTGATGACAGTGTTTCTTTAGGAGAATCAGGATGAGAGTCAACCTTTTAAGTTCTGCCAGACTTCCTGTATTATGTTTAATGCCACAGACAATTTCATAATTCTTTTTTTCATTACAATGAAGACACACATGTATCCTAGCCTGGCTAAAAAGCTTGGATTCTCATTAAATATTCTTCTGTCTTGATTATTTTTTCTATGTTATTACTTTACTTCCTTTCTTCCTCATTTGTATTCAGCCTGAGCAAGTCAGTGTATAGCCAGCTGTTTCTAGTTCATATGTTTGATTTCAGAACTTTCTGTCATGATTTTAACTCATTATTAAAAAAAATAAAATCCTGATACACTTCCCCAGTTTAAGCATATTATACATATAACTTCTGTGCAAATGAACAGGGCCTTAGAGTGCTCTAGTATACCCTACAAGCTCAAAGGTTAATAGGTACATAAATTCTTTCATTATAAAGGGTAATGTCTCTTAGCACCTTCAGTGTTATTCATACCAATAAAAATATATGTTCCTTTCCAGATAACTTCATGTCCTTAGTGAGGTGATCATAACGGTAATTTCACAAATGACTTGTATCTATATTGACAACTGAGCATTCTATTATCAAATGGGTCCTCTACCTTTAGATAACCCAGCCTTAAAATGCTTTCCTCAAACACAGATTTAATGGATGAAGGTAGGAAACTTTGAAAATGAGTTATTTAAAAAAAATACATATCCAGGCACTAAAAAACATTTATGTGTCCTGAAAAAGTTTATTTTGTTGTTATGCTTTGCTGCTTTTGTTAGGTGAGACACCAGAAAGAGACCTTGTTTTGGGACATGTTCTCCTCCCAACAGACTTACAAATATGAATGTTGCCGTTACTGTGGTCAGGGGAAGTTTTACCATTCACTTCAATGACAGGAGAATAAAACACATTTGTACACATATAGTTCACATATTTGTCCTTTAAGAATGAATTTTTGCTTATCTGTAATTCTAATGTAATGAAGGACTTAAATTAATAAATATCAATGTCATGGTAACTTCCTCTCTGACTGATGAAATTCATTATGCTGAAAATCAGGTTAGAAGTTCAAAGTACCGATTTCACCTTGAGGTTTCCACAGCAACTGTATTATGACTGTGCTTAGTCATAAGCAGCTGTGGCCTAGGTATGATGGACCCACCTTGTCTTTCATAGGCTTGTCAGGGTAGTGGGAATTAAAGTTTATGTAATGATGTAAAACTCTAATGTTTTAATTGTTTACAAGCCTAACAAAGAAGATATACACATACAAAAACAAACAAACAAACATACCAAAAAGAAAAAAAAAAAAAAAAAAGAATGAAGTTAAGATTGCTGTAGCTGTATATAAGAAAGCACCAAAAGTTTAAAGCACCTCTATTAAAAAATTCCAGACTTCAAGTGCCCAGGAATCCACAGTGAGCTGTATTTACCATGATGAAAAGAGATTGTGAATTTTGGCTGTAATCCAACAAAAGGGGTGTTGCAATTTTTGTTTTGGACATGGGCTGAAAACAATAACATTTGTAAAGTTAAGGACAATTGTTTGCAAATTTTGTGATTTACAACAGGTATAGCCACTGATATTTGTAATGGGGATTTTATTTTATTTTATTTTTATTCCTGAAGACACCATAATTCCAAAAAAAAATTCAAAAATAGAGGCTTATTCTGGTATTTCCATGGGATGTAAAAGAAAACAGTATTTCTCCCTTTATTTCACTGTAACTATCCTTGACATAATCCTTGTGAACAAATGAAAGAAGGCAGTAAGGCATGTAATCAATCATCTGTAGTCAGTTTGCCAGCAGATTATCGCCTTATATCCTAACCTTATTTACTTGTGTTTTTCTTCAGATTGTATTTCAGTTATAGAATCATACAATCGTTTAAGTTGGAAAAGACCTCCAAGATCACCTAGTCCAACCATCCCCCTACCACCAATATCACCCACTAAACCATATTCTTAAGCACCAAGTCCAACCTTTCCTTATCACTTCCAGGGACAGGGACTCCACCATCTCCATGAGCAACCTGCTCCAATGCTTGCTTGCTCTTTCTGAGAAGAAATGACTTAATTTCCAACCTAAACCTTCCCCTGGAACAACTTGAAACCATTCCCTCTAGTCCTATCTGTGATATCAGTTATCTGTGAGAAGAGGCCAACCCCCAGCTCCCCCCCCACCTTCCTTTCAGGTAGTTGCAGAGAGCAATAAGGTCTCCCCTGAACCTCCTCTTCCACAGACCAAACAACCCCAGTTCCCTCAACTGCTCCTCATAGGATGTGTGCTCCAGGCCATTCACCAGCTTTGTAGCCCTTCTCTGTATATACTCCAGGGTTTTGATGTCTTTCTTGTAGTGAGGGGTCCAAAACTGAACACAGTACCAGGGGTGTGGCCTCACTAGAGTTGAGTACAGAGGGACAATCACCTCCCTTGTCCCCCTGGCTACACTGTTCTTGATACAAATCAGGATGCTGTTGTCCCTCTTGGCCACCTGGGCTCATGTTCAGGCAGGCATTGACCAACACCCCTAGATCCTTTTCCTCTTCACAGCTTTCCAGCCACTCTGCCATCAAGCTTGTATACTTACATGGGGTTGTTGTCTCCAAAGTCCAGGACCGACACTTAGCCATGTTGAACCTCATGCCATTAGCCTCTGCCAATTGATCCAACCTCTCCAGGTCCCTCTGCAGGGCCTTCCTACACTCTAACAGATTGAACCTTACCCCTGAGATGTTGTTTGCAAATGTACTGATGATGCTCTCAATTCCCTCATCCAAATCAATAAATATATTATGAGATATTATTTTTCTATATCTTCATGACACTAAGTAAACATGTCCTAAGCAAAACTGAAGCTACTTGTTGCCTGAGCAATAAAAATAATTATTTAACTAATAATAACTCTAAAGTACATGGAAGATTTTTCAGAGTTAAAAAGGGATATCAATACCATCTGTCAAACCATACATGCATGCTAAAGTAACACATAAGAAATTCTAATAATTTCATGTTATTTCCAATTTATACAACACTGAATAAATTAAAATGGAGTTTTGATAGACTAGATCAACATATGAAATAATATACACAGGAAGATAAAAGTTTTTTTTTTTTTTTTTTTTTTTTTCCTATATTTTGAGTATTTTACTATTCAATCCATATAACTTCTCTCTGACACTTTTTAATGTTTTTAGAAATTATGTTTCATCATTATTAAAAAGACAAATTAAAACATAGTTTACCATCCCTGGAGATACTCAAGACCAGCTTGGATGAGGCCCTAGGCAACCTGATCAAGTGTATGGAATTACTGCCCATGGCAGGGGAGTTGGAACTAGATGATTTTTAAGGTCCCTTCCAACCCAAATCATAGAATCAACCATGATTCTGTGATTTTATGGCCTTCAAACCTTCCTTTACACTTTGCAGGACACAGTAGCACAGTGGTGCATTGATCTTCTGATTCACTGAAACTTGCTATAGCCATGAAGATGTGCCTTCCAGCCATGTCAAACTGGAATCAGCCATGCCAAATTTATATTAAATCTTGAATTTAATGACAGCTGTAGGTAAGCAAGAAAAAAAGGAAATACTCTTAGAAATCCATCTACCTTTCTGTCTTTTTGCTGCGTGACAAGTTCTTCTGATAGTATTTTAACAGTTAACAGTATTAAAAAAAAAAAAAAAAAAAAAAAAGAATTTTTAGACAGTGAAGTTTTAGAAGAATCAGAACTTGCAATCATTTCTAAAAGTTATGAATTCTGTTGGTATTAAACAAACATGGAAATGTGTGACTGTTACAGTCTGCAGATTGATTTCTAATCCAGCTTCCTAGTTTGTCCAGGTGGGAAAATTGCTAGAATGTGATTTCTTGTGGGAGAAGTCAGGGCATTTGGTGGGGTAAAGACAGATCCCGAGCATTTTAGTCATGTCCTGAGTGTCACCAGGGTGGTAACCGTATGAAGGAACCTGTAGAGATTTCAACATCTCCCAGTTTAGATAAAGCCATAAGCATAGTACTAGATGTAATGTACAGAGAAAGACATATAGAAAATAAAAACACTTCAATTGTTAAAAATACTTAACTCTAGCAATTTAAAACTTTAATGAAAATACTAAAGAATAAACCTGAATATAACTCATATGGAATTTTCCCTAAAAAAAAAAAAAGAAAAAAAAAAGGAAAAAAAAGAAGAAGAAGAAAAAAAAAGCAGCTTAATACCTCTATGATACCTTCAACACTGACATTTCAGGTCACATCTCTGCTGAGCAAAATGCAGCAAAATCCTGAGTTAGCTTAAGGTAGTGGTGGAAGCAAAATGATGTATTTCACCTTGGTTGCTCTGTTTTACTGATACAGCTTTACTACTTGTGTACAAGGCATTTCTTCCTCATCCTTAAGCACAATTTTGACCAGATTGCTACCTGTTTGGTTGTCTGCACATCATGCAAATTCCATACCTATACCCTACTGTGCTATAGGTATGCCTTTAGGCTGTAATATAAAAATTCAGAAGTGACAGGTTTAATCAACAAGATACTTTTTAAATGAACCATTCTTTGATACATAATGGCCTTGCTTAAGTAAACTCTTCTCCCTTAGTTTTGTCTGGCATTCAGAAGAATATAGTAATAGATAACCAGGCATTTTGCCAAGTTTGAAGAAGTAAGTGCATGTTTTGAATATGAAAAAATCTGCATGCAAGCTAGGTATTAGAATTATTTGATTTAAGGTTATGATATCAGTATGTATATCGGGGCAACTAATGTAAATAGAAATCATACTAGTGTATTATTTCAACAATAAGAATTGGTGGGAATAAAAAATAAATATTTGAGGTAACAGATTATTGCTAATATAATTTTCCTCTCTATGAAAGTCTGGTGTATTATCCTAATTACACAAAGTAAGTATCAGTTAATTTCATCAATAAAAGTATTATGGCCGAAATGTCAGGTCCATTACCAGAGAAAGATTTTTTTTTTTTTTTTTTTGTAACAGAGACTTGTATAAATCATCATATCTAGCCCATATGTAATATAAATTGAGTTAATACAGTACAATTAAGGATTAGACTAAAGTATTCTTCATTATCCTATATATCAAAAAAAAAAAAACAAAAACAAACAAACAAACAAAAAAGACCACAAAAGAACCACGTAAGGTTTTGAAAAATATTACAGTTCAGTATTATAGGCACGTATTATATTCAGTATTATAGTCACGTTCATTTCCTTACAGATTTTGTTTGCTTTAAAAACATTAGTTTCAGCATCATATTGGTTGTCATTAAGTTCACACAAAGCCAAGGATAGCCACAGAGAAGACATTACCAGCTCTCCATAATGTACATAATGTACACACAGCATGTACATAATGTACACCAGCTCTCCATAATGTACATGTAATGTAATTTTAGGAAGATTAGGAAGAAACCTATGAACAATATTATTAAAAGACAGTGAAGGATAAAATGTGCAGTATTTTAAATAAATGCAGATATTTAGATATTTATGCCAGTTAGGAACCAGAATGCTTCATTGAAAGAGGCTAAATTTCAAGAAATTTTCAAGTTTCAAGAAATTACAAATCTAACATTGAATCCTAAAATACATAAATGTTTGGAGAAACATTTACTCAGTGAAAAATGACAGATTAGTAAAACCTTCAAAGTTCTTAACATGTTAACAGTTAAAGGTTTATATTTTGTTTAAAAGTCTTATATCATGGTGTTAAAATGTCTTACAATTTTATTTTAAAAATAAACAAGAAACTTTTTCAAGTACATTAATTGTACTCACAAATGTGTATGAAACTGAAATATTGAAAAGGAGTGGAAATTCATTACTTTAAGCTCTTTTCTTACTGTTAAAACCATTAAAATGTATTATACTGAAATAAAAATACATTTAGATTATCAAGACAGTGACCTACTATTTAATAAATTCCTTAATAGAGGAAGGAACCTAGACCAGCTTCAACTGCCTGGCAAGTAACTGACAGATATACAGGTGAGTAACAGTCTCAGGGCACCCTAAAAACAGTCTCAGGGCACCCTTACCTGGAGGGTAAGGGGGAAAAACAAAATAAAACAAAACAAAACAAAAAAAGGAAATACAATAAAAATAAAAGAGAGAAGAATGAGAGAGAGAAAAGGGAATTATATTAATGAAAGAATGAAAAACAAAAAGTACAATATAAGGTTGACACATAGAAAATTGTTGATACGGTACAATTTGATACACTTTAATGCTAATCACAGGCAGAAAAATATTTTTAAAAATATTGATTCCTTAATTCATCTTAATTAATGCTTGCTTACGCCTTGTGTTTCTTTTTCTTAATTTATTTAGTTAGTTTATTTTTTTATTAGGGCTTGGAGTAAGCAAAATATGTTAGCTACAAAGCAGATTAGAAATGGAAGAACAGATGGCTTGGCAAACGGAGCAACAAAACAGACTTTGTAGCATAAAACTTTGGGTTAAAACTGAATAGTGTAATTACTTAGAGGAAAGTAATCATAATAAGTAATAATAAAACATATCATCATGTAATATATATTACATAAACTAAAAGACAGTTGCATCATATCTGAAAGAAATGTAGTACCATTACTAATTACACCCAGTACTTTTCACAAAGGGATTATATGATTTATGGAAACCATCAAACAATGTATAAATCAATAACATAGTTATAATTTACATTCACAATTTATAAACCAGTGAAATGACTTCTAGACATACATGATTTATAAACCTATCATGTGATTCAGCATAGATGTCTGTCCACTGTTAAGAAATTCTAATTGCAATTATATCTGTTCTTAAGATCAGCTTTTAAAGTATTTTATAAATGGCCACAAAACCATTATGTGCACCAGAAGTATTAATATCTTCTCCCACACTAGGTTTTGAAAATCCTGTGTCCAAAAATGTCACTTGCAGAAATAATTCCTGTTACTGCTGAATCGCGAAAAACTGACTCCACAATCAGTAAGATTGTAAAGTAGGTATGTTTATTCAGTGCTGGGCAACACGGGGGGTAGTCCCACCAAAGTCGTGCGCAACAATTCGCTCGCTTGCATTCTCTTTTATCCCCTAAAATATTACATATGCATTAAGTTTCGCAACACACCTATGCATATTCATTTCCTAGCTCCACCTAGCCCTGCTTCGTATGCTAATTATCTTATCAGTCCTTCTGCGCTTGCGTAGTACTCTCTGGTGGTCGTCCGGGTCGTCGTCGGGATGACGTAAGACGTCTTCCTCAGAGTTGAACTTTTCACCTCATCTCCCTGCGCATGGTCCCTGAGGCCTTGGTCACAATCTGGGCCATAAGGTTGGTTTGGTCCAGTTCTCGGGATCCAAGAGGCTCCTGTTATCTCGACTCCTTGCTTGTTTACCTTATCCTTTATAAACAGTCTTCTTTATCTCTGAGCCCTTGCTCACAGTCCGAACAATAGGGTTAGATTTATCTGGTTCTTGGAGCCCCAGGGGCTCGTCTGGTTCTTGGGGCCCCAGGGGCTCATCTGGAGGCCTAAGCACAGCATAGGTCCAGTACATCGCAAATGTAGCACATATTAAGCAATGAGTGTTGTCTATATATTTATTCGTAATCAGTCACTCTCTAATTTCAAATCCCATGTTTCACTGCGACACATTAATTTTATAATGTGGCTGTCTAGATTGACATTACTTTTCTAAAATAAATGTATTCTCTGAAAATTAAAATTGGGTGATGTGTTATAGTCAAAGGAAGAGCTGGCATCCAAAGGGACCCAAACAGGCTAAAGCAAAGGTCCAACAGGAACCTGACGAAATACAGCAAGGAAAGCTGCAGAGCCTCACTTGGACAGACTAACCCTTACAATGGTAAAGGTTGAGGACTGACTAGCAAGGTACCAACTCTGATGAAAAGAATTCGACAGTCCTGGTGGACTACAAATAAGTCACTGGTCACCATCTTTTGTTGTGATGAAAGCAAACAGCACAATGGGCTATATCAACAGGGGTATATTCAGTAGGCTGAGGGAAGTGATTATTCACTTTGGTGCTCCTTAGTCCTATTATATTGTGCCCAGTATTGGGTCCTCCAGGAGTGATGATGAATTTAAGTTCAATGAAGGACCAACAAGATGGTCAGGAGCTGGCTCATTTGCACTGTGAGGAGAGTCTGAGTGAGTCTGGCTTTACACAGACCAGTGAAGGAATGAATTTTGACAGCAGAGGATGAGTGTGCTAACAGTAACCTGCCAGTGCCTATGAGGCAAGAAGAAGACCAAACTAGGCTTCACACTGAGGTGTACATCAGGAAAATTAGATACAACAGTAATGAACTGAAACAGAGATTTTGACTAAATCTGAGAGGAAATAAAACCAACAACAACAACAACAACACCATATGAGAATAAATTTCTCAGAGAGGTGGTGAAATCTTCATCCTTGGAAGTTTTCCAGACAAATAAATCCTTGAACAACTTGATATGAATTCAGGGATGTCCCTGGTTTGAGTACAAGTTTGGACTAAAGAAATGTCTACGGCCCTTAAATCTTCAGGGTTTTGATGACCTATGATTCTATGGTTTTGTTGATGGCTGTAGTGGTGGTTTTCCTGATCTGAAACATTTCAGTGTTCAGTAAGTGTTTTAGTTGGATGAAAATTAGTGTTATTCCAGAGAGGGAATGTGTTCTGTTTATGTAGCAGGGTTTTGGTAGCAGGGGGCATCAGGGATGGCTTCTGTGAGAAGAATCTAAAAGCTGTCCCATGTTAGATAATAATAATTGTTATCTCCCTGTCCTCATCAACTCTTGAGCCTTTCTCACCGTACTTTCTCTTTGTTTTCTGTTTGAGGAGGGGGAGCGAGGTGGAGCTCAGCTGACCTGCCAGGCAAAACCACCACAGAGAAATAGACCAACTGTTATGTACCATTCTCTTAGGTGACTAACAACACTTTAGGTCTCAGTATTTGTTATCCCTGGGCTGAAACAAGGAATTTCATATGAAAGTGATATTTTAGTAAATTTATGAAAATAAATACCACTTTAATTATTCCAATGCATAACAGTGAAATATGTGCACATTCTTTTGTCCAAAATAAAAGAATGTGTGGTGTAGGGACAACACAGAGGCCAGGGTTCTTTTAAGATCAATAGCTTCTACTACTTTATTGAGGGAATAACTTCAACTCTCTTACTGAGGACAGGCTCCCTTCTTATACCATTTGCTCTACAACAGTACTTTTTGTTGGTCAACAACTTTGCCCAGCAACAGCAAATTCCCAGCAACTTCCATGTATTAACTGCTGGAGAACAAGCAGTCTGAGACAGCAAGGTATCTCCTGAATCACCCTTCTTTGTTTCTGTTAAACTCTTTACATTCCTGATGGCCTCATTGTTAAGAGTCCGATGTTATCACCAACTATGGGGCTTGTCGACCTCCCTGGCCACAGTCCCACAAGAATGCACATACAGTAACACTCAAGGATAATCAGGTTTAAGTGACTAGAGATTATTAAAAATAAATTCTGATGAGCGTATACTGGATCAGACATAGGCTATTAACAAGAACTAATTCTGCAGCTGACAGCTTTGCCTGGATTTGGGATCAGGAAAGTATAGGTGAGTGGCTTATGTTTAGATTTTAATTCATCAGAGGTCATCAAGGAAAGACAAGAGTAATGAAATACCAGCCTATATCTATTTTTGAGACAGAGGTCATGGATCAAGTAACAATTGTGAATCTACTGTGGGTCAGTTTACTCTGAATGAGATTTGGTGCAAACAAGGACCATAAGAGTAGTGTAAGGGTGTGCTTATGGTTGGAACCTGGAGAGTTTCAGAGATTTGGGAGCATTCAGCTTGGGGGAGGCTCAGGGAGGATTTTATTGATATCTATAAAATAACTGAAGAGAGGATGCAAAGAAGATGGAGCCAGGCTGTTTTTAGTGGTGCCCAGTACTAGGGCAAGAGGCAATGGACATAAACCAGAACACAAGAGGTTCCTCCTGAACATCATCAAGCACTTATTTACTGTGCAGGTGAAAGAGCATTAGCACAGGTTACCCAAAAGAGTTGTGGGGTCTCCCTCCTTGGTGATCTTAAAAAGTTGCTTCTGCATGGTCCTGTACAACCTCCTCTGGGTTTTTGTGAGAAACACTCTGTAGCCAGTAACTTAGGCTTAGGCGAGGATCTCAGTGAAGTAGTAATTTATTCACGATTGCAATGGCGAGCATCCCACAAGCAGGAGCGCACCTACTAGTCACACGGTACGGTCTATATACTTTACTTCTCTATGACCGGGACCCTCCCCTGTTTCCCCATTAACTGAGTAGTCCAGGTTCACAGACAATGTTGATGGCTTCAGTTGATGGTCTGTTAAATTTCAAATTTCTTTTGACTTTTTTACTGTTTGAAGTGGCAATGTTTTTTCCACTTATCTGACTTGACTTGACACTGTGATTTTCACCTAATTGTTCTAAGGAGTCTGCATTTTACAAGGTTGCCTGCTAAATTTTCTTTTTGCTGCAAGCATATCTCAGTACCACATTCCTTACCTTTAAAAGGTGTAACTCTGCAAAAACAACATTTTTATTCCCCATAATTTTTCATGCTTAAGTAGGGAGAGTTGGACCAGATGATCTCCAGAGGTCCCTTGTCAGTCTCAACCATTCTGTGTTTCTGTTGTTTGAATGAAACTAGCAAGAAACTCTGTGATTGGTATAAATATAGATTCAGACTTCAGTTTAAACTATGAGCCAACAGGAATAGACAAGATAGATTTATTACCTTTTAAAGGTTAGATTGAGTGCCAGCCCAAACAGAAATCATCCATAAAAAAATAGTTCTGGAGAAAGCAGAATTGCTCTTTATCAGGTTTCTAAGATGGTAATAAGTACTGAAGCCAAGTAAATTTGACCTTTGTACTAGACAAATTGACAGGAGATAAAATAAAGACTGTAACTAATAAATATATGGGTAAATATAATGTGTTGTGGATTCATTTCATACAGAGTTCTTTTTCAGAAGGCTTACCACAAGATCATTTTCTAAAGGCTCTTAAAGAAACTAAGCTGTCATGTTATAAAAAGAGAAAGGGAACTATAAAAAGGAGAGCTATGTGGGATTTATTTATTTATTTATTTATTTTCAAAATCTGAAAAAAGACAGCTAAAAGAGTAACATCTTTGCAGGCACAATGAAGACTACTTACAGACAAGTGTCCTGGATGTTTTGAATGAATACATACCAGCTATCAAAACAAACAAACAAACAAACAAAAAACTTGACAAAACCCAAAAGGAGTCTGACAAGGGTAAAGGAGGTCATAAGAAGCAAGAAAGCTTTCAGAAAATATTTCTAACCAAATAAGAGAAATGGAAAACAAACATGAACATCTGTTGAAAAAGAAAAAAAATAAGATGAACAAAGAAGATTAAGGATCATCTTGGAAATACCGTAAGAGTTCAAGAAAGCATTCTTCAAACATGTCAGGATCAAAACACCTACAAAAAGGTCAATAGGGCCAATAGGTGGTATTGGAAGAGCACTTATAAAGATATATTGCAGAAAAACAATGGGATGCTTTTTATAGTGTTCATCACGGAGTATCTAGTTAGAAACTTTCTGTTAGAGACTCATCAGAAAATCTGCCTCAGACTGAAGTATTTTTGAAATATATTATGAAAAATAATAAAAAATAATAAAAAAGCAAAAAAAAAAAAAAGCAAAACCAGAAACAAAAGTAAAACCAATATTAATATTACCAAATATTACCAAAACTCAGGAGTTTTACCAAAACTCAGGAGTAAAAAGTATTACACTGAAACCAGTTAAACCAATTCAGGTTTAGGGAAGCTAAGACAGCTCCTAAAACTCTCATTTCCATGTCAACGCAAAGCCTGTCACCTTTTACTAGTGTTCTGCACCAAGGGGGTAGTAGTTCTTGTTACGTCTCAGTAAGAAAGGACTGATGCTCAAAGCTGGTTAATTAGTTTATGGAGTAAAAGATGGAAAAAATAGAAAGAGTGAGGCTTTCTGAGAGTATTATGTTCTTACACAGGAGAGAACTCTTATGAGCAGTATATCCAGGTAACATTGTTAATGGCAGCATTTTCTGCTGCTATGGGATATTCTCAAATTACATAGTGGTCACTCACGTTAACAGACAGATCTATATAAGCAAGACCTATGGTTAAACTCAGCCTAGATTCTGCCTGAAATCTGAAATAGTCTCACCTCTTTCCAATGCCTTCTGCAGTTGCACACTACAATTAGTAAGGACAAAAAATAAAAAATAAAAAAATAAAATTACTGTGAAATACTGAACTATTAATTGTGGTATATAGACTCTCTCTAAACACAGAGAAAGCTGCTAGGTACTGTTTTGGTTTGGTTTGGTTTTGGTTTTGGATTCTTTTAAAAAGTTCTCTGAGGTAGGTGCAAGGAACTAAAAACTAATAAGTCAGATCTATATGCTGGAAAAATTAGGAAAAAATAAATTAGAAAAAAAAAGAAAAAAAGGAAAAAAAGAATGACATAGAAATCTTACCTATTTGGGAAGAATCATTACAACTTTTACAAAAACAAACAAACAAACAAACAAAACTGATTGGAGTTCTTGAAAGAATTTTCTTATATTCTTAAATGTCCTTTGTGGATTAATAAACTGTTAAATAGTATAAGAGAGGTAGCAGGAATCAACAATCATGTCAAACAAAGAAAATGTTTTTCAGGAATCTATGACCTGAGGAGCACTTTTTAACATTGATTTGGAGAAGTCTGAAAAGTGAGATGAAAAAGTTTGCTGAAGATACAAAGTTATTCTGGAAAAGTTAACTGTAAACAATAAAATTTGATGATACAGCATATAACAGAGATGAAGTGGTAGGCAAAATTCTAAATTGATACATGCAGAAATAATACATTCTACTTACTTTTTGATGACTAGATAAGAAAAATCAGAAGTATTCAGAAAGAACTATGGTCTCTAAGGAAGTTATATATACTCAGGAAAGACACGGAGATGTAATTGTATGTATTGTCCTGAAAACCCCAGCTCCTTGATTAGCAGAGACCAAAATGGCAAATAGAATTTTGAGAATGGTTACAGAAGAAATAATGAATAAACAAAAAAGCGTCAATGTGATATAATATTCCTGCATTTCGAATATGATCTGCAGTTATAATTATACCATCAGAAGACCATACTTTATGATTCAGACTAAGGAAGTAAGATGATAAGATGTGTGCAATAGCATCTTTGCATGAAAAGAACTCTTCAGCCTAGAAAAGACATAATTGAATGTTGGCATGAAAAAATAAAACAAAACAACAACAACAAAAAAAACAATTTAATGGCAAATTTCACTAAAAAAAAGAAAAAAAAGAAGAAACTTCTCACTCTGTAAAAACAAGTTAACATCTAATGAAATGATATAGAAAAAGATTTAGAACAACAACAAAAGTTTCTTTTGCACTGTGCTAACTACATCTTAGAGCACTTTGTGAAAGGTTGCTCTTGAAGTGAAAGCACAAATAGGCACTCCCATGAAAGATACTGAGACTGATATCTAGCCAGAACTTCCAGAAAAGTGATCTATTTTTGACAGAAGGTGGAAAGGTATAGCAGCAGAAGGATGTCTCTGAGATCCTTGCTCAGTTGACAACACCACCAGAGACAGCATTTTAGGCTAGACAGATGTTTGGGCTAGACAGACAGTATTTCTTTAGCATAGATATGTAGTCTAAAATTTGTAGAACTTACATGAGGAAAGAAAAAAAAAAGGGGGGGCAAAGAAAAATTCCACAGAAAAAGCACAAGATTTCCTATAACCTAAATTTAAATTTTTTAAAAACATATCTTTTAGTTAACCTAGGCATCTAGATCTTGAGTCATTTGGGTGAAAAGAGACCTCCAGGCCAGAGGGAGCTGTTTCACTTTGCCTACAATGGGTTTGTAACTTAGAAAGAAATTAATTCAACTACCTAACTTTCCTTTAAGTTTTCAAATGGGATAGGATGAATTTCTTTAATATCTAATTTTTTTAAGGTCACCTGCCAGTTTTAAAGGGATTTATATTCTTTAAGTGGTACCCTGACAAAGGAAGTACAATTGTTGATGCTATCCCAGCAATACCACCCAGAGATCCATATGTTTTCCATAATTTTTTCTTCGAAGAAGATATTTCAGCACAAATACAACAAAAGAAAACAAGATTTTCTCAATGGGGACATAAAAAAAATATTGTTTGGGGTGGGAAGCTAGAAATAATGCTATCTGGAGAACCAAAACTTAGGATTTGACAACTGCTGCAATGTTTGCCAATGAATATTTTTCTATTCTGAAAAATTACCCATAATTAAATTAAGTAAATTAAGCTACTTCTAAATGATTCATTGTAATTAAAGTGTTAACGTGGAAACTGTTTGGCTATTTGATTAAACAGTGGTTCAGCAACTGGAGATGTTTCTCCAATGCCACAGGAAGTGTTTTTGCATTTTCATTAAACAGTGGTTGCATGGAAAACAAAACCTGTTCTTAGTTTGAAAATATGAACACTAGATTTCCATTTTAATCACCATGCAGAAAAATATCAATTTCTACCTAAACACTGTTTTGGTATTCAGTTTTTTTATGTTAACATTCAAATGCTTAATTGGTTCATTTGATCTTAGTCTGATCCTGAACTGACTTAATGAAATTTTAGTTTAGGGTCTCAATTATATTTCAAATAAATAACCTTAAATTAAAATTATTGAACAGGGAAATACCACCATCACCATTTTAGAGATGATCCCTCAGAAAACAGTATCTTTACCTGAATTAAGCTCCTTATGCAGCTACCTTTCGCACACATCACACATGAATTAATCCACTATTCATTCTTTCTTGGTGAGTCTGTAAAGCCTTCAGACCACCAAAACATATGAGTTTCAACTATTCAATCATTTGAAACAAGTTTTAAAGGCCAGTTTTGATCAATGACAGGCTGTATTTATTTATAGGTCATTGTGGTCAAATTTCTGTATGACTACAAAGCAATGGGTGAACTGGCTTATTTAGTAGAAGTAGTTATTTTAAAATTAAACCTTTACACTTTCATTTGATTACACTACTGATATTCTCAATATTTTAATCTGTAATTCCACACAGATGGATTGTTGAAACCAAAAGAGGTACTCTGGTGTGAGACAGGTTTTGCTGGTATGTAGCTGTTATGTAACTGTTTTATGTTCCTAAAAAGTCACCTGGAGTTAAACAGTTTTGATTTTCCTTCCTTCCTTCCTTCCTTCCTTCCTTCCTTCCTTCCTTCCTTCCTTCCTTCCTTCCTTCCTTCCTTCCTTCCTTTCTTCCTTCCTTCCTTCTTTCCTTCCTTCCTTCCCCCCCCCCCCATTTTTTTTTTTTTTAACTAATTGAATGTCTTTTGTTGTTGTTCTTCAAATTTTTAATACAAGTTTGCCACTGAAATCAGTGTTCCTGAAGTTATTTGGAAGAGTTTTAGGCATCTTCTTAAAGTACATTTTAGAAAAATAATGAATGACCTTCCTTGTGTTACCTTGAAGAAAAATATAACTGTTGTATTGGCTATTTTAAGCTGTTGATCCCAGAAGAATATGGAGAAATGGCACTGTACAAGTTTTACAATTCATCTCCTCATCTGAATGATGAAATAGGACATTAGGCATTCAATTGCAATCCATTGAATGCACCTTGTGTGTGCTGACTTAACATCTGTAGTCAAGGATGAAGCAGAAGATGATAACTTACATATTAGAATCATAAAACGTTGAAATTTGTGGAGAATAGGCAAAACATATTTACCTTTAGGTTTAAAAAATGCACACAATTTCAAAAGAGAAAATGAAAGAGAATACAACAGTTGTTAAAAAATTAACCATGACATCAGTAGTTCAGGTTAAACATATTAACAATTAAAAATACAAAGTTAAAAATATTAACTTTAAAAGTAGAAACTAATATCAAGCTTTCTATTTAATGCAGTCCAGATGGGAAAACACAAAAGAGAATGTAAATAAAGTAGAACATACTGAGGGCAGAAAAAGAAAGACATAGTCATATATTTATTTTTAGCTGTTCTTAAAATGACAGTGGGTTTTTTATCTGGTTCAGTCATTGTTGTACCTTAAGATTCAATGGTCTACCCTTGCAAAAGGATTTTCAATTTGCTTGTGTGTGGTGGTTTTACCGTGCTGAGCATCTGAACTCCACCATAGTAAGAATCTCACTTCCCCTCCTCAAAGAAAAAGGGGAAGTAAATACGGTGGAAGGGATTCAAGGAGTGAGATAAGGACAGGGAGATCACTCAACAATTATTGCCATAGGCAAAACATAATTAGCATAGAGATATTAATATAATTTCTTGCCTATCACTAATAGACTGTAAGAGTGAGTAACTAAAAGCAAACCAAAAACACCTTCCCCACATCCACCCCTCTTCTACCTCATCCCCAAAGCAGTGCAGGGGAACAGGAAATGGGGGCTGTGGTCAATCCCTAACACTTTGTCTCCACCATTCCTTCACAGTTACTCTCCTCCCCTGCTCCATGTGGGGTCCCTCCCATAAGATGTCATCCTTCCCAAATCGATCCTGCAGGGGCTGCCCACAGGCAGCAGCTCTTCAAGAACTGCTCCCACATGGCGCTGTACCACGGGGTCCATCCCCCAGGAGCAAACTGCTCCAGCACAGGTCCCTGTGATGGTTTTACTCGAGTGGGCAGCTGAGCTCCACCACAATCGCTCTCTCACTCCTCCCTTCCTCAAAGAGGAAGGGGGAGAAAAAGACAACACAAAGAGCTCGAGGTTTGAGATTATAATGATTTAATTAAAGGGAAAGGGGAATGGGGAGAAAAAGAAACAAAAGAAACAGAAGAAATAACAAGGCTGTGCAGAAGCACAGAGAGAAAGGAAAACAAGTTATTCTCTACTTCCCATCAACGAGTGATGTTTGGCCACATCCTGGGAAGCAGGGCCTCAAAACGCGAACCGGTTGTTCAGGAGGACCCCTCCCCCACGAGAGTACCCTTTTATTGCTGAGTGTGACATCAGGTGTTACGGAATATCCCTTTGGTTGGTTTAGGTCAGCTGCCCTGGTGATGTCCCCTCCCCATCAATTGTCCACCTCCAGCCTACTGGCTCTTGGGGGCTTGGAGGGAGTTCTAATGCTGTGCCAGCACTATGCAGCAATAGACACAACACTGGAGCGATACCAGTGCTGTTCCAGCTACGAGTGCAGAACACAGCACTGTGTGGGCTGCTGCAGAGAAAGGTGACTCCATCCCAGACAGACTCAACACAGTCCCCCACAGGCATCAACTCCTCCCCAGATCCCTTGCTCCTGCATGGGCTCCTCTCCACAGGCTGCAGCTCTGGACCAAGGCCTGCTTCTGTGGGGGCTCTCAATGGGCCACAGCCTCCTCCAGGCCACATCCACCTGCTCCACGTGGGCTCCTCCACAGGCTGCAGCATGGAGATCTGCTCTGCCACAGTACACCATGGGCTTCAGGGGTACGGCCTGCTCTACCATGAGCCTCTCCACAGGCTGCAGGGGAACTTTTGCTCTTACACCTGGAGCACCTCCTCTTCCTCCTTGGTGGCAGACCTTGGTGTCTGCAGGGCTGTTTCTCTCAGATTTTCTCACTCCTACAACCAGCTGTTGTTCTGCAGCAGTTTTTTCCCTTTCTGAAATCTGCTATCACAGAGGTGCAACCAACATTGCTCACTAGCTCAGCTCTGTCCAGAAGTGGGTCCTTTTTGGAGCTGGGTGGAGCTAGCTTTTAATTAACATGGGGCAGCTTCTGGGTCCTGCTGAGAGTCCCCTTCTGCTACTAAACCCTTGCCACTAAAACTCAGTACATTGTGTTAAAGCTTTAAACTTTCATTGTTAGACAGTTTAAAGTGTAAACATGTACTTAAGCATAGTTACAGAGAAGGAAACAATCTCAGTTGACTATCAAACTATGGGACTGTCAAATTGGAACTACGTTCTCTCTTTTTCCACCCAGTTAGCTTTTTCTGTGGAAATTATTTAATCATATATTTAAGAGGGGTTATGCATTTGAATAGATAATTGTGCATTACAGACGTCCTGAATTTTTACTTTCCTATCTTAGAGAACTTGAGAGCACAGAGACCAAGTAACACATTTATCTACTGATTGATTGGTGATCAATAAACTGGTTGAGCTGTATGTGAATTATTTCTTGAAATATTACTAACTAAGTAATACTCAGCTGCCAAGATTGAAAAGCCTATTTGATGATTAGTTTTCATATTTAGACATTTAATCCAAATTCCAGAAAACTACATTATGCCTCTTCAAACAATTCCAGAAAATAAATAAATAAATAAATAAATAAATAAATAATTTTACACTGTTAAAATCAGTAAGATATGGTAAATTTAGTAAGGTTAATAGACGTGAGTTTAAGAACAATACAGCTAACTGTGTAGGCTTAGAGAGATCTTTTACCTTATGACTGAAAAAATGATCCACAAAACCACATAAACTTGTCATAAAATCATCTCCAGTTTTCCTTTTGTGTGCCAGGGGCATCAGATGGGTGTGATGGGTGGACTTTGTCTGAATGTCAGGTGCCCATGAAGCCATTCTCTTGCTCTCCCTTCTCAATAGGGGCCCCCGCGGCCCGCGCTGGAATCTGGTAAAAAAGCTTGTGAGACTGAGATAAAGATGGGGAGATCACTCAGCAATTTCCATGATGTACAAAACAGATTCAGTTTGGGGAAAATTAATTTACCATACTGCCAGTTAAATAAGGAGTATCACAGAATCACAGAATTTCTAGGTTGGAAGAGACCTCAAGATCATCGAGTCCAACCTCTGACCTAACACTAACAGTCCCCACTAAACCATATCCCTAAGCTCTACATCTAAACGTCTTTTAAAGACCTCCAGGGATGGTGACTCCACCACCTCCCTGGGCAGCCTGTTCCAGTGCCTAACAACCCTTTCAGTAAAGAAGTTCTTCCTAACATCTAACCTAAAACTCCCCTGGCGCAACTTAAGCCCATTCCCCCTCGTCCTGTCACCAGGCACGTGGGAGAACAGACCAACCCCCACCTCGCTACAGCCTCCTTTAAGGTATCTGTAGAGAGCGATAAGGTCGCCCCTGACCCTCCTCTTCTCCAGGCTGAACAAGCCCAGCTCCCTCAGCCACTCCTCATAGGACTTGTTCTCCAGACCCCTCACCAGCTTTGTAGCCCTTCTCTGGACTCACTAAAGCACCTCAATGTCCTTCCTGTAGCGAGGTGCCCGAAACCGAACACAGTATTCGAGGTGCAGCCTCACCAGAGCCGAGTACAGGGGGACGATCACCTCCCTAGCCCTGCTGGCCACACTGTTTCTTATACAAGCCAGGATGCCGTTGGCCTTCTTGGCCACCTGAGCACACTGCTGGCTCATATTCAGCCGACTATCAACCATCACTCCCAGGTCCTTCTCTGCCTGGTAGCTCTCCAACCACTCACCTCCCAGCCTGTAGCTCTGCTTGGGGTTATTGCACCCCACGTGGAGGACCCAGCACTTGGCCTTGTTGAACTTCATGCAGTTGACCTCAGCCCATCGGTGCAGCCTATCCAGATCCTCTTGCAGAACCTTCCTACCCTCGAGCAGATAGACACACGCCCCTAACTTGGTGTCTTCTGCAAACTTACTGAGGGTGAAATCAATGCCCTCATCCAGATCATTGATGAAGATATTAAAGAGGACCGGCCCCAGCACCGAGCCCTGGGGAACACCACTAGTGACTGGCCTCCAATTGGATTTGACTCCATTTACCACGACTCTTTGGGCCCGGCTATCCAGCCAGTTTCTAACCCAACGAAGCGTGTGCCAGTCCAAGCCAAGAGCAGCCAGTTTCTTGAGGAGAATGCTGTGGGAAACAGTGTCAAAAGCCTTGCTGAAGTCAAGGTAGACCACATCCACAGCCTTTCCCTCATCCACCCAGCGTGTCACTTTGTCATAGAAGGAGATCAGGTTTGTCAAGCAGGACCTGCCTTTCATAAGCCCATGCTGACTGGGCCTGATCGCCTGCTTGCCCTGCAAGTGCTGCGTGATGACTCTCAAGATAATCTGCTCCATGAGCTTCCCTGGCACAGAGGTCAAACTGACAGGCCTGTAGTTTCCCGGGTCAGTCCTCCAGCCCTTCTTGTAGATGGGCGTCACATTTGCTAGCCGCCAGTCAACTGGGACCTCCCCTGATAGCCAGGACTGTTGATAAATGATGGAAAGCGGCTTGGCCAGCTCCTCTGCCACTTCTCTCAGTACCCTTGGGTGGATCCCATCCGGCCCCATCGACTTGCGCACATCCAAGTGCCGTACCAGGTCACCAACCATTTCTTCGTGGTTAGTGAGGGCCACATCTCTCTCCCCATCCCCTTCCACCAGTTCAGGGAACTGGGTATCCAGAGAACAACTGGTATTGCCGCTAAAGACTGAGGCGAAGAAGGCGTTAAGCACCTCAGCCTTTTCCTCATCTCTTGTAACTAAGTTTCCCCCTACATCCAGTAAAGGATGGAGATTCTCCTTAGTCCTCCTTTTTGTGTTAATGTATTTATAAAAACATTTTTTGTTATCTTTAACGGCAGTAGCCAGATTGAGCTCCAGATGAGCTTTGGCCTTCCTAATTTTGTCCCTGCACAGCCTCGCAACTTCCTTATAGTCCTCCCTAGTGGCCTGACCACTTTTCCAAAGATTATAAACCCCCTTTTTTCTCCTAAATTCAAGCCACAATTCTCTGTTCAGCCAGGCCGGTCTTCGTCCATGTCGGCTCGTCTTTGGGCACATGGGGACAGACCGTTCCTGTGCCATTAAGATTTCCCTCTTGAAGAGCACCCAGCCTTCCTGGACTCCTCTGCCCTTCAGAACCGCCTCCCAAGGGACTCTACCAACCAGAGTCCTGAGCAGCTCAAAGTCAGCCCTCCAGACGTCCAATACAGCAGTTTTGCTGGTCCCCTTCCTGGCCTTGCCAAGAATGGAGAACTCCACCATTTTGTGGTCACTCTGCCCAAGACAGCTTCTGACCACCACACCTCCCACCAGTCCTCTGCTTGTGAAGAGAAGTTCTAGCGGGGCACCACCCCTGGTAGGCTTGCTAACCAGCTGCATCAGGAAGCTATCTTCCACGCTCTCCAGAAACCTCCTAGACTGCTTTCTCTGGGCTGTGTTGTGCTTCCAGGATATGTCAGGGAAGTTGAAGTCCCCCACGAGAACAAGCGCTGAAGATTTCGCAACTTCTGTCAGCTGTCTGTAGAACTCCTCATCTGTCTCCTCGTCCTGGTTTGGCGGTCTAAAACAGACCCCGACCAGGACGCTAGTCTTGTTGGCCCCGCCGATCCTAACCCAAAGGGACTCGACCTTGTCATTCCCAGGAGTAGGACAGTGTGAAACAAAGGCAAAACTAGAATTCCCTTTCTCCCACACAACTCCCTTTCTTCTCAGGCTTAACTTCACTCCTTCACTCCTGACTCTTCTTACTCCTATCCACAAGCCATGCAGAGGGATGGAGAATGGGAGTTTTGGTCAGCTCATGACACTTTTTCTCTGCTGCTCCATTCTCCTTTCTCCTCATGCACTTCCCTGGATCCAGCATGGGGTCCCTCTCACAGGGTGCAGTCATAGAATCATTAAGTTTGGAGAAGACCTTCAAGATCATCTAGTCCAACCATCACCCTACAACCAATGTCACCCACTAAACCATGTCCCTAAGCACCATGTCCAACCTTACCTTTAACATCTCCAGGGACAGTGATGCCACCACTTCCCTGGGCAACCAGTTCCAATGACTGACTACTCTTTCTGAGAAGAAATGTCTCCTAATTTCTAACGTAACACCCCCCCCCTCCCCCCCGGCACAACTTGAGGCCATTCTGGCACTTAGCCATGTCCTTCCCGAACTGATCCAAGATGGGCTTCCATGAGAAATTAAAGCATCTATAAATTATGTGAAACCTTCCTATGCAATGCTACAGGCAGGGGGAAGAGTGGCTGGAAAAGCTGCCTGGCAGAAAGGGACTTGGTGGTATTGGTTAATCAGTGTGCTCAGATGACCAACAAAACCAACAGCATCCTTTTAGCGTGTATCAGAAATAACATGGCCAGTAGGACTAGGAAAATGATTTTCTCCCTGTACTCAGCTCTGGTGAGGCTGCACCTCTAATACTGTGTTCAGTTTTGGGCCTCTCACTACAAGAAGGACAAAGGTGCTGAAGTGTGTCCAAAGAAGGGCAACAAAGCAGGTGAAAGGCCTCAAGAACAAGTCTTATGAGGAGAGGCTAAGGGAGCTGGGTTTATATAGTTTTAAAAAGAGAATATTCAGGGGAGACCGTATTGCACTTTCAAGTTATCTTAAGGGAGGTCGTGGTGAGTTGGGAATTGAGCTCTTTACCCAAATACCAAGTGATAAGATGAGGGAAAATGTCCTCAAGTTGTTCCAGAGGAGACTGCAGTTGGATTTTAGGGGAAATCTGTTTACTGAAAGATTTGTGAGGCACTGGAATAGGCTGCCCAGGAAAGTGGTTGAGTCACCATCCCTGGAGGTCTTCAAGAAATGTGTAGATTTCAAACCTAGTAGCATGGTTTAGTGGTGGATTTTAGTACCAAGGTAAGGGTTGGACTAGATGATCTTAGAGGACCTTTCCAACCTGAATGATTCTATGCTTTTATGTTCAAAATAGAATGACAGTATTATTAGAAATGAAAATAATAATAATAATAATAATAATAAAGTAAACAAAAATGTGGAAACCATACTAAAAAAGCCATTGTGATGGGTCCATAAAGTAATGCTGTCATGGACTGTGCAGAATACTTGTATGACTTTTTGCTTGAAGTGATCAGTAGTCAAGATTATTAAGACATTCCATCTTGAAGCAGAATTGAGAATTCAAATGAGTATTTGAACAATGGAGAGGGAAGTGGGGATGAGGTGAGGAGGGCACCCTCACTCTGTTAGTAGACCTACCCTGCTTTTATGCAACAGAGGTGTGAATATGGTCAAAATCAAAATGCATTAGAAGAGGATGTGAGGCACTTTTCTTAAACCACTGATGATTTCGGACTATGTATTTGGAAAAAAACAAACATTTCATAAATCACCAAAGCTTAATCCTTTTCTGGATAAGGAAGAAGGAACTCACAGAAGTGAGATGTTGCAAATAAATTCTTAACCCAGAAACTTTTTCAAATCAGTCAAAATATACATAATATCGTAGGAACATGTGACAAGTACAACCTCCTGTTCAAAACAAGTCATTAGAACTGGTTGCTCAGGGCAACCTGAGCTTTGAATATTTCCAGGGGTGAAATATAAACAACCTCTCTGAGCACCTTTTCTAGTGTTTGAACAACTATAAGAAATATTTTTTCCTTTATCAGACTTTCTCAGCTTTCATGTTATGTCCATTGCCTCTTGTTTCACTGTTTATTTCTGGACAATGTGTCTCCAGCTTCTCTACATCCCATTTTTGAGTAGCTGTATATATGTGAACATATATGAAAAATGTAGAAGTACTGAACTGGAAACTCTCTGTGCCTATCTCAGCTTGTGATTCCATTACTGAATTCTTCACAGTGATTGTTGCCCATGCAAGTATGAGACAGTACAAAGCAGAACTCTTTTCTTAATTAAGACCTATTTTCTCTGTTCTGCACTTCTGTGTTCTACCTCACTTCCTTTCCTATCTTTTGCCCAGACTCCATCATATGCCTCTGTCACCTGCAGGGTCTTGGCTCTTTGTCTAAATCACTGTTCAAGCAGAAAACTGAGAGACAAAGTCAACAGCTTGAGACTGCATTTTGTTGGGTTCATGGTGATAATCCTTCAATGAGACCACAAGAAAAAGAATAATAATGTAGTTCAACATGTAATATAAACTAGATTTTTCAGTATGATAGCAGATCATCAAGTCCAACTCCTGGGTCTCCAAAGGACCACACACACACACACACAAATCTGATCATGTTTCTGAGAGCACTGGTCCAAATGCATTTTGAATTCTGGCAGGCTCAGTGGTATGACTACTTCCCTGGGGAGCCTGTTCCAGTGCTCAACCACTCTGTTAGTGAAAAACCTTTTATTGATATCCAGCCTAAGCAGCCCCTTTCAAGCCACTCCCTCGGCTTTGTCTAAGGACATAGCACACTGCTCTGGTTTAAACTGTACAAATTTTATGACAGAGCAAATTAAGCAACATGCACTTGTAGTTGCTTCATTCTTTCTTTCCTCTTCTCTTTAGTAATATCACTGTTTACTTAGTGTTTTTACTTATTTATTTGCTTGTGGAGTTTCTGTGGAGTTTCCCAGTCCTTTTTTTTTTTTTTTTTTTTTTTTTTTTTTTTTTTTTTTTTTTTCCCAAGCAATTTCTTTCAAACTGTTAAGTGGAGCCACCAATGTCAGTACTTATGATCTGTTGCAAGAGCCTGGGTTCCTCTGAGAAGGTCAAGATCTTGATTATCTTAATATGCACAGGTGCTTAATTTAAACAGGTAATTATGATGTGCTGGAAGTAGAGAACACTGCTTCTATATGTTGTAGAAAGAAATAAAGATTCGAGGATTTTTTTTAGTGTACTTTTTCTTGCAGTCTATAAATAGGAATTATATACGTATATAAGCAGTTCCATTTATAATATTTCATTATAAAGAGCAATCTGTATAAAAGAAGAAGTGACTTGGACCACAGTCTTTGCCTTCAATAAATTCTGAATGATCATTACAAATTTACTCTCACATATAATTTAGGATGTTCAAAACAAGTAATGGCACTCAAAGTCATGACAATAATACAAACACTAATTGAAAGGCCATGTGCAATTATGGAGCAATACATAATTATACCATACGTAGAGAGAGCTCAACATTTTCTTCTGCAATGATCTGTTAACAGAAGATATATTTTAAATTTTAATGTTTCTTTGAGGAAACTTTAAGTGACACAATCCTTTTTGCAGATAACAATTCTGACAGAAAGCAACAAGGAAGCTGAATAATTCTGGTTCTGAAATGTGTTTCCTGTAATAAATCCTATCCACCAAAAAAAAAAAAAAAAAAAAAAAAAGAATAAATAAATTGAATATGCTTGTGCTTTGGTGCTAGTTTGGGATTATTATCATATTGTGTAACTGGTGGAAAATATAACCATATGATTGCCTGTATAGTTTTGTAGTGAACTTATTCACTTGCTACATGGGAAACTGTAATCATTATCTACATGTTTCTACTATTGGTATTTTTGATCCAAAATAAATATTGGATATAAATAATAATATATATATATATATATTTACAGAGTTGAGGATGAGTACCTTAGTAACTGTGAAGGGATAATTGTAGAACAAAGGGCAAGAGTAACTCATCATTTGCAGCCCTTGAGGAACATTAGTTTCACTAGATGACCTGTTTGGACAAGCACTCTAGCAAATTTGGGAATAAAACAAAAATGAAAATATTTTACTCTGAAGATTTTTAATATAGTAGTAATAAATGAAGCATGATATTTTTCAGAGAAGCAAAAATATTTTTAGCTCAAGGTGTGATATGTCAGGTACGTGTCTTCTGTTCTCACTCTGACTATTACACTGTACCAGAAATGTGCAAGACATCTCCACCGTTCTCATGATTATTGACAAGTTTTATTTATTTATTTGACTTTACAGCAATATTCAACATATTATGTTTCTTTTGGGAGACTGAAGATGAACATCCTAATAACAAGTGTTTTTTTTTTTTGTTTGTTTGTTTGTTTTTTTTTTCTGGAACTACAACCCCTCTTCCAACTTCATTACATTTTCTTGTACTTCATGATATTTTCATGTACTTCAAATGTGTCTCTCACATATAAAATTAAGTGATAAATAAAGAAAAAGGATACGATCCAAGATACACCAATATGTTATTGATATGTATTGATCCTGTATCATTGAATGTGTTCTTGTAATCATGACTAATAAAAGAATATGGAATAAAACATTTTTTTTATATTCCATAAGGAAAAAAAAAAAAGAAGGTTAGCTGTAATAAATTTTGACAATACAGACTTCTGTTTTTGTTGTTTGTTTTTAAATTTAATTTCTATATGTTGCACACTTTTACATTTGAAAGTATATGACCTACAGATTTCTTTCTAAATTCCAGAGAAAAACACCTTTTAAAATATTTTCATGGGTTTGACTGTTTTATCAAAACATTTTAGCAAATTTTTTAAATAAAGAAAAATAAAGGGGAAGGAAGAATTACTGCAGCTTATATGGGGACAACATTTTGTTTTAGAGAAGGAAAACTGTCAAAGCATCTTTTTTTTTTTTTTTTTTTAGGTCTGAATACAATAAGAAAGAACTGGTTAAGACTCAACTGTAGAAGGTAGTTTGGGTGAAAATCATCATGAAATATCAGAGTGTAAGCTTCTAGGTAACTAGCAAGTGTGAGAGAAATATTGTAAGGGAACTTCACTTCCACAAAAAGGCTTCAGTAAACTCAGCTATGGAACATATTTTAGTACAATTAATAATGATTAATATCTATTAAACTGTTATATAAACTGTTTATATATCTGTTCAAAGTTCATTACTATACTAGCCTGATGTTGGAGACAGGCAGCAAAGCTGAAAGACTCTTACACCAGACAGGAAACTGGCACACATCTAAGAATAATTCTGTAAAGAATACAACAAATTTAAAGAGGTAAAATTAGAAAGAGTAGGGAGAAAAATGACTTAATACTAGCAAGAAGCATAGAAAACAACTAGGATTAAGTTCTCTAAGTGCATCAAAAATAAGCGAAATTCATTGCTCATTTCTGAACAGAGTTTTAAAATGTCCCATAAAGCCTTGTGAGCATGCATTCATTAGCACAAGGGACATTTTTTTTTTTTTTCACTTACACTTTGTTCATTGCAAGAGTTTTTTGTCTGATCTAGCTCTAAGAGTGAGTTCTGTAAGCTAAAGCTGTATATGATTTTTCAATTTATTACTGAAAAATCGATGGGGAGTGTAAGGAAAATGATGTAAATGCAAAAACTTAAAAATGTCTGCATTTACTACATCCAGATTCCAGTTCATCAGGACCATGGGGTACAAGGAGAGGGCAAAAAAAAAGTCCTGCCCCCACAACATTTTAGATTTCTCTTAGCCAGTTATGGAACATCCAGCTACATGGCAAAAATACCTTATTCACCTGTCAACAGCTGGCTTGTGCCACAAAGAGTGGGATATTAATCCTACTTAATGTAAGTGGAGATACACTTAATATTATTCTCAATCTTGCTAGTTCATTATTATTATTATTATTATTATTATTATTATTATTATTATTATTATTACGTATCTGTAGCTATGTTGGACATTGGTAAAGCTGTTCTGGTAAAGTGTGATAGTGGTTCCAGATATGAACTGTTATAAATGTATGTATGAGCTTGTAGTGGCCTGTTAGTAAGTATTCTTTAGGATTCAGCTGCATAGTCTATGCTTGGCATTTATCATATTTATTTTGTAGATTAGCTTACAGAGCAGGGAAACAAACAAACAAACAAACATACAAAAAACACATTGTGGACCTTGTTCCTGTTTCTTTCTAAAAGCAGAATTAGTGCTCACAACTCACAGTTGTTTAGGTAGGTAGTACCTTTCCTAGAGTCAGAGGTAAAAAATAGCAATACAGTTTCTTAAATCTCACTAACTATTAAAAATATATCTATTTTTGATGGTTCAAATAACTGATGTAATAAAATGTGTAAAATGCAATAAATTTTGTTCATGTGACCAGTACAACTGAATTAAAGATCAGCAAAAATTGAAATAGTCCTCTCCACAATAGTCAAATTAATTTAATTCTTGAGCATTTACATGCATTTCATTCATTTTGCAATAGGACCCTGGTCTGCTGTAACATTTGAGGTCAGTATCTGTAGATAAGTTATTATATTGAGCACAGAGAAACTACCATGAGGGTTTTAAGGTCAAAAATGTTTTTGTTTTCACTTTAATAGATAAAAAAATGTCTTTTTAAAAGTGGTTGATGTTGTCGTTGTTTGTTTTTAAAGACAACTAAGAGAAATAAGATAAGCTAGTCAACAGTATTCAACAGAAATGCTAACTCTGTACAGTCCAGTTTGAGTTCCTGAAAGAACATATCTCCCAGAGGGCAATCAGGGTTTCTAGAGAATTTTAATGCTCTCAAGAGTCTTCTCTCCAAATTTGGCTACAGGTTCACTGCCAGCATACTCTTGCACATTTCTGTCCCTGTTCTTTCTGTCTGCCCTCTCAAGGCTTTTAAGTCTGCCTTATGTTTAGCTTCACCTAAGGAAGTCTCATGCTGCTAGAAGGTACTACACCTCCAAGAGGAGCACTGAGGATACCAGCAGTCTCCTCCATCTCCTTTCAGTCGCAGACTCTTAAAAGATCATAATGTGAGAAAAATAATATGAAAATGAGAATATGTCATCCATCGCAGTTTGCAGTACAAATTATGGTATAAACAGGGTTTTCCTGTATAAATAGAATAAATGTCTTTGAACCAAAGTTAGATCCACTGAGCACTGTAGAAGGCTTGCAGGACTGCTGTTCAGACTTTAAAACATAGTCACAGACTGATTCACTTCACTTTGATCTCATTTGGATTATTTCCATTGCCTGTGACAGAGACAGGTCATCCTTTCAGTTGACAGAACTATTATTTCATCTTTCACAAGCCAGCTTATTTAGAAAGATATTTTTATAATACCTTTGCCTAAAAAATTCTGATGATTGATTTTTTTTTTTTTTTTCTGGGAGCCAATAAATGAAAATTTTATTTTCATATTATATCTGCAATGAAAATCCCATTCTGCAGTATCACCATTAGGAGAATAGTTAATTACAAGATTTCTAACAAAATCAGTGTTTGAGGCAAATCTCTGAAGAGGAAACAAGGTTAGGTGGAGTTCTGCTGGAAGTCTTTTTATTTCACATGATGCTGAACATCAGACTAGAAAATCATTTTACTCTCATTATTAACTTTTGCAAGAGATGTTCTGCTTTCCATTGAGTTGTTTTCAAGTCAGTGAGGAAAAAAACATTACTTTATCAGCAGAGAAGGAGATGAAAAGAATTAAGGAAAATTTGATGAGGTGTAAACAAAGCAGCAGCTTGAGCTGGAGGGTGAACTGTAAGTTGCAACATGGTAGTGAGAAAATGAACAATTTGAAAAAATAGCTTAAAAATTGTTAAGCATGAAAACAAATAATGGCACATTTTTAAAGCTTATTTAAGCAATAAGCTAAAATGGTATTTAAGCGAAGATAACAAACAAAACTGCTTCAACCTTAAAGGCAAGGGCCTATGTTTTCAAATTCAGGCTAGTCAGATGTAACCTTGGTAACAGTTAAGGTAATAGTTGGCAGCAGCTGCAATGTGTTAGTAGTTACAGTTAAGGTAGTAGTTGCAGCTAAGATATTGGTTGTTCTAACTCCATGTTGAGACACAGGCAGGCACAGAACAGGCACATCATTGTATATTTTCCCTCAAACCACACATCTCAGCACCCCAAGGTCAGATCCTTACCATTTCTCTTCCTTCACCTTTCTACTGCACTGCCACCACCACCACCACCTCAGACAATTCTTCTAACCCTGCAAACCCTGTTCCGGTTCCTCAGCTTTGCATTTCACATCTTGAGCCTTTTCCAAAGACCCACACTGGCTTCAGTGGAATGCATTTTTGGGGTGGGGAATGTAGAATTACATTTCCCACATTTCAGAGAATTTCTTCAAGAAGCGAGAGAACTATTTTTCTTTCCTTGTTCAAGATCAAACTTTGCTTCTTACTGAATGCCAGAAAACCTTATTCTACACATTAACCTGGTGGAACACAGAGGTGCATGTACTCCCAATCAATCTGATCCTATAACATTGTGCTAAAAATCAAAATTTATTGAAAAAGGCTACACAGAAATGAACGTGATTTTTTGGTCTAGCACTAGATACTCAACTGGGAGGGGGTGATGGTAACTATAGTTTCAGCTCATAGGATTGCATTCCACTCAAATGACTGAATAACTTAAATACAGCTAGAGCTTTAAAAATAAAAATTGGAGCTACCTTCTCAAAGAGAAAGCAGTGAAAAAGTTATACTTTACTTTTACCTCCATATACTCTGTAACAAGATTT
Source organism: Heteronetta atricapilla (assembly GCA_011075105.1). Lineage (NCBI taxonomy): Eukaryota > Metazoa > Chordata > Aves > Anseriformes > Anatidae > Heteronetta > Heteronetta atricapilla. The sequence goes on along the minus strand of CM021731.1, from coordinate 122,381,220 downwards.
GTTCTTGTACAGTGGCATAATTTGGAGAACTTCAGTACAGTCTATGTATCGATGATAGGGTGCTTTTGAGAGATATGTAGGTTGGATCGCCTGTTAGGTTTTTGATTGAACTGAACTCCTACTCCTAGACAAATTCTCTGAAGTATTATATAAAAGATAGACAGTAGCACTGTGACACTCTCAGAAAAAAAAAAAAAAAAAAAAAAAAAAAAAAAAGTTAGCACCAACAGCTGCATTTACAAGTCTTATGAGGAGTGTCTGAGGGATCTGGGGTTGTTTAGCCTAGAGAAAAGGGGGCTCAGGGGAGACCTTATTGTCGTCTACAATTACCTTAAAGGAAGCTATAGTGAGGTGAGGAACAGGCTCTTCTCCCAAGCACCAAGTGATAAGATGAGGGGAAATGGCCTCAATTTGCGCTAAGGGAGGTTTAGGTTGAATTTTAGGGAAAATTTGTTTACTGAAAGAGTTGTGAGACATTGGAATAGGCTACCCAAGGAAGTGGTTGAGTCACCATCCCTGGAGGTCTTCAAAAATATGTAGATTTCAAACTTAGTAGCATGTTTTACTGGTGGACTTGTCAGTACTAGGTTAAAGGTTAGACTAGATGAACTTAAAGGCCTTTTCCAACCTGAATGATTCTATGATTTTACAGTCCTGAAAGTGTTTGAAAGTCTCACAGCTCACTTACCAGGCTGGGATTCACATGATGCTTCAGCAGAAGAATATAAAATTCTTAAACACATACCAGGCCAATACAGGAAATAGGGCATGACTTTTTCAGTACTTTTGCACAGGCACAGAGGCAGAACCCAAGTCGTTATGGGAAATATAAAGTTTAATCTTACATATTTTTGAACTGTGCTAATCAAATTCCATTTCATTCATTTTTTACATAAGTAGTAACCTTATCTGCAAAGGTATTTAAAAGTCAACTATCTCTTTGGGAGCCTTATTTCCTTTTGATTTCAGTTGGAACTGTTGTGTCTATATATATCTATCACCTCTGTGCTGAACAAGATCATGGCGCAGGTCCTCCTGGAAACTATACTAAGGTATATGGAAAGGTGATTAGTGACAGCCAATATGTCATTAGTAAGGGCAAATCATGCCTAACAAATTTGGCAGCCTTCTACAAGGGATTTTAGCATTGGTGGATAAGGGAAGAGCAACTGACATCATCCATGTGGACTTGTGCAAAACATTTGACACAGTGCCTCATTACGTCTGTCCTGGTTTCAGTTAGGACAGAGTTATTTTTCCTCCTAGTAGCTGGTAGAGTGCTATGTTTTGGATTAGGATGAGAAGAGTGTTGATAACATGCTGATGTTTTAATTGCTGCAGAGCAGTGCTTATACTAAGCCAAGGACTTTTTCAGCTCCTCGCTCTGTCCTGCCAGCGGGCAGGCTGGGGGGGCAGCAAGAGCTGGGAGGGGACAGCCCCAGGACAGCTGACCCAAACTGGCCAAAGGGGTATTCCATACCATCTGACGTCATGCTGAACAATATATAGGGGTGGCTAGCCGGGGTGGGGGGCCGGCTCTCGGGGTTGGGCTGGGCATCGGTCAGCAGGTGGTGAGCAATTGCATTGTGCATCACTTGTTTGTACATATTATTATTATTATTATTATTATTATTATTATTATTATTATTCTATCTTAATAAACTGTCTTTATCTCAACCCACGGGCTTCACTTTCCCGTTTCTCTCCCCCATCCCAGAGAGGGAGGAGGGAGGGTGAGCGAACGGCTGTGTGGTGTTTAGCTGCCAGACGGGTTAAACCACAACAGTCTTTTTGGCGCCCAGCGTGGGGCACGAAGGGTTGAGATAACAACAGATCTGACCAGAGTATGTTAAACTAAAATTGGTATAAGTATTACAGCTGCTTAATTGTTGCTAATCAGAATGTTGATTGCTTTAATCTCAGGTCTGCTGTGGCTGTATTCCAAACTGAATTTTATAGCACGTTACTTTCTGTATGTGATCCCTGTTGTGCTGTTTTACTTTTCCGGGCCCTGGTTTAAGATCATTATGGTACTGTGCGGTGTAATAATAGCTTACGAGACGATGAAATATCTAGCCACGACTTTAACTTGGTATTTGTACTCAACACTGTCGTCGACTCTGTACTTTGGAAACTATATCTCGGAAACCATTAGCAATTACACCTGCTGCATTTTTTCATCAGCGAGCCAGTCTGTGGAGGGGACAGGGGAATATATTTTTCCCTACTTGTTCACTCTCCCTCACTCCTTCAGCACCCTCTTATCCCCTGAGCTAGTTACGATAACTCTCCAAGATGTTGAATATCCTTGGGATACGCAGACCAGCGTGTTGTTGTTGTTATGTCTCTTGAATGCGCTTCAGGTTTTGTTTAAGGTTAAACAACTACTTAGGCATCTCATCCAGAGGTCTGCCCTGAGGCAGATCTCTGCTAGAGCTCCTACTCCAGCCCCTGCAGCCACTCCAGCTCCTGCTCCTGCAGCCGCTCCAGCTCCTGCAGATGCTCCTGCTCCCGCAGCTGCTCCAGCTCCTGCAGCCACTCCAGCTCCCGCAGCCGCTCCAGCTCCTGCAGCCACTCCAACTCCTGCAGCCGCTCCTGCTCCCGCAGCCGCTCCAGCTCCTGCAGCCACTCCAGCTCCTGCTCCCGCAGCCGCTCCAGCTCCTGCTCCCGCAGCCACTCCAGCTCCTGCTCCCGCAGCCGCTCCAGCCCCTGCAGCTGCTCCAGCCCCTGCAGCTGCTCCAGCCCCTGCAGCCGCTCCAGCTCCAGCCACTGCAGCCGCTCCAGCTCCTGTGGCTGGGCCAGAGAAACGATCTGTAGAGTGCAAGTTGGCCCTGCAGACTGTATTCCAAACCTGTGGCAGACCCTGTGGCTGGGCCAAAGAAACAAACTGTAGCAGTGCAAGTTGGCCCTGCAGAGTGTATTCCAACCCCTGTGGCAGACTCTGTGGCTGAGTCAGAGAGACAACCTGTAGCAGTACAAGCTGGCCCTGTAGACAAGGTGAAAAAATGGTATAGAGACTCAGGTCGTTTAGAACGCAGAGAAGACGAGGCTGGGCCATCAGGGATGCAGGACGATGAAGATGGGGATGTTGAAAAAACAACACTAGTTTCCCGAAGCCTATACCAGCGTGAGCTACGAGATATGTGAAAAGATTTTGGTCGCTGCATAGGTGAGCAGCTTGTCACCTGGCTGATCCGGTGCTGGGATACCAGAGCCAATTATGTGGATATAGACGGCAGGGAAGCCAGTCGGCTGGGATCCCTTGCTAGAGACGCAGGCATTGACAAAGCAATTGGAGAAGGAGTACGATCCTACAGCCTCTGGAGGCGCATCCTGTACGGTGTAAGGGAAAGGTATCCCTACAAGGAAGAACTCGTATGTCTGCCGGGCAAGTGTACCGCTATGGAGAAGGGAATCCAGTACCTGAGGGAATTAGCTGTACGGGAGGTGATTTATGCCAACCCAGACAATGGACAAGTACCCGTAGATCCAGATGAAATCAAGTGTACACGACCCATGTGGCGGAAGTTTGTAAGGAGTGCACCATCGTCATATGCCAGCTCATTGGCAGTAATGGCCTGGAAAGAGGATGACGAGCCCTCAGTGGGTGATGTGGTTAAACAACTCCGGCAGTACGAAGAAAGTCTGTCCTCTTCCCTACAGGCCTGCGTCTCGGCTGTAGATAAACTTTCTGAAAGCTTCCAGCAACTAAAAGAGAATACTCTGGAGAAACTTTCTGAAGAGGTCAAGCAACTAAAGGAGAAACTTTCTGAAGAGCAACTAAAGGAGAAACGTTCTGAAGAGGTCAAGCAACTAAAAGAAAATACCTTGGAGAAACTTTCTGAAGAGGTCCAGCAACTTAAAAAGAGTGTACTTTCCTCCACCCCTGTACAAACCAATGTCTCTGCTATTAGGGGTAAGCACTCATCCATGCAAGGAAGACGATATGGTGGATACACACCTCGTGCTATCCTGTGGTTTTACCTACGTGACCATGGAGAGGACATGAGAAAATGGGATGGAAAATCCACCGCGACCCTAGAGGCACGGGTACGTGAGTTGCAAAAGAAAACAAGCGGGAAAAAGGGGTTCTCTGAAAAGTTTGCTGCTCCAACTTCCAGCAGGCAGTCCCTTAAACACAGGAATGAAGATTCTGACCAGGATTAGAGGGGCCCTGCCTCTAGCCAGGGGGAGGAAAGGGACAATTGAGTTTATTGGACTGTGTGGATTCGATGGCCTGGCACGTCAGACGCACAGAAGTATAAAGCTTTAGTAGATACCGGTGCACAATGTACTCTAATGCCATCAAACTATGAAGGGCCAGAGCCCATCAGTATTCATGGAGTGACATGGGGATCCCAGCATTTGACTGTATTGGAGGCTGAAGGGAGACTAACTGGGAATGAGTGGCAAAAACACCGTATTGTGACTGGCCTGGATGCTCCGTGCATCCTTGGCATAGACTATCTTAGAAGAGGATATTTCAAGGACCCCAAAGGGTTCCGCTGGGCTTTTGGCATAGCTGCCTGAGAGACAGAGGGCATTAAACAGTTGTCTACCTTGCCTGGTCTCTCGGAGGACCCTTTTGTTGTGGGGTTGCTGAGGGTCGAAGAACAACAAGTGCCAATCGCCACTACAACTGTGCACCGGCAGCAATATTGCACCAACCGAGACTCCCTGATTCCCATCCATGAGCTAATTCGTCAACTGGAGAGCCAAGGAGTGATCAGTAAGACTCATTCACCTTTTAATAGTCCCATATGGCCAGTGCAAAAATCTAATGGTGAGTGGAGACTAACGGTGGACTATCGTGGCCTGAATGAAGTCACACCACCACTGAGTGCTGCAGTCCCGGATGTGCTAGAACTCCAGTATGAACTGGAATCAAAGGCAGCCAAGTGGTACGCCACAATTGATATCGCTAATGCGTTTTTCTCCATCCCTCTAGCAGCAGAGTGCAGGCCACAGTTTGCCTTTACTTGGAGGGGAGTCCAATTTATGTGCAATCGGCTGCCCCAGGGGTGGAAACATAGCCCTACCATTTGCCATGGACTGATCCAGTCTGTGCTGGAGCAGGGGGAAGCTACTGAACACCTTCAGTACATCGATGACATCATTGTGTGGGGTGGCACAGCAGAGGAAGTTTTTGAGAAAGGGAAGAAAATAATTCAAATCCGTCTGAAGGCTGGGTTTGCCATAAAACAAAATAAAGTTAAAGGACCTGCACGAGAGATCCAGTTTTTAGGAATAAAATGTCAAGATGGACGTCGTCAAATCCTAATGGATGCGATCAACAAAATAACAGCTATGTCTCCACCAACTAGCAAAAAGGAAACACAAACTTTCTTAGGTGTCGTGGGGTTTTGGAGAATGCACATTCCAAATTACAGTCTGATTGTAAACCCACTCTACCAAGTAACCCGTAAGAAGAATGATTTTGAATGGGGCCCTGAGCAACGACAAGCCTTTGAACAAATTAAGCAGGAAATAGTCCATGCAGTAGCCCTGGGGCCAGTCCGAACAGGACCAGATGTAAAGAATGTGCTCTACACCGCAGCCGGGGAGAATGGCCCCACCTGGAGCCTCTGGCAGAAAGAACCTGGGGAAACTCGAGGTCGACCCCTAGGGTTTTGGAGTCGGGGATACAGAGGATCTGAAGCCCGCTACACTCCAACCAAAAAGGAGATATTGGCAGCATATGAAGGAGTTTGATCTGCTTTGGAAGTGGTCGGTACTGAAGCACAGCTCCTCCTGGCACCCCGACTGCCAGTATTGGGCTGGATGTTCAAAGGAAGGGTCCCCTCTACACATCATGCAACTGATGCTACATGGAGCAAGTGGGTTGCACTGATTACCCAGCGGGCTCGAATAGGAAACCCCAGTCGTCCAGGAATCTTGGAAGTGATTATGGACTGGCCAGAAGGCAAATACTTTGGGATGTCATCAGAGGAGGAGGTGATCGTGCTGAAGAAGCCCCACTGTACAACGAGCTACCAGAAAGTGAGAGAAGATACGCCCTGTTCACCGATGGGTCCTGTCGAATTATGGGAAAGCATCGGAGATGGAAAGCTGCTGTGTGGAGTCCTACACGACAAGTTGCAGAAGCTGCTGAGGGAGAAGGTGAATCAAGTCAATTTGCAGAAGTGAAGGCCATCCAGCTGGCTTTAGATATTGCTGAACGAGAAAAGTGGCCAGTTCTCTACCTGTACACTGATTCGTGGATGGTAGCAAATGCCCTGTGGGGGTGGCTACAGCAATGGAAACAGAACAGCTGGCAGTGCGGGGGCAAACCCATCTGGGCTGCTGCGTTGTGGCAAGATATTGCTGCCCGGGTAGAGAACCTGGTTGTAAAGGTACGCCACGTAGATACTCATGTGCCCAAGAATCGGGCTACGGAAGAACATCAAAACAACCAGCAGGTGGATCAGGCTGCTAAGATTGAAGTGGCTGAGGTGAACCAGGACTGGCAACATAAGGGTGAATTATTTATAGCCCGATGGGCCCATGACACCTCAGGCCATCATGAAAGAGATGCAACATACAGATGGGCTCGTGATCGAGGGGTGGACCTGACCATGGACACTACAGCACAGGTTATTCATGATTGTGAAACATGTGCTGCAATCAAGCAAGCCAAACGGTCAAAGCCTCTTTGGTATGGAGGACGATGGCTGAAATATAAATATGGAGAGGCCTGGCAGATTGATTACATCACACTCCCTCAAACCCGCAACGGCAAGCGCTACGTACTTACAATGGTGGAAGCAATGACCGGATGGCTGGAAACATATCCTGTGCCCTATGCCACCGCCCGAAATACTATCCTGGGCCTTGAAAAACAAGTCCTGTGGTGACATGGCACCCCAGAAAGAATTGAGTCAGACAATGGGACTCATTTCCGAAACAACCTTATAGACACTTGGGCCAAAGAACACGGTATTGAGTGGGTGTATCACATTCCCTATCATGCACCAGCCTCCGGTAAAGTTGAGTGATACAATGGACTGTTAAAGACTACACTGAAAGCAATGGGTGCTGAGACATTCAGAAATTGGGATACACATTTGGCAAAGGCCACCTGGTTAGTCAATACTAGGGGATCTGCCAACCAAGCTGGACCAGCCCAATCAAACCTGCTACGCACAGTAGAAGGGGATAAAGTTCCTGTAGTGCATGTAAGAAACATGCTGGGTAAAACAGTCTGGGCTACTCCTGCCTCAGGAAAATGCAAACCCATCCGTGGGATTGTTTTTGCTCAAGGACCTGGATGCACTTGGTGGGTAATGCAAAAGAATGGGGAGGTCCGGTGTGTACCTCAAGGGGATTTAATACTGGGTGAGAATAGCCCATGAGTTGAGTTGTATTATGTTAATTATTATATAATACTGTGTGTCATTACTACCACAGGTGAAAATAGTGATTAACTAGAATGTATTGGAAAGAGTGTAATCTGAGCATGACATAAATGGTATGGAATAAGGGGTGGATATATGTCCTGGTTTCAGTTAGGACAGAGTTATTTTTCCTCCTAGTAGCTGGTAGAGTGCTATGTTTTGGATTAGGATGAGAAGAGTGTTGATAACATGCTGATGTTTTAATTGCTGCAGAGCAGTGCTTACACTAAGCCAAGGACTTTTTCAGCTCCTCGCTCTGTCCTGCCAGCGGGCAGGCTGGGGGTGCAGCAAGAGCTGGGAGGGGACAGCCCCAGGACAGCTGACCCAAACTGGCCAAAGGGGTATTCCGGACCATCTGACGTCATGATGAACAATATATAGGGGTGGCTAGCCGGGGTGGGGGGCTGGCTCTCGGGGTTGGGCTGGGCATCGGTCAATGGGTTGTGAGCAATTGCATTGTGCATCACTTGTTTGTACATATTATTATTATTATTATTATTATTATTATTATTATTATTTTTCTCTCTTAATAAACTGTCTTTATCTCAACCCACGGGCTTCACTTTCCCGTTTCTCTCCCCCATCCCAGAGAGGGAGGAGGGGGGAGGGTGAGCGAACGGCTGTGTGGTGTTTAGCTGCCGGCCGGGTTAAACCACAACAACGTCTTTGTTTCCAAATTGGAGAAATTGATTTAATGGATGGACCACTCGGTGAATAAGCAATTGGCTAGATGGTTACAATCCAAGAGTTGCAGTCAGTGATTAAATGTCCAGTTGGAAGCCGGTGATGAGTAGTGTTCCTCAGGGTTCTGTTACTGGGACTGATACTATATAACAGCTTTGTCAGTGGCATGAACAGTGGGATTGAGTGTGCCCTCAGAACGTCTGTAAATGACGCCAGGGTACATGGTGCAGTCAACATGCTAGAGGGAGGGAAGGAAGAATGGTCCCAGTCATTAGTTGCAGTCAGTTGTCCCAGCCAACATGGGTTCATGAGCGGTGGGTTCTGCTTAACAAATTTGATTTCCTTTTAAGATAAGATTACCCATCTAGCTGATCAAGGGAAGCCAGCTGATGTGATCTTTTTGGTCTTCAGCAAAGCTTTTGACAGTTTCCCATAGGATCCTACTGGACAAAATGTTCAGCATACAGCTAAACAAAAACATAATCCAATGGGTGAGCAATTGGCTGATGGGCAGTCCTCAAAGGAGTCACATCCAGCTGGCAGATCATCACTAGTGGGGTCCTCCAAAGCTCCATTTTAGAGCCTGTCCTCTTCAATGTTTTTATAAACGATTTGGATCTAGGACAAGAAAGTGTTTTGAGCAAATTTGCTGATGACACCAAATTTGGAGGAGTTGTAGACTATGTTGAGGGTGAAAAGGCCTTGCAGAGAGATCTGGACAGATTGGAGAGCCGGGCAATCACCAACTACATGAAGTTTAACAAGAGCAAGTGCTGAGTCCTGCACCTGGAATGGGGCAACCCTGGCTATATGTACAGACTGAGCGACGAGGCACTGGAGAGCAGCCCCACAGAGAGGGATCTGGGGGTCATGGTTGACAGCAAGTTGAATATGTGCCAGTAGAGTGTCCTGGCAGCCAGGAGAGCCAACTCTGTATCCTGGGGTGCATCAAGCACGGCATCGCTAGTTGGTCGAGGGCAGTGATTTTCACTCTCTCCTCTGTGCTGGTGCGGCCTCACCTCGAGTACTGTGTGCAGTTCTGGGCACCACAGTACAAAAAGAATGTAAAACTGTTGGAGAGTGTCCAGAGGAGGGTGATGAAGATGGTGAAGGGCTTAGAGGGGAAGACTTATGAGGAGTGGCTGAGGTCAGTTGGCCTGTTCAGCCTGGAGAAGAGGAGGCTGAGGGGGGACCTCATCACAGCCTAAAGCTTCCTCACGAAGGTGAGTGGAGAGGCAGATGCCAATCTATTTTCTTTAGTGACCAGTGATAGGATCCGTGGGAATGATTTCAAGCTGAGGCTGGGGAGGTTTAGGTTAGACATCAGGAAGAGGTTCTTCACCGAGAGGGTGGTTGCACACTGGAACAGGTTCCCCAGGGAAGTAGTCACTGCACCAAGCCTGACAGATTTTAAGAGTTTGGACTGTGCACTTTGTCACATGGTCTAAAATTTTGTGTAGACCTGTGTGGTTCCAGGAGCTGGACTCGATAATCCTTATGCGTCCCTTCCAACTTGGGATATTCTATGATTCTATAAGGGAGAAGGACTGATTCTCCCTGTGGAGAAGGACCTGGAAGTATTGGTTGATGACAAGCTCAACAAGAGACAGCAATGGGCACTTGAAGCTTAGAAAGACAACTGTATCCTGGGCTGCATCAAAAGTATACCCAAGCCTTTCTGCACATCACTAGGTAGTTCAGCATTTGGATGCTACACACTGAAGACTGACAGTGTAGTAGCAAAAGAAAGTTTAGAGATAAACACATTTACCTAGCCCAAAAGACTGAATGCTCTTGAAGCTGATGGGTCTCGTCTCCCAGACAACTGTCTGTAGTGTAACTCATTTTTCTCTCTGGACATATCTCCCCGTTTTTTGTAATAGTTAGCTAGTTCAAAAAGCTCTCAGTGATTTGCCACTGCCTGCAGTCCTGCTGAGGGATCTGATCTCAAAAGCAACCAGACACTTTCTCCTTTTATTCCATCAGTTGTGTAGCTAAGACAAGACTGAAACTTATTTAGCAATGAATTATAAAAAAGATTCAGAACATAATGGGAAGAAGATCACTAAGCGTATGCTTAGTAGACCCTTTTCTGAGAAACACACTTTCAAGTGTGAAAATCTTGAAATTACATAAATGTATTTTGCTTTTTAGTCAAAGGGTTAAATGTCTTAATATGGGATTGTCTTTGGAATTAATTTATTATAACATGCTATTTTCCCTCCCCTTTTTCCTGCACTCCAGTTCCTGAAATATAAATGATGATGCATGCAGCATAAATAGCTGTTACCATAGAAACAACTGTGCTAAGTAATCCCCAAGTATTTTTTTTCTTATTTTTTTCTTTTTTTTTTTCTTTTTTTTTTCTTTTCTTTTTAATATCTTACTTTGCACTTACATAAAGCTCCTAGTCTTCTTTAATTTGCAATCATTCTGGAAAGATTGTTCCCATTTACCATGAGTTTTTTTAATAACATAAAAATTTCTGTGTGTTTGGACTAACCTTCTGACCTTGTCCAATTTTCACTACTAGAAAGATAAACACTAACATTTTTTTCAGGAATGGAATTTGGTATCTGTGACATTGAAAATGACAGCCTTATGATAAACATTATACATTGTCATGATAATATTACTGACCTAAGCAAAGTGTTTTTCTTTCCTTTTTCCCCCACTGTAATTTGCCCTCTGTCCATGTCTTGCCATGCAAGTGTAAGAAAACAGAAGTATAGGTAAGTATGAATAAAGAAAAATGAAAATGCCAGGTAATTTTATTTATTTATTTATGCAAATGTAATGCATAGGTCTGTTTCATCAGAATCAGAAACCATGTTTCAGATGTGCTATCATGTTGCCAGATCCCTGTGCATAGGTCTAGAGCAAAATAATAAATGATAAACTTTCCTTGGAGATGATCCTCTCCTTGGTGTTCCCATGGCACGGGAGGGATCCCTATTTTCCAATAGCATTCACATTTTTTGAGCAGTGGTTATGGGCATTGGAAGAATGAGATACTTTACATGGCAAGTGGAGACATGAAGAAAGCCTGCTCTGAAGCGCAGTCTCATCTCTGGACTGTTTGCCTCTGAGCTGTTTCACATTTTAGACATAAAGCTACCATATCACATATCACAGTGCACAGCTTTCAAAATTTAAGAAGGAATTAGGATAAAATAGCCATTGAAAGAAAATGATAATGATGTGTGATTGGCAGAGATCTGCCTGTTTCACCATATCTAAATGGGCAATTCTATATACGTCCCATGTCTCACAAGTGCTGGGATGTTGGGGTACATGTACCCTGCAGCCATAAAAGACTACAGTGATTTTTAAGTGGTCCTGAGACTGCTGTTAGCAGCAGTTCTGTCTGATATAACACAAATTGTATACTACACTGCAGTCACCAAATTACCAGAAGCACAGACCGCAGATTCTGGAAAATTGAACTTTTCTGACAAAAAACAAAAAACAACAACAACAAAAAAGTAACTTCTGTTACATCTATTCCAAAGCCCTCTTGTTCACTTGCCTAGCAAAAATCAGAGGTAGTATTCAGTCTACATAGTTAAAGCAAGTAGTTGCTGTTACAAACTTCCACCTTGTGGAAGAACCTAATGTTCTTCACAGTCGGTAGTGCTACATGACTTTAGATCAGCTGAGTACTTATATAATAGAATCATAAAATCACATCTTGAGTTGGAAGGGGCCTGCAGTTGAGTCTAACTCCTGCGTCCCCACACAGGACTACCCAAAAATCAGACCCTATTCTGATAATACTGTACAAATGCTTCTTGAACACCAACAGGCTTTGTGCTGTGACCACTTCCCTGGGGAGCCTGTTCCAGTGCCGGACCACTCTCTCAGGTGAGTGGTCTCTCACCTTTTCTTAATATACAGCCTTAACCTCCCCTGTCAGATGAACGCATAATAGAGGGGTTTCTGTTCAACAGCCTGGCCCTTCAAAGGTGATACTTCATTTAAGTTAAGTAATTGTGGAGTTTACTGAGGCTTCCCCATCCACCAAAAGTTTCTAGCTACAGTGGGTTTTTGGCAGTTTTCTTCATGCATACTATTTAATTTAGTTGCAAAACAAATCCACATCATCATTTTATTTTCTGATTTGACATACAGAATTTAATTATAGTAACCATTCATCATTAATTACATAGTAGGTTTAGAAGACCTGATGCAGTTTATTAGATTTGGATATTTAACTACAGTGAAGTTAGTGGGTAATCATGTTTAAGAATATAAATCCTATAAAATACCAATTAATTTACATATACTTGCTGTTTCATTAATATAAGTGTTTGGATAGCTAAAAATGTATGGCATGGCAAATATTTTATTATGCAAAAAAAAAGAATAAAAATTGATGGTTTTTTGTTGTTGTTTTGTTGATTGGTTGTTTGGTGAGTTGATTTTTTTTTTTTTTTCCCATGTGAGAGAGAAGAGAACCTTTGTGAAGCTGTCAAAACACTATGACATTCTGAAGACAAAAAAAGAAGAAACCTCCAACCAAAAAAAAAAAAACCACAACTGTTCTTTACACACTTTCTTTAGGACTTAATGCACACTCTCATTCTTTTGTGTATGTATTTCATGACATAAAGATTGCATGCATAGTGCTATTTTGCTGTTTAGGTGCTGGTCATTAAAGGGGACAAAGTTACTGTCCCCTTAAAGAGACTGTCATCAGTCTCTTTATTTCCCCCTCTGCTGGCATAGATGCACAGGTATTTCTCCTGACCTAGTACGTCAAAACTATGTGGACTAGGAAAGCATTTATGATATGTGGACAAGGAAGCCATTTTAGAGATAACTTAGGTGAATCTAAGTAGGAAATTCCACCAGAATTTTATTCAGAAATGAAAAACACATAGGTTGTGCAGAGCTGCAGCTCCGTATGTGGACTGGTAACTGGATGGAGAACTGCAGGATGTCATCAGTATCCAAACTAGCAGTCTGGTTAAGCCAACTCAGAATCGATCTCATCACAGCAAATTCACAAAATTAAATGTGTTAGCTTCTGTTTACTGCGGTAATACTGTTTCTTCCATTCCCTGGTAACACTGAATCAGTTAGATGAATAATAGAAAATGTAGATAGAATATTCTAGAGATCTCACTGCCCTTTTCTCTATTATGCTGACAAAGATGAGTTAATTTATGGAGCTAAGTAGAATTTTTTCACAAAACTTTTTGTTGTTGTTGTTATTGGAAAATGAAATCTACTGAAGCTGAAACTTTTTAATTATTTTTTATTTAATTTTAATTTTATTTTGCTTTCAGAAAAAAAAAAAAAAGCTTTTTAAAATTGTGAAGTATTTTATTGAAGAAAAAAAAAATGTTTTCACCTTGACAAAATAAATATTAGATTGTGAAAATCTGATGTTATTTTTCATTTCAGAATGAAATTGTCATAATTAAATACTAGTAATTTATATTTTCTAAAGATAAAATTATTACTATTTCAGAGGAAGTAAGAACTTTTTTTTTAGCTGTGAATGTATGTCCACAAAATGTACATGTCCACAAAATGTATCCATGTCCACAAAACTTTTTCAATTCATGTTAAGTTTTTGCAAGCTCCAAAAGAATAAAAGTCTTGTTCAGGTATCCTTCTGTGTTTGTGAACAAACTGAGAACAGTTATTTAAGAGTGCAGTCACTGCGAATAGTAAAAAATATAACTTCAATATACCTTTGCATATTATATTTGAGGATGTCAATGCAACAATTCAGCTTGTGGTCTGAATTCTCTGTAACTTCAACAAGAGTGGGAAGCTGAACCTCTATTGTCTTAAGAAGATACACAATGATGATTAGCATTTGATTTAATTGTTTATTTGTTTATAAAAATGCTTCTTCATGGTAACCTAAACCCCGATGTTGTAGCAATTTCCATGGCAACTATGCATTTTTTTTGAATAAAAAATTTTGTAAAACAAAACCATACATAAATTATCAATAAATAAATTGTTGTTATCCTGGTTTCTAAGTCAAATTCTCTATAGTTTGTGTATCAGCTAGCAAACAAAATAATAAATTGACTGTTCTTTAACCAGACATACTACAAGAATATAGGAAAATGAAAAATAAATGGTTTTACTCAACCTTTTTATTCAGTAACATTACTGAGACAACTATCTATACTGCAGTTCTGATAATACATGACTGAAAGAATTCAGAAATAATGAGTCATTTCCTTAAAGTCACAAAGCTGATTTTTAAAATCTTGAGACAGAACAAGCAAATGACCAAACCAAGAAAAAACAAAGAACAAAAGTTATTATTATTTTAGTGTGAAAATATGTGGAAATATGTTGGAAATATGTGGAAATAAGGAAGGAAGGAAGGAAGGAAGGAAGGAAGGAAGGAAGGAAGGAAG
>CM021731.1:122335598-122366743 GCA_011075105.1 Heteronetta atricapilla | reverse complement strand
AAGGAAGGAAGGAAGGAAGGAAGGAAGGAAGGAAGGAAGGAAGGAAGGAAGGAAGGAAGGAAGGAAGACGAAAGTTGTTTCCTCCATATCCTACAATATTTCAATTTTGAGAGTGAAAATCTTGAAACACAAAATTTTGCCATTTGTTGGAATTTAATGTTTTGAGACTTCCATTTGAAAATATTTGAAATGTTGTCCCTGTGAATCAGAAGAAAATTTTTCCGTTAGGGATTTTTTTTTTGGCCAAAATTGCAAATCCATTCGTAACAGCTGCCAGACTCTCTAAAGCAGTCAGCAAGATTCCTGAGCAAATCAGCTCAGGAATTCCCATACATGTAGCTATACTGATCATAAATAGTCAAGAAAGAGATGTTATTGCTTGTTGTTACTGACTCCTCACATTGGTCCCTAATTTAATCATTGGGATTGTCTGCATAGCTTCTATCAAATAGCTATGATATATCAAATCATAGATTTCCGAATGGGTAGCAACTTACTATAAGTGCATAAAATCTCTGCTGTTATCTTCAGTAGAAAAACAAAAGAATGTTGTGTCTATAGCTCTTTGGTTATCTACATATGCAATTTTTCTTCATAAAGTCACAAAATTACCATTACTTATGAAAACAATGTAGTGTGCAAGAAAACATACATTTATAATTGATACTATTCAAGCCTTTTAATAAGAAACAGAATTTCCAGTTTACCACCATGATTAATCTCATTATCACAGTAGGGTATTTAATATGTATGTTTTAAAGTAAACTTCATTCTTTCTAGAGACAGAAGGCTGAACAAAAATCCTAACACATGCCATATTTAAAGTACAAGGTACAATTAGCAGTTGTATGCAGAGAAGACTATATCACAATCTATTTTGTGACTTGTTTTGTTTTTTTCAGTGACATATTTTGTCTATTCAAGAAGTTGAGTCATAATTAAAACACTCAAGCCAAACTCCAATTAATGGAGTTTTTGATGGTTTCAATTAATCTTCAGAATGTAGTTTATATATATATATATATGTATATATAACTTCATATTCATTTTTATTGCAAGTACATCCCTCCTGGAATATTTTGCAAGTCTTTCCAGATGGACTTATTAATAAAGTCTGAAGAAAAATTCCAAATATCTTATTTGCATTACATTGTTAGAAAATAGCTAGGGCAGTTAGAGTTATTTACAGATAAATGCTTTTGATTCTACTTCCCTTCCCACTATCATTGTCAAAATAACTTGTGAGCAAAACACTAGGAACAAAAACAATATGCTGTGTAGCTCAGTGAATATGCTGTGTTGGATGCCCAACTGAAATGTCATACCTCTTAAAAAATCATTTTCTTTTAAATACTTAAGATATAATGAGATAAGTATAAGAAGCATTCTTAATCTCTACACAAAGCAAAATATATACTTTTTGAGATGAGAAAGATTATTTTATAAAGTTTTAAAATATTATATAAAATTATTATAAAATAACATTCATTTATATTATATAAGCAATATTAAATTGTATTAAATATTGAAATAATATATATAAGCAAATATATATCTATTATAAATAAATAAAATATTATAAAATAATTTATAAAGTTTTAATATTTTCACAGTGCTTTCAAAAGATTTTAGAGTTCATTTGTATTGGGAAAACATCATTTCTGGTTCTAATTCTATATCAAAAATTACCTTAACATTCTTATTTGGTTTGTTTGTTTGTTTTTACAGTAAAATTTAAATAAAGTGGAATATTTCTTTTATACCATTAAAACAAACAAACAAAAACAAACAAACAAACAAACAAACAAACAACAACAACAAAAAACAGGACCTATCCTTCAATCTCTTAATAGTTGTTGGTCCTTGTTCCAGTAGAGCTACTGAGAAAAGCTTTTGTACTTCAAACTAGAAACTTATTTTTAAAACTGAACAATGGCATGGTATGTACCACCATTTCAAATGCACTTACAGACTCCTTAATGTCTTATTGAGCGCATCAGACTTCTGTCTTTGGTTCTGGAAAATAGAATGCTCTTAGGGTGTGTTTTCTGGACTTGTTGCATACCTTGCAGATCATTGCTACTTCACATAGAAATTGTTACTCTGCTGACCTGAGATACTGGTTACATTGTTTCAAGATACAGATAGAGTAAAGGCCTGATAGTTCAGTGTAGCAACCAATGGGACCTTTGTGAGTGATTTTACAGTGGCATTGAGACCATTGGCTGAACAGTTAAAAGTAGCACTCAGTGAAAATCTTTTAAAACCATCTCTACCATTTATCTTATGAAAATCTGCTAGGCACCTAAGCAGCGTTGCAAATCCCACCAGGCTTTTTTCTCCTTTAATGGAATTCAAAATATCTTTGTAGACCTGGAAAGCTCAAAGCTTCAGGCATTTTAATGGTTGAAATAATTGCTTAACTTATTCTCACATAGTGGTGCAACAGGTTACTCAATTGTGAATTGTCTTTACTGCCACTTCCTTAAAAAAAACACATAAGCCTGTGGGAGAAGGTAATCAAATGGTATGCATCATACATCAACATAAGAGTTTCTAAGTACTGGAAATACATTTACGTTTGTAGAGTATAGATATTTTTGGCAACATCCCTGTCTTATGCAAGAAATTGTGTTCAAGGATGATCATACAGGACCAAGAAAGAAATGAAGATGTAGACTGATTTTTTTTTGTTGTTGTTGTTGTTTGTTTTTGTTTCCATAAGACCTAGTGGAAATCTCTGTATCCTTGTGCTGAGTACAAATTGGCATTTCATATAATCATAGAATTATTTCAGTTGGAAAAGACCTGCAAGAAAATCAGGTCCAATCATCCATCTAAAACTACAAATCCACCACTAAACCATATCCCCAGCCAACACATTCATGTCTCTTAAATACCTCCAGGGATGTGACTTCACCACCTCCCCATGCAGCCTGTTCCAATGCCTAGCCATTCTCTCCATGATGAAATCCTTCCTGATATCCATTAAAAACATCCCCTTCCACAATCTGAGACCATTGCCTTGTGTCCTGTCATTTGTGACCTGGGAAAAGACACCAACACTCTCCTCACTGCAACCTCCCTCAAGATTGTTATACATAGCAATGAAGTCTCCCTTCAGCTTCTTCTTCTGTAGACTAAATAACTCTAGTTTCCTCAGCCACTCCTCATAACCCATGTTTTCTAGTCACTTCACCACCTTCATTATCTCCTCTGCACATGCCTGAGCAATTCAGTATCTTTCACTTAGTGAGAGGACCAAAACAGAACACAGTACTAAAGGTGTGGTCCCACCAGTGCAAAGTACAGAGGTACAATTACTTCCCTCGTGCTGCTGCTCACACTGTTTCTGATACATGGGGTTGTTATGACCCAAGTGCAGTACCTGGCATTTAGCTTTGTTTAATGTCATGTGACTGGACAAGGCCCATTGATCTAGCTTAGCTAGGTCCCTCTGCAGAGCTTTCCTATACTCAAGCAGGTCAACACTCCCACCCAACTTGGTGTCATCTGAAAACTTACTGTACTTGATTTCTTCATCAAGATCATTTATAAAAATGATAAAAAAAAAAAAAATGGTCCCAGTACTGATCCCTGGGGAACACCACTTGTGACTGGCCACCAACTGGATTTAATTCTGTTCACAGTGACCATTTGGGTCTGACCATCTAGCCAATTTTTACCCAGGGGACAGTACACCTATCCAAGCCATGAGCAGCTTGTTTCTCTAGGAGAATACTTTGGGACACAGTACTGAATGCCTTGCTAAAGTCCAAGTAAACAACATTCACAACCTTTCTCTCATCCAGTAAGTGGGTTGTCTCTTCATAGTTAGGCAGGATTTGACTTTCAAAAACCCATGCTGACTGGGTCTCATCACTTGGTTGTCCTGTATATACCATGTTACAGCACTCAGGATGATCTGCTTCATGACCTTCCATGGCACTTATTCAGACTGACAGGCCTATAATTCCGTGGATCCTCCTTCCTGTTCTTCCTGTAGATGAGAGTCACATTTGCCAACCTCCAGTCAGCTGGGACATTCTCATTTTCATTATGTGTTCTGTCATGACCAGAGCTGTTTTTCATGCAGTGACAAGCTATTCTGAATAGTGGTTTGAATTAGGCCTCTAAGTAATGCTGAAAAAAAAAAAAAAAAAAAAAAATATCACAAAAAAATACATGGTCATATTGAAAATATGCTTAGGTGTCTGAATTATAAAAAAGAATATGTTGTAGTTCATACTTTCACTTTGAGCTAAAAGTGTTATTTTCTTTAATATATATATATATATATATATATATCCAAGAAGCATTTGTAAATATACTGTTAGGTAGGTTTGAAATCTATGACTGGCTAGGTTTGCTTTTCAAGATTTCATCCATTGAGACAAGAAACAGACATCACAAAACATTTAATTGTATGTGTTTGTTTTGTTTTGTTTGTTTGTTTTTGCATATAGTCTAGACCTTTAGCATTCTACCTTAACATAATCCTTCGAGGAAGATTATTTCATGTAAAATTAAAGATAAATATGGTAATTAAATCTTCTCACAAAGTTATATGTAACTATCTAGTGTGAGTCTGTCTGAAAGGTCTAGTGTGAGCCAAAAATAATAATAATAATAATAATAATAATAATAATAATAATAATAAATTAATGCAATGTATTCCTAATGCTTCTTCTGAAATCTGCATTCTAAAATAAAAGACAAATTTGTCTGAAGGTGTGACATATCAGAGCTGAGTGAGACAGCTCTATTTGTACTGTCACTATCTGTCTCTCTTTTTTTACATGGCTCTTATTCAATGTAAGCAAATCTCAGTCCATAAAAAATTAAATTGCTACATTGCTATGTACTTCATTTACTGTGTCCTTCAATTTAATCAAGTAGTTTCAGCTGAATCAGGCATTAGAGATGGTCTTGTACCAACATTGTCATGCTCGGATTTTTGCTATTGCAGTGACTATGCTGTCAGCAGTCCTCATTGCAGCCCCTCCTTGGTGTATGTTTTGTGTCACAAATTTGTACTTACAAAAACCCCTATATTTAACTTTTCTCTGGACAGATCTGGTTCAGTTGCTCTCTCCTGCTCCTATACTAAGAGAAAATCTAATAAATCTTTACTTCAGCACTCATTAAAACAGAGATCAATTTGGTAAGCACCAGCATGGAAACAAATAGACACTTTATAGCTATTAATAAAGGAGGATAACTGCTGGCATTAGTCATGGCATTTAATTTCACCAAAGCAGCAGCTGGACAGTTTTCTTCCCTCAAGGTGATGATTTTCTGTGCTGCATTGTCACGCCCCATAGCTCACATTTTATAAATAGGCAAACCATGCTTTCAAATGAAAAGAACCCCCTCCCCACCAAAAAAAAAAAAAAAAAAAAAAAAAAAGTATTAAACAAAACCCATCAACAATCCAACAATCCTCTGCTCCTTCCCTGACAACATGTTGAAAATGCTTGTTTTACAACTAACAATATCCATATAAATAAAAGATTGAAAGAAAACAATGTCTAACAGTTTGAAAGAATCGCCACAATGCTAGTCTATGTCACAATAAATGTGCTTTTCTTTTTCTGAGAAGCATATGCTTTGCTTTGTGTTTTTTCTTTTATTATTTTCTCTCAAAAATAGTTTGCTAATCTGCTCAGAACATAATGATAATTGCAGAAGAACATAAAAATCAAAAGATGAGAATCTAAAGAGAGAAATGAAAACAGCTTGATGAGTCAGTAGCCCATATTGTATGTCTGGAAGACAGAAAGACATTTGCCTTTATTCCCACTTAAATTCACTGTTGTCAGTGCAAAACTAACTGTTCCAGGCACTGCTCCATCTCCTTACTAAAGCCATAATCGTTGATAATGATCACAATACAAGGGCAGAACCTGCTTTGTATATTGTCAGACTAGGTTATATCCAGATGATCATGTGGAGTTAGGAAGCTGCTTGCATGACCAATAGATACAAAATGAGAGATCATCATGGAAAATTTTTGGTCATGATTCCTCACTTTTTGGATTCCTCCACAAAGTGAGGAATCATAACCAAATGGTGATTATCATACCAAAAAAAGCAGGAGGAATGGATGTGTTTCAGCCTGTTTTCACTGCTGAGGCTAAACTGATAAATGGAAAAAATAAATAAATAAATAAAATAAAAAAGGCTTACACTTGGACAAATATGAGGAGATTAAAAAGAACAGAACTTCTCAATGTGTGATGAATTTTAAGAAACAGTGTCAGCATCTAACTTGGTGTTTCAGAACAACAGAATCTGGATATATATTCCAGCCATAGCCTAGATTCAGATCCTTGCTCAGCTCCATACTCCATAACCTGTCTTCATAAAAGTCCTAATATATTTGTTCTACCTTTGCCTTGGAATGATGCGACTTATTTCTCATTTTTTATTTTTTTTTTTATGTATCAAGCATCCCCACTGTCAAATGAACAAACACTCTTTTAAGTTTTAAAATTATAAATTCAAAGATATTGAAAAGAAATGTATAATGTATAATGTTCTTCATTTATCTTTAAACATTACAAAACAAAAGGCCATAGAAACATCTAGGGCAAAGTCTTGAAGGGTTGCTAAAAGAAGTGTACCTGTTACAAACTATGATATTGTTTTCTTAGAGCTTTTGACTATTACTCTGACTTAAATTGTCTTTGATCTATATAGTAAGGAAAACATGGATATTGACTTTGAGATTTTCCCACCACTGTGCTCATCAAAGGGACGTTAATTACCATTTAACATTTGTTTTTGTTTTTCATGGACTTAATTCAAGTCTGGCTATAATTAGCAGCATTTACTTGCATTTTCAAGATTTTTAGAGGAAATAAAAGACAGCAAGGTTAAATGTGACTGTCCTGGTTTCAGTTGGGACAGAGTTGTTTTTCCTCCTAATGGCTGGTGAGGTACTATGTTTTGGATTGGGATGAGAAGAGTGCTGATAACATGCTGATGTTTTAATTGCTGCAGAGCAATGCTTACACTAAGCCAAGGACTTTTCAGCTCCTCACTCTGTCCTGCCAGCAGGCAGGCTGGGGGTACAGCAAGAGCTGGGAGGGGACAGCCCCAGGACAGCTGACCCAAACTGGCCAAAGGGGTATTCCATACCATCTGACGTCATGCTGAACAATATATAGGGGTGGCTAGCCAGGGTGGGGGGCCGGCTTGGGGTTGGGCTGGGCATCGGTCAGCAGGCGGTGAGCAATTGCATTGTGCATCACTTGTTTGTACATATTATTATTATTATTATTATTATTATTATTATTATTATTTTCTATCTTAATAAACTGTCTTTATCTCAACCCACAGGCTTCACTTTCCCGTTTCTCTCCCCCATCCCAGAGAGGGAGCGGGGAGGGTGAGCAAACGGCTGTGTGGTGTTTAGCTGCCGGCCGGGTTAAACCACCGCAATGACCATAAGCCAATGCTGATTTAGACTGTTCAGCTTATGTAGATATTGCTATCACTTCAAGAGATATTGGCAACATTAAAGGAAAAGTTTGGATATAACACATTTTTCTATTGAAAAAAAAAAAATGTTACAATATTACTAGTAAAATGACCATGTATTTGAAATGATTGAAATGGCCATCACTTAAACAGAAATCTGAAAGAGTGTAAGTTTGAAATAATTTTGTCTCTTGGACCACTAAATACAGTCCTGAGGAGCTGATTAAATCAAATATCTATAACAGATACAAGGATCTTCATTAATTTTAATGATGCAATGATTTTTGTGGGTAAAGTTATTAAAGCAGAAATCCAGAATGCTTTGTGTGAAATTAACCCTGCTTCCCCTCTCTCTCTCTCTCTATATATATACATATATAAAGATAAAGCTTAATTAGATCTATTATTATTATTATTATTATTATTATTTCAGGGATTTTTTGGAATAATTTATCTAAACCATCACAGAAGCAATGAGAAGATGGGAAGCACAGTCTGCATTTATATAAAAAAAATTCTCATGCTATGTCAATTTTGTATAAAAGAGGCTTCATTCTATCAGCACATGGTGCTGTACTTATGAATAAAACATTTCAATTAGAGGAAATGAATCATAAGTCTTCACTATTTGTTTAACTTGAATAATGTGTTATTCAAGATGACCTACAAAATCACAATTACTTTGTGGATAACCTATTCTATTTCTTTATTGTTTAAAAGTAAATTTATTGGTCCAGATAGCATCCCTAGGAACAAATTGTATGTATATAGTCAGTTTTTAATAGTCATATAATAGATGTTTACATTATCATCACAATCAAAAGGATTTCAAACCCTGAGTAAACCATTATCACTTCTATACTTTTGTGTGGCAGCTATATATAGGACAGTACTGGAATCGTTGTGATTTGGTTGGCATATAATCACTTATAGCAATCAAGTAGATGAAGGTTTATACCCCTCTCTTTATGTGAATACTAGAAATTATCAGAAGGAGTATTCTACAGTTTTAGGGTATGTTGTTCTGAATGTAATATTAAGATTGTTATTGAATGAATGTGTAAGATGCTCACATAAAGGTAAGAAAAAATATTTCTATTATATCACTTGTTTTCAGCTTTGATAGGCTGAATAGGTCTTCCACAACTCCCTGGGATGATGTAACATCAAGAGATCTGGCTAAAATACAAAGCTCTAAAAGGAAGCATACTGTCCAAAATACTGATATGCTACAAAAGGCTTCCTTTTGACAATTTGGTGATCCTGGTCTCATCCATTCTACACTGACATTGTCTTTTACCAAATCCACAGCATTAACAAAAACATTCAGAGTATAACAATTTTGAATGTGTCACAAATTACGCAAGATTTAAAAAGGAAGTATGTTTAACTTAATTCCCATTCTATGCAAGTCACAGACTGTATATAACTTTTAAGATTGTTTTCAGTGTTCTGAAGGTTGCATGCATATGTAGTTCTCACTTCTTATGTGATGGCTGGTGTAAATCTGCAGTCATTAAATACAATGGATTCTCCTAAATCCTGATATATCCATGGTGAGTGTCTTCTTATTGACATTGGTTTAGGCCCATGATTAATACTTCTTTGCAAAGGAAATATCTCATCATCATCATCATTATTACTTAATAATTACTTTTACTAGTCACCTTTAATTTAGAAAATGAGTAAAGAAAGGATTATCTTATAGTTAATACCTCTCCATATATTACATCCAGTCGTATATGACAATACCTCTTGTAGCAGCATTTTATCAAAAACAGGGAACAGATGTTTATGTGTGTGTGTTGAGGTTGAAGGGATCACGGAGAAGGATTATTTTAAAAGGATGGCCATAATTTTGCTGAATGCTGGAAAATAATCCTGTGGAACTTCAAGGAAGACAAAGGAGGTGTAGCATTCCTAAGCATTGCAATGTCTGTATATCTAACAGTGCAAATGTATTTTTTATTAATGTCACTAAGTTACAGAACTTTCTACTTCCAAAGTTCCCCAGGGGAAACAAAACAAAACAAAGAACAATATATGAAGCATTTATTTATGATTCATATTAACTCTATAAATCATTTTAAAATTTCTAAACTCAGAAAAAAAATACAAAAAAACAAACCCATATTAGTTGTCTGAAGATTTTCTGTAACATATAACACTTATGGTGAAAAACAAATTGAATATGTCTTAGATATAACACCATGATCAAGAATTTGGTAGGCTTAACTGACATAAATCAACATATTTCCCGTGCTCCCATGAAAGGAGGAACATTTCAAGACTTCTGTTAAAGATCAGTCCAAACAGGCTTATCTTTTTTCAGAGAAACTATTTGCTTTACTATTTTCCTCTCCAGTTTATAAAAAATGAGATAGAATAGAACACAGATTAGCTCCAAAATTGGAGTGATGTTTCTAAAATTGGAACATTTTTTAAAAAACATTTTCTCACTATATTTTGATTTAATGTTCATAAATTTATGACACACTCATCCTTTAAGTTTGAACAATGTTTGCTTCTGTTCTATTTCCTGTTATTTAAGAAATATTGTTGAAATTAGTACTTAGGAAATATAATGGTTTCTGCATGGGATAGCAAGAAAACACTGTCACAGAAGCACTTCTAACATATTTTTTTATTATTCTTCTTATTTTTTTTTTTTTTCAGGGGCAAAAATGTTTGATAGATTGGGGATGAATCGTGAAGTGATAGTTATATTCTCTTATTAGCAGATTTGCCAGATTGTGGAACAGCCTTAGCAAATGTAAAACAAAAGAGAAATCTATTCTCATGTGAGATTTTTTTTTTTTTTTTTAAGTGTCAACTATGGGAAGTTAGTTTTCCATCCATTGGAAATTTGATACAATAAATATCTGACAAATTGCTGCTACTTCAGGATTAAGAAATCAAAGAAAATCTTTGTAAGCATATTTTTATTAAATCTTTAAAATACTTGTTTGTAATAATTTTTAGAAACATTCCTATATATTTAATGAGGAAATATATATTCATATTTCAGCAGATAAGGGTATTTTTAAAGACACAATACTTGCTTCAAGTTGATCTAAGTAATAATTATATAAGAATTAATGTCCCTGTCATTTAGAGTTAGGAGGACTTTATAGCATCTCCAGTAAAACACCTAAATTTAAAACAAGGAGAATAGAGTGTTTTAAAGGAAAATAAATAATAGAAAGAAATGGGAGTGAAGTACTTTGCAAATATGTAATAAAATATATATATTTTAAAGCTACAAGTGGTGGATCTTCTACCCTATTTTTCACTATTATTTAGCATACTTTTCATTATTTACTATTTTTTCCATTTGAAATTCATACAGAATATCAATTTTCTTGATTTCACTCATTATTTGTAGGCACATGTCTATAAGATGAGAAATTAGAGTTGCTAAACACTTCACCAGCTGCTCATGAAAGAGTTATGAGATGTGGACATTGTTTTATGTTAGTGAACTAGATATTCAAGAGCAAAGGACCAGTCTCTTAACAGAATTTCTGTAAATCAAAATCTAACTAAAATAACTATATTGTAATCCTATTTACAGAAAATACTTAATTGTGCAGACATTTTTATTCACTATAGCTCTTGAATGCATATTTAAAATTGTTCTTAGGTTCAACTGGCTTCATTAGGGCAAAGCAGATATTTAAACTGATTCATGCAGTAGAAATTCTATTTAAAACAGGCCTTTAAGTCAATTCCCTCTAACATCTTTCAAGTGATTTTGTGATTTCTATTACAAATTCAGTCTGCAAAATTTTCATTAAATTGTTATATTTATTATATTTTATTATTATATATTAAAATACCTCCATATTATGACTTTCTTCATTATGTGTTTGTTTGTTTGTTTGAGAGCCATTCCTTTTGGAAGTCTTAAACTTGTCCTGAAATCTGAAAAGGACTGCTGCAGTTTTAGATCCACATGTATTACACCTTAGTTCTGTTACATACTTTGCTTATATATCCTGAAATATAACTATAATATGATATGAAGAGCCATAACATTCCTTCTTCAGAGATTTATTGCATGGATCTGTAAGAGATGCAACAGTCTTTGCCAAACGGTGTTTCTATTTGTATAGAAATGAACGACCCTCTTCTATGAGGTAGCAGAAGCAAGGATGTTAATGAGATTTATGGTTAGAAATCATAAAGCAAGCAAAAGAGGTATAAATCATATAGGTTTGATTTTGCTCAAAATAGTTCTTTAATTGATAGTTTGTGGCAGAAAAATACATATTTGCCACTAGGAGAAACCCTAGTAGTCCACATGCCCTGTTAACTCTTCTAGAAGAGCTAATAGACTAAAATTGCAACAGATTATTATTTTATTATTATTATCTTTTGTCTCTCAGCAATTGTGGAAAGCTCATACTTGGTTAGAACCTACAGCACCACACAGAAATGAAGCCACCCTGACCTTCTATCAGTAGAATATTGAATATACTTGTGCTAAATTTTCCAGAGGGTAATTAGAAAGGAACTGTGTCAGTTACTTGCCTCTGATTTATCTTGCTGAAGCAAATTAGGTATAGATAGCACCTGCTCAATTATAATTCTGTAGCTATGTAACTATTAGCCCTTCTTATTCTATAATTATTTTGAAAGATTTCCCTGCATAAATTCCTCATAATAAAGAAAGACCTAGTCATGGTTACTTCTTCATAATCATTCACTGCAAAAGGAATAAAACAAAGCCATTGTAACAATTCATGTCAGTATTAATTACTCTTTTAACCTTGGTGACTTAACCTTACCCGTCACTCAGCATTATGCACTCTTTCTAATTCATCATCTTTTTATTGACTAACTTTTCATCCAGGAAATGGAACACTGATAAATGCATTAAAAATATAATAAAAATATAATTTTGAATAGAAGTTATATCTGCAACATGGTCATAATAGTGACTAACCTATCACAGGAAAGAAACCATGCCTCTGAGACATGTAGATGAGTCAATTAAAATGATTTATCCATTAGTCAATCTAATGGATATTTAGTAAATAAATAAGTTTTCTTTATGATGAATTGGAAGTATTGCACCTTAAAGGAGTACTAATTATTTAAGGACAGTGAAACTGCAATAAAAATATTGACAAAAAGCATATACATTTTATCACAAAGCATTGACTGTTGCTAACAGTTATATTTCTTTGAAAGTCTTGTACATGAAGTGGAAAGAGTAGTGACATTTTCCCTCTAAAGTCTGTAAAAAAGCCAGATCTTTCAGCGGTTTCATTATTTTTTGTTTGTTTGTTTGTTTGATGTTAATAACCAAAATGGAGTTCAGAGATGAGTGACAGAGCTGAAATTAGCTTACTACACTCATTGGGCCCAATATGTTCTCACCAAATGCAATTACACTTCTGTGTTCATTTACCTAAGTGGGTAAACTTGCCTACAGCAAGGAAGGCCAGACCTCAAACAATCATACATACAGATTTTAAAATCACTATTCAAAATTAACATTGTTCTGTAAAAATAGAAAATCTAAGAATCTAAATGAAAAATTGTAAAGAAGGGAGTATAAAACTTCATCAAAATGCACTTGAAAGCCATGAATTCTTAAAGGCCTAAACATGTTTCTGGCAGCATATTCTCTGGTGTTTTGGACAAATATTTTGAGTTAATTAAACCTTCTGGAAAACAAAAGATAATGATTTTTTTTTTTTTTTCCTACTCTCTGAAAGTGTTGTAAAGTGCAATGAAGTCCAAATGATTATAAATATCTATAGGATATAGTAATAAGTAAATTCCCCCAATATATATTGCTAGAACATAAAATTTAACTATCTTTCAAAGTCTACACACAGAAAAGTTTAACATATTCTTGAAACTGTTTATTTTTCTTTATGCAGCATCACCATTTTTCTTATTTGCACTAAATGCTTTGTCTTCCAAAAGAGCATTTGCATGTTTCATTTGCAAAATTAATGATTCTGTTGAAATTTGATGATTAATTTAGACTTTTGGTAACTATTTTCCTCCAACAGAAAGGCCTCTTTAGTGGAGGTCTAAAAATGTTTAATTATTTCAAATTTATAATTAAATATATAGCTGAATATAGGATAAAAATAATAAAAGGGCAACTGAAACACATTTTTAGAGTATTTTTCACATAGAGAATGTAGTTGAAATCCAAATGAAAAGTAGAGATTTGACAAAAAATATTTTTTTATTATTATTTTTTTTTTTTCTCAATGCAAGTGTATTTCATCAGGTATTCTTTAGTAAATTGTCTTTACCACAAACTCACTTTTAACATTCAACTTGTATACTACAGATGACATGAGCTACTTTTTCAGATGTTTTTTAACTGTAGTTTTTGTTACCTAGTGTACAAACTGCCTTTGTTGTATTCTGAATCTTTTTTTTTTTCTCCTGCAATATTTATTATCAGCACCTAAGAAAGGGCTAATAGAAGATATGCAGATAAATATTTGTCCTGAAATTCAAATTCGCTCTTGGCCTTTTTTTTTCTATTTTATTCTTCTATGTCAGAGTTTGCATTTTCTATTTTTTTCTCTTTCGCTTATCTTTGGCTTATTTTTTTTAATCTTTTTCTGATGTAATATACCTTCCATTTTTTTCTCTCTCTCTCTTTTTTTTTTTTTTTTCCTGTAATATTGGAAAACTCATACCTATCTTCCTGAGTTGCTCATAACATCATTCTGAAAGTTAAAAAAAAGCACTTCTGATCAAAAAAAGCAAAGGTGAAGAGAACGATTCCTTGCTGCTTTTCCTTTCTTGCTTGTAACCTCTTTTCTTCTCTGGTCCAGTGAATGTGTTTCACCATGGTGTTGCAATTTTGAAGAAAAATCTTTGTCACAAGACAGTCTAGTTTGTGAATAGAGGTTTTCTCTGATACTCTTTGGCTTTCCTGTTTCATGTGTTAAGTGTAGTCTTTCTGTTCAGTCAGTATAACCTCAGGCATGCTCTGAAAATGAACTTCCAAAAGAAGCTGTGTTACTTAAATTTAAGATGTCTCAAACTGTGAATATTATGACTCTGTTGTCTGCCATAAACTGTGTCATCAAATCCCCTCCTCAGCTAACAAATTTCCTGAGTAATATGATATTCAGTCATTCATCTCTATTCACCATATTCTGTAACAGAGGATACAGAATCTTCCTCCCTTCCTCCCTCTTTTGACTAGGCAAAGAGAAAATGGAATTGGGATCACCTGTCCAGATAGGGGAGACACTGATTTTTTGTCTTTGGTCTGCCTCATTCAAAATTATAGATTTTGAATGAAAAAAATTACAGTGATATGAGCAGATAGATGATACAAATATGCACACTGAACTACCAGCTGACCCCATTTTCTTCTGACGGAAAAAAATAGACTCCTCAACACATCATTATGACTGTTAAAATGCCATAGTCACAAAAATATGAAAACAGTTTAGCTGCAAGATAAAAATAACAATCTTTTAGGCCCTGGGAGCATCTTCTGCACCTGTCCCTGCTGGGCTTCCCTCACCTGCCCATCTGCCCAGGCTCGCATGTCAGGTCCAGGGCTATAAGCCCTGGACCTGTCAGCCTCAGAACTGGAGCAGGGCTGGCACCAGTTCTACACAGCCCTGCCCTGCCTGGCTATGCCGCCCTCCCCAGCCAGGGCCACCATGACTGACCTAACTCTGGAGTTGTGTACAACATAAGTGCAGTTTTTCAGTAGCAATTTTATAAAAGCTTAGAACAGTTTTACTTAAATTACTCTAAGTGTGTAAGGGAATGTAAAATTTAAAACAACATCAACAAACAAAAAAACTTTAAAAGCTGCTAAAAACAAATGAGACCTCAGATGTGTGCAATATTCCTAGACAGCATGCATTCAGGAAGCTGGTGATGCTCCTTACTCACCAAGCTCCTGCTGTGGGGCCTGGAAAGTGCCTTCTCACTCAAATCTGATGGATCCTTTCCCTTCCCCTGACTTGCCTTTCTCCACAAAGAAAACATCATGTGGGTTTCCTTAGCCAAACAACTGATAAAACTTATTAGTAAAACAAAAGCTCCAAACAGATGTATTTACAATGATAACATTTAACTTATTTTTTTTTTGGGGGGGGGGGGGCGGGGGGGGGTCCTTCCCTTTCCTTCCCTTTCCTTCCCTTTCCTTCCCTTTCCTTCACTTTCCTTCACTTTCCTTCCCTTTCCCCTAACTGTTTGCACTTGAAGTTACAGAAAGGGATACAAATATTTTTTAGCAGCCCATAAGAGTATGTCAGAGGCTTTCTGGTAGCTATAAAATCTGTGGTGCCAGTAAATAAAATAAATATCCATGTGGACCCTATGACATAGCTGATAATATATTAAAATCAGATGGATGAGGCAAGTCTCTTCCATTTGTCTTAAAATTGTTAGAATAAGTAAAGGTGAAGTGCAAGCATCACCTAATGTTTTTGTACATATATTACTACCATTCTATTAAACTGTCCACTGAAAATCAAGCATGTTTTCCTTTAGTAATAACCTGCACAACCTTCTAAGGATTTTAAAGAACATATTATATATATTTTTATCATCGTGGACAATGATTGATATGCTTTCTAATGGAAAGAGATCTCCTACATCTCTAATTCCTCTCCACAATACTGTGCACAGTGATGTGTACATCTATGTGAAAAGGAAAGTTTATGCGTAAGTCTACACATGTGAGAAAGGCTTCTAGAAAGGGTAGATTTAGATTAGGTATTTGGAATAAATACTTACTATGAGGGTGGTGAGGTGCTGGAACATGTTCCCCAGAGAAGTTGTGGAAGTTCCATCCCTGGAAGTGTTCGTGGACTGGCTGGGTGGGGCTTTGAGCAACCTGGTCTAATGGAAGGGGTGGTGGAAGGGTGCTGGTGGAAGGGGGAGGGCCTTGTAATTAGATGATTTTAAGGTCCCTCCTAATCCAAACCATTACATGATTCCATGATTCTGGATAAATCCACTGGTCCCAGACCAGTGAAGAAAATAAATAAATAAAAATAAAAATAAAAAAATAAATAGATAAATGAAAAGGGAGACTAAGTCCTTAATTTTGTCATATTTTAAAATTGCAAGAAAAGTTCTGAGCTGAAGTTTAAATTCCTAACAGATTTAAATTCCTAACAGATAATTTATATTACTAGTATTGGATTTTTGTTGGAGTGGGAGACAGTCCCGGAGTAACAGAATCACAGAATCACAGAATTTCTAGGTTGGAAGAGACCTCAAGATCATCGAGTCCAACCTCTGACCTAACCCTAACAGTCCCCACTAAACCATATCCCTAAGCTCTACATCTAAACGTCTTTTAAAGACCTCCAGGGATGGTGACTCCACCACCTCCCTGGGCAGCCTGTTCCAGTGCCTAACAACCCTTTCAGTAAAGAAGTTCTTCCTAACATCTAACCTAAAAATCCCCTGGTGCAACTTAAGCCCATTCCCCCTCGTCCTGTCACCAGGCACGTGGGAGAACAGACCAACCCCCACCTCGCTACAGCCTCCTTTGTATCTGTAGAGAGCGATAAGGTCGCCCCTGAGCCTCCTCTTCTCCAGGCTAACAATGCAACCTCGATGCAAGTATAATCGTTCTCCATTTATTGCAAGTTTTAACAAAGAATATATAGGCTACTAACAACAACACGCGCTGACAACAACTTATGATTGGTCTAACTTCTCTGTACTTATATCTCTAGCACTAATATAATTGGTACAATGGTGTAGTTCACACGGAGTAATGTTGCCTCTCCTCCTGCACATAGTTCCGCATATTCTAGTCATAACATCACTCAAGGTCATCAGCCCTGGGCCTACATTATCTTCATGGTCCTTCAAAGCCTGAGTTGCTCATTATAATTAAATCATCACCCTTCTCACTTAAACATAGCTCCATGGATTTTTCTTTATTTGTTAACTATAAAGGCATTTTGAAGGAGAAGAGAGATCAATAATGTGCACAAGAAGATCAATAATGTGCACAAAAAGAACAAAAAAGAGGAGGTATACAAATGGGAAAAATATCCTAAAATTCAAACTATTCTTTTTTTTTTTTTTTTTTTTTTTTTCACTGAAGACAAGAATTCAGCTTTAGAACATAAAAATACTATAAAGTGCTTACATATTTCCCAGTCCACGCATAACTACTAGAACTCCCTCCAAAGTTTCACTATAAAACTATAAGAGAATCTGTGGTGAATTGTCCTTCAGTCTGCTTATGTCAGGACAGAAAGAGGATCCATTATCCAGGAGGACAGTACTAATATACTACTGAACACAGAAATCTAAATAATCATTTAATTGACTATTGTTGTAAAAACATGTTCAATTCATCTGTTTATGACAGATGTTCATCTGACTTCCTGAGATCTGTAGGTGAAAGGTGGGTTGAAGATCTCTGGGTAAGAGAGATTCAGCCTGTTTTGGCAGAAGACTATAGTAGCTGTTGAATAGAGATAGTAACTTCAGGGCCTATACAAACAGATGAAATTTATTGAATTTGACATATTTAATAACAGGAACCTTTGTTTGTTGGCCTTACAGTTATTGAAGTCCTTAACTACATAAACTTTCCATTGGCCGTTCTCATTTTATTTCTACAATTTTAAATGCAAATTGTTGAAACAGGAAAAATCTGTAAGGAGTCTTATGAAGAGTCTAATGAATCAAGTCAAGTGTGCCTGAGGAAAAATGAATGTCCTCTGTATTAGCATTTTTTTGACAAGAAACTCTAAGAGCACAAAAGGGATATTAACAAGAACAAAAATCTTTGTTTTTGTTTTTGCTTTTCTCTTTTGTTCTGATTTTTTTTTTTTCCCTGTGCTATTTACCAGACTTTTGCATACTTAGAAGAACTTTGGAATTTATTAAAACAGATATTACTCTTCAGCTATTAATAAAAGAGAGAAGGGATGGCAACAGTGATTTCTTCCTTTCCAGTGACTTTAGTACAGTTGGTGACATTACTATAGTATTCCAAGCACTTAGGTGTTGTGAGATAACACTAAATAATTTAAATAAGAATATCAATAAACTTTTTTTTTTTTTAATCGATCACCTCAGTGAAAATATAATTACAATTGATTGTGTCAGGTGTAGACAAAGTTTTATGAAAAAAAAAAAAAATCAGAATATATATCAGCTGTAGTCCATCTTTTCAACTCAATGTACCAGTCAAAACTTATTTTCTGGAAAGCCAGATAAATGGAATCTACTAGGAAGATATTTGAAAGCACAATTAAATTAAATTAAACTAAATTAAATTAAATTATGCTATTGAATTTTTAGTAAGGTATATACACAATACGTGAAATGTTGAACGTTTATGTTGTCATATCTTTGTTGAAACCCAAGGTAATTATTTCTAAAATTATGTTCATCTTGAAATGAGTAGAATTGGAAAATTATCTTATTATATTTTGAGAGAAAAAAATATTTTTTTCTTTAGATGAAAAGTGTATGTAATTCACAAGGGATCATAGTGATGGTGCTTGAAATAATGGTGTTTTGTGTTTTTTTTTTTTTTTGTTTTTATTTTATTTATTTATTTATTTTTTAGCATTTCATTCCCTCTGTTTGATATGGTGTGTATCTCACTGATGGTAAAAGGGGACAGACTTTTTGAAAGGAGACAGTTCTTTGGAAATTCCACCCCGTGGGATATTAAAAGCAGGGGGAAGTAGTAAAACATACAATATATTCTATTCTACGTAAAGTAAGAGGGACTCAGCTTCTATGTAAAACTACTCATGTACCAGGAGCTTGCAGACACAGTTTGTTTTATATTGCTTTTATACTAATATTACATGAGAAAAGCAAATTATAATACTTTGGATAAAGTATTTTGCAGAAGTACTGAACAGAGCCTAGAAAATTAAGTTATAAATACTTCTTCTTGGCTTAAAGAGTTATTTCAGTCTGAACCGGCAATTTTTTAGTTATTATTTTTTTCTTTCATGTATAATGGTAAGGAATTAATTAGGTCCTATTAGTCTAAAATACATTTCTTTCATATTTCCTTTAACTTAAAACATATTACAATAGTATGTATTAGTATTGTTACTTTACTGTTGTTACTCTACTACCCCCGCCCCAAAGATGAATCCAAACAGAAAGATGTCTGTTTCGTATTTTAATAACTGAAAATATAACATTTTTCCATATTATCTCTGCCTAAATTTATTTGCCATATAACATACCCTACTTGATTAAATTTTGTTATAGGATGTTTTGTTAGCAGCCTTCAAGACAATCAAAATTCTGACAACATTTATTTAAGGGAAGCTGATACAGAAGAACAGAACAACAATTCCACATATCACAATATTATTATCATTCTGACAGCAGCTTCTACACTGATGACATATCTATAATTCTCCAGTAGAGAGATAACGAAAATATAAACTTCAAAGACTCTCCAATAAAATTGCTTTTTTTTTTTTTTCACATTTTTGATCTATTCACACAGATAAGTTATAGAAAAATTACTGTTTTGTTTGGTTGTTTGGTTTCTTAGACCACCATCAAAGATGGCTCTTGGCGACTTGTATTTATTTTTAGTGTGTCAGAATTTATTTATTTATTTTTTCTAAAAAAGATCTTTTAGACATTTTTAAAAAGTTTTTGTGGTGAGACTGTTTTAAAAAAAGTTAAGATTCATAGCCCTCTTTCAGTTACAGCTGATTTATATATTTTTGTTTGTTTTGTTGTATTTTGTTTGTTTCTTAAATAGTA
The DNA here is from genome assembly GCA_011075105.1 of Heteronetta atricapilla. Classification (NCBI taxonomy): domain Eukaryota; kingdom Metazoa; phylum Chordata; class Aves; order Anseriformes; family Anatidae; genus Heteronetta; species Heteronetta atricapilla. Next base: position 122,346,523 of record CM021731.1, on the reverse strand, counting down.
AATTATAAAAAGCACCTTAATCAAATCATTACTTTGCAAATATGTCTTCAGTAAATTGTTCAACACAATAGATTATTAACATTTTCCTTATTCCCCCGCCTCCATCCACTTTTTATTATTATTTTTTTATTATTATTATTATTTTAAATTTCCTGCTCTTAGATACAGTTATCATTTCAGGTTATTCAAAACACAGTGAACAGAAGTAAACAGATTCAGATTCTTCTATCTCTTTATGTTGAATGTACAAAAAATATTATATTTCCAAATTATTGTCCTCAAAAATTTCATGACTGAGATTAACTTAATCTCATTCCTTGTTTTAAATTCTCCATCATATATGTCTATCTTGCAGTTATGTTTTCTGGAAAGCCATCTACAGATATTTTGAGAGAGAGTTCAAGCTAATTTTAGTCTCTTATTTCCTTCATTTTTTTTTTTTCAATTATTTATCTATAAATTTCACAGAATCACAGAATCACAGAATTTCTAGGTTGGAAGAGACCTCAAGATCATCGAGTCCAACCTCTGACCTAACACTAACAGTCCCCACTAAACCATATCCCTAAGCTCTACATCTAAACGTCTTTTAAAGACCTCCAGGGATGGTGACTCCACCACCTCCCTGGGCAGCCTGTTCCAGTGCCTAACAACCCTTTCAGTAAAGACGTTCTTCTTTACTGAAGAAGTTCTTTTAGGTTGGATGTTAATCCAACCTAAAAATCCCCTGGTGCAACTTAAGCCCATTCCCCCTCATCCTGTCACCAGGCACGTGGGAGAACAGACCAACCCCCACCTCACTACAGCCTCCTTTGTATCTGTAGAGAGCGATAAGGTCGCCCCTGAGCCTCCTCTTCTCCAGGCTGAACAAGCCCAGCTCCTTCAGCCGCTCCTCGTAGGACTTGTTCTCCAGGCCCCTCACCAGTTTCGTCGCCCTTCTCTGGACCCGCTCAAGCACCTCGATGTCCTTCTTGTAGCGAGGGGCCCAAAACTGAACACAATACTCGAGGTGCGGCCTCACCAGAGCCGAGTACAGGGGGACAATCACTTCCCTAGCCCTGCTGGTCACACTGTTTCTGATACAAGCCAGGATGCCGTTGGCCTTCTTGGCCACCTGGGCACACTGCTGGCTCATATTCAGCTGACTGTCCACCATCACTCCCAGGTCCTTCTCTGCCTGGCAGCTCTCCAACCACTCATCTCCCAGCCTGTAGCTCTGCTTGGGGTTATTGCGCCCCAGGTGCAGGACCTGGCACTTGGCCTTGTTGAACTTCATGTAGTTGACCTCAGCCCATCAGTGAAGCCTATCCAGATCCTCCTGCAGAGCCTTCCTACCCTCGAGCAGATCGACACACGCACCTAACTTGGTGTCATCTGCAAACTTACTGAGGGTGCACTCAATGCCCTCGTCCAGTTCATTGATGAAGATATTAAAGAGGACCGGCCCCAGCACCGAGCCCTGGGGGACGCCACTAGTGACCGGTCTCCAATTGGACTTGACTCCATTCACCACGACTCTGGGCCCGGCTATCCAGCCAGTTTCTAACCCAATGAAGCGTGTGCCAGTCCAAGCCAAGAGCAGCCAGTTTCTTGAGGAGAATGCTGTGGGAGACGGTGTCAAAAGCCTTGCTGAAGTCAAGGTAGACCACATCCACAGCCTTTCCCTCGTCCACCCAGCGCGTCACTTTGTCATAGAAGGAGATCAGGTTTGTCAAGCAGGACCTGTCTTTCATAAACCCATGCTGGGCCTGATCGCCTGCTTGCCCTTCAAGTGCCGCCTGATGACTCTCAAGAGGATCTGCTCCATGAGCTTCCCTGGCACTGAGGTCAAACTGACAGGCCTATAGTTCCCCAGGTCTGCCCTCCGGCCCTTCTTGTAGATGGGCGTCACATTTGCAAGCCGCCAGTCAGCTGGGACCTCCCCCGATAGCCAGGACTACTGATAAATGATGGATAGGGGCTTGGCTAGCTCCTCTGCCAGTTCTCTCAGTACCCTTGGGTGGATCCCATCCGGCCCCATCGACTTGCGCACATCCAAGTGCCATACCAGGTCACCAACCAGTTCTTCATGGATGGTGAGGGCCACATCCTGCTCCCCATCCCCTTCCACCAGCTCAAGGTACTGGGTATCCAGAGAACAACCGGTATTGCCGCTAAAGACTGAGGCAAAGAAGGCATTGAGCACCTCCGCCTTTTCCTCATCTCTTGTAACTAAGTTTCCCCCTGCATCCAGTAAAGGATGGAGATTCTCCTTAGTCCTCCTTTTTGTGTTGATGTATTTGTAAAAACGTTTTTTGTTATCTTTAACGGCAGTAGCCAGATTGAGCTCCAGATGAGCTTTGGCCTAATTTTGTCCCTGCACAGCCTCACTACATCCTTATAGTCCTCCCTAGTGGCCTGCCCACTTTTCCAAAGATTATAAACCCTCTTTTTTCTCCTGAGCTCAAGCCACAATTCTCTGTTGAGCCAGGCTGGTCCTCTTCCCCGCTGGCTCATCTTTGGGCACATGGGGACAGACCACTCTTGCGCCATTAGGATTTCCCTCTTGAAGAGCTCCCAGCCTTCCTGGACCCCTCTGCCCTTTAGAACCGCCTCACAAGGAACTCCACCAACTAGTGTCCTGAGCAGCCCAAAGTCAGCCCTCCGAAAGTCCAATACAGAAGTTTTACTGGTCCCCTTCCTGGCCTCGCCAAGAATAGTGAACTCCACCATTTCGTGGTCACTCTGCCCAAGACAGCTCCCGACAATCACATCCTCCAGCAGTCCTTCTCTGTTTGTGAAGAGAAGGTCTAGCGGGGCACCACCCCTGGTAGGTTCACTAATCAGCTGCGTCAGGAAGCTATCTTCCACGCTCTCCAGAAACCTCCTAGACTGCTTTCTCTGGGCTGTGTTGTGTTTCCAGGATATGTCAGGGAAGTTGAAGTCCCCCACGAGTACAAGCGCTGAAGATTTCGTGACTTCTGTCAGCTGCCTGTAGAATTCCTCATCTGTCTCCTCATCCTGGTTCGGTGGTCTATAGCAGACACCGACCAAAACACTAGCCTTGTTGACCCCGCCGATCCTAACCCAAAGGGACTCGACCTTGTCATTCCTAGCCTCGAGTTCTACAACATCGAAAGACTAATATAGAGAGCCACACCGCCACCCCTTCTGTGCTGCTTGTCCCTTCTGAAGAGCTTATAGCCAGGCATCGCAGCACTCCAGTCATGAGACTGGTCCAACCACGTCTCCGTGATGGCAACCAAGTCATAGCCTGCCTGCTGCACAATGGCTTCCAGCTCCTGTTTGTTACCCATGCTGCGTGCATTGGTGTAGATGCACTTCAGCTGGGCCTTTACCTTATCCTCCGGCCTTGCCATTGTTCCCCCTGGCACAGCCCCAACAATCCATGCTTCAGCCCCATCCCCCTTCTTACCTAGTTTAAAGGAATTTGTTTTATTAAAAAATGTAATATTTAATATTTAAATATTTAAATTTGTTTTATTACACATGATACTCCTTCCTACACATACCATATGTACTCATAGTCTTAGTGTTCTCACACATTCGACCATTATTTCTAGAATTGTCAAAAATAATGTACACTTTTTGATTCTTTTTGATTTTTATGTATATAAATATACCTTATACCACATTTTGTTAAATTTATTTTAGCAGGGTTGATTCATTTATTTATATATTTTTGTAAAAAATATTTTCACTTTTTTTTAATGTTTAGCATATTCTATGTTTAAACCAGTCTTCTAATAACACTCTATATATTTACAAACTAATCCATCTAATTTATTACCATGAGCATCTCGTGTTCAGCATATTATAAAAACTATAGCCATAGTGTCTCTTGTCTGAGTATTGTTTTGCCTACTTTAAATTTTCAAGGTCATATCTTGAGGTTTAAACTGAGCTATTAAAAGTAGTTACAAATTTCCTACCAAAACATGAAGAATATTCATCACTTATGATTATTTATAATCAATTATAGTAGTAAAGTTTGGGATTCTTTTTTCTAATAAGGATTACAATAACAATTAAGTGAGTTGAAACCACTTAAGAAAATTAATTGCAGATGTAGTAAAACAAAAATAGCTTTTTGGATGACTCAGTGGGATAAAACCTTTTGGTCACACCAACTCAAATAGAATAAAAATAATTATTGAAATAATTATTGACATTTGTGCTGATTCAGGTAGTTTTTCTAGGTAATAATATGAACTGTTACATTTGTCCTTAGTCTGCCTCCATGTAAACTATCCTTAGCTGAAAATAAATAAATCAAATAAATAAATAGAGAGAAAATAAGAGAAAGAATTGGGAAAAGAGAAAAGGAGGAACACAAGAAGTAAAAATAAAAATAACTAAGAAAAAATAAAGAAAATGAAAATGAAAAAAAATACCAAAAAAATAAACAAAGAGGAAATGGAAATGGAAAGGGAAAGGGAAAGGGGAAGGGGAAAAGGAAAGGGAAAAATAAAGGGAAAAGGAACAGGAACAGGAAAAGGAGGCAATTAAAAAAAAAAAAGAGAGAGAGAGAGAGAGAAAAAGAATTGATCTAGAATGCAAAATGGATTTACCCTTCTACTTGCTGTCAATATTTTTAGAAATTATATAGCTCTATATAATTATGTCCTTAACTATGTCCTCTTCTTAATAATATTCTTCAGGCCCTCTTCTGTTGTCACCTCAGACCACTAAAATTCTCATTGCAGTCTGTTTCTGCAACTTCATGTGCTCCATCTAGGTTATAAAAGAACACCTGTCAGCAGACAAGGAGATCTGTCAGAAAATACATATTTTATAGGCATTAATTTGAAAAATCATTAGTAGAGCTATACCTGAGAACATCCTGACAATCTGAAACTTCAGGAGGTTATAGCTTACAGAATTATAGTTATAATTTCTGGACAGTTCTGATTAATGTTTCAGCAGTTCAGTTCTTTGCTAAAAGGTCAAAAAAATTGAATGAGTATTTTGGGAATAGTTGGCCTGTTCAGCACCAAGCATTACTATTTGCTTTGTCTTTCATGAATGTTGGCATCCTTGAAGCACCAGAGCTATCAGTCAAGCCCAGCTGATCTGTGAGATTAGGTACATATAACGGGAAAATGAGGCAGTGAAAGAATACTTGGAAAACAGCATGTAGGACTTCACAATAATGACTAAAAGATATAAGATTCATCATAATTTTAACTGACTTTGAAAAAAAAATCAAAATTCCTGAAGTTAGCGATTTTTACCTATCCATTTTCATGTTTTAACACTCAACTATCCAAATTGTTCATTGTAATTAAATTGTCCCAGTATGAAAATATTTTAAATCCCTGAACATCTAACAAATTACCAAATTACATTTTTTTTAATCAAAGTAAGCTATTCTCTCAAACATATAAAGTTCTTCTGAAATAATGTAGAAGTTATGGAAAGACTAGGACAAAGCTGCTTGTTTTTTTGTCCTAAAAATTAAAAGCATAATTCTGGCCAATGAGTACTTTCTGTTATTTAGACATTAGCCTTAAAAAATATTCACTATAGTTAGTGAAAAAATATTTAAAAATATTCACTATATATAGAAAATATTCACTATACTATGTACTATGATCATATGTTTGATTATTGAAATATTGAATTTCCCAAAAAGACTACTTTTTACCTCATTTACATTCCTTGCATAGAAACTGTCATTGGACATTATTCTGCAAACTCTTTTTTGGTAAACTCTTTCCTTTCTGAGAGTAAAATAATGTTATCGCGGCCTATTTAGGAGTGCTATTAAGACCTATAATTAAGGTATATTATTTTATGCTTCCTCCTATATCAAAGTTTATCCATAAGTATTTATTTTCATCAATTAAAACAAAAATGGATGAAACCTAATCATTGTTATGTGGGATTTCTTATTCTGACTTTTCTAATAAATGTTTTCTTTTTTTTTTTTTTTTAATGTAAAAAAGGGGCAACAACAACAGGAAAAAAATGAGGGTCAAATTCTGGAAAACCCTTTAAAAAGGGTTTTACATAATTTTTACATAATGTAAAAATAATATATATAATAAAATATAACATATATATATAATGCAGAATATAATTCTGTCCTGGTTTCAGTTGGGACAGAGTTGTTTTTCCTCCTAATGGCTGGTGAGGTACTATGTTTTGGATTGGGATGAGAAGAGTGCTGATAACATGCTGGTGTTTTAATTGCTGCAGAGCAGTGCTTACACTAAGCCAAGGACTTTTCAGCTCCTCACTCTGTCCTGCCAGCGGGCAGGCTGGGGGGGCAGCAAGAGCTGGTAGGTGACAGCCCCAGGACAGCTGACCCAACCTGGCCAAAGGGGTATTCCATACCATCTGACGTCATGCTGAACAATATATAGGGGTGGCTATCTCAACCCACAAGCTTCACTTTCCCGTTTCTCTCCCCCATCCCAGAGAGGGAGGGGGGGAGGGTGAGCAAACGGCTGTGTGGTGTTTGGCTGCCGGCCGAGTTAAACCACAACAAATTCTTACCTATGAAATAAGAATAAGGGTTCAGTTGCTTTATCTGACTTCACATGGCTTTTTCTGTTTGTTTGTTTTTGTTTGTTTGTTTGATTTTCTCAAACCTGTTTGTGATCTGTGTGGTAAAAAAATACCCACTAGATTTGGATCTGAGCTGAGCTGGGAGATGCCTACCTTGTAGATCTTGAAGATTTCATGTGCTTAATTGTCAGCCCATAGAGAACTGTAACCATGCCAAAAAACAAATCTTCAGATGCCCAGGAAACCTTTATGAGTGAAAAGTCAATTGAGTATAGACTGTAGCTTCCTGAAACACCAGATGGCTCTTGATCATGGCATTTGATCATCTAGATATTGAGGGAGCTAGGCAAAATGAGGAGGCATAAGTCCTCTTATGGGTATAGCAGCTGTTTTTTTTTTTTTTTTTTTTTTTTTTTTTTTTAATGGAACGTGTGTATTTGGATTCTGATACCGTGTTTGACCAAAATAAAACAAAGACAAAACAAAAACTTTGAAGTGTTTCTGTTCCTGTTAGATTTTCAGCCTGAAATTCAGATCAAAGAATGTTAGCCTGGAATGGCTTTATTCTTGTACCTGAAATTATCCAAAGGAAAAAAATAAATAAATAATAAAAAAAAATCCCCAACCTATTCAGAGTTGGCCTTTGATATTTTGGAGCCTATTTTCTTTCACAGGATCTGGGAAAATAAGATATTTTTAAGAGCTACTGTAGAGAAAGAAAATAGCTTATAATCATAATAGACATTGAAATACAGTTTTAAATATGCATGAATACCATTCATGGAGATTAACATTCTTTTTCAAATATGCCAGCCTATATAAATGGCACTGCATTATATCAGCTTTCTATGGCTGACTGTTTTTTTGTACAAGTTTTGGTAACAGCCATATCTGAGACATGGATCCTTCCAACCCTTTAGTTAACAGAACGTCTTTATACTTAAATTTTCTCCTTCCACTCCGAATACCTATATAAGCTGTTCATTACAGCAAAGGAAAGTTCTAAAAATGTGATATGTATAGCTTGCTTTACAATATTTTCTTACTTGGCTAAATACAAGAATCAATAGCAAAAGCAAGACTTGTAAGGGATAAAAAGGTATATCTATAAGAAAGTATACAAAACAAGATATGTTTAGCTTATTTACAATGTAATTAGCAATCACAGTGGAATAAAAATTTAACCCTTTTAAAGTTAACATCTAGGCTCATGTCAAGCTTTTCATCTACCAGAATCTCCAAGTGCTCTCCACAGTGTTGCTCTCAATGAGTTCTTCTCACAGTCTGTACTCCTGCCTTGGATTGCATTGACCCAGGTGCAGAACTTTGCAGCACTTGGACTTGTTGTACCTCATTTGGTTCATATGGGCCTGCTACTCCAGCCTGTCCAGGTCCCTTTGAATGGCATCCTGTCCCTCTGTTGTGACAACTGCATCACTCAGCTTGGTATCATCTGCAAACTTGCTGAGTGTACACAACAGCAAGTTGAGAACTAACAGAGTAACTAAAATCCATATCAGATGTTCCTCTGACCTATTGCAAATACATTCTAGTGCTTATAAAGTTTTAACTGCATGCCAACTGTGTATGAATTCCCCATTCCAGTGATGAGTATTTGCCTTGATTGTAGGCAGGCACATTACATCTTTTATTCCAGAACCTAATCTCTTAAACAAATGTCATCATTTGATTCCTATCTGACATTTCTTTCTCACTCCTCTGTTGTATGCAGTTAATTTTGCACACTATGTACAAATCAAGTGTCATATTTCATTTTTATTTTTACTGCACACAGTTTTTCTTATGAAATAGAAAATAATCTATAGAAAGAAAACGAAAATTAATGTCGTCTAATTCCATCTGAAGAAGACAGCTACTCCTCGACAGAGACCTTGATCTAAAGAAAATTCCTTTTATATTCCTAACTTGAAAAATGTGAGTCATCTCCAAAGACAAATTTCAGATTTGCTGAAATACAGTGTTGAGTCAGAGCAATTATTTTTAAGGCCATAATCCTTTAAAACACATCTAGTATTATCTTGATGTTTGTGTGAAGCAAGTACAGTTAGGCTCACTGATATAAAGCTGGAACTATATTATACCTGTCATTTTAGCAATGTAGACATATAATTCATAAAGCAAGCAAATTAAATAGGAATACACCACTGTCTTGGACAGAATGATTTTAAGTATCCTTTGGTGACTCATTCTAGCTTATTTTATAATAGACTTCTTTTATATAATCCTTTCTTTGAATGTGTCATTAAAAGAGGATGAGAGAAGGTAGGAGGTGAGAATGACTGGATGAAGATTCAGTACCAGACTGGTATTCCATTAATATGAGCTACCATTTCCTTATCATCAAAGAAAAACATTTGGTTGGATATCCATAACCATAAAGTTTTATTTTTACTAGAGTCTTACATTAAAAGAACTCCACATCCTTTGGCATTGCACTTTTAAAAAGTGATCATTTATTTATTTGTTTAGCATTGACAGAAATTCAAACAGAAACATTTTAATTTCTCACCAAAAAGTAAAAAGTATATTCCTATGTTATTCTTATGTCCTGCACAGGACATGGAACATCCTGTAACCTGCTTTCTCTTTGCCCCAGACACTTAAATAGAAAAAAAAAAACAAAACAAAAGAAAACAAAATAAAAACAAACAAACAAACAACAACAAAAAAACCAAAAGCCAAAACAAAACAACAACCAAAAAAAACCACCTTGTATTAGTTACATTAAATTTTATTAAAGAAATAAAAATGATATTTACAGCCATAATTACACAGTCAAAAACAAACAAAAAAAACAGCCAAAAGTGCCAGTAGTTGTAAATCCATAATGGAAATATGCTGATAGTGTTCTTCTCCTCATAGTCTGCTTCTGTAAAAACAAGGGATATTTCACCTGGCCATTAAGTAATGGTAAGATTTTTTTTTTTTTTTTCCTAGAGAATGAAGAAACAAGGTTTCCTCCTTTTTCTAAGAAAATGTCTTAAATAATGTACAGATCAAACCAACAATATTAGGGGGGAAAGGCCTTGCAAGGGTGGAAATGCCTTGCACAGAGATCTGGACAGTTTGGAGAGTTGGGCAATCACCAACCGCACAAAGTTTAACAAGAGCAAGTGCTGGGTCCTGCACCTGGGACAGGGCAACCCTGGCTATACTTACAGACTGGGTGACAAGACACTAGAGAGAAGCCCTGAAGAGAGGGATCTGGGCATTTTGGTTGATAGCAAGCTGAATATCAGCTAGCAGTGTATCCTGGTAGCCAGGAGGGCTAACCATATCCTGGGGTGCATCAAGCACAGCATTGCTGGCTGGTCGAGGGAAGTAATTATCCTGCTCTACTCTGCTCTGGTGCAGCCTCACCTCAAGTACTGTGTGCAGTTCTGGGCACCACAGTACAAAAAAACCGACATGAAACTATTGGAGAGTGTCCAGGGAAGGGTTATTAAGATGGTGAAGGGCCTGGAGGTGAAGACGTATTAGGAGTGGCTGAGGTCAGTTGGCCTGTTCAGCCTGGGAAAGAGGAAGCTGAGGGGAGACCTTATCACAGTCTACGGTTTCCTCACAAGGGGGAGTGGAGGGGTAGGTGCCGATCTATTCTCTTTAGTGATCAGAGTTAGGACCCAAGGGAATGGTGTCAAGCTGCAACAGGGGAGGTTCAAGCTGGATAGCTAGAGGTTCTTCACCGAGAGGGTTGTCGCACTCTGGAACAGACTCGCCAGGGATGTACTCATGGTGCCAAACTTGTTGGAGTTTAAGAAGCATTTTTACTGTGCTCTTAGTCATATGGTCTGAATTTTGGGGAAAACCTGTGTGGAGCCAGGAGTTGAACTCAATGATCCTTGAGGGTCCCTTCCGACTCGTGATATTCTATGATTCTATGATTCTATGATTCTATTGTTGAATTGTATTTTTTTTTTTTTTTTCCAATTAAGGTAAGATTTTCTTGCATTTTAGTTTTAGTATTTTTTTTTAAGAGATTAAGTAATTACCAGATTAGTACCTGTGAGGTAGACACAGACATTTCAATTTTCTGAAATTTATATGTATATTATAACAAGCTTTCCCCTGCTGTTCTTTTTCCTCTCACCTCTGTCCCCTATTTTCCTAATCCTCTGAAGAGAGTAGATGTGTAACTTTCATTCTGGTCCTGTATACATTTTTTAGTATACTTTCAGCACATTTTATGTGTGGCACACTTTGATGGCAATCCAATTGCTATCTCCGAGGCAACTGTCTACTATTCTGCTTATAGTTATGTTCCTGGAATGGAGAACAAAAGAGTACAGATAATTTTTCATAGTATTTCTCTTGATTTTATGGCAGTGATGTTTGGAAAGAGAGAAGAGGAAGGAAGGAAGGAAGGAAGGAAGGAAGGAAGGAAGGAAGGAAGG
>CM021731.1:122313776-122335588 GCA_011075105.1 Heteronetta atricapilla | reverse complement strand
GAAGGAAGGAAGGAAGGAAGGAAGGAAGGAAGGAAGGAAGGAAGGAAAGGTGTTTATGATAATCTGAAAATAACATGGATATTATTTATGGATTTGGATATATTTGTGAATTGGAATATCTTTGAGAATATTAATGTTCACAAAGTAAGTTTCCACTGAGTTTTGTCCTTCCAATTAATACTTCTATTAATAATGCTAATTTAAATTTTGAAGGAAGAATATAGAAAAATAACCTAACAAATGCTTAACTGTTATTCAGGGAAAGCAGCTGAGCAGTATTTCTTCTATTTCTTCAAGAATTAAACTAGCCAGCAGAACTTGTAATATGTTTGTAACAACAGTGGCTCAGGTCTTCCCCCTACTGTGTAAGCAAAATCACCACCAAATAGGAGTTTATATTTTCTTTTGGGATATAGATAATTAAGTCATTTCCAGAGGTATGGGGATCAATTTCTACACAACCAACTCCTCCTCACATGAGAAGGGTCTCCTGGATTGTTATACAATTGTTATACAATTGTAATGCAATTGTAATACAATTGTTATACAATTGCTGGCATTTCCATATCCCATCACCAGATGGTCAGGATCCTTTGTATAGTTGCAGCCAAACTGGGCTGTTGATCAGTCAGCAAATATATACTTCACAGTGATCTTCAGCCTGTTACAGTGAGGACTGAAAGAAAATATTTATTGTATGAAAAGGGGGGGGGGGGGTGGTGAGCACAGATAGACCTGACCTATTCTGATGTGAATAAAATTGTTTGAAAAAAAAATACAGAGTTCATGCCATCAGGTTAAGATGAAAGATGAAATTTTACTTTTTTTTTTTTTTTTTTTTTAAGTATAATTAATATAGAATAGATCATTTGTTTCTTTAAATATAAGAAGCCTCTATTCCTGTAAACTTAATGCCTACTGACCTTTGTCAGTATTGGAAATAAAATTATATATTCCCCATTTTCTTTCTCAGTTCTTCTATATGATATGCATCTCTTCAAATATGGAACACTCTAAAAGAAATATATATATATTATATATATATATATACACACATATTCTGATCTTTTCCTCTTTGTTTTCCAGCTTTTAAACATCTTACCCTCACATCTACTCTAAATATAAAAGCCAAAACCTGAGGTATTTTGTACTTGTTTTAGTGTTAATGAAAACAGAGACAATAAACTAATTATTATACCAGCAACTGAGGCTTTAGAAAACTGTAAAATATAGAAAACTGTAAAATATTATGAAACTCAATAAAAATCAGAGGAATGTTTAACTCTGTAAGCATTCAATTTGCTTTCAGTGGTTTCACTTGCTAAGCCTTCTTCTGTATTAATTTTAAGAACAGTGATGCCACAATTAAAGTGGCATTAAGTTTTGTTCCCTTTCTGAATTTACAGAAGAGTCACCACTTGTGAGTACAAATTAGGTATTTCCAATGAAACCAGGCAAAATCCCACTTCATTCAGGCTTTAACTTAGTACAAAAATTACCATCAACTTCCCTTTATTAACATTCTGTTCACAGCTTTTCATGACAGGTGGAACTCAGGTCAAGTTCAAGGTCTCATAACCAGGAGATAACAACTTTAATTTTATTATAACTTTTATTCTGTGTTTGATGCAAAATTGGAGAGCCCATAATGGTTCCAAATTGTTTAAGCTTATCTGCATTCCTTTTTTTGTTTGTTTGTTTATTTGTTCTTTAATTTGATGGTGATGGTAAACTCTGGGAAGCTATCACCTGAAAGCTGACTGTTACATTGTTGTGGTTTAACCCAGCCGGCAGCTAAACACAACACAGCCGTTCGCTCACCCTCCCCCCTCCCTCTCTGGGATGGGGGAGAGAAACGGGAAATTGAAGCTTGTGGGTTGAGATAAAGACAGTTTATTTAAGAGAGAAAATAATAATAATAATAATAATAATAATAGTAATATGTACAAACAAGTGATGCACAATGCAATTGCTCACCACCCGCTGACCGATGCCCAGCCCAACCCCGAGCAGCCGGCCCCCCACCCTGGCCAGCCACCCCTATATATTGTTCAGCATGACGTCAGATGGTATGGAATACCCCTTTGGCCAGTTTGGGTCAGCTGTCCTGGGGCTGTCCCCTCCCAGCTCTTGCTGCCCCCCCAGCCTGCCCGCTGGCAGGACAGAGCGAGGAGCTGAAAAGTCCTTGGCTTAGTGTAAGCACTGCTCTGCAGCAATTAAAACACCAGCATGTTATCAGCACTCTTCTCATCCCAATCCAAAACATAGTACCTCACCAGCCATTAGGAGGAAAAACAACTCTGTCCCAACTGAAACCAGGACATACATTTACAAAGTGTATCGAATACCAAAGAGCTGAAACATCTTTCATTGTAAGCTTTGCAACTTAGATGATTAAATAATTTCAAAAGTAACCTTTCTTTACATATATGAAATTTGCAATGGGTTTCGTAGCAACTTTGGAAATGCAGGAAAGTGAAGAAACTCTAGAAGCAATGTATTGGCAATATTTCCTTCTGAAGTCAGTGACAATTTGCCCATTTGCACCATTTATATATATGTATATTTCATGACAAATTAATACTGTAATCTTATTGTAAACAAAAATAAATACATTCCAGTTTTGTCATCAAATGCATGATGACATCTACTTCACAGTCGTAGAAAACCAAATTATTTTGTTTATTAGTTTCTTTTTTACAATGAAATACATATTTTTTAAGCTAAGTGAATTAGGAAAAAAATATTGATAAAATGTTTAATTTTAGAAATCTGATTTGCAGTACATGGTCTTCACAGCATTTCTAAATGTTTATTGATTTGTAAAATTCATTGAGTATTACTTCATCACTAGATTAATAATTATGAAAATTTGTTTTAATGTATAATTTATATTTCCCCAGATACATCAACAACACAAAGACAAGACTTCACTATACTTCTTAAGATTTCATGAAACTGTAAAGTATTGCCAATTTTTGAAGCTATTGAAGTTATTCTAAAGTGTGCGTTATCCTTTATTGTTTTATTAATTGATTTATTTTAATGTATGATGATGAATTTATATAAGTGTTGACCCATTGAAATCATGCAAAACCTGGTAAATATGCGAATTTATAGTGAAAAGCACAGATTATTTACCAGTAAATAACAACATGCAAAAGGAAGTGCAGAGAGGAGATACTGATGATTCATACACCCATTTTCCCATTAATTTTTTGGATCAATCTAGTAAAACATTCTATTTTTCATTTTATATGCTCAAACTATCCTACATATCTCAGACTCAAATAAGGCTGTTTCAAATATCTTTTTTTTTTCTTAAATCTACATGATTAATTAATTTTAAAATTATTTAATTGTTGTTGCTGCTCAATATATAATTTACTATTAGACTCTTCATTTGCTTTAGAGACCACTGTGTTGACCTGTGTGTCTGAAATAGTCTTATTTAGAAAACTGACTTTTAGTCTATAAGATTTACTTCACCTACAACTACTTGAAAGTGTGATTTCTGTGTGCCAGAAGCTTCATAACTTTGGTCCTGAATAATGTAACTGAAACAGATCCATTGGTATGCCTTAGAGTGGGGTCCCCATACTGCAAGATTGTTTATCTATCTATCTATCTATCTATCTATCTATCTATTTTTTTCTGCTGAAGGTAAATTGAATGAAAGCAAAGCTGAAATCTGATCAGATTGATAATAAATAAATAAATGATGTTGCTTTTAACAACAATTTGGTCTTAACCAAAAGCTCACTTTGTACCTTGGTCATCATGATTGTTTTTAATTATTCCAGCATGCTGTGTTATGTTCCATCTCTTTCAACAAGTATCATGCTTTATTATTCACTTCAGATTTCTACAAAAAAAAAAAAAAAAAAGAGGGGGAGGAAAGGGGGGGGGGGCAAGATAATGAGTAATTCTGGACAAGTCTGTTCAGAAGTCTGGAGTGACTTGTGATGAGAAGTATTTAAGTTTAACATCCAGAGTCTTATGTTGTGAGCAAGGCTGAGTAGCAGGGGAGTTAGGTGAAGGCAGGTAATTTAGGCAACAAGATTGGGACAATTTAACTAAAAGATCCCCTTGTACTAATCTAAAGTACTAATCTAAATCTAGTACTAAATAAAGTATTGTCCTTGTTTCAGTTAGGACAGAGTTATTTTTCCTCCTAGTAGCTGGTAGGGTGCTATGTTTTGGATTAGGATGAGAAGAGTGCTGATAACATGCTGATGTTTTAATTGCTGCAGAGCAGTGCTTACACTAAGCCAAGGACTTTTCAGCTCCTCGCTCTGTCCTGCCAGCGGGCAGGCTGGGGGTGCAGCAAGAGCTGGGAGGGGACAGCCCCAGGACAGCTGACCCAAACTGGCCAAAGGGGTATTCCATACCATCTGACGTCATGCTGAACAATATATAGGGGTGGCTAGCCAGGGTGGGGGGCCGGCTCTCGGGGTTGGGCTGGGCATCGGTCAGCGCGTGGTGAGTCACACTGCATCGGTGAGCAGGTGGTGACAGTTAATAAACTGTCTTTATCTCAACCCACAGGCTTCACTTTCCCGTTTCTCTCCCTCATCCCAGAGAGGGAAGGGGGAGGGTGAGCGAACGGCTGTGTGGTGTTTAGCTGCCGGCCGGGTTAAACCACAACAGTATTAATCTAAAGTACTCACTTTTGGTTTGCTCTATAACCTCTATGACCTGATTTGTATGGCAGGCTTGGAGTATGGCACTGCATCTTCCTGGATGGGAGGGTGAGGGGAGGAAGGGGGGGTTGGTGGAAATAGATGATCTTTGAGGTCCGTTCCAACCCAGGCCATTTTATGGTTCTCTGATTCCTGCTTGGTTCTGGTAGCAAATAGAGGAAAGTCATATAGAAACAAAAAAGGATTAAACTACATTTTGATTACTTTGTCCTACACAAATACCCAAACTAATAAAATAATTATCTCTTAAACAGTATTAGAGATCCAAGTCTTTTATCTCTTTTTCTTGCAAAATTTAAAATTATATTAGGTTTGGAATTTTGTTAGTGATAAACAATTGTACAATGACGTTACATTAATATGTGTAAAACTACATTATACAAATTACGGTAGCAAAGCAAATATAGAAAATTATTGGCTATCTTTTTCCAGGGCTTACAAAAAAAAAAAAAAAAAAAAAATATGTTCAAGATAGGCCATAAATTGCCTTCTATAAGGCTTTAATATGATTATTATATCTGCAACTATAAGTAATCAGATTACTTAAAAAGAAAGGGACAGAACTGAAGGTGTCTTAGTGTATTTTTTTCTCCAAAATGTTATTGTGATTTAAATCTTATAATCCACAGTGATTTCTCAATGACACAGAATGGTTAATGTCAGACTTGCATAGTTATTTGACTCACTGAGGGAAAAAAAAAAAAAAAAGGAATCTAAAAGTTTCATTCATTTGAAAGTTTACTGTTCTGCTTTTAACCATGTATGTTCTGCAGACTTTCATCTTTAGATATATAAATGTGTGATCCAGGGTCAGGGGTCAGGACACAAAAATAACTGAAAGAGATATCTTTCATTCTTCTCTCAACCTTTCAATATTCCCTGTTGCCTTTATACACTACCGTGTACAAACAGGTGTTCTCGAAATATGTTATCTGACCAGTAATAGATATTTGCACCAAAAATATTACCAGTATAATTTCATGAAACTTGGAACTGTATTATTCAAAACTGATTGATAATGAGACCTGCTTGCTGAATTAAAGACCTGTCTTACTGCTAATCAGTACTACTAATTAGCATGCCATGACTATGATAGGCGTCTTATAGTTGTTTCTGAACAAGAACTACCATTGATTTTGATAACAACAACAAAAAAATACTTTTAATATCACTTATTTTACATGTAGTCAGACATTTGGCACATGGATAATTACTGCCATTACAAGCCCTTTACTAATGAAAACAGGTGCTGTTGGTTATGGTTTAGAGGCTGTGATTTATCATGGAACCTTGCTCTGCCTTTCACATCAGCCTTAATGATGAATCACATGTCTGTTAAAGGTCTGAGGATGTTTCACTTCACTTCACTCTTCTGATTCATTCACAGAGTAGGTCTCTATTGAAATTTGTGTTTCTGTGCTTGGTCTTACTTAAACTTTTATTATTATTATTATTATTACATGCAAGAAAGCTTCCAGCAGACCTTTTTTAGATCTCAGTGGTGACTTATTTTGCAGGAGTGAGTCGGAAAGCAGGTCTCTTGAAATGTTTGTTGCCACATTAAATGAGCTGGGCTAATCATAATCCTTCAAATGATAAACTGGAGTGTAGTAACTCCACTAGTATGAGCAGATCTAAGACCAGTCTGTGACTGAAAGGGGCACTTCCATCCCTGACATATCTATTTAGTGTGCGAATGTCCTCTAATGCAGCATTCAATGAGTAGGAATGAAATTTCCCCCATGAAATTTCTGGGGGAAAAAAGAAAAGAGGGGCATGATTTTGAATTTTCAATTCTTCATCTTAGTTGGCTTATCTGATATCTGGCTAAATACTTATATCAGTGTTGCAGTCAGTGGCTAAAAGGGGTAGATCTTATTGCTTTTGGTCAGGGCTTACAGCAAATTCAAGAGTAATGTAAGCCAGACAAAACTGTACTCACACCATCCCCAAAGGAAAATTTACCTCTCAATCTAGAAACCAGTGCATCTCCACAGCAAGGAGGTGATGTAGGATACTGTGGGGTAAGAAATCTACTCTCAGGCTGGAGGACTTTCTAAGCCAAGTGTGTCATGGACAAATATACATGACAGTGTCTTACATTTGCCACTTCTGACATACACTGGGAAGACATCATATTGCAGTCTAAAGTCCTGCAGCACATTCCCCTCCATCTGCAGCATGGAAGTTGAAAAGTTGCTGTTTGGAACCTGCACCCAGCCCATCTGTCACCTTCCTCTGAGGTCAATGCCTGTTTTGCACTTCCTACCCTGCTTCAACCCAAATGAGAGTATTTAAATCAGATTTACTAATTAAAGTGTTCAAACATTCCTTAGCTAATTTTGTTGGAAACAAAGAAGGGGCTGTTCATAGGAAAAGCTTGTCTGGCAGATGGGAAGTGAAAGGGTGGTTACTTCTACCAGGGAGGTGGGAAAAATCAGCTGGGAGTGAGGTGTCATCACTCTGTTTCAGTCAGCACAGCTGCAGACGGAAGATGGTTTCTTTCTCCACCCATTGTACTTCATATCAGGGGTAGACTAATTTCAAATCAAATAAGTAGCTCTAGAAGTTTCACAGGATGAATTTAGAGCCTGATGAAGCATGAGTCATATCCAATGAAGGAGGTCAGAAGTACTGGTGTTGATATTTACTCCATGGAAATTATGTAGAAGAGACAAGTTTAAGAGCCTTGGTTAAAAAGCTTTTGCATCTCAGAATTTTTCTCGTTGCTTACCTCAGTTAAATGAAGAAAGTGAATCCATTGCTTTGTGTGGAATTCTGCAGTGCCAAAATTCGTAAATAATTTGTGATAAGAAGTAAAAATTGCAGAGCTTGCTCTCTAAATTCTTTTCACTGAGCCTATGTTATTAACAAATGATTTTGTGTAATTCAAGGATAGAAGAAATAGATACAGATTTTATTATAACTCAGATATTCTCTCTGTCTCTCATTTTCTCTTCAATACAGGGAGAGTAATATTTGAAATTAACTTTAGCTTTAAGCATTAACTACTTAATTGAAAATTGAATAATTTCCTATTCCATTTAGCGTTAAGCTAAAGGGAAAAATTACATTTATGATTCCAAATAATGCTAAGAAAACACTTTTAATGATTTTTGGAACACAATATGCAGTTCTAAAGAAATGTTTTTGGCTCATGTTTAACTCCATTAACCTCAAGCAAAATATAATTTATTTTTCTTTTTGTTCTTACTCATTCCTTTTCCTGTCATCATTAGATGTTGTGCTGTTCTTCTTAATGATGGCATGAGGAATGCATGAAGTAGGAAGGAGCAATACTTAATCCAGATCAGGTACAGGCAACATAATACCTCCTACTGTGCCTTTAACATCTGTGATATTCAGTATTCTCAGCTGGTCTACCATCTAGTTATTTACAAAATGTCAGCTTTTCACCATCACACAAGAATGGGCATAGTCTGTCTGGCACAGCCTTAGGCAAAAATCTAGCAATTAGGGACTGGGAATCATTCTTCTCGTCTTTATGTTGATCACAAATATTTTGAAATATTTTTTTGAAAGGCTTCATAATATGATGTGATATTTGGTTGAATTTTACTCTGATATTTGTTGATCTTTTTCTTTCATGAGATAAATCCATATTCGTCATCTTCTAGAATGAAAAAAAAAAGAACAAAAAGCACAGAAAACCAATCTCTGATAGGATATTTCATACTGTGGTAGCACAAAAGATTTGAATTACAAGTAATTTATCTTGCAATGCATGTATTAGCCATAAATCACTATCAGATTTTCAGAAACCCTGATGTTCTATAAAAAGACTAAAAATCCTTAACTCTTCTACTCTTCTTCAGTCCCCCTTCTGTTGTCCCCTATCTCCACTTTCCCCTATGCCTTTTTTTTTTTTTTTTTTTTTTTTTGTCAGCGACATTAATCTGAATGTTAGGAAACAGATATTTTACTCTGACAGATGTAAATGTTCCTATGCAAAGAGTCGCTGCAACAGGAAAGTCAAAGAGTAAGGAACAGTATATAACAGTAAATAGCACACAGAAATGCAGGAGTGCAGACTGCGTTGGGGATCCTTCTCTGATAAATGCAATGATAATGAATCTAATTAAATACTAAAGACATACATACAAACAATGAGTTAACAAGTTATTTTGATATAATTTTATATAACGAGTTTTATAAATGCAAATTCAAATTAGGTGGATTAGGTAAACACAGCAAGGGAGAAGACAGAAGTATTTAAAATAAAACAAAATTTGTTGATTTAGCAAAAAAATCTGATAACCCTGGGTACAGATGTAAAACATAAGTTTCCCTATGACTCCTAATTCAGGTGTGGCATTACTTTTCACCTGGAGCTGTGCATTAAAGAGTCCAGAGGAAACAACATTCATATAGCATATTCTAATGGGATCAGCAGAAATTCATTTTATTGGGAATAGCACACTGTCCAAGTGTTATTATTTAGAGACTGACTGTTGTAGCAAAGGGGTTTTGAGGTAGCAATACTTTTAAATAAGTCAGATCTCAAACTTTCTTGGCAGTAATGTCTATGAAACCTTATTTTTCAATGTGATCGTATTTTGTTTTTCAGAGTTACTCTAGATCACAAACTAGAGGAGAAAGCATTTTTATTAGTATGTGTTGATTTTGATCTAATGATAGGTAAAGTCATATGTTAAACAATATTTAACAATATGACTTTAACAATATGACTTTCACAGCCCCTTTATAAAAATAACAGGTAACCTGAAAGCCCTATTAAAAATTTGCCATTGGTATCCGACTATTTTGCACAGGATCATATGAGACTATTCATCTGTGGATATATCTCCTATTTCACACTCTAACTTGGCATTTACAGGTGAATCCAGTACATAAAGCCACATACCTACATTGATTAGTTTACTGTTACACATACAAAATTTAGACAAAGTTCACTGTTTTCTGACTATTTGTTAAATAGGAAATAAATTTTCCTCATAGTTTCATTCCTTTATGAACTTGATCAAACCTCAATAATGCACCAAACTTATGATTCATCTTACTTTCACAGATGGACACACTGAAAAAATGCTTTCTGTCTTTACTTTTTTTTTTTTTTTTTTTTTTTTTTTTTAATACACATGATCTAAGCCCTGCCAAATCATAAGCTTTTCCTTTATCTTGACAAAAGCAAAATTATAATATACACCATCTTGACAGTGTTCAGTGTTATTTCCTTAACTTTTGCAAATCTGCACATCTTTTAACAAACACAGTAAGTAGTACTTTCAGAAAATAATTCCAATAAAGAAGCAATTCAGCTAAAGATGTGATTTCCAGATGTTTGTAGTTGCTCATTATTCCTTTTAACCAATGAATTTATTTTCACAGGAAATTTAAGTTTGTCTAGAATAACAACAACAATATATATTTTAAATACAGTTTAAACTAAGGATATATATATATATTTCTTCTATTGATATAAAATTACTCACAGAGAAAGTGGTTCTAAGGAGAAAAAAACACTATTTCTGATATGTATTCTTCCAATCTGCTCCTAAATTAAAAACGATTTTAGATGGGTCAAGTCTGTCAATTAACTGGATTTTTGATTGAATTGATCTCACAAAAGGTTTCTGGCCACCATTATCACCTAAAAGTCTTATGTCACCCTATTTACATAAACTTTTCTAGAGCATACATAAGAGAGGAGAGGAAAGGGAAAAACAGTTGGAAAAAGAGGTGATGACTGCCTCCCTTTTGGAGATTATTCTAGGATAGGAATGTGATGACACAAACACAGTATATATTTTGGTGTTCAAAAGAATTGTTGCCTTCCTCAGTCCTGAGTCCTGGATGTACAAGGTTTTCTCTTCTCTTCCTGCACTTCATCTCAGTTCTGTTTCTGAAATAACAGCATGTAATAACAGGCACACTAAACTGAATTCCTATGAATAGCTTAGTGTGAATTGAATTGTGGCAGAAACAGTTTTGATACATTGTGTAACTATTAGGTTATGTACGTTTTTTTTTTATGAAAGAATCAGATAATATTGTTAAGATCATTTTAAGGTTTGTTTTGTACATACCGCTTTACATTATGTTGTCTGTCTGTTTTTTTTTTGTTTGTTTGTTTTTTATAAAAGAAAAAAAAATGCAACAACCCACAAGAGTCCCCTTTTATTGCTGAGTGTGACATCATGTGGTATGGAATATCCCTTTGGTTGGTTTAGGTCAGCTGCCCTGGCTATGTCCCCTCTCCATCACTTTCCCACCCCCAGCCTGCTGGCTTTTGGGGGTTTGGGGAGAGGCCTCATGCAGTGCCAGTATTATGGACAACAATAGACATAACACTGGAATGATACCAGTGCTGTTCCAGCTAGGAGTGCAGAGCACAGCACTGTGTGGGCTGCTGCAGGGAAAGGTTACTCCAACCCATACAGACCCAGCACACCCAGCCACCTCATATTAATTGTTCAGTGTGACATGATACAGTATGGAATACCTCTTTGGACAATTTGGGTCAGCTATCCTGGTTCTATATTCTCCCAGCTCCTGACGCACCCCCCAGCCTGCTCACTGGCAGGGCAGAATGAGAAGCTGAAAGTCCTTGACTTAGTGTAAACACTGTTCTGCAACAATTAAAATATCAGTTTGTTATCATCATTATTCTCATCCTAAATACAAAACACGGCACCTTACCAAATTAACTAAATTAACTCTCTCCAGGACACTATCAGGACACTACCTTCTGTGGTTTACAAAGCTGTTAATAGAACAATTAGAGCATGAACCACTATTTTCTTGTACTCTTCACAGCGCTGCCTTTTTTTTTTTTTTTTTTTTTTCTAAAAAAATAAAATTTTTTTTTCTCATACTGTTTTTTTTTTTTTTTTTTTTTTTTTTTTTTTTCTTCTTAAAAACAGGAACCTTGATTGTTCATATCCTGGAAAATTCAAACTCCCTCTCAGCCAACACACTTATCTGGAGTGATTCTTTACAGATTCAACATCATGACCTAGATCTGTTCTGCTTCTAAAAATTTAGGTCCTGCACATATCAGAAACTATATGTGGGTGAAGTTTTATTAATCTGTAAATAATACAGTGGTTTCAGATTTATTTTTTTTTAAGTAAAATTGTGTATTATATATTCTGAAAAATATCTTAAAAAGAACCTAAGACACTTGTGAAGGGCTACTTTTTCCTTTTACAATCTAAAAGCATAAAACAGAAAAGGTAAGACTGAAAATAAAACATGGAGACTAAAAATGATTTTTTTTTCTTTTCTTTTTTTTTTTTTTCTGCCCTTACAAGGGTATTTCTATTCCCCCTTAGAAGCCTGATATACCTTGTGATGAAAGAACATTATATTCATTGTTTATTCATGACAGACCATTATTTTAATTACTTATTATATTATTAATTAAAGGCAAGATTTTGGCCAAGATTCTTTTCCTGAACTGCCTTTCTATATAATTACTTAACCAACATATTTCCTTAAAATGTGAGAGAAGATGCATTAAATAAGTAGGTTAATTGAAATAAATTGATTATTTAATAAAGAATAAATGAATATTGGTCCTAAATAATATGAATAATTTGCTTTCAAACTGCAGGGATTTTTTTCATAAAATGCAAAATATAGTCTTTAAGATTTGGTTTCACAGTATTTTAGATAAAAACTTACCACTGTTTTCTACAGAACATCAGATCAAAACAACAACAAAAAAATAACCATGAGGTTAATTCTCATTAACAGCAAAAAAAATGGAAATATAGGTTATTTAAACAAGTATATGTTTTAATAAACACAGTAGAGATTTGAAAATTTTAAAGCATAGCTTGTATACTGTTTGCCTCATTGTAAAATAATTAAGAAATTTGAAATTTGTCTGAATAATTTCCAAATATTTAATTCAAATTTGATGTTATTAAAATTTAATAGTTTGATGAAATTTTCAAATAATCACAAAAGTATGAAGAATATGAACGTTGTTAGGGTGTAGTGGGTTTAAGTAGCAAGGTTTTGGTAGCAGGGGGTCATAGGAGTGGCTTCTGCAAGAAGAATCCAGAAGCTGCCCCATTAACATGGGGGCAGGGCCCCACCACTGCCAAGAGCCGGGCCAATAAGTGATATTATTTGTGCCTCTGTGGGAGCATATTTAAGACAGGAAAAAAAAAAAAAAAAAAAAAAAAAAAAAAAAAAAAAAAAAAAACAGCAGCTGGGAGAGAACGAGGAGTGAAAAACAGCCCTTCAACACCCAAGGTCAGTGCAGCAGGAAGGCAGGAGGTACTCCAGGCATGCAGCAGCAGATCCCCTGCAGCCTGTGGAGAGGCCCCTGGTGGAGCAGGCTGTCCCCCTGCAGCCCATGGTGGAGCAGATCTCCACGCTGCAGCCCGTGGAGGAGTCCCTGGTGGAGCAGGTGGATGTGGCCTGGAGGAAGCTGCAGCCCATGGAGAACCCCCACAGAAGCAGGCCCCAGGCTGGAGCTGCAGCCTGTGGAGAGGAGCCCATGCAGGAGCAGGGGGCCTGGGGGAAGCTGCCGCCCGTGGGGGATCCATGCTGGAGCAGTTTGCTCCTGGTAGATGGACCCTGTGGTATGGACCCATGTGGGAGCAGTTCTTGAAGAGCTACTGCCTGTGGGAAGACCCCACAGGATCAGTTCAGGAAGGACAACATCCAATGGGAGGGAACCCACATTGGAGCAGGGGAAGAGAGTGATTGAAAAGGAGTGGTGGAGATGAAGTGCTATAGACTGACCACAACCCCCATTCCCCTATTCCCCTGCACCGCTCAGGGGAAGGAGGTGGAAGAGGGTGGATGGGGGGAAGATGTTTTTGGTTTATTTCCTTTGTTCCTCACTTCCCTTGCTTGTTAGTGTCCTGGTTTCAGTTAGGACAGAGTTATTTTTCCTCCTAGTAGCTGGTAGAGTGCTATGTTTTGGATTAGGATGAGAAGAGTGCTGATAACATGCTGATGTTTTAATTGCTGCAGAGCAGTGCTTACACTAAGCCAAGGACTTTTTCAGCTCCTCGCTCTGTCCTGCCAGCGGGCAGGCTGGGGGTGCAGCAAGAGCTGGGAGGGGACAGCCCCAGGACAGCTGACCCAAACTGGCCAAAGGGGTATTCCATACCATCTGACGTCATGCTGAACAATATATATGGAGTGGCTAGCCAGGGTGGGGGGCTGGCTCTCGGGGTTGGGCTGGGCATCAGTCAGCAGGTGGTGAGCAATTGCATTGTGCATCACTTGTTTTTTGTACATATTATTATTATTATTATTATTATTATTATTATTATTTTCTATCTTAATAAACTGTCTTTATCTCAACCCACAGGCTTCACTTTCCTGTTTCTCTCCCCCATCCCAGAGAGGGAGGGGGGAGGGTGAGCGAACGGCTGTGTGGTGTTTAGCTGCCGGCCGGGTTAAACCACAACAGTTAGTAATAAGCAAGAAATCTTACTATGTCCCTCCCTACTCTGTTTTGCCTGTCACGATAACTACTGTGTGATCTCCCTGTCCTTATCTCAACCCCTGAGCCTTTTGCATTGTATTTCCTCCCCTTTTCCTTTTGAGGAGGGGGAGTGAAAGAGCAGCTGAGGTGGAGCTTGGCTGCCCACCCAAGTAAAAGCACCACTTACATTTATGGTATAACTAAGGAATACTGATTCCCTGAGCCCATTTGCTAATTTACCAGCTTTTTATTAAGGCAGTTTGGTAAATTAAGTCTATTCAGCTCTGAGCTGATGCATGAAAAAGCATCTGCAGAAAGACAAACAAACAACAATAACAAAAAATACCTAACACATTCCAATAGCTGAGTATCTATGAGTTTGGTGTTCCTACAGGGAGGAATCCTTTTTGTGTGTAAGGTCATTAAGAACTGTTCAGTGTCAAGGGTCACTGTCAGTCATCTGAAATGCAGTGCTCTTTTCCATAACATTGCAGCTATTGCAGAAGATTATTTGGGGGTTTAATACTTCTTTTCCTTATTAATTTCCCAGATGAAACTTAACAAATGTGTGTGTGTGTGAAAGTCAAATATTGATGTATCAACCTTTAAAAATGTTTCAAAGCAGGGAAAACTTCATAAAAGGTGGCAAAAAGCTCTCAATCAGATTAAAAGATTAAAGAAAAATCTTCTCAGATGGGATTTCAGTGAGTTTCAGCAACAAAGTCCAAAACTTTCATGCTTAATTATTTCCTGTATTAGGAAACAGAATAATGTGTCTTCTTTCATCACCTGAAGGTTTCCTAGATGCCAATTATCATCTGAGCCAGCTCCTGTCTTGACCACACTGGGATCCTGCAAGTGGGTGCTCTGACAGGTCATAAAGGTGAATATTCTGAACCATCCCCTTTCTGACGAGAATACTCTCCTGTGTGGGAGAGTCACTCTCCTTGGTCTTGATGAATCTTCTCAAGGTGAGTGCTGAACAATAGATCTCGAGCAAAGGAAGGAAGTTGTCACCTTCGCTGGGGCACCTACCAGTTGGGCAGAGAAAGATCACATGCAACTTCATTTATCTTAAGTGGATAGGAGTAATTATTGAATTTCTAGGAATAAATTTAAAATTACTTAAATTACTTAAAAAAATAAAAAGTGAATGCTTTTGGATTTATCTTCTAGAAATATCCTCATTCATGGTGCAGGTGGAAAAGATGCATTTGAGGTTTCTGTGAAGACATTGATCATCTAAAGTATTACACTACCTCATTTATAAGAGCCTAATAGATTTATTGGATTTGGTCCATTTATCTTACTGTGCCAATCTGGCAAAGAAACTAGAATAGTATTAGCCACAGGGTTGGAGGGGCAAATGAGGGGGAGTGGGTGTTAAAGAGGATGGAGAACCATGTGGAGACTCAGGTAACTCCATTGCTCAGTTGTCTTTGCCAGGCCACTTGTCCTACCCCAATTGCTGGCACTCATATTTACCTTCTCTGTTTCACATGATGAACTTGCTCTCTTTTGTCTCTCACCCATTCACAAAATCACTGCTGTTGCCCTTCTACTGCTCCTCCATCACGGTGTTCTTAACCAAGACCATCCAAACCTTATCTGTTTAAGACCAAAGAAAATTCACTAGGATAATACATCTGAAAAATTAATTCACTCCATTGTGTCCAGTGCTCCTTTTGAGTAAAATGTGAAGATGTGAACCTCTTTAAGTCTGAACAGAAATGCAAAGAAAACAGGTGATAATGTTAATTTGACATTGTGGATCTTTTTTTCCAGGCTGCATATTAACTAGAATAAATATGACTTCTATTAACTTATCCGTGAAGACACTAATCCTTGTTGACCAGGAATCTTTATTTTACCCTTCATTTCATTTTCATACATTGAAAAGTACATAACTTGGAAACTTCAAACAGTTTAAGTTGTGTTCCCTTTTTAGATATTACTGACAGTTTTAAACGATTTGCAAATATAGGTTGATCAGCTTCTGACTTTCATTGGATTGGGTTAAGATGCTTGGATTGGGTTGGATTGGGTTAAGATGGTTTTTCTCTAATTAATATATATACATATACATATATATATAAATATTAAATTAAAGAAAAAGATTTATTATTCCAGGCTGTTAGGGGCTTGAATGATACTTTTATGGGAGGGCAAGACTGCTACAGGTAGGCTTAGAACTTTAGGATTGCTTTATGCAGCTATAATCTTAGGCAATCATAACTATTTTTTTTTTTTCCTCCAAGGCATTACATGGCCATCAACAACAGTTTGCAACTTCTTCATCAATGATGAAATTAACTCTTGTGTAGAGGTAAATCAGTAAATATATGGATAATTTAGTTAACTTGTGTTACCACCCAGTTTTGAAGCTCTAGTACTAGCATGCACCAGGGGAGGTTTAGGTTGGATGTTAGAAAGAACTTCTTTACTGAAAGGGTTGTTAGATATTGGAATAGGCTACCCAGGGAAGTGGTTGAGTCACCATCTCTGGAGGTCTTTAAAAGACGTTTAGATGTTGTAGTGGGTTTACATGGCAAGGTTTGGGTAGCAGGGACCATAGGGTTGGCTTCTGTGAGAAGGATCTAGAAGCTGCCCCATGTTTGGTAAGGGCCCCACTGCTGACCAGAGCTGAGCCAATAAGTGATGTTGGTTTGTGCTTCTGTGAAAGCATATTTAAGACAGGGAAAAAAACGCTGTGCCACACAGCAGCTGGGAGAGTGATAGGAGTGAGGAACAGCCTTGCAGGCACCAAGGTCAGTGAAGAAGGAGGGGGAGAGGTGCTCCCAACACCAGAGCAGAAGTCTCCTGTGGCCTGTGGTGAGGACCATGGTGAAGCAGGATGTCCCCCTGCAGTCCATGGAGTACCACAGTGGAGCAGGGTTCTACGCTGCATCCCATGGAGGAGACCATGGTGGAGCAGGTGGACTTGCACCGACGGAGGCTATGGCCTGTGGAAGACCCCTGCCAGAGCAGATTCCAGGCCAGACCTGTAGGTCTGGGGTAAATTTCCAAAACATCGGGAGTGCCCACTGCTCTAGAAACCTGCCCATATCCTCCCACACTCCCTGCCACTCACAACTATCCCGCCTCAGGACAGATCTCTGGATGAGATTCCTAAGCAGTTGTTTAACCTTAAATAAAACCTGAAGTGCATTCAGGAGACATAACAACAAGAACATGCTGGTCTGAGTATCCCAAGGATATTCAACATCTTGGAGAACTATCGTAACTAGCTTGGAGGATAAGAGGCTGATGAAATAAAAAGGGAGAGTGAACAAATAGGGAAAAATATCTTCCCCTGTCCCCTCCACAGATTGGCTCCCTGATGAATAAAGGCAGTAGGTGTAATTGTTAATAGTTTCTGAGATATAGTTTCCAAAGTACAGAGTCGACGACAGTGCTGAGTACAAATACCAAGTTAGAGTCATGGCCAGATATTTCATCATATTATAAATTATTGTTACACCGCACAGTACCATAATGATCTTAAACCAGGGCCCGGAAAGGATAAACAGCACAACAGGGATCACATACAGAAAGTAACCTGCTATAAAACTCAGTTTAGAATACAGGCACAGCAGACTTGAGATTAAAGCAATCAACATTCTGACTAGCAACTATTAAGCAGTTCTAATACCACAGAATCACAGAATTTCTAGGTTGGAAGAGACCTCAAGATCATCGAGTCCAACCTCTGACCTAACACTAACAGTCCTCCACTAAACCATATCCCTAAGCTCTACATCTAAACGTCTTTTAAAGACCTCCAGGGATGGTGACTCCACCACTTCCCTGGGCAGCCCGTTCCAATGTCTAACAACGCTTTCAGTAAAGAAGTTCTTCCTAACATCCAACCTAAAACTCCCCTGGTCTAACTTTAGCCCATTCCCCCTTGTCCTGTCACCAGGCACGTGGGAGAACAGACCAACCCCCACCTCGCTACAGCCTCCTTTAAGGTACCTGTTGAGTGCAATAAAGTTACCCCTGAGCCTCCTTTTCTCCAGGCTGAACAAGCCCAGCTCCCTCAGCTGCTCCTCGTAGGACTTGTTCTCCAGGCCCCTCACCAGTTTCGTCGCCCTTCTCTGGACTCGCTCAAGCACCTCGATGTCCTTCTTGTAGTGAGGGGCCCAAAACTGAACACAGTTTTCGAGGTGCGGCCTCACCAGAGCCGAGTACAGGGGGACGATCACCTCCCTAGCCCTGCTGGTCACACTGTTAAACACAATAGGTTCTGTGAATTCATGAAATTCCTCCTAAATAACTGTGCTCACAGATATCTAACAAGGGAGCATTGAACACCCAGCCACATGTTCATCATTTGCACAGCAGTAGAATGTAGAAACTTCAGTCACTGTAGTGACCTAATTTCTGATTACTGGCTAAACTCACAATAAATGACAGTCCTTATTCAAAAGGTCAACAAAAGCAGTTATGTGGAACACATCACATAAATGGTTCCCTGATGTTTTTCTAACTAATGACCAGATGTTTCACTAGTCTTCAGTGGCATTTAATTTTCTGATCATCAGTAGGACTCCATAGGTATTTCATGCTATAGTGAACCTGACTAGAAGGGCATCGAACACCACAGAGTTAGTGATCCACGTAACAGATAACCCAAGCACAACCAGACAAGTATTGTGTGCTGTATGTACTGTTTGGTTTTCAGGCCTGTCTTACTCTACACAAATTTATTTGCTGCAAGACACACTTTGCCAGCACATTGTAACAGAGGAGCCTGCCAGTAACTCCCACTTGATTATGATGCCTGAATTGCTTTGCTTTTATCTAAAAGTGTGGAAAAAAGTTCTCATGTGAACAGTCTTTCTTTTTAACAGTAGGAACTATGAATAGAGTTATTTTCCTGCAATAAAACTCTACAATGGCTATAATGACCAAAATGGGTTCACCTCTTCAGTGGCTGGGGTCTGCACAGTATGCTGTACATAGATCAGATGGCCACTTGGTACAACCGCACTCAAGATTCCCACCAGCGAAAGGAATGTGGGATTATGTGTGTTCTTCTCTCTCTCTCTCTAGAGTGGTTAACTCTAATAAATAACATGCTAAATGATACTTTACTGAGTCTGAGTGCATTTCTTACCAGGGTTATTATGGACCAACATCTCCTGATGGAAAAAAAATAAAATAAAAAAAATAAACTTTTATGTTAGTGTAACTATTTTATGACTATAAAGCAAAGTTCCTGAAGGCAGAGCAATTAAGGCAACTTGCTGTATGAAGAAGAACCAGAAACATGAACACAAGTTTTGTGCTGAAAACAGCCCTAGGCATGGATCTGAAGGGAGAATGGGGAAGGAGAAATGGAAATGTAGCCATTTTTCTTAGCCTGTAGTGTGGGTATGATTTCCATTTCCAGTGCAGCTCTGAAGCTTCATTACATGAGGAATAATTTGATGCTAGATGAGAAGAGGACAGCCAATAACTGATGATAATAGCAGTAAGGTCCCCTCTCAGGTCTGTAATAGGGACAAAAAGAAGGAATGCATCTTCCTGTCTGGGGTTCTTCACTGAAACAGCTTTTACTAGTGCAAAGACATTTTTTTCAAGCAGAAAATTCCCAACTTCAAAGTATGAACTAATTATTTATTGGCTAATATACACTATAGATTTTGAGGGAGAATGATCTACTAAGCTAAATACTAACACAGGTCCCTAAACCTAGTATAGCACCCAAAACATTGCTCTCCAGGAAGTCAGCACTCAGGAAAGCATCAGCATTACCAGCAGTATGTGGATCTTCCATGTTGATCAAGTGCAATCTTCTGGATCCCTGTTCCATTTGTTTAGTGCTACAAAGTTTTATGTTAATATTTTCCTTCTGAATCCTTGGCTTGATAACTGCCCCCTTTTCAACAGTCTGACATCTATCTGACATACTTCTTTTCTTGTCTGACTCTATTCCACAGACCTTATTAAAGCCCTTCTTCAGAACTTATCACCTTTTTAGAAGTGTAATCCTTGGTTGTTCAAGAGTGTTGCATGGAAACCAGATTTTGGGTCTCCATGAGAATTGAACACCTGGGATGAGAGGAACAGTGAAAGAGCTCATGTCCAGTGTGATTCACTGTAGCTAGAACAGATCTGAGTCCCTAGAGAACATTTCTCACAGGGCTCACTGCCTGAGGGAGCTCTTCTGTTCCTACTTGCCTATCACCAATGGGCAAGAATGTAAATCAAGACTTCGTCAGACAGTTTGGATAACAAAATTGCCCAATGGGAAGTTACCTTGCACAAAGGAAGTGACAGAATTAATCACAGTTATATTATGGGACCTTTTTTTGAAATTAAATAAGGATTTATTTTTATTTTTATTTTATTTTATTTATTTTTCCAAAAGAAGCATCAGAAAATGTAAAGGTGAAGCAAGTTACATTTTCTTCCCTCCTTCCCCCCCCACTTTTTTTAAGCAGTATTCCCCACACGTTGAATGGATACAGGCAGGAACATCAAGCCAATCTTCACCACTAGAAGAAAAAGACACTGTTCTTCTGACTTCTCCTTTTTGACTAAATAGTTTATTCTTTTCTCTGTTCTGCTATGCTCTTTAGTCTTTTATTTGAATTTTCAAAACATGTTTGCAGCAAAGCTTCTATCAGAAAATCAGAAATACTAGTTTTTTAAGCAGGCATTGTGGCAAACAGATTTGCAGCTGGGAAAATGTTAGCTTCTTCATCAGATCTTATACAATTGAATAGACATTAGTTCTAATCAAATGCTCAGAGAGCTTAGAGGATATTCAGTAAAATCAAAATAACATAAACACAGAACTGTATTTTCTGGTGCTCCTGTTGTGATGTCTGATTAATTTCAGCCCTCAAGAATGCAGGTTCCTGAATGGTAGCCTTGTGATTTTATTGCTATTTTCTGCTTGTTTCTGAATGGATTGATCTGCAAGCTTAGCTGCTTAGGAGTTTCTATGTTACTCAGTCATTTTTTTCCTGAAATCAGCTTTTCAGGAATTATGTTTAACCACAGTTTGTAAGTAAGAAAGAATTGTAGGAAGAAATAATATCTATTATGAAACCATCTGAAATGAATGGAGAAAAAAACAGTCACACAAGGTTTATTCCAGGTCAAAAAGACAGCTTGTTGGTTTTCTCTCCAGAAAGATCATTTTGTCATAGAAAATATATTACCTTCAACTATAAGCTTTGTTTTGCTCGTGTCCTTTAAAATACTTTGCCACAACAGAACTATTCCTGTTAAACAGAATGCACAAATAGTTTCTGATCTTTAATTCTATCTTATTCTAGCTGTCTATATATTAACTATTTGAAAGACAACTAGTACGTGATCCCATTGATTAATAGATAGACTATACTTTTAAAATTATCCTTGGAAAAATGATGTCTATGAAGCAATATTTTTCAGTGGTATGGAGTTATTCATTCATATTCATAAGGACTTCTAGTTTAGTTATCATATTGACCTTCTAAAAAGCAAAAAAAAGAGTTTGCCTTAAAGATAATTACTGTTCCTAAGGAGTTAAGTACTTCTGAGATATGAGCAGCCAGTTGCATTGTGAACAGATAGGAACAATGCATCATGAGAGGGATGGATCCTTAAACTGTTTATATAGAAACAACATTTCCTTTCCTTTCCTTTCCTTTCCTTTCCTTTCCTTTCCTTTCCTT
>CM021731.1:122271832-122313766 GCA_011075105.1 Heteronetta atricapilla | reverse complement strand
TTTCCTTTCCTTTCCTTTCCTTTCCTTTCCTTTCCTTTCCTTTCCTTCCACCATTTTATGTTATGTTGTATAATATATCTTTGTTAGACAGAAAAATGTAGCATCCTTATTTAATAGCCCAGGCAGTTAAAACAAAAAACAGCAAACAAACAAACAAAAAAACATTAAACAACCTTCCCAAGATCAGAGAGTTATTTGGCAAAATGCGTATTATTGGTACCTTCTTTATTGCCCAAGTTGATCATTTCTGATACAAAATATCTTTAGAGAAAGAAGTCATCTGGTGAAAAGTTTTTGGCTTTCTTAATTACAATGTCTTTTCATTTGGGGATTTTCCATCTTCTTCTCACCTGTAAAACAATTAGACACCTTTCCCATTTTATGTTATTCCAATAAAGTATTTCTTCCTTGTGATCAAAAATAATTTTTGTTATTAATTTTGTATGACTGATTGTCCTTAAGTTACTAATTGCTCTATTTTCTTTTTCTCACAGCATTTCTTCTGTCTACCTTTTCTATTATATAACACAATGCATGTAATTAATTTCTTCTTTCTATTCATTTTTTTTTTTAATAGTTCTTTATGTATTATGAACTGTTTTGCTCTTAAACTCATTGTTTTCTACATGGATTCTTTCAATCAATATATTACTCTTTATTTTATATAAATTTATATAAATATAAATAAATTTATATATTTATATATATTTTATATAAATTTATTATAAATACAGCAGTAGTAAGAAAAATGGAGAACTTCTATGAAGTAATCTTGTTCATGTCCAGAAAATCCATGAGAGTTTCACTAAAATATTCACTTCTGAATACTCTGCTTAACATTAAATAATTCAGAAAAAATTGACTTTTTACCGCTTCTCTTTTGTAAGCTTGTGTAACATCACTGCTACAACAGTTTGTCTGTCTACTCTGAACAATGCTAGTGATCAAAGGATCAAAGGATCACTATTTCATCTTGCAAGCTTTCTCTTTCTGGATTCATCTTGCTCTGTATATTTGGTACTCCCATTTTCCAACACATAGACAAGTGTAGTCTCCATGACTGCAGGTACAAAGATACTGTGTTGTACAGCAGGCATCCTTGCTCAAGAGGATGTTTCTCAGTTCTGTTACTGTCTTGCTCCAAAGCTTTGAGCTGGTCACTTTATCTGCTCCTCATTCTCATTTCTCTGTTTTCTCAGTTATGTGTGCTCTGGGAAAGGTATTTGTTTCTATGACAGGGATATTAATCACATGTGGGTTGTCTAATGTTGCTGTAGATCCACTATCAAAAAACAAACAAACAAACAAACGACCACATTATTCAGAATGAAATGCCATAGTGTCCCTTTCCTTTAATGAGAGAGGTAATGAGTGCTTATCACCTTACTCTGTGTACCTGAAGCAAACTGATCTGTCACTGACTACAGTGAGAGCAGAAACAAGGTTTAAATGAATACCAGACCTCATTAATTACAGCTCAAAAGCAAAAATATAATATTAAACAGGAAAGATTTGTGTTTTTTTATATACTTTTTTATATAATAATTTGCTTTTATCATTTATATGATAACTATGCTTAGTCCCATGCAGATTATTAAGTTTCATGATTAGAAAGGAAACAAGCCTATAAAAGTTGGATAATCAAATATTTTACTGTAAGAAACTTGTTTGCAAAACAAACTGCTATAGTATTTCAAGGTATGAATCAATTCTTTTATTTTCCAAATCATCTGATTCATTGTAAGGCTTTTTTTTTCCTCTTTTTTTTCCCTTTTTCAAAATCTAACCCCCCCCTCCCCACCACCACATCCCCCTTTTTTTTTTTGTTTTTCAATTGTTGTGTTTAAATTATCAAAATCTGCCAGGAGATTATTCCTCAACAACATTTTGGCACTTTCATGTAGTATTAACAGAGCTCTGTTATTTTGATGTTTCACACTGAATTTATATCTTTAAAGAAGGCCTGTAAGTCTTTTCCTGAGATGCAAGCAGGTGGAGGATCTGATCAGCCTGGTGGCAGATCTCAAGGAGGAGGTGGAGAGATTAAGGACTATCAGGGGATGTGAGCAGGTGTTAGATTGGTAGAGTCACTCTCTGCCATGCCTGAGAGAAAGGCACTGGGTCGACACACCCCAAATAGTGGTGGACTCCCATCCTGTCACTGTCGGGCAAAGGGAGGGGACCTGAGAGATAAACAGGTCCTTGCTGAGCATTGCAGGTGGGCTCCCTCCCCACCTGCCTCACCTTGTCCTGTGCCTTTACATAGTAGATTAGAGGCCCTGGAGCTCAAGGGACAAGGCAGTAAGGATGTGGGGGAAAGTCCACACAGGAGGTTGTCTAGGATAAGGAATTCAACTCCACGTCTCAAGACTTCTTCTTCTAAGAAGGAAAGCTAATGGTTGTTGGCAACTCCCTTCTGAAAGGAACAGAGGGCTCCATATGTCAAATGGAACCTACCCATAGGGAAGTCTGCTGCCTACCTGGGGCCCAGGTAAGGGACAGTACAAGGAAACTTCCTAACCTTGTTCACTCCTCCAATTATTATCCCTTAGGGATAATTCAGGCTTGCAGCAATGAAATTACTGAGAAGCTGAGGGCTATCAAAAAGGACTTCAGGGGATTGGGGAAGTTACTGGATGGAGTTGGTGTGCAGGTGTTGTTTTCCTCTGTCCCCTCAGTGGTGGGGACTGAGTGGACCTGGAAGGCCCAGATGGCTGAGAGGCTGGTGCTGTCACAGGATTTTATTATTATTATTATTATTATTTGGATCATGGGGAGGTTTACTCGGAACCTGGCCTGATGGCTGCCAATGGGTTCCACCTTTCTCAAAGGGGGAAAATAGATTCTAGCCTAGGAGCTGGCTGGGCTCATCAAGAGGGCTTTAAACTAGGCATGAAGGGGAATGCGGATGAAATAAGGCTTGATAGAGATGAGTCTGGGGGAGCAGTCCCAGAGCTGGGGGTGAGGGTTAATGGTGAAACTGAAATACATCTACAGTACTGCACGCAGCAATGGGCACCAAAAGGAGGTGCTGGAAGCCATTGTGTGGAAGGCAAACTATGACCTACTCGCCCATCATTGAATTCTGGTGGGACCACTCACACTACTGGAGTGCTGCAATAGATAGCTACAAGCTCTTTAGAATGGATAGGGATCTAACGAGTGGAGGCTCTCATCTGCAGCTGGCTGAAGTCACTCAATCACCAGCACTTGTCCTCATGGGGGCCTTTAACTTCCCAGAGTTCCTGCACTTTCACCACAACAACCCCATGCAACACTACAGACTTGGAGGAGAGTGGCTCAAGAGCTGTGCAGAGGAAAAGGATCTGGGGGTGGTGACTGATGCTAACCTGAACATGAACTGGCAGTGTGCCCAGGTGGCTGAGAAAGCCAATGGCATCCTGGCTTGTACCTGGAACAGCGTAACCAGTAAGATGAGGGAGATGATCATCCCCTTGTATTTGCTCTGGTGAGACTACACCTCGACTACTGTGTTCAGTTTTAGGCCCCTCAGTACAAGAAGGATATCAAGGCCATGGACCATGTCCAGAGAAGGGCTATGAAGCTGGTGAAGGGACTGGAACACAAATCCTATGAGGAGCGGCTGAGGGAACTGGGGTTGTTTAGTCTGGAGAAGAGGAGGCTCAGGGGAGACCTCATTGTTTTCTACAACTATGTGAAGGGAAGGTGTGGGGAGATGGTGGGTTGGCTTCTTCTCACAGATAACTAGTGATAGGACTAGAGAGAATGGCCTCAAGTTGCACCACGGAAGGTTCAGGTTGGCAATTAGGAGACATTTCTTCTCAGAAAGAGTAGTCAGGCATTGGAACGGGTTGCCCAAGGAGGTGGTGGAGTCCCCATCCCTGAGGGTGTTTAAGGAAAGGTTGGACCTGGTGCTTAGGAACATGGTTTAGTGACTGACATTGGTAGTAGGGTGATGGTTGGACCAGATGATCTTGGAGGTCTTTTCCAACCTTAATGATTCTATAATTTACTTATATTACCTCTGAAGACCTTAACCATTTGCTAAAGATTCAAAGAATTCTCTTAACGTAGGGAGAAAACAGTTACTGAAACATATTTCATATGACTGAAAACAAATCAAAGGAGGTTTTAAGGGTGCCTAGAAATTCTGCCCAGATGACAGCTAACGTACCTTATAATCCCCTATGCCAGGCTGTATTTGGTTACTCTTATTAGTCAATATTAAATTTCAGCATACAAAGAGAAGAAGACACTTTTTAAGCAGTCTTACTATCAATTATTTCTGAATAAAAAGTCTTTTTTTTTTGGGGGGGGGGGCGTATTTTTCTATTTTTGTTTGTTTGTTTTGTTTTGTTGCTTTTCCTTTTCAATACACAGGTCAAATATTAGATCTGTAAAGTTACTGCTGTTATCAAGTTATTTAATATTCTGTATGGATGTAAAAGTAAATACCTCACTGTACTTGAGGTCGTAAGTCAAGGAGCTAAGCCCCAAGGAATGATATAAGTAATGCTGTTTTGAAATCTGGATTAACTAAAGAGACAGCAACTGCATTTATTTTTATAAGTTCACTGGGAGAGTGATGGATTTTGTTTGCTCTAATAACTCATGGGGTGATTTCTAATCAGACTCCTATGGTGTCTTTATCCAGTGAGAGGTAACCTAGTAACAAAGGATGTTGAACTGTAGAGTATGATACAAGTCACTCCTGAGAAAGAATTAAATGAAAGAACACAAGTACTGTAAGATTTTAAATAATTATCAGAAATTCTCCAATGGTGATTTATCCTACACTGCAAAGGGACCATTTATGGCTAACCAGCAGAACAGAGATTTAAATTAAAATATTTAGTAAAATGAGAATACAGTAAATTATCAGTATAAGATTTTCTCTTTTTTTTTTTTCTCTTTCCTTTGTGAGTCAGAAAATGTCTGAAGGGACATAAGAGCATACCTACTTAATAACTGTTCTGAAACACAGATGGGATCTGAAACATTTTTACCAAAGAAAGAAAATATATAAAGTATAATACATGTACAGTCTCCATTGCAGTGAACATGCAAGGATCTTATCTGTAAACTCTGAATATGCTTAATGGAGGCAATAATTTGAATTCCAAATAATAAAACATGAGTTCACTTCTTTTTAATCCCCTCTGGGAAGCCCAGTTAATTAAAACTGTTTATTACAACTTGATCAAAAAGTCTAAATTCAATGTGTCCTAAATCTAGCTACTACAATATTCTCAGTCATTCTCAGTCATTCTCAACCCTCTTGAGGCCCTGAAGACTTTGACTTGGTAATGCAGCCAGAGAGAGACTCTTTAGTCAAAGCTATTTGTTCCAAGGTGCAGTGCAAAACATGCTCTAGGCTTTCCAAAGCTGTAGTCTATTTCATCTTTAAATTCAATCCAAAATCTCCTTGCCATACTTAATTTAGCATTTGAATCAAATTAATTATTTTGTAAAAGGACTGGTATGGAGGATGTAAAATTATTTTTTTAGCATGAAACAGTAATAGCACAGTGGAGTGCTCTCTTTGAGCAGCTGCTGTTATCGTTTATATGTTACAAATAGGTAAGTAAATGTAGTTCACAGTCACACACATGCTCATGAAACATTAAGATGAAACAGTGAATTGAAGAGGTAAATTCACAAGACAAATAAAAGGATAAATAAGTATCTACAGCTGTCTTCCTGTTTTCCCATGAGGAAAACAAAATACACTGACAACTTTACAAACTCTAGTTTATTTGAGGGGAAGTATGATTACTGAAGGATATTTTCTCACCTGTACTCATTGAGTATTAACCAAAACCATGGTCATTATCAGCTTATTATTATAAATTATGATTATAAATTATGTATAAATATATGCATATATATATACATATATATAAATTACATCTGCATACTTTGTTGTTTTGACTTAGTTGACAGCTCACATTGGAAACAGTACAGATTCAAAATCTAAGGATACAAATTAAAATAACATTATTAATCTGTAAGCAATTTAGGAACTTTTTGCTACAATCAATCTGTAAGCAAAGTTTTGTACTGAACAACAAACTGGGACAGAGAGCACCCAAAAATGATTGTCTATAGAGAGAAAAACAATTTTACCTTGCGATCAGTTCCCTTTCATCTCACAAAATACAACCAAAAAATACAAAATACCTAACCCCTGAGCAAGTTCTCTTGAAATTCATGTCAAGAGAACGCAGGCTTTTCTTATACCAAACCCTGTTTCAGTTTTTGACAGCTGAAAGAAATTAATAAGCTTTCATTCCACATAAGATTCTTGTGGCTTCTGCCTGTATCACACAGGTTACTGTACCAGACAGTTTTAAATGTCAATTGCTGCCATTTTACATTAAAGATAAAGCTTGCAAATGAAGTCTTAATGCCTTTGTTGTTGACAGCCACAGAAAAAGCCAGATGATTTAAGCCACCTTAAATATCTCCCATAGTAGCTTCCCTTTACAAAAGCTAAGTGGATTTAACTTCCCTATTTTCACAATAGTCTAAACCACCCTTGTGACACAGTAAATCAGACATTCATCTTGAAGGCTCTGTTACTTCTTTTTTAACTGAAATTCCTACAAAACACAAACAAGTTACTCCTGGAAGTGTGGTATAACTGTATGCAATTGCATGCAAATATCCCAAATTTAATAATAAATATAAACCCTGAATTTGAAAAAATACAGATACTGAAATATTCATTTCATACTTTAAGTTAAATTTTACTTTCTTCCTAACACCAGCATGACCCTATGCCTCCGCAAAAAGCTTAACATAATGTAGTGTACTGGGTCTAGCTGGGATGGTAACTTTCCCTGCAGCAGCCCATACAGTGCTATGCTCTGCACTTGTAGCTAAAACAGCAGTGGTATCACACTGGTGTTGTGTCTGCTGCTGAGCAGTGCTGGCACAGCATCAGGACTTTCTCTAGCCCTCCTAGGGGGTGGGCAAAAAAAAAAAAAAAGTGAGAAACATCACCAGGGCAGCTGACCCAAACCAACCAAAGGGATATTCCATACCATATGATGTCACACTCAGCAATAAAAGGTGGGAAAAGGAGGAAGAGGGGTGGGGTGGGCTCTCGTTGCGAAAACGTCTGTCCTCCTCTCCGAACACCGGCTACGTGCATTGAGGCCCTGCTTCAAGGACGTGGTCAAGCATCGCTTATTTGTGGGAAGTAGAGAGTAATTTTTTTCCCCTCTGCATTTCCACATAGCCTTTACTTGTTTTGTTATTCCCTTTCCCCCTTCCTCTTCCCCTTTTCCCTTTCCTCCCTTTAGTTGAATTGTTTAATTAATAATAATATTGTTAATAATAATAATATTGTTAATAATTGTTTAATTAATAGAATATTTCCTTGATAATATATTTCTCTCTTTATTAAAATTATCCTTATCTCAACCCGTGAGTTGTTTTTTTCCCTTTACTTCTTCCCCTCCTCATCTGAGGAGGGGGAGTGAGAGAGCGGTTGTGGTGTTCAGTTGCCTAATACGGTCAAATCACCACATGTAGGCACACAGTAAAAGATATAAGCATCACTCCACACCTTACTGTAGGCTTTCTAGGACTTAGAAGTATGTGAACACCAGTCATAAAGTTCTGCTTTTCTCTGTTCTCTGGCTATACTGTTTTGAAACTTTCATTGTACAATCAGACCAACAATGCATATTCATCCACATTTGTCTATTGGAAATCATTGTACAAAGAGGTCTATAATATTGTGGTACTTCCCATGGGAATCCCATACTCCTCTGCTTCACTGAAATTAATGTTACCCCTGTGAGGTTTTCTATGTAATTTCTGGCCATGTTCTCATTTTGTTTGCTTCAGCTGAGCACACCTGAGGCTCTCTCAGTGCAGCTGTCATGCTTCTTTTGGAAATATGGCGGAGATCAATTTTCTTCATGGCTTGATATTATCACTAGATAAGAAGAGGCATTCACTTCCTTACTGGAGATCAGCCTCATGTTTCTACAGACAGGGAATTTTTTCTGTTCATGGACCAAATCAACAGATCAAACTTTCAGGGTGACCAGATAGAAAGGGTGGATGTACGTGTCTCTTTCACTTTAATCTCAATTATTAGATATGTGTGTGCTTTCCTGTTAGCATTTTTTTTTCTTGACATATACTTGTAATATGATCTATTAAGGCATATCTCATAACATTGTTATGGCTGCAGTGGGTCTCTGTCTGCTAAGGTTTTTGTTTGTTTGTTTTGTTTTGTTTTGTTTTGTTTTGTTTTTTCATTTTATTTTGTTTTTTTGTCCCCTCATTTTAGCCTTTTAAAAATACATAACATGGTATACATTTAGTGAATTCATATTTGCTCTAGGGGAACATAAATGCCTTGTTCTGTCCCTGAAGGACATCCAGTAGATGGGCATTTTTGTTTCAGAGATGCCATGTACCCCTGCTTCAATTTCATTCCCTTGATATTGTTTATGTTACAGTGAACTATCAAAGCTTTAATATATATCAAAATATTTCATCAAAGTAGAAATGTATGAACATCAGGGGATCTACACATTAAATTACATTGAATATAATGAAGCATGTTAAGATTCCAGCTTTATTAAAATACACTTCAGGCTAGGTCTATCAGCAGATGTTTCCAGAATTGCCATTCTCTTATACAGTAGTCATGTTGAAACAACCAAAGACAGATAAACAAAGGAAGATGTGATGGTTTTACTTGAGTGGGAAGCCAAGTTCCACCACAACTGCTCTCTCACTCCCTTTCGTCAAAGAAGAATGGGGAGAAAATATGATGAAAAGGGCTCAGGGGTTGCAATAAGGAGAGGGAGATTGCAAAGTAATTATCAGGAAGGGCAAAACAGACTCAGCATAGGGAGATAGTAAGATCTATTACCTATTAATAACAAGCTAGAGAAGTGAGAAACAAAGAAAAGAAATCAAAAGCACCTCCCCTCTCATCCACCCTCTTCCACCTCCTCCCTCTGAGTGGCACAGGGGAATGTGGAAATAGGGGTTATGGTCAGTCTATAGCGCTTCTTCACCACTGCTCCTACTCGGTCACCCTCATCCCCTGTGCTGTAGAGTCCCTCCCACGGGATACAGTCTTTGCTGAACTGAGCTGGCATGGGCTTACCACAGGCAGCAGTTCTTCAAAAACTGCTCCAGTTATGGGTCCGTACCAGGGGGTCCATCCCTCAGGAACACACTGCTCCAACCACGGGCAGCAGCTCCTGCCAGGTCACCTGCTCCTGCATGGGCTACTCTCCATGGGCTACAGGTCTGGCCCAGAAGCTGCTCCAGCAGGGGTTTTCCACAGGCCATAGCCTCCGTCGGTGCAGGTCCACCTGCTCCACCATGGTCTCCTCCACGGGATGCAGCGTAGAACCCTGCTCCACCGTGGTACTCCATGGACTGCAGGGGGACATCCTGCTTCACCATGGTCCTCACCACAGGCCACAGGAGACTTCTTCTCTGGCACCAGGAGCACCTCTCCCCCTCATTCTTCACTGACCTTGGTGCCTGCAAGGCTGTTCCTCACTCCTCTCACTCTCCCAGCTGCTGTGTGGCACAGCACTTTATTTTTTTCTTTTTTTGTTCTTTTTTTTTTTTTTTTTTTTGGCTCAGTTCTAGTCAGCAGTTTGGCCCTTACTAAACATAGTTCAGCTTCTAGATTCTTCTCACAGATGCCACCTCTATGGCCCCCCTGCTACCCAAACCTTGCCACATAAACCCACTACAGAAGATCATTGCAAACGTTAAGAAAAAAGAAAGAAAGCCTCTCAGAAAGAATAACTTATTCAAAAGTAAGGGATCAAATGCCATCTGCATTTGCCACCAACAGGAATTCTTCAGAAAAAAAAGAAAAAAAAAGAAAAAAAAAAAGAAAAAAATAATAATAATAAAAAAGGTCTAAACATATTATTTATGATCCTCTCTTTTTCTCTGTCCAGTCTCTGCTTTTGCCTTTTCTCTTTTATTTTTTATTTTATTTTATTTCATTTTAAGGTAGAAGTTTATGACAAGTGTAGCTAATTCTTTTCTGCTCTCTGACATGGTAAGAAAATTGCACATTTTAATCTTTCCTAAAGCAAAGCAATGACATAGTAATTTGCACTGAATATGATTTGTTTCCAGTTCTGTAAAGCTTTACCTGAGACCCTAATAGTGTCATAAACTGTAATAGCAGTAGTACTATTAATTATTATTTATTCTATTGTACTAGGCATTGTGAAAATATATGTCAAATAACAGAAGTGGATGGGAGAGTTTATAATTCCAGTATGAAATGAAAGACAACTACTGGCTATAACAATCTAAAATGATGGCAAAATGCAGTATCCAAAATTGTTAGGTAAAGGTTTTATCATTTTCTCTATCTATTACTGTAAATAATGACTATTCTGCATAGATATGATACCAAAAGAGAGCTTTAAGGGAGTCAGTGAAGTGGTTCTCTGAGCATTTAAAAGAAAAAGCCACTTATAAGGAGGCACAAGGTGAAGATGATCATATAATTGTTTGTCTGAAAGGCAGGAAACAACACTGAACATTGGCCGACTGGTGGGTAATTAGTTTATTTCTCTAGATACAATTAAATTTTCTCAGCCCACATCAGAGATAGTAGGAATTTATATTTATATTATAAAGGCCTGAAAAGTCAAGAGAGATGGCAGTGATGGCAACACATCTCATTAATGATATACAGAAAAAAAAGAAATGTGTAACATTTAACCAGTAACTGTGGATTGACAAGATGTTGGTGATGTTCATTGTTTCTCTGAAATGGGAGAGAAGAAGTCTCCTAGAATTAAATTTAGGAATTTGTATTGATCCTTCTTCGAAATTTTAGTTGAGACACAAGAATTCAGTCCTAGAGAAGGTCAGAGACTGGATGAATTTGTGCAAGTGAAATTGATGATGGCAAATAATCCAGAATTCCAAAAGGCATCTTAGTGATCTACTTCAGAAATTTTGGGATACATTGAGTAAAATTTGAAGGATTAAGAGAATTAGTATGGGACAAAAACATGGAATCTAAAAGGACGATATTAAAAGCCAAATATAACTTGTGAACTCAAAGTCAGTTAATAGACCAAGAAAAGTAAGGAAAGAATATTGATTCTGAACTTTGCCCATTTTGCCCAAGAGGAAGTTATGAAAGACAGCCAAAGGTTTTGTAATAGGACAGGTTAGTCTAGTTTTTTGTTTGTTTGTTTGTTTGTTTGTTTGTTTTCCCTGATATGAAATGGGGAAAAAAAGGAAAAGAAAAAAAGAAAAAGAAAAAAAAGGTCTTGAGTTTTCAAATTTACCTGCAGGCAGACAGAAAGTTTGATTTAAGTCAAAGAAAAAAGGAAACACGATGAGAAAAAAGTAGATATATTTATTATCATTGTATATAATTTAATTCCTCTGAAGTAAGATTCCTACCCATGGTCCCTCCTGTTCCTGACCTTATCTTGCTATAAATGCCATTCAATAGACAGTCTCTATGCTCTGTCTTTCTCCTAGGACTTTAATATCACCTTCAGGAGATATTAAAAATATATATATAAAGCAAATAGACAGGTTTATCAATTCTGAATCTCAAAAAAAAATATTTTATTTTGGAGGAAAACACATTTTAATTTCAATAAGTCTGAAGATTTTGTGTCAAAAAATGCTCTTTAAAGATGAGTTTCTCTTTCTTTGCAACTACAAAGAGGAAGCTGTTATTTGGAGAATGACTCCAAATAGACTAGATGACTTAATCTTCCAGTCTTTTCACTATCTTAAATCTCAATGGCAGGAAAAATCTTTATTCATGCTCCTGAATGACTTGCTTGAC
Organism: Heteronetta atricapilla; assembly: GCA_011075105.1. Lineage (NCBI taxonomy): Eukaryota > Metazoa > Chordata > Aves > Anseriformes > Anatidae > Heteronetta > Heteronetta atricapilla. The sequence goes on along the minus strand of CM021731.1, from coordinate 122,301,954 downwards.
AAGCTCCTACAATTACTATGGCTACGCCAAATATCCAGCCATGTAATATGACTGTATCTGAGCAAAAGTATTTGTTTTGGGTTAGAAACTGGCTGGATAGCCGGGCCCAAAGAGTTGTGGTAAATGGAGTCAAATCCAATTGGAGGCTGGCCAATAGTGGCATTCCCCAGGGCTCGGTGCTGGGGCCGGTCCTCTTCAATATCTTCATCGATGATCTGGATGAGGTCATTGAGTGCACCCTCAGTAAGTTTGCAGATGACACCAAGTTAGGTGCGTGTGTCGATCTGCTTGAGGGCTGGAAGGCTCTGCAGGAGGATCTGGATAGGCTGCACCAATGGGCTGAGGTCAACTGCATGAAGTTCAACAAGGCCAAGTTCCGGGTCCTCCACGTGGGGTGCAATAACCCCAAGCAGAGCTGCAGGCTGGGAGATGAGTGGTTGGAGAGCTGCCAGGCAGAGAAGGACCTGGGAGTGATGGTTGATAGTTGGCTGAATATGAGCCAGCAGTGTGCTCAGGTGGCCAAGAAGGCCAACAGCATCCTGGCCTGTATAAGAAGCAGTGTGGCCAACAGAGCTAGGGAGGTGATTGTCCCCCTATACTCGGCTCTGGTGAGGCCGCACCTCTAAAACTGTGTTCAGTTTTGGGCCCCTTGCTACAAGAAGGACATCAAGGTGCTTAAGCGAGTCCAGAGAAGGGCGACGAAACTGGTGAGGGGCCTGGAGAACAAGTCCTACGAGGAGCAGCTGAGGGAGCTGGGCTTGTTCAGCCTGGAGAAAAGGAGGCTCAGGGGTGACCTTATTGCACTCTACAGGTACCTTAAAGGAGGCTGTAGCGAGGTGGGGGTTGGTCTGTTCTCCCACGTGCCTGGTGACAGGGTGAGGGGGAATGGGCTTAAGTTGCGCCAGGGGAGTTTTAGGTTGGATGTTAGGAAGAACTTCTTTACCGAAAGCGTTGTTAGACATTGGAACGGGCTGCCCAGGGAAGTGGTGGAGTCACCATCCCTGGAGGTCTTTAAAAGACGTTTAGATGTAGAGCTTAGGGATATGGTTTAGTGGAGACTGTTAGTGTTAGGTCAGAGGTTGGACTCGATGATCTTGAGGTCTCTTCCAACCTAGAAATTCTGTGATTCTGTGAAAATATCTTTAGTCCCTAAATGTTTTTAATGGTCAGTTTTCAAGTGTAAATGACCTACAAGTGTTCCAGCACCTGTCAATCCTTTTGGTCTCCACATAACTTGCTCACGTTTATCAATGTCTTTGTGTATCGGGGGACCCAAAACCAGACAGAGTATCCAGATTTGGCCTCAGGAATGCTGAGTAGTGGAGGTCAATTACTTGTTTTTTCTTCTTGATGTCCTGTTGTTAATGTTGTTGGTAATCTTTACTGTTGGGGTCTTTATTGCACACGGTCTTTTTTGCAGAGCTGTTCTGTAGAACCTCAGTGCCAAGACTGCAAAACTGCCAGGTAATTTTTGTATTTGCCCTTGCTGAACTGCAAAGGTTCCTGTTGGCCCATTCTCAAAGTCTGACTAGGTCTCCTTTAATGTCAGTCCTACCTCCAAATATCAGTCCTTCCATTTTGAAAGTCGTTCAAGTATTTCAATCAGCCTGCAAAAGTGATAAACAAGGACTCATTGCCTCCAGGTTCACAATATTTTATTTTATTTTCATTTTTATTTTATTTTATTTTAAACTTTTTTTGAACAGGACAGGCCCTAGGATAGAACACTGTAGTACTTGCTGCTCCACTTCAGGCAGAGTACAGCCCCCTAATATTTATCCTCTGAGCCTGACGATTCAAACAGGGCTTTTTTAGCCATTACTTGATATGTTTTTCCCCAGCAGTTAATTTTCTTTTATTTTGATTTAAATAATATACTTCAAGAACACCTGTGATATCTGCATTACACCTGTTGGCTCTTCTTTTGTCTTCACCTGTCTTTGCTCAAGTTCCATTTCCTTAAAGACCTTTGGCAATAGACCTAGTTATTTTCCTGTCTTTGCAATCCTTTGTCTTCTCTTCTATTTCCATAGCACATCTTTTTTACTCTTGGAAGATTGTATATTCCTGTGTAACTTAAACATTTTCCCAGATATGCAGTACCAGCTACAAGCTTTCAAACACCTGTGGATGAAAAATAATTGAGTCTTATAGAATCATGACTACCTAACTCTTTCCTTATTCTTGAACCATAAATGCAAAGCTTTTCCTGCTTCCTTTAATGGAATGTCTTTAAGCTTGTAGAAGATCCCGGAAAATGTACATTCAACAGGAAGAATTCACAGAGATATGAAAGTAACTCTCCACACAGTTTCCATGACTAGAAAAAAATGCTTAAAACAATGTTCAAACAATGCTCCCATCTGCTCTGCTCCAGCACAGTCCTAACAGCAGTGACATTTGACTATTGTGCAGCTGTAGCTCTGAACTCAAGTGACATCTCCCTGTCACTACACGGCAACTCTTTTTCTGTACTGTAAGAAGCAAGTGTTCTAAAAATGCTCTCAGTCCATACTACTGAGTTAAAAAGCCAGACTTTTGTTAACTTATTGTCTATTTCTCTGTACTCATAAGTATAACATAAGTAATGAAAAGTAGTAGAGGTAAAGGGAGGGAGAGGGAGAGAGGGAAGACAGAAATATTTTTTTTTTTTTTTTTTTTTAACAGCATGCTATGAAAAAACACCCTGGCATTTTTACCAAAATGAAAATCAGAAACACTAAACCCCACTTCAGCTGAGGTTTGAATCTTCACAGTAATGTAAATCAAGTCTATTCCACTTTAAAAAAATAACAAATAGAAAATGTCCATTTGTAAATCCCACTTCTTTCAAAATTTTAGATATCTCATATTCAGAAACACATTTTCTGTAAAAGGAAATGAATATATTTTTGAAGAACTGTACTTTTAAGCCTGGGAGTGATTTTTTGTTGTTGTTTTTGTTTGTTTGTTTGTTTGTTTGTTGTTGGTTTTTTTTTAAGCATTTGAGGAAAATAAACTACAGCACTAGCAACAGCTCATGAGAATCACAACAGGCAGTAATGTGAGGCAAGTTAGAGTCCTGTCTTGTTGCTAGGTAAAGAGTCACCATCTCAGTGATATTTTAAGAAACACTGCTTTTAATATATATTATTCGGTACTGCATTTTCCTTCAGGCAATCATATTTAAGAGTAGAATGTGTCTTAAAAGTAGTACACTACAAAATTGCTATAGTAAATCACCTGAACAACATTCAGTGTTATATCTGACAGGGAAAAGATGGTAAATGTAAAAATCATTGATACAGCAACTATGCTGTATTTAGTTAGACATCATAAGTTTATTTAAAGTGTGTATGGCACACAGTATACATCTTTGTAGTTTAAAAATATGTGTATGTATTTCTGTCAAACATACGTAGGGTAAATAAAACTTGGAAACTAACTAGTTTTAAAACAGCAACATGAATGTCTTAAAACATCATTCATTGTAAACATACAATATACCACCTGTCTGTAGTACATTAAAAAAAAAAAAAAAAATCATATCTTTGTGATTGAAATCTAATCAGACAAACCAAAACATTTTCTTTTATAAGCCATTGAAAGCTCAGTATGATTTTAGCAGTGCTGTTTTTGCATGGGAAATATAGAGCACACATAGGAGAAGACACTGAATGTTTGTATTAGATTCAATTTTTCTGTAATTATTTTTACTGAAGGAAATACTGTTTCTGTCAGAAATGCATACATGTGTCTGTAGGTGGCAGAACAGTATAATTCACTACATTACCTCATGTTACATACCTTGACATGTACTGCATTCTATTTAGAGAGAATATGTGCAGCATTTAAAAATGCAAGAGAAATAGGTTTCCTGGGTTACCGTTCATAAGCGCTGTCACAGGTAACAGAGAACTGTTTGTCTGTTTGATTGATTCTTTGTTTTGTTTGTTTGTTTGTTTTGTTTTGTTTTGTTTTGTTTTGTTTCTAACTAAGGCAGTAGAGGAAGCACATTATATAGTATGATCATTCCCTCATTATATACGGTCAATTTCTATATATTTACTTGTGAAAATTAAACTCTCTGGAAGGAACAATGTATGTAAATAGAATTTATGTAGATACTTATACTTCTATCTATATATAAAACAATACATTGCATATAACATTACCTAGTATTTCCATTTCATGCTAAACATTAATATGTAATGTCATAATGTTAATATGTTAATTACTGTTAATTACTAAAAATAAATATTCACCTGGAACTTTTATTAATTAGATAAACAAAGGCAGAACTAATATTGATGAATAACATCAAGATGTTCACAAGTACTTCAGCAATCACACAACTTTAGTTGTGACATACTGTTCAGCTGTTTTCTTTGATGCTAGGAGATTTCCAAGATTCTTACAAGTAAGTTTTGAATATATGACTTAAGAATTTCAATAAGTGATCCAGTTTTCAAAGCCATATGTAAATTCCACCACTTCAGCTAGAACTGAACCTACGGTATCACCAAGCAGTCTCTTTTTGAGAGCATATTTGAGTTAAACAATGGATTCTCCATTCAGAGAGGAAAAAATATACATAACAGAAGACTAAGCAGATCATAAAAATGATATTGATACCCAAATAAAAATGTCCTTTGGAAAGATGTTGAAGGGATCAGGAGCACAAGTAGTGTCCTCCTCAGTCCTCCCAGTTGGAGACTGGGACCCAAGGAGGAGACAGTGTATGGATCAGGTGAATGATTGGCTGCGTGGATAGTGCCTTGTTCAGGGTTTCAGGTTCTATGATTTCGGGCATGCTTTTCAGAGATCAGGCATGACGGCATGAGATGGGGCACACCTGACCAAGTGGAATAAGAGCATTTTGGGCAGCAAGCTGGCCAGACTCATTAGCAAGGCTTTTAACTATCTTAAGTAGGGGAAGGGGATGTATATGTAAATGACAAAAAAGAATCACTGAATGCTAATACTTTAAAAATCAGCAGGAAATCATCTGTGAATTGTTTCATAGGAATTAGGAAGGACTCCTCTAAAAAAGTGATACAGTCCATAGCCCAGCTGAAGTGCCTCCACTGCATGGGAAACAATCAGGAAGAGTAGGAAGCTACAGTGCAATTAGAAAACTATGATCTAATTGGTATCACAGAAACATGGTGGGACAAATCACACAGCTGCAACATTGGAATGGAGGGCTACAGGCTTTACAGGAGAGATAGGCAGGGAAGGAAAGATGGGTGCTTTGCCGTCTATGTTAAGAAACAGGTAGATTGAGAAGAGTTCCCTCTAAGAAACAGCCAAGAGCAGGTTGAAATCTCGTGGGTAAAAATTAAGGACCAGACCAACAAAGGACATCTAGTGGGTGGGGTCTACTACAGGCTGCCTGATCAAGGGGAGCCTATGGATGAGGCCATTATGCTCCAACTACAAGAAGCATCCTTTTGCAATACCTTGGACTCCCAAACTGATTTTCAGAACCTGGACAGAGACATCAAAATCACTCTTTGGAAGTACATATTTTTTGAAGCAGTAAGTATGATGCTAGCTAAAATATAGGAAGAAGTTTTCCCATTGGTCATTTTTTGTATCAAACAGCTCTGTTATTCTGTGTACGTATATTACTATTAGTAGGATCTGACAACTCTGTCAGATACATGGGTGAAAAGTATATCCTTATTGGAATACATCAGATGTTTTCCAAAATTACTTTGATCCAGTGGAAGAAAGATATTTAAAGAATGAATTTTAAACTAGAATTAATTTTCATTTATATTTATTTTCAAGTAGTTTTCCAAAGTATGGTATACAGAGGTGGAAAAACACACAAACAAATAAATAAATAAATAAACAAAAATCAAGCAAATACAAGCCAATGACTTTACTGACCATACATATTCATTCAAGCATAAATTTAGACCAAATGAAAAATACTACTAAAACCAATTTAGAATGACCAGCATGAATACTCTTGCCGAAAAAAAAGTAATAAAGTTATAAGGAAGAGAAGGAATGGAAACCAACTGTCTGATGTTGGTATCTATAACATCTACAGAAAGTCCCTTATTTGATCATGTTATAGTAAAATATATAGAAAGAGATCTGAAAATGTGTTCTTCAAATTATATAAACTTTTAGCAACCCGAACCCATTTGTATCTGTCATAGCAGCTGAAGGCAGAACCAGCCAGAAAGGCAACACAAGACTCTGATGCTGCTGCTAGAAAAAAAAAATCGACATATGTCATCTGTGCCTGCCAAACTCAACTGTATAATGGTGACCAGCTCAGTCCCGGAACAGAAAGAGAACTGTAGAGATTACCGAGTCACATAATGTTCACTCTTAAAGGTAGCTATATGAAGTTAGAGGGTCCAAGGCTTTTAATACTGTTTGCTGATTTTGAAAAGGGACAGTGTGTCTAGAAAATTCCTTGCTTTTTACTTCTACATGCAGTGTGTGAGCATGTTAGGTAGGATTCAGATACAGATTTAGATTACAGAGATTTAGATTTCACATTACAGATAATTGTGTTCAATGAAAAAAAAGTTTAGTTCCTTTGTTTTGTCTGGACCATGAAACATTCTACTGTGAGATGTGAACAAAACTAAAGAGAAATGTAAATGTGTATTTTGCAATTTATTTTCATTGTTGAGAAGCATTTATTTTATTTTAAATTATTTTATTTATTTATTTAGGTGATGGTGGTGGCTTTTTTATTTATTTGTCAGTTTCATGTGTTTTCCTATTCAGTATCACCAGCTACTTCTGAGGTTAAGGTCTCATGCATGTTCTCATTCTGATAATCTAATTTGGAGGTTTGCAATTTCATTAAACTTTCACCTTTTCTTTTAAAATATACCAGTCTTCAGGGCTGCTTAAAAGTAAATTTACTCATGGGAATTTGATAAGTAATAGTTCAACTGTTTTTGAGAATAAGGAACTATTTTCTAATAAATTTTTATTTTTTCAACAGATATTTCAGCTTTGAAAAGGAAAAATATTTTTATAATATATTTCCATAAATCTGAATAATTTTGAAGAATGTAATGAAAAAAAATGAAAAAGGTCTGTACAGTTGTTATGAGACTATGAAAATAGCATTTGATTAATGAACAACGAATTGTAATAAACAAATCTCATAAGTTTTGTTATTGTGTCCATTTCAGTTTTACTGTGGAAAATATACTGAAGATACTACTGAAGATACTGCAGAAATAAATCCAAAGCAGTTCAGTATAATTGTTTCAAGAATTGTAAACCGAAGTTTATCAGAACATTATTCAACATTATATTTTTAAAAATATTTATTTAAAATTATGTGTCAACATTATATTTAAAATTATGTGTCAATATTTCTTGACTGTTATTTTAACTGATATTGTGTATATCCTGAACAATAAGCTATAACCAGGACAGTTTCTTGATTCTTAACTTTTTTTTTTTTTTTTTTTAAGGCTTTCTAGGCTTTCAAAATATCAAAATATTTTTCAAAATATTTTAAAAATATACACTTTTAAAGAGATTTGGAAACCTTATTTCAACATTATATTGTTATTTTTAGAAAGATGTGTATTTGAGAATCTTTGCCACTTAGTGTGAGAAGGAGATCATATTCAGAAAATCACAGCAGTTACAAACATCTCTGTTTTGTAATTAACATTTTTATTCACAGAAACACAGGAGCTAACTGCTACATACAAAAGTGTATGGTTAAAGATTTCAGTCCATTAAAGTCAACTGTAGTAATCAAGGAACTGGAATGCATTTGGCTATCTCAAAATCAACTAAAAACATTTGTGCAGAAGAAGGAAGGTTATCCTCAGACTGCCCTGAGGATGTGACTCATACGTCCTAAAGTGGAGGCATGATCCCAGGTGTGATGGGAATGTGACTGTCATAGGGCCACTGTGTACCTAGTGGGTGAGCAATTACTCTCCCACTGGCTGCTAAAAAGGATTTCTGATGTGTCGAAATAGAATTCAAAACAAAAATTAAAAAAAAAAAAAAAAAAAGATTACTGATAATGAAGACCATTGTATTCAAAGCATCTTGAAAATCTGCTCCATTTAAGTAATGTTCAGAATCTTTAAACAGAAATGGAGACCTTGCTTAACAGATGTCTCTATCACAGTCATTTCCAAAATTAATTTGCTGTATATGCTTGTACATTTTCAAAACATTTTTTTTTTCTAAAAATGGTTAATATTGATACCATTATTTAATTAATCCCATTGTATATTGGGATTATTGGGATTTGTATATTATATACAAACATATTTTTCAGAAGGGAAATAGAGCCAAAGTGCTTCAGTAACTTGCCCAGGGCCTTAGAAAGGTTCTGTGTCTGCCATGATGTCAGGAACATCATCTTTGTTTTTTATCTAACCATAAAAAAATAGTATGTGAAGACAATGTACACCAGGACCTACCAGGAATGTTAAAAGGTACAACACTCCTCACAAAGAATAAAATATTATTTTTCCAAGAGTTAGAGGGTAGGAATGGGGCTTTTGTTTTAACTGCTACAGAATCAACAACTCTGCTTATTTGTTGCTGTAAAATGTGTTTTTAATGAAGCCCTACTCAGGAAAGACAAAGAATAGCTATCAGCATATCCAATTTGACACCTTATATCAGAAGAGTAGTCCACGGAGTCTTCATAGACTTCTTTTTTTGGTAGTCTATTTCTAATTAGATCCCAAAAATGCATTTTTCAGACCCTTTAATGTCCTGAGAGATTCTAAGACTTTGTAATACATATGTTGCATATCATTTGCAGAAGAAAAAAAACCCAACAGATTATAAAAAATGCACTACCATTTTCCACAATCACTTTGAATCCTAAGTCTTCACTTTGTTCTTGGATTATAAAATACCAAGTTAACCATCCAAACTTTTAAGGTGGTGTCATCAAAATTAATAATTTTAATAATTTTAAAATTAATATTTTTAAGTGTTTAAATGGTTTCAGTAGAAATTGAAGAATGCAGGCAGTGCATTAACTCATATATTAGTTATTTAAGAGTGAAGTTCAGCTTCTTTTTCACTCTTTTTTCAACTTTTATTTATTTATTTATTTATTTATTTTCAACTCTTATAACAAAACTGAATTGTGTCCAGTTCTGTGTCTCCCAGTACAAGAGAAATCTAGACATACTAGATGATCAGGGCACTGTATCCTCTCTCGTATGAGGACAGGCTGAGAGAGTTGGAACAGCTCAGCCTGGAGAAGAGGAGGCTCAGAGAGGATCTTATCAATGTCTATAAATACCTGAAGGGAGGATATGAGGACAGAAGGGAGGATATGAGGACTTTTCAGTGGTGCCCCATGCCAGAACAAGAGGCAATGGGAATACAAGAAGTTCCATCTAAACAACTGGAAGCTCTTCTTTGTGGTGTTGGTGATGGAGCATTGGACAATACAGTGTCCAGAGAGGTTCTGGAGCTTCCTTGGAGATCTTCAGAAGCATTCTGGACATGGTCCTGGGCAGCTTGCTCTGGGTGCCCTTGCTTTAGCAGGGCTGAACTAGATGACATCCAGAGGTCCCTTCTGCCCTCAGCCATTCTGTAATTCTGTAGAAATGTTTTCACAGAGCAAGCTGTGAAAATTGATATTATTTTTTTTTTCCAAGTGAATATTATATTCATTAAAAATAGTTTCAACATAAAAATATAATGAATTTGAAACACTAATGTTCCAAATAAAATGTGGCATTTTATTTGTAGCCTTTCTCAGCAGGACCAGCCCTGGTCTGGAGGTTCCATGTAAAGTAGAATATCTATATTTGCCCTGAGGGACTTATATAGGAGCTGGTTGTACAGCACAAGAGTGGTTTTGGAGCAAGGTGCTTCTATTTGGCCTGTGTACTCCAGACCATAGAGGATGATTCAGAGGACCTAGAGAAGTTGTTTACTTCTGGTTGATCTGTAATCAGAAACAATATAGCCATGTCGGCTGTGACAGTCTTTTTTAAATGTTTCAGAAAATGCTGTAAGCATTCATTTAATTTCATCTGACAGATTATCTTAACAGTGTCCTTCTAAATTTTAATTGCAAAGCCAGTATACAGCTGTCTGGAAAATAAATAAATAAATAAATAACAGTGAGAATAAATGCATATGGAATAGGGAACAGAAAAAGTTACTAATTATTTGCAGCAAAAATATTGCATGCTTGCCTTGTGGAATATGCTGTGTATTTATATCTGAACAACAAGCATCTTGTAAATTGGGTCACTTGTTACTTCTAAGAACGCTAGCCTGTATTTCTATGTTTTTAAGAAGAGATATTGTTATTCATTTATTTATTCTAGATGAAAATGTAGAGTATAGTGAGATTAGACTGAGATCAATACAGCCAAGAGAGGGTAAATTTCCAACATTCATCTTATTGGCCAGTAAGTTTGTAGTTCAACAAGAGCCACAACCTTCTGCTTCCTCTCAAATGCAATATGTGGTACTTCATTTTTTTGTTGTTATTGTTTTGTTTGTTTTCTGAAATGATGTCTGACCTCACTTTAGGCTCTGTAAAAACTAAAAATAAAATTAAAGTAATAGTAAAAAAAAAAAAATCCCAGAGATCTTGTTGTTTCTTAATTCTCTCTGTTCTCTGCAGTTTTTGTTTCCAGTGCAGATGTATCCTGACCCCCATTAATTTATGAAATATGCCCAATTTGCGATGAACTGACATTCATGCTCATACATGGATGGGTTCCTTACATGGAAAATAAAGATTTCATTATCAGTATCTATTACTATTCTGCCCTTGACATTGTAAGTTACTGTCTTAAGTTTTGTGAAAAATTATATGAATTTATTCACACCATGATTTTTTGTGTATGTAAAGCTGCAGTATATGTGAACAGACAAACTAGATTTCATCAAATCAGCCCAGTGAAAGGTGAAGGGTATCCTAAATCCATGAGAAAGGGCTGTTTATACAGTGACTTGGTTTTGAGCAAGGACTTAATATCAATTTTCCTCCTGTAGGCTGCTCTCATTGCGTTAGAATCATAGAATATCCTGAGTTGGAAGGGACCCTTAAGGATCATCAAGTCCAACTCTTGACACCGCACAGGTCTACCCAAAAGTTCAGACCATGTGACTAAGTGCACAGTCCAATCTCTTCTTAAATTCAGTCAGTCTCGGTGCAGTGACCACTTCCCTGGGGAGCCTGTTCCAGTGTGCAACCACCCTCTCTGTGAAGAACCCCCTCCTGATGTCAAGCCTAAATTTCCCCTGCCTCAGCTTAACCCCGTTCCCGTGGGTCCTGTCACTGGTGTTAATGGAGAAAAGGTCTCCTGCCTCTCGACACCCCCTTACGAGGAAGTTGTAGACTGTGATGAGGCCTCCTCTCAGCCTCCTCTTCTCCAGGCTGAACAGGCCCAGTGACCTCAGCCGTTCTTCGTACGTCTTCTCCTCCAGGCCTTTCACCATCTTCGTAGCCCTCCTCTGGACACTCTCCAACAGTTTCATGTCCTTTTTATACTGTGGTGCCCAGAACTGCACACAGTACTCGAGGTGAGGCCGCACCAGCGCAGAGTAGAGTGGGAAAATCACCTCCCTTGACCTACTAGCGATGCCATGCTTGATGCACCCCAGGACACGGTTGGCCCTCCTGGCTGCCAGGGCACACTGCTGGCTCATATTCAACTTGCTGTCTACCACGACCCCCAGATCCCTCTCTTCTAGGCTGCTCTCCAGCATCTCATCGCCCAGTCTGTACGTGCAGCCAGGGTTTCCTCGTCCCAGGTGCAGGACCCGGCACTTGCTCTTATTGAACTTCATGCGGTTGGTGATCGCCCAGCTCTCCAACCTATCCAGATCCCTCTGCAAAGCCTTTCGACCCTCATTCGAGTCCACAACTCCTCCAAGTTTGGTGTCATCAGCAAACTTGCTCAAAATACCTTCTATTCCTACATCCAGATCATTTATAAAAATATTGAAAAGTACTGGCCCTAAAATGGAGCCTTGAGGGACCCCACTGGTGACCGCCTGCCAGCCTGACGCAGCCCCATTTACCATAACCCTTTGGGCCCTGCCCGTTAGCCAATTGCTCACCCATCGGATGATGTTTTTATTTAGCTGTATGGTGGACATTTTGTCCAGTAGGATCCTATGGGAAACCATGTCAAAAGCCTTGCTGAAGTCCAAAAAACTCACATCAGCTGGTTTCCCTTGGGTTGTTATGGTTAGGGGTTTTTTGTTTACTTGTTTTTGTTTGTTTGTTTTCAGACTCTCCATGGGGGTTGCTTAATTTAGATATGTAATTAACATCCAGTAAAAAAAAAGGAAGGAGAAAAAAAGTTTGGTTTTAAGGGGAGAGGGCAATTCTACTGCCTCGTGCTTAGGTCATTTACTTGTAATAAAGTGAGTTTCCAGTGCTTACTGTGAAGATATATAATTACCTTGTGCAAGATAAAATTGCTCAAACAGGAAAGGTGTAAGGTAAAATTTCATGATTAATTCTACCTTGAACCTGCGAAGTGAAAAGTACCTATGCCACAGAAGAACAATAATTTAGTGGTTACAATATTTTCTACATCAACTAGAATTAAACCCCGCTCTAAACAAAATAAAAGATGTTCTATGACATTTCTATTTCTGAGGGTAGGGTTTTTTGTCCTGACTACATGTGCTCTGATATTATCTTTTGATCAACACAGAAAACATTAATTTACAAATCTGCTTGAGAATAAGACAACAGCTAAAGTTTTGGATGCAAATTTTATGTAAGTTTGGTTGTCCTTTTTTCTAAGATACACTTCACTGAATTCAATTATACATCATTTAAATTATGTGAAATAACTGAACACAATGTCAAGTATTTTTGTACAAGCAGAAAATATTTATAAAAGTGAGATGTTATTATGACATGTCATCTTTCATCTTAAGTACTTCAGTAACTGTATATGAAACAATTGCTGAAGGGAATAAACTGTTCTCCCCTTCCCTTCTGGGTAGGACATAATACATTTAAAATCCAGTGAGATAAATGTAGACTTGGCATTAGAGAAAGAATATTAGAGATGTAAAGGAGTTATATGCTGGAATAGATTACTGGGGACGTTGTAACATGTTGATCACTGCACGTTTTTTTCAGTTTGATAGATATTAATCAGGATCTGTTTCAATGCAGTTGAAAGGAGAATAGATCAGAAGACCTCTTGAGGTCATTTCCTGTTCTATTTTTTCTATGACTATGAAAAGCAGTGAACAATGAGGTGGACAGTAATGACTGGACAGATAAAAGGTTTAGAGCTTCCCATTCAGTACAGAAAAGAAAGACAATTTTGTGTAAGGTGGCATGGAAAAACCCTACCTTAACAAGAAAGTGCAAGGTATCTTTAAATCAGTATTACCAACTGGGCAGGTGAAGTGTGGGAGTTGAAGTTACGTATAGAATATATGCTTTCTCATGGAGCTCATAGAACTACTTCTACACCAGAAGGGTGGAATGCTAACATTCAAAGAACCTGTAATGCAGAGAAATTAGAAAGCTTCAGCTGGTTCGGACCATTAAAACAAAATCATAATCACACAATAAACTTTGGACTTATTGAAAACAGAGACAGTACATTTATAAATAATTCTGTACGTAGTAACATGCTGTGTTTATTTCTCAAACAAGCCAACTTCTTTATTATTCATGACATTAAAACTATTTTATGGGGAATGCAGAGAAAAAACATTCTCCAATGGTGAAAAACAAAACAAAACAAAACAAAACAAACAACAAAAAAGCCACAATATTACAGTAATCGAATATTCCTGTCTACCTCTCATGTCTAAATAAACTAAATTAGGAAGGCACACAGATTTCCTCATTTTATATCTGTTAAGGGAATTGGCAAAAATATTGAAGTTAAGTCTGAAGGAGTGAAAAAGAGAGCTGGGATTGATCATCAGGTATGTTCAACTTTTAATGTTTAGGTGTTGTTCCAGGGTGTAGGTTTAATGCAAAGAGTTTTGACAAACTCTTCTAAGGTGCTCTTATCCTATGCTGGTGTAATCCTCCTGAAACTGCTGCAGCACATCCTCATCTATGTAGAGATGTCTGAAAGACATGCTATGTTAGACTTAGACCGTTTTTGTTTATCAGCAATGTAATAGATTCGCTGAGACAGTAAAGCCCTAGAATAACAAACCCTAGAGAGGTGTTCATCTCTGTGACTGGAAGACACCGCACCATAATGGTAAATAGGATGACTCTTCAAGGTCTTGCACAGTTGAATTAATTCAGTAAACTGTGATAGAATTATACTTTTCACAATTCTACATGCTTCACATTGATATTGTATAGACAACTTAGAAATATTGGTTGTTAAAAATAAATAAATCAATAATAATAATAATAATAAATATAATCTTGGCATCAGTTAACGATCTTGTGTGAAATAAAATTTATTTAACAGGATAGTTGATTACCATCCAGATCATGATGTGACTCTCCATCACAAGGATTCTTGTAGTGACATCTTCATCTGTTCTGAGTGAGAATCATTCTGGGTTGTTTTCAGCAAAGTTTAATATTGCTTCCAGACTTTGATTCAAGAAAAAACTTTTTGGTGAATCTGAATAATAACATTATGTTCTTTTTCTGCACAAGAGCAAAAGATTTGAGACCAGGTCAAGGATGACTGTGGTCAAATGGAGATGCTTAGAGAACAACATAAGCACAGGGTAAGAATATACACTGCTTCCAGTAGCATAGCTTTCTCCCAGTAAGTGGTGATTTAAAAACATTCTTCTTACTCAAAACTGGGAAAAAGAGTAAGTACTCATTAATGGGTGATTAATTACCTTATAGAGTTTAGAAATTATGAACTGTGAACTGTTGTTTCTTTTCAACCTATTTTGTCTTCTGGCTGTTATTTTCATCTTTCGCTGTCTTACTCTTTCTATCAACGTGATTTTAAAATGTTCTTTTGTTGTCAATAATGTATATGGAGTACATGAGCTTGGAATCCAGTAAAACAAAATTATGGCATGCATAATCATAAGAATGTATAAAACAGTCTTACTGTATTAGAAATATGATCATAGAAGAAAAACACAAGAGAAGAAGTGAAGCAGAAGGGCAGTATTACCCACAATGTTCAATCTGGAAAATTAATCACCTTGGAAGGTTCAGCCATTCTTTGCAACTCCCAGAGAAATATGAAAAACATTGGTATTTTTTAAATCTGATAGATATTTTATGAATATAACAAAAAATTAATTGTGGAGCTATGTTTAAATGAGAAGGGGCATGATTTAATTACAAGTACGCCTGGAAGTACTGTGAGGATAGTGTAGGCCCAGGGCTGATAATCTTGAGTGATGTTATAGCTAAAATATGCGGAGCTATGTTCAGGAGGAGAGGCGACACCGTTGTACCAATTATGTTGGTGCTGGAGACATGTGCGTGGAGAGGCTAGACCAATTGTGAGTTGTTGTCTGCACATACTGTGGGAGTAGCATGTGTGCGCCTTGCTAGAACATTCATTAAAGGAGAACGATTATACTCGCATCAAGGTTGCATCGTTACTCTGGGTCACTACCATTCTGACATCTGGTAGCAGAGGATGGTTACTCGCCAGATAGTCCAGCTCGACTGAGTTCTCCGAGACTGTGGTAAGCAGCTAGAGGAGGGGAATAAGAAACAAATGTCTGGGAGGAGTGCTGCCTGTGGGCAAACTCAGGGCAGACACGGACCTCCCCTCCCAGTGGAAGGCGCAGCTATGGAGGTGGAAGCTGCAGCAACGTTGCTCGCTGGAATACTCTCTAAGAGAGGCATCGAGACAATGGGAAAGAAACTGATCAGATTGATCAAGTTTGGACAGCGATGGGGACACTTTAGAGAGATGACCCTGCTGTTCTCCATTACGGAATGGCAAGAATTTGGGAATACCATGTGGGAAAAGACTATAACGGGAGATTCAAAAGATAGAAAGAAAGTGAAAACTGTCTGCGAGTTGTGGTGTACAGTAATAGAGACGTTAAAAACCATGAAAGCAGAAAAGGAAGTAGCCTGTGCTGCTGCTCAAATGTTAATCCCGGGGACGGTCCCTAAAAAATCTGGGGATTCGGAAAGAAAACCCAGGACTCTTGTGCGTATTTTTGGGGCTCTTTGCGGTTAAAGGAATGACCGGGGTTCCATGTTCGATGGTCTCCGAACTCTTATTGCGCATTGACGGTGATGGGCCCGGTAAGGGGCCACCCCCACACTACACAGGAGTCCCGCCAGACCCACCATCGACTGCAATGAAAGCGGAAGTTGACGAGGCCAGGCCAGAGCAGATATCTGAGCCACTTGCGGAAGTAACATCCCAGGACACACAGGGGGAATGTCCTGCACCGCCCGCAGGTGAGGGAGGGAAGGTGCGCCAACCCCTGCCCTCGGCTCCGCCTCTTCACCTGCCCTTGCCACTCTCTGCTGACTCCTTTGCTCCGGCAACTCCACCTCGTGGTGACTGTGTAGAACCACCACTAGAAAATTCGGAAAAGTTGTTAGAAATTGTCCAGCAGCGCCTTGCGGATCTGGACCTGCGGTTAAAAGATAAGGTATCAGTAGCGGATCGTTCCCCGTTGAGCAGAGAGGAGCCCACCCCATCATTTCCCCCTGCTGGCCCACCGGCACCAGTTAGACCCATGCGATGGAGTGGGGTCATAAAGGATGCTATCCTGGAAGGACAATGGGGTGCAGCTGCTAGCATTGCTTCTCCTGTGATACACGAGAACAGTGCGGCAAAGTGGGAGCCGCATGACTGGAAAATTTTACAACAAGCGTGAACCACCATTGCAAACTATGGAGTAAAATCTGAAGGTACTAGACAAATTGTTAATTGGATTTTTTCTGCCGATTTGATGTGTCCCTATGACTGTTGAAACCTCATGAGACTATTGCTTACACCAACCCAATTTTTGTTATGGGGTTCCTTGTGGGCGCAACGTGCTGCCCAAGATATTGGGAGACGGCAGATGGGTGACCTGTTGTATGGGGTCACTGCAGACATGCTTCTAGGGGAGGGACGCTTTGCCAGCTTAGACTTACAATTGACCTTCCCTGCTGTTCTGTTACAACGTTCTGCACAACTTGCGCTGGAAGCTTTCCTTAGTTTGCCTGGTTCCTCGCTCCCCTCATTTGGGACAGTGATACAAGGAGCCACCGAAAAATATTCAAACTTTATTGATAGACTGTGGGAAGCCATGATGAATCACCCTGACTTAGGTGATGACAATAAGCAACAAATGTTTAAAATACTGGCTTTTGACAGTGCCAACAAGGCCACAAAGCAGATCTTAGCTGCTAGCCTGCCAAAAGGGACTGGGGTAGAAGATATGTTAACGAGGGTGCAGAGAGCTGAAGATCAAAGCCACAGCAATACAGTTGCTACAGCCGTACAAGGAGCTATTCGTGAAATCATTCAGCCCTTGGCAGCTGTCGTTCACCGTCGACGGTCTCGACCCACAGTGCAGCCTTTCTGAGGGAATTGCTTTCAGTGTGGAGAGCTTGGGCACGCCAAGAGCAATTGCCGTAGCGCTGTGTGGTGTGAGAACTGCCAGAGGAATACACATGCAACGAAAGCCTGTACCGGAAACTGGAGGAGGAGCGCACAGAGAGGCTGTGTGCAGACACAAATCGCCTCTCTTGCACGGCACATCACCTCCCCAGGTGAGGGCCAGGCTTTCAGGAACGACATAAGCCAGCAACCACGGGAAGCCTCGGAATTGACGTGGAGACCACAGTAGATGTCACCCTTATGATACCAATGTTCAAAAAATTCCCAGCAATGCCATAGGGCCCTTGATACATCAGGACAGTAAGGTGGGAGGGCTTCTCGTAGGCCGCTCCTCCACTAGGGTAAAAGGGTTAATTATACTCCCTGGAGTTATTGATGCCGATTATACTGGGTGTATATATATTTCGGCTTACACTGTCTGTCCACCTCTGTTTATCCCAAAGGGCAGTTGAATAGCCCAAATAGTTGCCTTCGCCAACCCCACGGGGTACCCACACGAGCCACCGATATCTTGTGGGGACCTGAGCTTTGGATCCACTGGGCCTGCAGTGTGTTTTACTACTCAAATGGACCAGAGGCCCACAATGAGTCTTGTCATCTCCCAAGGTAATCTATCAAAACAGATTGTTGCCATGTTAGACACTGGGGCAGATGTCACCATTATAAGAAAGTCCGTGTGGCCAGTGCGTTGGCCTGTAGAGTTGCCAGCCTCATCAATTGCAGGGGTTGGAGGGCAATCCGCTCCCTATACGAGCAGCTATCCGGTGCAACTACAATTCCCGGAAGGCCAACTAGTGACTCTTAAGGTATACGTGATGCCGCTGCCCAGAACACTGGAAGCCTTGATTGGCCAAGATGTTCTTGGTCAGATTGGAGCCATCCTAACTATGAACCCTTTTTAGTAGTGGGCACTGGGGAGCAGTCGCCCAACCCACCGTTGATATGGACTACCAATGAATCCGTGTGGGTTGACCAGTGGCCCATGACAGCAGAGCAATTGCAGATAGCAAAACAATTGGTGGCTGAGCAGCTTGTGGCTGGACACATTAAACCTTCTGTTAGCCCATGGAATACTCCTATTTTTGTAATCCTCAAAAAAGGGAGGGAAATTGTGCCTCCTGCATGACTTAGGACGAGTAAATGACCAGATGCAATCTATGGGAGCACTGCAGCCTGGAATGCCTTCTCCGGCTATGTTGCCCCATGGATGGCATATACTTACTGTGGACTTGAAGGACTGTTTTTTTACAATCCCTTTGCATCCTCAAGATACACAGAGGTTTGCCTTCTCTGTACCAGCAATTAATAAAGCAGCACCTGCTGATCGATATGAATAGGTAGTCTTACCACAAGGCATGAAAAACTCACCTGCTCTATGTCAATTATACATACATTGGGCATTGCAGCCTCTCAGGAAACAATGGCCTAACATGATAATTTACCATTATATGGACGATATTCTCTGTTGTCAGCAAGAGCCGTTTACGGCGGACTCTTTGACACAGTTAGCTGACACTCTATCAAAGAAAGGCCTTGTAATTGCCTCAGAAAAAGTACAATGCATAGCCCCATGGAAATACCTTGGGTGGTCCATAGCAGATGCAAAGATTCGCCCGCAGAAGGTGGAGTTAATAACCCAAATACAGACATTGACTGATGTGCAAACGTTATTAGGGGACATACAATGGGTACGCAATTGTGTTGGTATTTCCAATACGGATATTGCGCCTCTAACTGCGCTTCTGCGAGGACAGCACCCAGCTGATGCAATTACTCTGTCCGCAGCATAACAGGCTGAATTGCAACGAATTATACGAAAGCTATGAGATGCGTGGACGAGTCGACGCATCTTGGAACTGCCTATATCCCTATTATTGTGCAATGCTGAGGACTCACCTTATGCGGTCATCTGCCAATGGCAAAACAAAAAGGGGGAATCTTCCTCCTCCCCTGTCTCTGACATTAGCAAATGTGATGAGGATGGGAATGTCTTTAAAATTTTAGAATGGGTATTTCTAAGTGTACAACCAAAAACTAGTATCCAAGCATGGCCAGAAGCAGTGGGAGAGTTGATAAGGAAAGGTAGAGCAAGAATTGTAGAAATAAGCAGACAAGAACCAGATGATATTAGTATACCTGTTAACACAGTTGCTCTAGAGTGGTGGCTGCAGAATGCTACCCCCATACAGGAAGCTTTGTGGAGTTATGGGGGTAAAGTGCACTCACAGCAGCCAAAGGGAAGGCTATGGCAGGTTCTGAAACATAATCAATGGATGGAGAAAACCAAGGTTCAAAAGGACCCATTGGCCGATGGCCTTACAGTGTATACAGATGCAGGAAAACCCTCGTGGTGGGCAGCCTGTGTCTGGCAAGAAAAGGGTCAGTGGTGTGAACATATTACAGAAGGACAAGTTCAAGACTCTCTGCAAACATTAGAACTGACCGCAGTGGTTTGGGCCTTAAATAACTGGCTGAATAATCCTTTGAATGTTGTGACAGATTCGTTATACGTAGCTGGCATAGTGCCGCGCCTAGAAGACGCTCTGCTCAGGGAGTCAACTAACCCTCGACTAGGGAAGCTATTTATCCAATTGAGGTCTATGCTTTCACAGTGAACTGAGGCCAGTTGTGTTATACATGTGCGAAGCCATCAGTGGAATATCGGTTTGGGGCGAGGTAATCAGTTGGCTGACAGCCTGGTCAGTCCAGTGTGCCACGCATGCCCGGCGGATAAATTTCAACAGGCTAGGCAAAGTCATGATACCTTCCACCAAAATGCCAAAGGCCTCAAGAAGCAATTTGACTTGACAGAAAATGAAGCTCGATCTATAGTTCAGGCCTGTCCAAAATGCAGAAACCACGGGCCAGGAATAGGACAAGGAGTTAACCCAAAAGGGCTAAAGGCACTAGAATTGTGGCAAATGGACGTCACACATGTTTCAGAGTTTGGTAGGCAAAAATATGTACATGTAACAGTTGACACCTTTTCAAGAATGATATGGGCAACCGCATTGCCGGGTGAAAAAGCACATCATGTGTGTAAACATCTACTTGCTTGCTTTGCAGTGTTGGGAGTCCCCAGGCAGATTAAGACAGATAATGGGCCTGCATACGTTAGTCAGAAAGTCAGGACATTTATGCAAAAGTGGGGTGTCAAGCACATGACAGGGATTCCACACTCACCGACGGGGCAAGGACTCATAGAATGTACTCATCAAGTCTTAAAAGATTATCTGAACAAACAAAAGGGAGTAGAGACTGAGGCACAACAAAGACTGTATTGAGTACTTTTTACCTTGAACTATCTGTGCCTGATGGGTGATCGGGAGGAACCACCGGTGATGATACACCATCAGAATCTCAAGTTTACTAGAACAACGACTCTACCCCAATTTAGAGTGATGTACAGAGATCCAGCCACCGGGATCTGGGAAGGGCCTGTTCCGGTTATCTTTAATGGTCGAGGTTATATGTGTGTTTCCACAGGTCATGGACCAGTGTGGGTGGCTAGCCGAGCGGTGAAGCCTGTGCTGGATCGTTGGGATCAGCCCAGTGATCAAGATGATAAAAATCCTGATTCTGGGGATAGTCATCCCGACAATGATGGCCCTCCGTCACATTGAGCCTAGGGAAAATATGTCAATTACCTGGGCAAATGTGACGAGGCAGTTTGCCCTTTGCTCATCGCTTGCTTCTACAACTGAGCCTTTTCAAACATATTTGCTGTGAGTGCCCCTAGAGCCACAGGAATTAGATATTCCAGGAAGTGTGGCAGCCACACCATGTATAAGGTTCAGCTAACTGGGTGAAAACCAAACCATGAAACAAATTGTCAGTGCCACACTTGCTCCTTGTTGCAAGGCATCTCTTTGGTGTAATTATACAGAACTAGAATGGCATCAGTCCTTGTGCCAGGAGCCACTCTGCTCGGCTGTGGGAACGACTGGGGAATGGACGCCCCTAGGTTCACCCTGAGCATTTTCCTCGGAGGGGTCTCCACTCTCAGCTGCTCACCACGGGAGTAGACAAGGACCTCCTGAAGCCGCAGACAAATTATTTTAAGTGATATTTTCTTGTGGTATGAATGAAAAGTGCAAGAGGCCTCTTTGCGTGATTGTGTGATTGTGCTGTGCGAGTGAGAAGCAGCATCGCTGCGAAGTCCTATTCTATTTTTATCCTGTTACTCATAGTGCCTTGCTTATTACAATGTTTGCAGTGTTAAAGGTAGTAGACCAAGCCTGGGTTGCTCAAAAACAAAAAGGGGGAATTGTGGATCTATGTTTAAATGAGAAGGGGTATGATTTAATTACAAGTGCACAACTCAGGCCTTGAAGTACTGTGAGGATAGTGTAGGCCCAGGGCTGATAATCTTGAGTGATGTTATAGCTAAAATATGTGGAGCTATGTTCAGGAGGAGAGGCGACACCGTTGTACCAATTATGTTGGTGCTGGAGACGTGTGCGTGGAGAGGCTAGACCAATTGTGAATTGTTGTCTGCGCATGCTATGGGGGTAGCATATGTGTGCCTTGCTAGAACATTCATTGGAGGAGAACGATTATACTCGCATCGAGGTTGCGTCGTTACTCCAGGTCACTCCCATTCTGACAATTAATAATGAAACTTTTCTTATCTTCAATAATGAATTGCTTAAATGAACAAAATGAAATATTTAGAAGTGTTTTATTGGCTGATAAAAGAAACAAATGCAACCACTATAAATAGTTATTTAGCTTTAAGAGTCAGGAGATTAGCTGAAAGGGTTCAATCAGAAAATGGGTGTCACTAAGACTCGTAGCTCAACAGTTAGGAACAGTCTCCTGAACAGGACAAATATTGTTTTATTTTATGGTTTTGTCCGGCATGAAAACAAGAAACCTTTCCCAAACAATTTCTTGAAATTGCCTCTTCAGAAGGTTTCTGTTGTGATCAATCATTATTTTAGAACTGCTTGCATAATCATTTAGTGCTAGACATATGTTGCCAGTCATGTGATACTAGTCAAAGACACTAGCTGCATGACATACACAAAAGAAAAAATAAACTACAGGAGCTTATTTGGTTTTTATTAGGACTTTTATTATCTTCTTTATAATAATAGAATAATAAAATTCCCTTTTTATTTCAGATATTTTTCTAGATTTTTTTTTTCTTTTAAGCACCTTTTCCCCTGCATTTTGTAATATTATATTTTACAGAGCAATTGCCCAGAAATCGTATCTCAATAGAATTTTTCTCTTGTAACAGGAGAGCCCTTTCCAACTTTAAATACAAAGGGACAGAGGTTTTCAATAGCTTTAAACTCCTTTCTGACTCAACTTATAGAGAAGCAGATTGCTACCTTTTACATTGCAATAGCAACATCAGAGCTTGAGACTGCAGTTCAGTCTGGGTACTGAGAGATGAATATCTAAGAGATGTTGAAGAGACAGTGAGTGCTCAAAATTGAAGTGTATAAACAACTCCTTTTAAAAATTTGGATAGCAAATTTGGCCCCAAATCATGAAGAGATAGATCAGTACTGAATATATGTATTTCAAATTGTTGGATGGTTTCTATTGTCTGTTAAGTCTGGGGTTTAAGGAGGTAGATGACAGTGAAAAAATAATCAGAAACTTGTAGAAAATAAAAAGCTATGTTTTCTTCTCTTTATATTTTTTTTTCCAGTAAAAATGAGAATTCCTGTATTCATGCTTAAAGGGGTTAAATAGTAAGAAAAGAAAAATTTAATGAACTAATTCTCATTTGAATTTTGTAACTTTGCTATACTCTGCTTAATGAAACCTTTTAATTTGAAAACCTGATGGAGAAATAAATTTACTGTACACTAAGACTGTGCACTTTAAGAGGTCTCCACTGAGTTTGCTAACCCTTCAGCATAATTCTAATAAAATCTTATACGCGTCAACCTGTTCCAGTCTTTTGCTAATTAACTCTGAATAGAGAACCAACACAGAGATCAGAAAAGAATGTTAAATTACAAATAAAACAACTCTTATAACTCTGTATTGCTTTGTGGAATATGAACATAATTTCAGCCATCAGATCTATCAAAATCACCTTGCACAAAATGGGAAGGAGGAATAAAGTATGAACTTCTAAATTTAAAATACAAGGTAACATGATAAAATAACACCCTCCAAGTAAGTTTTAATATTCTTATACTTTCTTATATAGGTACAAAGATGCTGTTTTAAGGAAGGCTTTTAAATTACAGAGGTAAGTGCATAGACATTTCTCAAACTTTTTAAGTTTTCTTACCTTTGTCAATTACTTCACAAAATCAGACTTAGATTCCTCTCACTTTTTTATGTTAACAAGAAGTCATAATGGCTATGGACAATACATTATCAACATCTTTGTCAACTCAAAGTTAAACTGACCCAGATGACTTTCAAATACTAAGTCCGCATGGCCAAGGAAATTAACTGTTACTTTCTGTGATAAATGTCACCAACTAATTTAATTATGTATTATATCTAGAAATATTGGCTACATTCTCTTTTTATTTGTTATGAAGGTTACTGTGATGTTCATTAAGTTGGACTGGTTACATAAAACCTGATGCTAATGTAATAAGTAGCACTTTTTATTGTAAAAACAGTGTTGAATAATTATCTGTTACACACTTGTGATTTACATATTCCTTACTTTAGTGTCCTTTCTCAGGGCAGCTATAAAGCATGCTGTCAAGAATGTTTCCATAACTCCCAATGAGTGATTCTTTTTCTTTTCCTTCTTTCTTTTGAATACTTGAACCACTAAAACATTCTGTTAGAAGACAGTACAAAAACAGCAACTTTTTCATTATCTGAAGCTTATTGTAATAACTAAGCTCTGTTTATGAGTATAAAATGAAGATTTCTCTTTTTCAGTTTGTTTTCATTTTATCCCCAATTATCCATCTTATGAACTTTAGACTAAAATGATCTATTTCCTTTCCTCCAGTCCTTCACTGTCCAGTTTTGTGACTTCTGAGAAACAATCCCTACCAGTAAAATTAGACTTTAAATTAGACATCTATTTTGGAAGACAACAAGTGGATATTACTTTCAATAAGAAATAATGTTTGTTTTATTTTGTTTTTAGGATATAACCAAGCTGGACACAAATGATCATTTTTAAAGTAACTCTACTTTGAAATTTTAGGACATTTAGGATTTTAGGACATTTAACATCTTGGATTATATGAAATGAATTTGGCCAATGTTTCAAACTGTTAAATAAACATTTCTGGAACCAAATAAACTCTCCCCTAGCCCAGTTATTTGCTTATAAGGAATTATTTATTAATTTTAGCAGAAGTTTGAAAGAACCTTTATAAATATTTTACTCAAATTCTGTCCTTCTGTTCATTTTAGAATTAATAGTAAGATTTCAATTGTTTTGCAATTAATGTTCTAATTTTACATCATATGATGTTTAAAATATAATATGCTTTCATTCTTATTTTCATTACTGAAGAAGTTTCTTTCAGTTACTTCAAATTCAATTGCTGAAAAAACATTTACTGCTCCTGAATTGTTCACATCTCTAGTTATCACATTTCCAGGAGGCTTGAGAGTATCAGCCTCTCCAGATTACTAACAGCTATCACAACTATACAAAATTGAAAATAATGGAAGTATGAAAAAATAAAATAAAATGATATTTTATAATTTTCTTTGTTACATGGCATATATTCAAACAAAAAGAGGTGAAAGACTCATCAAATCCATTGTATCAGTATGGTACAGAGTAGATGTGTTTGTGCAGCAGTGCAGGTTAGAAATATTACATTTCTGGACAACTAGAAGAGAAGTTAGCAATTACATCCATTCACACTGAAATCAGTAAGGCATTTGCACCTTTGGGTGCATAATAAGCAGAATAGAAAAAGATGCTATTCTGTGAATAGCAAAGTGAGAATTCAGTGAGAATATGGTGCATGAATGATTTAATACATAGGACTAACAGAATAATGATACCATATCCTACTACTGTTGTTGACCCCTACTGTAGGTGAAAATCAGTCTTTCTTCAAGAGGAGACCATGAGAGTTTGTTAAACATTCCTCTGTAGTTTGAGTGAAATGAAAAATGGATGATGTGGCTAATAACATAACAAGCCAACATGTTTGCACATGTCAGAAGACAGAGAAGACAAAGGATCTGTGTGACAGCTTTCTCCATCATTCTAATTTAGTCTGAGCTGGTGAATGTGATTACATCCATTGACATCTCTAAGAACGTATAGCAAATATGGTTGCCAATGTCTCTCTTGTGGTATTTTGTCAAGATGCAACCACAGACTTTGTATGTCACTTTGGCATTTGTCTCATCAGGTACATTAAAATAAACCTAATATTCTGTCATGTCACCTGCAGGCATACATACCCACAAAGTCTTCATTGGAAGAAGCCCTTTTGCTGTCAGCAATTTGTGTATACCTGTTTCCAAAGCAGACAACATGACAGGGAATTGATGCTTTGCTATGTATCGATAAAACTTATGAGGTGTTCCTTACATTGATTAGGAGAGAAAGAAAAAATGAGTTTCTTGACCTTGTCTTCTTTGCACTGTTTACTAAGAAAACTAAAGGGAAAACAGTTTTTAGGGAATGCACGTTTGCACACACACACACACACACACACACAAGTGTCCCAAGAATTTCTATTTCACTGACATGCAAATGAAATCTATATATACATATAGGAAAAAAAAAAAAAAAAAAAAAAAAAACAAGTTTCTTGGCAGGCAATTATGTCAAGCAAGCAAAGTGTTCTTTTTTAAAAAGTTCACAGGACTACTTTGAGGTACAGAACTAAAACAAACAAAAATCTTGTGGTAGCATTAATGAGCTTTAAACCAACACCAGATTTATCTGAATTTCAGCAGGTAAAATAAGTATAATAATCACTGTGCTAACCTTATATGTTAACTTCATAGTGTTTCTTCTGTTGGCCCAGACATACTGAATGTTCTCAAAGGGTGCACCGCATTTCAGACTACAAATTCTGTAGTCTTGAAAAAAAAATTAAAAAAAAAAAAAATCATGGGCAATCATAAATGGCCATCTCAAAACTTTAGGCAGACATGGGAAATTGCAGATAATTTTTACACGTGATCAGCTTCACGCGTATTCTTGAGAAGCAGGTTTGATAAATTGGCCTTAAACCATATACTACATGATTTATGAAAGGTGTCTTATCAGTGCAGTATATCTCTATTATACATAAGAACCTTGAATTTTCTTTTCTTGAAGGTATCAGAGCCATCAGGTAGCACCTACTCATTGCTGTTGACATAGACAGTGTCTCAAGCACAATATAAACACAGAAAGAAGGTGGTACTTTTGACAAATGTATGCACATAAAACAAGAGATAACCTTGAAATACTGCTGTGAAATACTTTATACAAACACTCTTTTTTTGTCTAACACTAAATGTTGAAAAAAAAAAGGTTAATAATTGACCCTCTATTATTTATAATTAATCATTATTACTTTTTTTAATCTTGTTTTATTTAAGACAATTTATTATGGCAGCTCACTAAAATATTGAAATTTACATGCAAGCAAGTAAAACAATGTTACACATGCACAGTAACTTAATAGCAATGGTTGTGCCCTCCTGAGCTACAAAGGTAAATGGATTCCTTATCTTTGTTATTTCTATTCTACTATTATACTCTTCAACTATTTTACTGTCTATTCTGCTGTTGATGGGAGGAAGCCACTTGTCTGTGCTCTTCTGAAGTAGCAGTATGTCCTGCAGTGACTAAAGTTTAAATGTGTTGAAGACTTAAGTTCTTTTTAATGTTTGTAAATAAGAGAGATCTTTAGACTTATCAATATGGTTGCTTGGTTCTGCTTATAACAGATGTGTTGGTATTTATAGAGGTTTCTCAGACTAAAACTACAACATACACTTCCATATATACTGCAACAATTTCTGTGGCCAGTTACATTTTAAGTGAACCCTACCCTCTCTGTGTCAGGTCCACTTCTACCTTCCCTAACAAACAGAGTTAAGTATAATCAGAGTTAGTCTGACGGTGCTTGCCCAGATGCACAGTGATGATTTGTCTTCTTTCCTTGCTCCATTCTTATGGACTTAGGGTCATGAAATGAGCCTCACTGAAATGGTTCCCAGAAGCATAAAGCTTTGTCCTTATGCCATTACCTAATAAAAACTGTTTAACCTACATGCTATTCCTGCTTTCAGAAGGAAACTTTAAATTAACATGATTACCTAACTACATTATATAATTTGTTCTTTTTTTTTTTTTTTTTTTTTTTTTTTTGTGTGTGTGTGTGTGTCTGATCTTCACTACAATAAGCCACAGGGATCATAAGATACAAATAAAATACAGATTTTGCCTTCATTTGACCTTTAAACTTGTTATCTTCTTGAAACTATAGAGAGCTTGTACATCTCTTTCTACTAAATTCAACTGCTGATGACAGAATTAGAGTTATTCCTGAATTTGGTGTAAGAATTACCTACTTGACTATGTATCTCCTGAAGAAAGCCTAAGGAACGCTGCTTAAGGAGGTAAACAGAACTTGGTGCTGCCACAATTATTTCTATACTGATTCTGTGCAAGCTTCTCTCCATCTGAAGGATTAGGTTGGAGAAAGAGATTAGGATCTCGAAGTGGAGAATACTGCAGTCAGAGGGAAGATTATGGATTAATTTCCTTTCTTACTGGAAAGCTGTTCAACTTATCCCATATAAAATTTAAACGATATGAGGATTTTTTTTTATTTTTTTATTTTTAATATGAGAAAAAATAAATCAAAGGAATAACCTCCCCAGGGATGTGGTGGATTCCCCGACTTTTAAGACTTTTAAGATTTAGCTAGAAAAAGTATTAGACAGTCTTTTTATTGGCCCTGTTTTTACCATGACAAGTTGGACCAGATGATCTCTGAGGTCCCTTCCAACCTGGGCTTTTCTATGACTTTGTAATAGACTTGAACAGAGAGAGCAGTAATGTTCTAAACAGTAACTCTGAAAGTGGCGGAGAAAGTGCTGCAAGCTTCTTCTAGATCACAACACAGAGCAAAAAGAGAAACAAAAATAAATAGATCCTTGCAGAGCTGCACCCAGCACAAGGGCAGCCTCCCAACCATGAGCAGGGAGTGATTTAAAGGCTGTCAGACCCTCAGGATTTTATCAGATCTTAAGTTAGAGTATGTATGCTGCTCTTCAGTCTTGGAGGATCAAGAGTAAGTGCTCATGGCATACAGGAATTTGGAGGACAATTTGAGTAAATGTGGTTTTAGGGTGGGCAACTGCTAAAGTTGTGAAATGCTGAGTTCGTAGTTAGGGGCATGACACATGCAGAAAAATGGAAGGTAGTCCCCATAGTAGTCTTTGAGAAAGAAACACAGTGGGGTGAAATATTAGATGAGAATTTCGTATGAAGGGTAATAACCAGAGTGAGCACCATAAGTTCTGCACAAGAGACATCAACTTTAGTGATAAGCACAGCTGCTAGCTTTGCTACAATCTGAACAGTACTTTCAGAAATTAATTCTTATATTAGATGTAAAAATAGCTGTTTTACTAGGGGGTACAGTATTATAAAAATGAGAGAAAAAATAAATAAATAAATAGAAGAAACAACTGGAGCTAACAACAAAGAGAACAAAAATGTCTGAAAATAAAATAAAATAAAATAAAATAAAATAATAAAATAAAATAAAATAAAATAAATATTAGACTTCCAACACATCTATGCAAGTAGCCAAAAAGCATAGATCATTTTATTCAGAAATCTTGGAATATGATAAACTTTTTAGGATGTCTTAGTAATTACTATGGGACCAGTTATGCCTTCTTTATTTGAGGCAACCAGTGTTTTACTCTTTGAAGAGTCCTGGTAAGATCAGATCCTTCACAGTTATGTTTTAAAAACATTCTATTTTTTATTATTTTTATTATTCATTTTTAACATAATTCTATGGCAATTGCAGTAAAAGCACTAGTGAAAAACTTCCTGAAATTATTCAAAAAATATAAAGAGAAAAAATATATTCAAATTCTTAAGGTACAGTAAAATATTATTTTATACTGCAATAAACAGCTTTGTAAAAGTATTCTCTCAGAAATGTAAAAGGAAGAGTCTTTTGTAAAAAAAAAAAAAAAAAAAAAAAAAAGGAAAAAAAAATTGACCAATATACTATCTGTGTTCAGAAGGCAACTATTCCAGCTGAAGTAATGTATCTATAATTCACAAAAAAAAATAAAAAATAATTTTAAAAAATCATATAAGATTGTTTGTACATGGGCTTAAAATGAATTGAAATTCACATACATTCAAACATTCTTGCATAGATTGAAAATGAAAGTCTAATATTAAAGAATAACAAACAAACAAAAGCTATATGGTAGTAAATGTAAGGGACAAGGATTGGTCACAGCCTTTATTAATGGCATGTAAGATGATACTCAATAACATCAGTTACTCTTGATATCCAGCAGCATAACTTTCATTGAGAAGATCTGCAGTCTGAAGGAAAATACAAATGCTTGTTTCTACCCCTTCTGAGTCCCTGTAATAAGTCATTGGACAAAGAATAAAACCCTCAGAAACAGGTGTGGCAGGAACCTTAGAATAGAAAGGAAAAAAGAGAGAAAGAGAGA
>CM021731.1:122141996-122271732 GCA_011075105.1 Heteronetta atricapilla | reverse complement strand
AAAGAAAGAAAGAAAGAAAGAAAGAAAGAAAGAAAAAGCACAGCTCTTTTTCAAGTTGTACATTTCAAGTACAACTGAAAACCACAGACTTTCTTCCTTAAAATAAAAAGGTTTGGTTGATAGAACTGCTTGTGGTGGTTTGACCGTATTAGGCAACTGAACACCACAACCGCTCTCTCACTCCCCCTCCTCAGATGAGGAGGGGAAGAAGTAAAGGGAAAAAAACAACTCACGGGTTGAGATAAGGATAATTTTAATAAAGAGAGAAATATATTATCAAGGAAATATTCTATTAATTAAACAATTATTAACAATATTATTATTATTAACAATATTATTATTAATTAAACAATTCAACTAAAGGGAGGAAAGGGAAAAGGGGAAGAGGAAGGGGGAAAGGGAATAACAAAACAAGTAAAGGCTATGTGGAAATGCAGAGGGGAAAAAAATTACTCTCTACTTCCCACAAATAAGCGATGCTTGACCACGTCCTTGAAGCAGGGCCTCAATGCACGTAGCCGGTGTTCGGAGAGGAGGACAGACGTTTTCGTAACGAGAGCCCACCCCACCCCTCTTCCTCCTTTTCCCACCTTTTATTGCTGAGTGTGACATCATATGGTATGGAATATCCCTTTGGTTGGTTTGGGTCAGCTGCCCTGGTGCTGTTTCTCACTTTTTTTTGCCCACCCCCTAGGAGGGCTAGAGAAAGTCCTGATGCTGTGCCAGCACTGCTCAGCAGCAGACACAACACCAGTGTGATACCACTGCTGTTTTAGCTACAAGTGCAGAGCATAGCACTGTATGGGCTGCTGCAGGGAAAGTTACCATCCCAGCTAGACCCAGTACACTGCTGTATTAAGTATCTCTTCTCTAATGAGTGGATCTGTTTTTCTCTGGAGACTGGAGCACAAATGGGGCATGGAGATCTTGGAGGAACAATCAAGCCATGAATGAAAGTTGCAGAGTTTTAACCTTTTTTGTCCACCTCAAAGCATCTATTTTTATTTTTCATTTATTTGTCTAGTGTCTCAGAAAAAGTCTGTCAGGTTATTTAGTATATCAAAGAATGATGTATCTGTGTTTTAATAATCATACTCTCCCATAAAACAACTTCACAAATGAGCCTCTGACACAACTGGCACCAAATTCTGCCTCCAGACATGCATGTTACAGCTTTGTAGATGATGCTAATCTGAGGTTCTCCACACAGAGCTTAGACCAACAGGTGTGGATGACTCTGTACTGCAATGACAACCATCAGTGAGGTCATCACAGAATCAGATCATAGAGTGGCTTGGGTTGGAAGGGACCTTAAGTATCACCTAGTTCCAACCCCCCTGCCATGGGCAGGGACACCTCCCAATAAATCACTTTGGTCAAATTCCCATCCAGCCTGGCCTTGAACACTTCCAGGAATGGGGCATACACAACTTTTCTGGGCAACCTGTTCCAGTACCTCACAATCCTCTGACTGAAGACTTTCTTCCTTACATATAACCTAAATCTCCCTCTTTTAGTTTAAAGTCACTACACTTCCTGACAAAAAGTCCATCCCCAGATTTCCTTTATGTAATGAAAAGTCACTATAAGATCTCCCTGGAACCTTCTCTTCTCCAGGCTGAACAACCCCAACTCCTTCAGCCTGTCTTCATAAGAGATGTGTTCCACCCCTTTGATCATCTTTGTGGGCCTCCTCTGGACTCACTCTAATACTTCCATGTCCTTCTTGTGATGGGGGTCCCAGAGCTGAACACAGTACTCTAGGTGGAGACTACAGGCAATGTTAATAATTTCAGAGGTCAAACCTGTAAATCATTTATCCTGAGTTCAGAGAGGATTTTACAGACTGAAAGCTGGTTTACAGACTGGTGTCTGGTTTACTCTTCTGGAAGCAGAGCTCCCTGACAGCAGCAGAGTTCCCAAGACATGACAAGTGGTGAATGAGGACAAAAGATCCTGTAGTCAAACTCAAAGGGCAGATAATCCTATATACTGGCACAGAGTGTGTTTTTAGGAATTAATTCCACAGATCCAAACTTACAGTAAGAATTTGATTGTCAGTGACTGTTTACATGTCACTAGGACGTTATTTCATTACTTTGTTTGTGTGAGTGTGTCTACACTATCCTTTTGTTACCTAGATATGGAAAATCAAGTAATGTATTTACTGAATTATGTCAGCAGAGACCAGCTTCAAAAGCATGTCTCTATAAATGGTGAACAAATTCATTTTACAAGAAAAAAAAATATTTTGTTTGAAAGAATTAATATTGTTGTTGCAGTATTTCAGGGATATAACAGAAATATTTTCATACCACTTTTTTTTTTTTTTTTTTGGTCATTTTTGACAAATGTTTACAGAAAAGTGGGGTTCATGCATCATGTGATTGTAATTGCAGATGTGAAATTTCTAATTCATACATATTCTTAAAAAGAAAAAAAAAGAAAAAAAAAGCTGTAAATGTTTCTTCAGAGCTAGATCATTTCTTTGACATATGCTATGCAAGAAGCAATGTACATTACTCACAGAAATGAACAGCACTGCAAGATTAAGCAAGATCAGAAACATCAATCACTAAAATTTCTTTTATATTACCACTTATCACTAATAAGATATTTTATGAAGCACATTAAAAACATTTCAAGAAAAAAAAAAAGACCAAAGAGAAAAATAATTTCAGAACACATATTGGCTTAACTCTGTCAGAGAATGAAAAAGTATATTTACAAGGAAAATATGTAAATATGAGGACTTTGTCCTTATAAAGTTAATCAGCATAAAACTTTATCTCAGCTTCTCAGGAATGTATGAAGCTATTCTTTCTTATATATTATTGCTTGGGATAATATCAATTATATTACTACAGTCAGAAGGAAGATGGTTGCATGTTTATCTACCCTTCAATGTGTAGTTCCCACCAGAAATATTCCTCTGACACTTTTACCTCCTGGAGGAAAGAGATATTTCCTTGTCTTCTCTTCAAGGACACTAAAAAATTGAACTTAAAAAGATCTTTTTGGCTATTTAGACTGATTAGAATCTAACTAGGCACCTGGCATAATTTAGAGCTGTGATATCACTCAGTGTCCTCTGGGAAATAAGTATAGAGGTTTATCTGACTGCAATGTAAGGACTGGATGCCAAGGCATTACATTACATCTGACAGCACCTGTTGCTGAGAGGCATCTGGAGGAAGAGTATATGCAGATTTGAAGGCTTCATGAGTTGAATCCACTGTCTGCCTCCATCCCTCTGGGTCACTGAGACTCTTTTCACAACTCCATCCAAGCCAAGATCCACAAAACACACACATCTTTCCAGTTTTAATTTTAGATATATATGTATATTAATTACCACAATTTACAGTTTCGCTTCAAATCCTTTAATCTTTTATTTTTTATTTACTTTTTTAATAATCATATATCTTGTTAATTTAGATTAGAAGCCCATCAGGACAAAGACTATGCATTTCTACTGTACATTTTTAACAAGAAAGATGTGACTTCTATTTAGTGAGTTAAATATTACTGTAATACACAATATTATAAATACAGATTCTGACTACCCTAAGCTATTTGCTCATAAGATATCTTCTACCTTCCTTATATTCAGTTAACCTCAGTTGATTCCAGACTTCTGACAAACTAAAATCTTTGAGTACCTTCCTATCATATATTTTTTAAAGGAGATGTTGAAGACTGTAGCCTAAATTTGCTCATTTTAGTGTCACTGTCAAGAGGTGATAAATGATAATAATTAACAGTAATCTTTGGAACTGATGTCTGTCATAGTAGTTGCACAACTGTTCTTCATAATTTTCTGTAAGGGCTGGTGTCCTGGTTTCTGTTAGGACAAAATTAATTTTCCTCCTAGTAGCTGGTAAGGTGCTATGTTTTGGATTAGGATGAGAAGAGTGTTGATAACACACTGATGTTTTAATTGTTGCAGAGCAGTGCTTACACTAAGCCAAGGACTTCTCAGCTTCTCACTCTGCTCCTGCCAGTGGGCAGGCTAGGGGTGCAGCAGGAGCTGGGAGGGGACAGACCCAGGACAGCTGATCCCAAATGGCCAAAGAGGTATTGCTCCATACCACCTGTCGCCATGCTAAATGATAGGGGTGGCTAGCTGGGATGGGGAGGCTGACTGCTCAGGGATAGGCTGGGCATCGGTCAGTGGGTGGTGAGCAATTGTATTGTGCATCACTTATTTCATACACATTAGTAGTAGCAGTGCTATTATCATTATTATTATTATTACTTTTTCCTGTCTTAATAAACTGTCTCTGTCTCAACCCACAGGCTTCATTTTCCTATTTTTCTCCCCCATCCCAGAGAGGGAGGGAGGATGGTGAGTGAAGGACTGTGTGGTGTTTAGCTTCTGGCCTGGTTAAACCACAACAACAGCAATGTAGGCATGTAACCAAATTAAAGCCAAAACTTTCAGCCCAGTCCTTGACCTGAAGAGTGAGTGAGGATCTGGATCTTGGTGTTTATACATGACAGTTTATATTCAGCCAAAGTCAATACTGTAGTCAGAGGTCATGGGGCTAGATTTTGAAAAGTCCTGCATAAAGAAGAGATCTCAGAAAAAAACAATTTTAAATAACATGAATGTCAAGAAAAGTAATTCTGATTGTTATATTCTTTATCTGTCTTGATTAGACAGATAAAATCTGTGATAGCAATTTTTCCTTTAAGGCCATTTTCTTTTTTCTTGTATTTATTTCTTTTATTTATTTTTATTTATCTTATTTTAACAGGCTCTGCACTAATTTTCCTCACAAAAAGACTAACAGAAATATGACCCTTATGCACCATTGGTAGGTAATTCATTACGTCAACTCTAACCACTAAGCCCCTTGTCAGGTTATTTCTATTAGTGATAAGGAGCGATTGACCTTAAAAGACAGACACCAGGTAGATGAACCTTTTCCTCAAGGCCTCTTGGCTCCACCCTTGTTAAGTTAAATCTGCCAGGTGGGGATCATTTGACCTTTGCTATATAGAAAGCATGAGGAGGTGTAAGAGATTGCCTCTCTGGGGGAGTTTGAGGCTCGGGTTATCTAGGGTGCTTTGCTACTGTCATGGTGAAATGGACTCAGCGTTGCCCAGAAGGCTGCTTTTTTTTATTATTATTTTTATTTTTTTATTTTTTTTCCATCTCTGTGAAATAGTTTTAGAGACTCTATGAGCTAGTTACATTGGTGGTGCCTTCTCAGTACAAAACCCTGGTGGTACTACTTCCCTGTGAATTAATTTGGAAGTGACTGAAGCTCAGAAGCTGGCAGGTAACTGTTCCCAGGTTCTACAGTTGTTTAATGTTGAGGAGTTTAAGTACTTCCTTCACCTTGTTTGTTTTCAGTGAAGTTACTTACGTGAAGTCTAAGCTTCTTTCCCAGCCCTAAAAAAAAAAAAAAAAAAAAAAAAGCTCAAGTGCATACAGGTAAGGCTGACTTTGAATGTTCTTAAGTATTTGTTAAGATTGAACCACAGGCTGTATGAAAATGGTGCCTTTCTGTGAATACAAATATTGCTTTGTGGCAAGAAGGAACAGATTTGGGTAGATACTGGTGGCATTATCATTACTGTTGTTAAGTGGCAATTGTGAGAATGTGCTGTTCATAAAAGAAATGCTGTTTTCATAATAGGCAAGTCAGAAGCCTTTAAACTACTAGAAGTTATGGTTTCAAGAAGATAACTTTAAAGAAATAAATTAGTGATGGCCATCTCCCCCAACATGTCCATAGACTGGCTTTCTGAAGAAAAAGTGTGAAAGGTGTAATTCTTGATAGTTTCTGAGGTAGGGTCAGGGGAAGATGTTTCCCACTTGTTTGCTCTCCCCTTCTCCTCCAGGTGAGTTATGGTAGCTTCCCAAAACTTTGACCATCTTTGGGATGTTCAGACCAGTTTGTTCTTATTGGTATGTCTCCTGAATGCACTTCAGGTTTTGTCTAAGGTTAAACAAGTACTTAAGATGTCATCCAGAGATCTGTCCTGAGGCAGGATAGTTATGAGTGGCAGGGAGAGAGGGAGGATATGGGCAGGCATCTAGAGCAGGGGGCACCTCCCCTGGAAAGACCATGAGGAACCCATAGTGAATGATTTGGCTAAACAAGTCTGGCAGTACAAAGAAAGTTTCTCCTCCCTACAGGCCTGCATCTTGGCTGTGGAGAAACATTCTTAAGAGGTCCACCAACTTCAAGAGAATTTATATTTGTCCCCACCTATACAAAGCAGAGAGCATCCAGAGATGAGGAAAAAGCTGAGGTGCTTAATGACTTCTTTGCCTAAGTCTATAGCAGCAAAACCAGTTGTTCTCTGGATGCTCAGTACCTTGAGCTGGTGGAAGGGGATGAGGAGCAGAATGTGGCCCCCACAATCCACAATGGTGACCTGCTACAGCGCTTAGATGTATGCAAGTCAATGGGGCCAGATGGGATCCACCCGAGGGTACTTAGAAAATGGGCAGAAAGCTGACCAAGCCGCTTTCCATCATTTATCAGCAGTCCTAGTTATCAGTTATCCCACTTGACTGATGGCTAGCAGACATGACGCTCATCTACAAGAAGGGTCAGAGGGTAGACCCAGGGAACTATAGGCCGGTTAGTTTGACTTCAGTGCCAGGGAAGCTCATGGAGCAGATTATCTTGAGCATCATCATGCAGCACTTGCAGGGCAACCAGGCGATCAGGCCCAGGCAGCACGGGTTTATGAAGGGCAGGTCCTGCTTGACAAACCTGATCACAAGGTGACATGCTTAGTGGGTGAGGGAAAGGCTGTGGATGTGGTCTACCTTGACTTCAGCAAGGCTTTTGACACCGTTTCCCACAGCATTCTCCTCAGGAAACTGGCTGCTCATGGCTTGGACTGGCATATGCTTCATTGGGTTAAGAGCTGGCTGGATGGCTGGGCCCAGAGAGTTGTGGTGAATGGAGTCAAATCCAGTTGGAGGCTGGTCACTAGTGGAGTCCCCCAGGGCTCGTTACTGGGTTTAACATCTTCATCGATGATCTGGATGAGGGGATCGAGTGCACCTTCAGTAAGTTTGCAGATGACACCAAGTTAGGTGCATGTGTTGATCTGCTCGAGGGTAGGAAGGCTCTGCATAAGGATCTGGATAGGCTGCACCAATGGGCTGAGGCCAACTGTATGAAGTTCAAGGCCAAGCCCCAGGTCCTCCACCTGGGGCACAACAACCCCAAGCAGAGCTACATGCTGAGAGATGTGTGGTTAGAAAGCTGCCTGTCAGAGAAGGACCTGGGAGTACTGGTTGATAGTCAGCTGAATATGAGCCAGCAGTGTGCTCAGGTGGCCAAGAAGGCCAACAGCATCCTGGCTTGCATAAGAAACAGTGTGACCAGCAAGGCTAGGGAAGTGATTGTCCCCCTGTACTCGGCTCTGGTGAGGCCACACCTCGAGTACTGTGTTCAGTTTTGGGCCCCTTGCTACAAGAAGGACATCAAGGTGCTTGAGTGAGTCCAGAGAAGGGTGACGAAACTGGTGAGGGGCCTGGAGAACAAGTCCTACGAGGAGCAGCTGAGGGAGCTGAGCTTGTTCAGCCTGGAGAAAAGGAGGCTCAGGGGTGACCTTATTGCACTCTACAGGTACCTCAAGGGAGGCTGTAGCGAGGTGGGGGTTGGTCTGTTCTCCCACGTGCCTGGTGACAGGGTGAGGGGGAATGGGCTTAAGTTGCGCCAGGGGAGTTTTAGGTTGGATGTTAGGAAGAACTTCTTTACTGAAAGCGTTGTTAGACATTGGAACGGGCTGCCCAGGGAAGTGGCTGAGTCACTATCCCTGGAGGTCTTTAAAAGGCGTTTAGATGTAGAGTTTAGGGGTATGGTTTAGTGGGGCCTTGTTAGCATTAGGTCAGAGGTTGGACTCAGTGATCTTGGAGGTCTCTTCCAACCTAGACTATTCTGTGTTTTTGTGAAAGCAGTGTCTCAGCTATCAGGTATATGTGCCACTAAGATTACAATGGGTATAGAGCGTGTGCCACCCGGTGGTTTTACCTATGTGAGGGTCCCTGGTCCCCCACCTCGCTACAGCCTCCTTTTCTCCAGATTAAACAATCCCAGCTCCCTCAGCTGCTCCTCATACAACTTATTCTCCAGACCTCTCACCAGCTTCGTTGTCCTTCTCTGGACACACTTGAGCACCTTGATGTCCTTCCTGTACTGAGGAGCCCAAAACTGAACACCATACTTGAAGTGCAGCCTCATCAGAGCCAAGTCCAGGGGGATAACTACTTCCCTAGTCCTGCTGGCCAAACCAAAGTTACTGTTATTGTAAACTTATACAGATAGATTCTTGGTTTTAAAAAAATATATATATAATAATAACTCTTCTATTTGAGAAGGATCAGCAGAAAAGTGGTTGGCAGTCAGCTGGTTATTTTCTCAGACTTTGTTCTGGTACTCCTTAGGTAACTTGATAGGTGGAGAGAATTTCTGTCAGTTGTAAAAATAGGATTATAATTTTAATTTCAGTGAAAGTAATTATTTAAACAGTCCTATGTTTAAAAAAAGCTATTAAAACCTTTAGTTCATGGGGGGGGGGGGGGGGGGGGTGGAAATAGCAAAGACAAAAACAATAGTGAAATGGAGAAAAATCTGGCCTTTACATAAGGCATGCAAAGAAACTGCTGTGAATATTCTGTCCCAGGGAAATATAAGAGCATGTTTCTTAAAAAACTATTTTCCCTAATAATTCTACAGGCTTGAAGCTTGTCTTCAGCAAGACTTGAGTAGATTTCATATGTCTAAATCTGATTTTATTGTTCAAAAACAATGTTAAATACAATTCACAAGTAACATTTGAATTCATCCAGCATAGTACAGAAAACATTGGTCACGTTCTGCACACCTGACTATTTCCCTAAGAAAAGCATCTCCATTAACAGGTTAGTAGCTTCATTCATTCATTACAGTCTGGAGAGACAGAGATAGACTTTCCTGGACAAGCTACATCATAGACAGATTATAGATTTCTAGATCAGACTATTTCAGGGTCTTATGGCATGTTGGCATGTCTCTGGACAAACAATTAAAGCATTTTAGGCTTTATCTGAAGTAAGTTTTAGTCCATCCTGAAAAAGCTTAAATGTTACCACCCATCAGATCATACTGTGGCAGGTGGATGTGGATGCCACTCTTGCTTGCTGCTTTTTATTCTGTTCTCCATCACCTGCTTATCAATGCTATTTTGAGTGTCTACACTACAGAGGAATTTGCATAAATATAAGATGTAAGTGGTAAATTCTTCTTACTGGTAACTCTGTTATTTTGTTCCTTTCACCTTAACTAGAAGAGACTTTATGCTATCTTTGAATATTGCCTGGATGCTAGACCTTGGGAATGAGATATTTCAGTACCTCATGCCATTGTATCCTCTGCTCTCAACCTCAGCGTTCCTGTGTCAGAAAGCATAATAAGGAAAATTAATCACTTTTATTTTTTTTTCTTTTGATGCTGTTAACACATTTTAGTGAAGGAATAGAAAACAAGTGTGATTATTTAAGAAAATGGCTTTGTATTCAGTACGGTAGCATGCCATTTGTTCTTCCTTTGTTGCAAAGGAAGGTCCTTGTAGATCTTAAGTAAAATTATATTATAAAAAATATTTGTTTTCTAGCATTTGACATGAACAGGAATTTCACCGGTAATAGCAATATTAGACACATACTCCTTTCTGAGTAGAGGCAGAGAGAGATAAGGGCCTAAGTAAAGGCTGTCTATCCCAGTGAGACTGGGATTACTTAAGAGCTAAGCAAAGCACTGTCTGTACTATATGACTTTGTCATGATATGACACATCCATGTCTCCGTAGAGCATTTTGAGAAACTGAGCTTCTTTAAAATGCAATATACCCTTATTATTTCTTAAGTGTTATAACCCCATTCACAGTTATTAAATACCAATACTTATTTACTGAGATTTGGTATTTTTGAAGTGTTTTGTGTGTTTGATACAACTTCTTTGCAGAAGAAACATGCATCGCATCAATATAACAGATGGGTAGGTTTACTGGTTTGCCAGGTTAAAGGATCAATTCATAAGGATCTGGTCATGATGAAAAGAAATTTAAATATGAGTAGAAATGTGCAAAGTCATCAGTATACTGGATGACTTAACCTGCTCATGTGTGATTTGCATTTTTTTCCAAATGAATTACTGTATTTAATTTTAATTAAGAATCTTTCAAATATACAGGAATTCTGATTTTCCTTCTGGAGAAATACTCCAGCAAACCTGAAATGATATTTCTAAAGCAGCTAATAGACATCAAGACACTTACTGATTCATCTGTATTCACAGAGATGCAATTTCTCCTCTGTCTTCAATTTACAACCACTGTTATTAATTCCTCCACTGTAGAGGACTTTTTTTTTTTTTTCTTAAATAACCATAAATGAACAAGCTACTGTATT
Organism: Heteronetta atricapilla; assembly: GCA_011075105.1. NCBI lineage: Eukaryota > Metazoa > Chordata > Aves > Anseriformes > Anatidae > Heteronetta > Heteronetta atricapilla. The sequence continues at coordinate 122,261,306 of CM021731.1, read as the reverse complement.
CTTGGCCTGTGGTCTTGCAGTCTTGCAACTGTGGCAGTTTGCAAAATCTTGTTTCAGGAGAGCTGACTTCATTACCCTCATCAGCTTAAAACAAAATCATACCGGTTTCAAAATCCAGGTGATAATATTGAATGTAAGCAAATCATCAGGTATTATCATGGTATCCAAACAAAGGCCATCAGCTCTATGTGAACAACTTCATGGACTGCTGGACAGCTGCATGTGTTGTTCCTCTATGACCAACTGAGGAAGGTGGCTGTAGGCCTCCAAATGAGAGACAAATTAAACTTTCTCCCTGAGCATTTCAATGTTTTGTGAGTCACACAAGCCACTGTAGTGGGTCACTATCTGTTTCCTGTCTCCTCTCCTTGCTGATTCAGGTCTACTAGAGACCTAGAGCACCCCTGATCAAAGCCAGGAAAACCATTCATGTCCTCATGAGTAGCCAGAGGTCCTAGACAGGTGGGAGTTAAGGGAACTAAGATGCTCCCACTGATCTGGGTATCAGTGAAAGCCATGTAACAAAACTTCACCTGAAAACAGAGGCAGACAAGTAAAGTCAGGTGGCTGTTTTTTATAGCCTCTATACCAACTAGCCAAAATGTGTGAAATTACACTTTGAGGGGGGGAAAAAAAACAAACCAAGGATCTTTTTTTTTTTTTTTTTTAAAAAAAAAAAGAAACATCTCAAAACCCAAAAGCATTACTCTTCAGGAGCTGTTAACTGGTCATGTTTAATTCTTTTCAGAGGCAAAGGCAGTTTACTTATTTATGTTTTTCGAAGGAAACTGCTTCAAAATCTTTGTTAGAACTAGAACAAATAGTCAAGTAAGGCAGATTGTTTTCACTCACTGAATGCATTGCTAAGACTTAATAAATTTACCTTTTCCTCTGTAAATAGATTAACATTAGTCCATCACTAGGAGCACTGACACTGGGGAGTCAAACTTCTGTCACAACACATAATGTACTTCTTGTTTGCAGATATCCAGGTTTTTGACATATAGCTTAAGTAAATTAAAATGATTAAATGAAAAAAATCCAAAATATGATATAATGTGCCACAGTTATTAGGTATCAAATTTCAACAGTCTTAACCATGTTATAACAACTATATTATTAGTTTTAAATAGCTGACCCTGATACTGACAGATAAAAGAACCTCAAAACTAGTCAATGGTTATTTATTTATTATCAATCTTCCTTCTTAATAAATATTATTCTGGAAGCAAAAGTCAATACAGAAACTTCATGGACTGCTGGACAGCTGCATGTGTTGTTCCTCTATGACCAACTGAGGAAGGTGGCTGGAAACCACCTTCCTGGAAACCTGGCTGGAAACCCTGGAAACCTCTTATCTTTTAAGTTATACAATTACTTTTCAGCAAACACTAAACATATAATTAAAATAAACATAATTAAAAGAAAAGGAAAAAAGATAAATCTTCGGTCAAGTACTGCAATTCTCACCTGATTTTGGTGATTTGGTGGGTTTATTTGAATACATGAATAAAATTGGATTCACTGTGAATTTTAAAATTTAATTGCAAAAATGCAAAAGGACAAATATTACATAGAGTGAGAAAATAACTTCTCAAACATTTAATTGAATAGATGATTCTTTATTGACATAAATCATAAATTAAGGGGAAAAAATGACTTACTAACCTATAAATCAGTTATTCCATGGGGAAAAGTTATCCAAGAGCTATTGTTTTTAGAAACCTGATTGAAATCAAACTTTGTGTTGTGAGAATTATTAAAATATTTTTTCTTCCATAATAGAACTCATTTATAAGCAGGTTATCAGGAGCTGATTGGCTTCAATTATTCTTTCAAACATTTAAGAAAGACAAACCATAGACATAAAAAGCTTCTCATATTTTGCATATTCATAATATCTCAGTGAATCACCAGGAACGGCAATACTGTTATCTGAATGCTAATGTAGAACCAACAGACAAGCTGAAGGTCAAAACAACATAGAAAAAAGCCAGATTTTCCTGCTAGAATGCAGCACTTTCTTCATTGTCAACACTTTTTATATATTTCCTTTTCTACTGTTGCCACTTCCTCTTGTTTCGTTTCAAAAATAATAATGCTTTAATTAGCAATAGACACATACACTAAGATGTCCCTAATTTTTATAGTGTTTTTACACCAATAAAGGCCAGTGCAATACATGTCATTTTTCAGAGAAAACCTAAGGGACTTGATGAGTACAGGCTGATGCTTTAGAGTTTTAGGTCTACAGAATAACATAACGCAAAATCCCTTTTTATTTAGTCTAGCAAAGAATGCATACTCACAGCAGGAAATCTTAATCATCATTCACCAGAGTAGCAAGTGTTTCTGTTTTAATAATGTTACCTTTGAAGGACATATATCTAAAACACTTCTCAGAATCAATTGCTAGTCTCCTATAAATTTCATTGGTAATCCTGTTTTGCTCAATTTATCTTTTTGTTTAATATGATTAAAATTAAAATTGCACTTAGAATGGTATAGATTAATGTTTTAACATGCAGATTAAAAAAAAAAAAAAAATCAGAAAATGATATCCAATTTTCCTTATGTCCAACCACAGCTGTAATTTCAGTGGTGTCAGTGAGAGATGAACATATAAATTCAAAGCCACATTGTTTGCAAAGTCAAATAATTAGTTCAGATAACTGCAAGTTATGAAGGTGTACTTGGAAGATTTCTTGGAGAATTTCTCTGGTAAGTTACTATCTCAGAAGAGCATATGTGCTGAGTGATGTCAATGATATGCTGGGCAGTAATTGTTTCATTAGAAAGTAACTGTCTTGGTAAACAGGAGGATGCCAGGCAATACCTGTCTTAAACAGAAGATGCATTTAATATATAAGGTAGGCTAGAAAGCTGTTCACTAAAGAAAAGTTTTGTTGAGCTGTGGAATGCTTTACTTAGCCGAGTTACTCAGGTGATTAGCATGATTCAGACTGTCTTTGAGGTGCTGAGAGTCTCTGTGGAAATTTCATCAGCTCTGTTGTCAGGCAGAACTAAAATAATATGTTCTGGTGTATTGTGTGCTGAGGCTTAGTTATCCTAAACAGATCCTGATACACATCTTAGAGTTACTCAGAAATGGATTGATCTGTATCTTGAATTACTCTTCTTTCTGGGATTTAGAGGAAGTTCTATTAATTCCTTTCAAGTGTCTGCCCACCAGCAGTGAAATGATCAGAGTAGTTTGTATGAGTAAGGCTTTGTCTATAAGAATTGTCCCCCTGGTTTGGACTTGTGTATGATAAGGCCCTGGTTCTATATCTAGCCATAAAAGACAGAAATGGGCAGCAGAAGCACATGCTCATGGCTGTATCTGCAGCCAGTTTCCCATTCCTTACTTGCTTACTTTGGAAGACAGCTGCTCCATCTATGTGTTATTTCAGTTGTGATTTTTCTCTACTCTTTTTAGCTTAGACTTAGTTATAATTTCACTGCAAGCAGTACTACTGTCACAGTATCATTTTGGTAAAACAAAGATGATTCCTGGGAACCCCTGATTGTACTTTTGAGTTTTGTTTAGCTTCATGTATTTGCAAATTATGAAGTAAATTTACAGTTTCTACATCTCAAATAATTGTTTAAGCTACCTATTGGACAAAACCTAAGCTTTGGACAAATCAAGTTTCTTCTGCAATGTAACTGAGCCAGCTCTTAAAAATAATAATAATAATAATCTTGGATCACTCTCCAACCTTTTCAGTACAATCTTGTACAATCCATTCTGTATGGGATTCTATAAATTAGTTGCCTAGATCTGAATTAGTCACTTTGGTTTCTGTTTACAGTCACCAGAGAGAAAAGGTCTTTTTGAGCAAGAATCATCTGACCTATCTAGGTATCTACTTATGAATAAGATAATTTATGTCTTAAAACTTCTTTCATGTCCCTTGACTACCAAAGAAACTAAGATATTGACTTGTGCAAGTAGATATCTACATTTCATATCACTGACTCCTCTCGTTATTTACACAACATTTCCCAGCAAAAAGTTAGAGTAGATATCATGGAATAATTTACTTGACGTAGAAGAAGAGACTTGACATTCACTTGACTTTTAAACTGAATTCCCATTAAACCACAGATCACTTCTAGAAGCTTCTGTGGCAGGTATGATATGCCTAGTGAAAATGGACCTGATAGGCACCATTAACTGTCTATACATCCAAATAGAATATATAGAACTGTCAACATCCAAATAGAATATATTTTTCCAAATGTTTTTTATGGCTTTCTTTTGCTCAAGGAAACTACATTTTCATGCTGTCAGTGAAATATTTTTTCCTATTGCTTTTCTCCACAAGCAGTAATTGTCCTCAGCAGCTTCAACAGAGAAGCATGTTTCTTCAGAAACACACGAGATATTTCTTGTCTTTCCTTTAATTTACTTCCTTGTACAAGGTCATGACATATCTTTTGAAAGCAATACCGGCAAAACCAAGTTGTTCTCTTTTATCGGTTTAATTCAGGTGGATGGTGTAGGTCAATTCACTACTGTAAACTTAAGTGTTTTTACACAAATATATATTTACACATACACACCTATTGAGGACAGTCAGATAAGGACCAGCCTTGGGCAAAGGGGAAACAAGCAGCTTGTTCTTATTTATCTCTTATACACACTTTATGGAAGGAGGTCTACAATAGAGAGGCTGTTGAATGAGGGAGTCTTGTGTTGGTGGGATGGCCCTGTTCTGGCAGCAGAACAGAATCTTGAGGGCCATGGTGCCCAAATGAAAACTTTTGCTTCAATATGTGGAAAATGAATATTAAATTCCACATCCCTGATATTTACCCTGATAATGAGTAAATGTATTGTACTGAAGTAAGTGTTTTTATCAATGGCAAACATAAAATCATAGAATATCCAGAGTTGGAAGGGACCCATAAGGATCATCAAGTCCAATTCCTGGCACAGCGCACATCTACCCAAAAGTTTAGACCATGTGACTAAGTGCACAGTCCAATCTTTTCTTGAATTCAGACAGGCTTGGTGCAGTGACTACTTCACTGGGGAGCCTGTTCCAGTGTGTGACCACCCTCTTGGTGAAGAACCTCCTCATGATGTCTAGTCTAAACTTCCCCTGCCTCAGCTTAACCCCATTCCTGCAGGTCCTATCACTGGTGTTTATGGAGAAAATGTCTCCTGCCTCTCCACTCCCCCTTGTGAGGAAGTTGTAGACCGTGATGAGGTCTCCCCTCAGCCTCCTCTTCTCCAGGCTGAACAGGCCCAGTGTCATCAGCCGCTCCTCATAAATCTTCCCCTCCAGGCCCGTCACCCTCCTCTGGACACTCTCCAACAGCTGAGTGTGTTTTTTGTACAGTGATGACCAGAACTGCACATAGTAATTGAGGTGAGGCCGCACCAGCGCAGAGTAGAGCATGACAGTCACTTCCCTTGACTGACTAGCAATGCTGGTGGACAGATGTGGACAGATTAGAGAGCTAGGTAATCACCAACCACATGAAGTTTAACAAGAGCAAGTGCTGGGTCCTGCACCTGGTAAGGGACAATCCTGTTTATATGTACAGACTGGGTTATGAGATGCTGGAGAGCAGCCCTGTATAGAGGGATATTGGGGTTTTGGTTGATAGCAAGCTGAATATCCACTAGCAGTGTGTCCTGGCAGCCAGGAGGGCCAACTGTATCTTGGGGTGTATCAAGCACAGCATTGCTGGTTGGTTGAGGGAAGTGATTGTCCTGTTCTGGTCTGCGCTGGTGCAGCCTCATCTCATGTACTGTGTGCAGTTCTGGGCACCACATTACAAAAAGGATGTAAAACTGTTGGAGAGTGTCCAGCGAAGGGCAACGAAGATGGTGAAGGGCCTAGAGGGGAAGACGTAAAAGGAGCATCTGAGGTTAATTGCTCTGTTCAGCCTGGAAAAGAGGAGGCTGAGGGGAGACCTTTTTGTGGCCTACAGTTTCCTCATGAGGGGAAGTGGAGAGGCAGGTGCCAATCTATTCTCTCTAGTGACCAGTGATAGGACCCAAGGGAATAGCGTCAAATTGTGACAGGGAAGGTTCAGGCTGGATATTGAGAAGAGGCTCTTCAAGGAGAGCATTGTCATGCACTGGTAGAGACTCCCCAGGGATATAGTCATGGCACCAAGCCTGTCAGAGTTTAAGAAGTGTTTGGACTGTGCTCATAGTCATATGGTCTATGTTTTTGGGTAGACCTGTGTGGAGTCAGGAGTTGGATTCAATGATCCTTGTGTGGGTCCCTTCCAACTCAGGATATTCTACAATTCTATGATTTTATGACTAGAGGGAACAGCCTCAAATTATGCAAGGGGAGGTCTAGGTTGTAAATCAGACACTTCTTCTCAGAAAGAGTAGTTAGGCATTGGAATGGGTTGTGGAGCCCCACAAGTGGTGGACTCCCTGTCCCTGGGGGTGTTTAAGGAGATCTTGGATGTGGTGACTAGGGACATGATTTAATGAATGATATTGGTGGTAGGGGGATTGTTGGATAAGATGACCTTGGAGGTCTTTTCCAACCTTTTATGATTCTATGACTATCTGATTCTGAGTTTCTAGGAACATATGAAGAAAGCAAATACTTACACTTGAAGTCTTAGATAAGACCCCGCATGTCCTGAAATCAGAAAATTCTTTCAATCCTTTTCAGTGTCTGTTGTTGTTGTTTTTGTTTGCTTTCCATACTCACACATTGAAATTATGGACCTTCTCTCTTCCATCATTTTTTTCTTGTTTTCTCATAACAATGGAGTTAAAAGATTCACAGACATCTCTCAAGACTTTCACTCTCTATTAACAGACAGAAAGCAAAGCTCATCAGCATGTTCCTGAAGACTTTATGTTTTTCAGGGATCTTCTGTTTTTCATGCATCTATACAAGTGGTTCCATGTACACCTTCATGTGTTAACTCCATATTTTGCAAATTTCTGCTGTTAAAACTTCTCTCTATTAATCAACTTCCATGTGAATTTGCATAGTGACTTCAAGCCTCATAAGAAGTCCAACTGCTCAGACCTATGTTCTTCTAGGAGAAAGGACTTTGGGGATTTTTAGCTTCTGTGACAGGTTATTTCTGTTTGAATTAGACATCCTCCAGGTTAATAAATTTTGATTGCTCCATATTGTTAGCCATCTGCTTCCATCCCTTCAGATATCTGTCCAAGATGGAAGTTAAAAAACATAGGTCAATCCCCTCTGACACCCCCTCCCCCATGTGGCAGATAAAGAACTATATTGTTTGTACTCAAAATAGTAAGTGGAGGGTAGGTAAGCTGATGCATAGTATTTGATTTAGACATATGAACATACTCCAGCTTTTCACATGGACTGACATATATGAATGACATGGTAGCTTCAATTAAAAAATTCCAGTACCTCACTGTAATATGTTGTTTTCAATTGTTTATATATACCAAACTTTAACTAGTGGAAAAAATACATGGAATGGACCTTTCAAATTTAAAGAGATGTATGGTAACCTGCAACATAATAGAAATCAGTCCTTAGCTTGAAGATCTTGAATCTTGAAGATCTATGATCCTCTGTCATTAGAAAATAAATTAGTTTGGGGGCAAAACAAATCTTTCTAATAGCATCATGCACATCTTAAAGCAATAATAAATACAGGTATAATAAGGATTTCCATGTGATAAAGATAACAATATGAACTTTATGAATGACTGATAAGTCACACTTATAAAATTTTATAAGCATTCAGTGTAAGACATGAAGAGTGAGATTTTTATGAGTTATTGCTACAGTGGAATCCAGTAGAACATGTTTTCAGCATGTCATAGTTCTGTAAAGACATAAAAGAGGAAATTATATATATATATATATTTAAACTTAGTGTATATTTTAAATAGTTGGTTGGAAGTCCTTAGGCTGTAACATTGATAAAAGGAAATAACTGAGAATGGATCATTGCCAAATGAGACATAGTTCTTTGAACAACATAGTATGTTTCATGGTGTACACAGAAAAGTACATTTTAAATCTACAAAGACAATCATGAAATTAGCCTTCCTTAGATTCTGGATAATTGATTTTTGTAATATCAATGTTTGCCTGATACAGAATTATGGATGTAATGTAATATAAGCTTGCCATAAACATCTATCTTAATATGATAATTTGTAGCACTTACTGATAAAGTAATTTGTTTCTTTAATATCTTCCTGATAAGACATGCTTTTATAGGAGTTCTGGTAAGCAGTAATATGCTGTTATAGGAGTTCTTAGTTGAACTGGAGGGGAGGATTCAGTATTAAAGCTGGCTGAACTTGTTCCTTATAGCTTGAATTCTTCATCTCCATCTATTGCCTGAGGAACATATATGTTGTGAATGGCTGTGACATTTATTATTAACTGTGCCTAAAGTTTATTTTTTCCAGTCTCTCTTATGGAATTTGAGCCACTGCATTCTAAGCAGAGGAGGTCTAAAGACTTGTAAAAGGAGAAAGCCTTATTTCTAAATTTCACATTAGTAAGTTGTAACACTTCCATAAAGTGTACTAATCTGTGTGATGTATGTTAGTTGTACTTTAATAAATTTACATGGATTCTGATTTTTTATTATTTGGTTTATATTTCCTTTCCTAACAATTTGTTAGGTTGTAACATCATAGCAGTGTGCAAGGAGAGAGAACACAAGTATTATTCTTACTCTATCCTATTCTGTGTTAAAACAATAATACTCTGTAATATTTTTTTTATAAAGTGTGGAAGAGTTGAGAAAGTTAAATTATTCCTGCATTTTTTTCTTTAAGACAAAATTGTACCTCTAACTAAAAAGTTAACCTAATGAGAATTGCCTACTTTACAGAGTGAAGAGATGACACAATATCAGCATTAATCTGTAGCTGGTAACATTTTCTGAGACTTATTGAATGTTTGTATATCAAAATCAGTGATATCTGCTACTAAGCTTTTTTCTTAGGCACGACTGAATAGTAAAATCTTAACAGGAGAGACTAAAAAAAATCACATTCACATGTATAAACTTCTGAACTTGCATTGTCTGGAAATGAGATATTTCTGGAAAACAGATACTTGATACTTGGCTGCTCTTTTTATTTTCTATCACTTCTTTTTCAATGTTGTGATTTAACTGGAAGACCAGGAAGAGGGGGCCCCCCCGCGGGGGGGGGAAGGGAAAGAGAAAGAAAGAAGGAAAGCATTAGCACAGAGTAGAGTAGGACAATCATTGCTGTTTACCAGCTAGAAGTGCTGTGCTTGATGTTTACTCAGCTTCTATATTATACAGCCAGATTACATTTCTTTAGATGATCTTTAGGATTTTCATTGAATTTTGACCTATGACCTTAATAGGAAGTGTTAATTAACATTTCTGAAATGTTTTTTAGTCACCTCAAGCATACGTAAAATCTCTAGCATTTCTTGACATGATAGATAAAGGCATTGAAATGTCTAATGCAGTCAAAATTTGCTATGGTCATGGAACAAAAGGAGTTCAGAAAATGGCAGGTCTTAATACAAGAAAGAGAAAAATGAAAACCTGTTTTTTTCTTTCCCCTCTGTTAATATGGAGTTTTATATCCCATCCAACTATTTTTTTCAAAATAAGTTAAAAATATATATTTTAACCCCCTTTAGAAAATTGAATATTGAATATCCTTATTGGGGTTCTTTAACACAATGGCTTATATATGACACTATAGTAGGCTCTTATCCCAGCCGCACAGATTTTGAATGAACTGTTGTGCTGTGGACATAAATGAGTGCACACTACATACAATTAATGCTCTACACCTACAAGCAAATCTTCCTTTGTAGGCTGAAAAAGAATGTGTTAGCTTCAGGTTTAGAACTGAAACTGATATGTTTCAATCTCTGGAATTCTGCTGAACTAAAAAACAAAGACTAAATTTGATACAAGCAGGGGAAGACGTGGGGGCATGGGTAGCACAAAGATGTGTAGACTATCTTCATATTTAACTGCTGAAGTGGAAGAGATGGTCCCATAACAGATGGCTACATTGAGGACATCCTGTGAAGAGATCAATGCCCTCATGTCCATTTAAAGAACAGTTTTAGGCAGTCAGAACTCTGCTGGAGTCAAGCACCTGGGTTAAAAATGACTCTTTCTACTCAGTGTTTCATATAAAGTAAAGAGATGAGGTCATGAGAATATTCCCTTCATGCACTGACCTGAGGAACTGAAACAGCAGTTGATGGACTTTCAGAAAGGAGAAATTTTATCCTCTTTTTTCTCCTTATTTCTCAGAAACTGTCAGAAAAAGAACAAGATCCAGATACTTCATAAAGTCTCCCAGGAAAAAAATGTTGTCATTAATTTATGATGAAAGTCTTCACATATATTGGTTGTAGATGACAGCAGAAAAGTTCAAGGCAGAAAGACTGATAGAAGCTGTATTGAAACTTTTGAATCAGCAAGAATATTTCACTAACACTTGATTATGTGTATTTTTCCACTGTGGCATTTCTGTGGGTACTACCTAAAGGATAATCCAATTTTAAGGAATGTGGGAATTTACCATTGTACATTTTACTCCTGTTATTTAAGAGAGAACAGAAATAATAACAATAGCATAAGGAAAAGAGCGAGAATCTTTGTTATAGTATTTTTCCTAAAACCAATATTATATTTAATACATTATTAATTTTATATATTACTAAAATGCCTTCTTGAGAAATGTTGCTCTTACATTTGCTATTGATTGCCTGGGTCACTTTACATAATTTTCTGTTTATTCTTCTTCAGTAACACACATACTACATTCTGGTTTTGTCTGGGATAGAGATATTTTTCTTCATAGTAGCTGGTATGATGCTTTGTTTTGGATTTAGGTTGAGAATAATGTTGATGGAATATCAGTATTTTAGTTGTTGCTGAGTAGTGCTTACACTAAGTCAAGGACTTATCAGGTTCTTGTGCTACCCTGCCAGCAAGGAGGCTGGGGTGCATAAGAAGTTGTGAGAAAACACAACCAGAACACCTGCCCCAAACTAGTCAAAAGGCTATCCCACACTGTATGGCATCATGCTGAGCAATAAAACTGGAGAGGTTGTTTGAGGAGCCATTGCTCAGGGCCTGGCTTGACATCAGTCAGCTGTGGGTGCGCAATTGCATTCTTCATTACTTGCATGGCTTTTTTTCCTTCCCTCTTCCTTAACAAACTGTCCTCATCTCAACTATTGAGTTCTCACACTTTTTCCTGTTCCAATTCCCTTCTCTACCACACAAGGGTGGGGGGGAGGAGGCAGGGGTGGGGACAAAGCAATTGTTTGTGTGGTGCTTAGCTGCCTGCCAGGTTGAACCACACCACTGTCAAAACAAGTGAGACTGCTCTTTGCTCCCCTGATGTCCAGATAAGCCATACTGTAGTACCTGTAAAATCTATGCAATTTGATTTTTTTTTATTTGATATTGTATTGAGTTTAATAAATATTCAATTTATTGAACTGAAAATGCTTCTAATATTTCAAGTTTCAAAGATTTAAATGACTGAAATAGTTTCACAACATCCACAGGTTTATCTTAAAACTTGTCAGTGAAGAGCTCCTATGTCTTTTAACATTATGTGTCTATATTCAGAAATGTTGTATCAAAGTGAGACCTATCAATGTAAGTCAGTCTGCTTAGACAGCATGCTCTTAAATACCACTGAAGGCAACTTAAGGAGTTGTTTTTACATTGACCAAGTAATTCATGTGGATAAGCAAACTGAGTAATATCTGCATTATTATCACAGATATCACACAAAATGAGGAATTAAAGAAATGCAAAATGCCAAAGTATCCAGGTTTAGAGGAACAAAGTTTGCCAAAGCTCAAAGCATGTTGAGCAGCCACTAACTGATAGTAAATGCTGAAATATTATCACACATTGTGCAAAATAAGGAGACAAATTCATGTAGGGAATTTGAAAAGCTTGAAAACAAATCTTGAAAAGCATGACATGAAATACTGTTTCTGTATATACATTAGAAACTGTTTTTCAGTTTAGTGCCTCTCTAATATGATCACATGGACTTCTGTCCATGATAAGAAAAGTAAAAATTGTGTGTACAAGAATCAAAGAATCATAGAATCATTAGGGTTGGAAAACACCTTCAAGATCATCTGGTCTAACCATCACCATTACTACCCATGTCACCTAATAAACCATGTCCTAAGCACCACATCCAACCTTTCCTTGAAACCTCCAGGGAGGTGACACCACCACTTCCCTGGGTAACACGTTCCAATGCCTGGCTACTCCTTCCGAGAAGATTTTGCATCTGGAATTAAACATGGGCAAGATTGAGTAATTTTTAAATAGATCTTCAGTTATATTACCTACATTGGTAGTCTTTTGGAAGGCTAACCTAAAGGGAAATCACTATGTTCAAAAAAAAAAAAGGGGGGGGGGTGGAGGGGGGCAAAACATACTGAGTGTTGTCACATCATTTAAATAAAGTGTGTTTCATATTTTTCTAGTCCTATTCACAGACTTCATCTCATAGACACAGAGGTCCAGACCCATTTATTTATTTATTTTCTGGACTTGGTGTTTACTAAAAATGACCTCAGTCTATATTTCTTGCCTAAATTCCTTTTTCTTTCGTCACAGAAAATGAAATTCTCTAAGTACATGTCTTTAGGTTTTATATTCTTTTCATTTAGATTTTCAGAGTTTGATTGCTTTAACAATTAGACAAAGTTTTCACTGAAAAGCATCTGTGGAAATTGATTTTGTTCTGACAAAGTTAAGAGAGTCTTCAAGTTACATTTCTAAACAGTGAACAAGTATTATCTTAATACTTGTTCTCCAGTATATGTTAGGAAAGACATTCATGGTAATTATAATACAGTGTTATCTAAACTAAAACAATGAATGCAATTTCCTGTAGCTTTCCTTTTTTTTTTTTTTTTTTTTTTTTTTTTTTTTTTTTTTTTTCTCCAAGCATTTGCAGTTTTCTTCTTACCATTCTACTTCCAGATAGTAATTTTTGGTCCCTTATGGTAGCAGAATAAAATGAGGATACCAGTTCTCCTTTACTTTGATGTACAGGTTTATAGTCATGCAAGGAAAGTAGAATTTTAGATCTGAGATCGACCATACAAAGTTTCAAAGAGGTTTTGATTTTCAAAGAGGCACAGAACCCTTCAGATAAAATTATCACACACATAGTGGTATTTTGTACAAAATAAAAATGCTGTTTTATTTACATTACCATATTAAAAAATGTTCATGAATCTTCTAACCAATTCAACTCCTCATCTGTCCTATGTGTAATAATAGAAATACCTCTGTGAATATGAAAAAAATACCTTCTAGCCTTCTTTTGTCTCACATGTACATAATTCTCATAACTAGTAATGACTACAGAAAAGTATATTGCCACCTCTGGGCCTAACATGATATATATTTTTGCATTTTCATTGGTGAATTTGAACTCAACAATAACATAGTGTGTGCATGTAGGAAGCATATTAAGCTTTTACGAGAAAAAGTACAGCATGGACAGCAGAAATATAAGATTCTGTACTTTATCTCCTCCCATGACCAACACTAGAAAGAAAGACTAATTTATTTTTATATTATTTAAAGAAATAAAATAATTGAATAAATAAGACAAAGGCAAAAATAGTTGAAAAGTATATTTCAGTGAATAGATTTCAATTCTTCTTTACAGAAGACTTTTACATGTCTTGTACAGGGCGCCCACTGAGAAAATACATGAAACAATTAATTGACTTGCTTTGATAGGAAACAAGGTGTTTCCTTCTAGCCTCAAACAAACACAAATAAATATACACAAACAAAAGGAGAGGGCTGTTTATATTTTATGTTAGAATACATTTACATATTGTGAAATCAAAATGTTCTGGAAACACCAGTTAAATGAATGAAGAACCTAATCAAGAAGATATTTAAGTATCAGAAGATATCATAATCAGAAGATTTTTTAGTGTCTTCTGGCTAACACTAAGCTACTCCAGGAAAATGAGGCATCAGTAGAACTTATGTAAATGGAAATAACGTCAAAACAGTAGAAAACTTGAAATATGAAGACTTGATAAAGTTATGATAAGGTTAGGAGTAATTTTGTGATTTACAATAAATTAGTGCTTTTGTGCATTGAATCTTGGACTGCTTCCATAAAAACAGATTTTTACTATCCTGATATCAAAACTTCATTGTGCAGAAGACTGTCTGAATTACTTTAAAAATGCATGTGTACCTGAGAAGAACAGCTGCACCATAGGTGAGTGCTTAAAAACAGCATAGATTTTATAACTCTTTCAGAATAAAGTTAAGGTAAACCAAACATCTCTGCACTGACATTTTGTGTCCCACTGTTCTCTATTCTTTCAGATATGTGTATACCAGGAAAATATATTAGATTCTGTCATTGTATATGCTATTTTTTATTTCTTGAGACTATTTTGGTTTCTTTGGAATTAATAACTACAAACATAAACTGTGTTTTCATTCTCTTATATTTCAATACTTGTCTATCTTACTATAAATTTCATTGTGATAATTGTCTTACTATAAATTTAATGGTGATAATTCCACATATACACCAGTATCATGAACAGCAGCACTTTGTCTAACACTTACTCTTTTTTTTTCCCCACAAAATCCTTTTTGGTATGTCCAATCTTGAAAACTATGTCAGCATTTCTCTCTATTTCTCCCTCCTTCTCTCTTTTTCTTATTAAATCATCCACAATTGTAATGAGCTTTCTGTAGACTTCACTACTCCTCACTACAGGAAATAATTCCTATTCTATGCCCTAATGATTTATTTTGTTATTTCCATGGAATAATCCTGTAGATATTCATCTAGGGCCAGTGGAGTCAGTAATGTACTTTTAACTGCTCCACCCACCCCCATATCAATGCTGAATGTTATTAACACCTGTCTTTCTCGTTACATGTATATTTTCTCTACATCAGTTCTGTTACATTGCTCCCTTGGGATCAGTCTAATAAGAGTAGTGCAATGTTTACAAATTCTAAGTTTTTTCTTATATGAGTTTCCTACTGATAAATTAAGTAATAAATGAGCACTACCTTTATTCATTTAAGTATCCTGAAGAATTCTTTTCCTCCTTACTATGTTCTGATTTCTTATGTCCATCCGGTCTGAGTTACAGCAAACAAGGCAAAGCCATGCCAGCTACAATAGCAGTAATAGTGAAGAAGAGTGAGCTTAGTCCTAAACTATGGATTTGGATGAGTCCTTTTACACAGATTTTTAAGCTGTGATGAACAGTTTGCTGGGATTTTATTTCTTTTTTCCTTGGAAAAGAAATTTTGAGGAAAACGTGAAAAGATACTTTGAATTTCTGCATTGCAATTTTTCACACTCGAAACTTCATAAAAAGTAAATTAAAAACCTATGGTTCAGTTCCGATTTTTGCTATAGGACCAGCTCACAGTCCCTTATTCACAATGAAGTTTTGTACATGTGATAAATTAATATAAGTAGTCTGACCAGGCATACAGTTCTATATCTAGATTGCTAAAAAACATAAACCATTTTTATCCCATAGCTAAGTGTAAATATGTTTTTTACTTATATAACTTCTGTCTGCCATATGTTTCAGTTTGGCAGTCATGTAGTTTCATAGCTCCTGACAAAATATATATACATATATGTATATATATATATATATATATCTGTATTTGACTATTTGTATTCCAAACATAGATATATATATGGTAGAAGAACAAGAAATTCTGTAATCATTTCCATTTCCTATGTAGTATTTTTGACAGATAAAATTTTGGGCAATTGTAGTTCAGATATAGTAAATATAGTGCTGTATCACATTAGTGAAAGTAAGCATTTTTTCATGGTTGGTGTATCTCTCAATGGAATGACAAATTGCAACCCATTTTTTTGTTTGTTTGTTTTTTGAAATGCTACATCTTACATGGCCGCATCTCAGATAAAAGAAACTATCATGTGATACCTATAACTTCCGTGAGTGATGAGTCACAAACAACAAAAAAAAATGCCTCTGCCCACTGCTATATTTCACTGAATTCAAAATGCTATTCTCTACAACAGCCAAAGACACTTTGTAAAATCCTATAAAAGCTACCTATATCCCTTAAAATAAAATGATGAAAATACTTTAATCAAGATAAGAACTAACAGCAACCATTGATGAAAATAGGATAAATTTACACGTACAATTTTTGTTTTAAGACTTCTTTTTTGTATGATTTGATAGAGCTGTAAGGGGTTGGAAAATAAGATAAAAATAAAAAGCATCACCATGATTTCATATTTTCCTCCATGTTCTCTAGCTAAATCAATTTTATGCGTACTTCACTTACAAATATATATGCATTTACATTTATGACTGCACCATAAACATGTAGTTCTTAAACCATCTTATTTTCTAAATTAAACCATTTTATTCTCTAAATTCAGGAACATTGTCTTTACTATTATGCTTGACTCAGAAAATAAGATGTATATTTGGTCAGTTCAGATTTTCACTGAATAATATTTTGTGGAAAAATAGTTTCTGAAGCCCTTAAGAAGGCAACATGCATAGCACTGAGCTAGATCAATTCTTGCCAGGGAAGTATTCGGAATTTGACAAATCACTAGATGAGCTCATTTCTTCTTGGCTATGCACTATATTTTGAGGAAAAGAAAACATTCTACCTAATTTAAAAATTGAATTAATATTAATATTAAACATAAATTTAGTGCAGGTACTTCTGAAATGGCAGCAAGGTAGAAACAATGCAATCACACATCAATGAATGATTTAGGAGATTTTTAATGGTCTAAAGACATCTAGTTTCTTTGCACCAGATCTTCATTTAGTATCAATTAATGTATGTCTGCTGAGGGCACTGGATATATGTTGATTATAGCTGCAGGAAATCCATGCTTTTTGAAATGAGAAAATGCCACACATTTTTTAAAAAAATCAGAAAAGTACAAGCCATAGAACACTACTCAGCAATTACCATAGTAACCTAGACAATTAACTTTTGCACCTTCTTTTAAGAAGTAATCGGATTTTTGTTTTGTTTATCATGTCATGTCACGTTTGCTCTGTTATATGTCATATTATGTCATGTTATGTTACATGTTACGTTATTTTAAGACTGCAAATGCTGAAAGTACCACATCTCAGAGTAAGGGTTCTAACTGTTAATTGGAAAGGTTCTTCACTATGTCGATATTTAGTCCTGAACTGGATCAGTATCATTTTCTAGGGACTACATATTTGTCGGTGTTAACTTCACAGATGAGTTTTCAGTCCTGTTATTGTTGTGAAAGCATAGAAATCATAAAAACTAAAAATATAATTGGCACTTCTGGAGGTTGTTTCAGTTTCAAGCTAACTCTTTCACCACTGCCCTGAAAGGAAAATAATAATAATAATAATAATAATAATAATAGATCTTGCTTGTTCATATTGCTGTACAGCTAACGCCTGTGTATTGTAGTTGAACCAGCAAATCTTCTGTCAGAGCTCAGGGTCTATTGCTTAATATAATTAATGTAGCTATATCATAATGATTCTTCATATCAATTTACACATCAGAACAAGGTCTACTACCCAAACATGGCAAAAGGTCTGTTGTGCAGATGAGCTTTACAAGGACTTGAATAAAGAAGAAAATTCTTTTCACTGTGATGAATGCTGGCAGAGAGGTTATGCTCTGAGAATCTAAATTTCTAAATCTAAAATTCATTCTTTTGACTGAAGTGTGCTAAAATAAAGATTTAACTTTTAACTACATTCTCTGGGGAATAAAATTTAAAAATAATCACAAATGCATTGCTACTAGAAACATGATTTTTTAAAATTATTATAATTCAAAAAATAAGCAAAAACAAAACAGGTGATTTTATGCATCATTGCAGCATCAAATATTTAATAGTAAACTACTTAAAAATAATATATACAACTAAAGTTCTCAAAGAATTTTATGGAAAATAATAGCAAACTATTCAATAATAGCAAATTGCTGAATATGTTTACTGATAGAGAATCACAGATCACAAGAAAGGATTGCATATTAAAACAAACAAAAAACCAAACACATTAATTGTTCTTTCTTCTTCTATTATGAGAAATTTTATGTGATGTTTTTAAGAATTCCATTTAAGAATGAAAAAATATATATGTTTTGAATATGACAGTCTATTGAAAATGTTTGACCTGATTCTTGAAGAATAAAAGCAGCTTTAATGGTGTTTATAAACTGCATCCAGTAAAACACAAAAAAACATTAATTTTGGTTTTATTTTTCATTCAATCAATAACTGGTTAGAGATCTAGTTAAAATTCTAAGACAGAATAAAAATGTAAGGCCTTTAAAAAATGCCAGCAATTGTTAGCAGAATGAGATATCTCAATTTTTTCCACTTTTTTTTTTTTTTTTTTAATCCATCCTAAGCCATCTATAAATAGCATCATGAATTTCACCATCATGACATCCCAACACCTGCCTCCTACAGAGAAATACAGATTGGGTAGGGATCTATGGAATTTCAACAGCAAATACGAAGGCTTAGAGCATTTTCTCAGAAAAAAAAAAAAAAAAAAAAAAAAAAAAAGTTAACACCTAATGACAACTATTCTTACCATATATATTACACAATTTTATTATTACACATATTATCAGTAGCAACTCGGGGGCCAAGATTGCACCACATGAGTGATAAATTAGAAAGGTATCAACTGGCCAAAAGAGGCATGCAAATGTTTTTTTAAATAAGTGATCTGCATACAAGAACATAATAAAATAACAGAAAGATTAAGAAATTACTTCAAAAATATTTTTTTAAAAAAGAAAGTCGTTCAGAAGATTATTTTATCTTTAGAATGCTTACTTCCACCATTGCTCAGTAGTGTATCATGTTATTGACATTGATGAGAGTTGGGCAAACGCCCCTATTGTATTTAACAAACTAGTTCACCAGTAAGAAACATAAGGTCAGAAGTCTGTTTTCACATTCTACAAATGTGCAACTGAACTTGTATTTAGTTATTATTTATATGTCCAACCACACAGAACAAATAGCAGACACGAAATTGAAGCAAGTCAATTATGAAAAACAATATTATCTCAGAAGTACTTATCCAAGTTATTCAGCAAGTATCTATGAATAATTAACATGTTTTTGAAATCAAGTCCAATTTGTGGACAGTCTGGTAATCAGAAACAAAACAAAACAAACAGAGCAAACCAGATTGCAATTTGCGAACATTTGTGGGGGTAATTCTTTGGGGACTCTGGCCTGCTCCAGTGTGCTATAAACTCTGCTACCTTCACTCCTTCCTGCTGAAGATTAATCTGATCTCTGACACCAACAGCTGTTTAAAACTTTTTGAGCTCATTATTTATCAGTTTAATCAGCAAGAGCAGTGTACCTCTGGACGTTATGCAGTCCCAAATCCCATAATCTTTTCTTTGTCCCACCAGTAGTCTCTCTAAATGATGCCTACTTCTATTCTGTATAATATTACCACAGAGCTTAACATGTACAGATTTCTTCATGTTGGCTTCCACACTATAGAATTCATCTATAGTGTGGAAGATTTAAAGAATTTTTCATAGTAGACTGCTGAGTACTGTCATTCTTTAACCTTCAGTCTCTTTTCATGCTCAACTTTTTCAAACACTAGGTCACAAAAAAGCATTAAAGTGAAATACTGCCTTAAGCTGTTTAATTTGAATTTTTTATGGGCCATTGAGTTTTAAAATTTGTCATGTGCAGAGACTAAAATATATATATAAAAAATCTTTAAAAGAATATTTATTTAGTTAGTTAGTTAGTTACTGTTGAAAGATCTAGCTGGACGGTTATGTGAAGAAAGCAGGTAAGGAGAAATGACAGGTAAATATATTTCAGTTGGCACAGATAGTGTTTTCCAACAGAGTACACAAGCAGCTCACTCTGGGATCCTTTTCCAGGTGAAGAGAGGTTGCTGTTTTCCTAAGAAAATGAGAACCTTGAGATATTCCTGTCAAGAAGTCAAGGTGCTTATATTCTGTGAAATTGCTGCTATTCATCCCAAATAATGTATTTTCTAAGTGAAAAAAAATTGTCTCTTGATGCAAACCTCAAGGTTTGTTTTATTTTTTCTTCTGTTTCAAAGGAAGCCTTGTGAGTCGCATGGAAATGTATCTTTCCACCTTATTAAGGATTCATATAAAGAAATTCTACTTCAGAACAGCTAACTCAAAATTATCATTGCAAGTTGAGTTACACAATAAAAGATACATTTATTTGTCTTTAAGTAATGAGATTTTCTTCAAGGCTTAAAAACAAACAAACTTAATCTTAAAAACAAACAAATTAATCTTAAAAACAAACAAACAGAAACAAACAAAACCCACAATATTTTATTCATTGTATATTTCTCATTTAAAACAATAAAACAAAACAAAAAAAACCAAACAACAACAACAACAACGTTTCAACAAGAGAATTAAAAATTTCCATTTTTTCAGCTCTTAATTATTTAATGTATTTATGAAAATATATTTATGTGCATATCAATCTTTTTAATAGCATCCTGCATTTCCAGTCAGATACTCATGAAGCAATTGAACAAATTGAAGGTAATAGAAAAATACAAAAGAAAAAAACGTTTTTTTTTTTTTTGAGATCAATTTGTAATGCACTCCAAAGTGCACGTGTTTGGCAAGTATCCTTACAAAGCCTCACTGATATCCACATTTTGCTGTGCACATAGTAAAACATTTCATTATTTTGAACAGCTAAACAATCTTGTTCTCAGAGAGAGGAAGGTTTTCTTTCCAAAACAAAGAAAAAAGTTAACACTTTCTGAACATCATCATAAGGTGTATATCTCATCTACTCAACCAGTGACAATTAATTCATATTCTCCACATAGTTTTTATCTTTCTGTAATAAAATTTGAGATGGATTGCAGAAAAAAAAGAAAGAAAAAAAATAAAAAAGAACAAAAAATATATATATGTTATATTAAATATGTGCTAGTATTCCAACTTGAAGATGGTTATAGCTCCACAGGAGAGTCTGCATTTTAACCAGGAATCAAAATTTGGCATTTTGGCATTCATAGATGTCTAGATCTTGAAAAGCTTTGCACAGCTGACTGAATTCAAGGGCATCCTAACATGCACACATGCACATACACAAATACATCACCTTTTTTTTATTAAAAAAAAAAAAGTTTAGTAACTAATTATGTAGGTTTAATTAGAAATTAAACTTTAATTAATTAGAAAGGAAGTTGTCATACACAGCTATGTTAGGAATTTTCCTCTGCTGGACACTAACCGTGTGACTCTCAACACTACATGATGACCCTGATGCTCTTTTGCCTTTATTAAATTAAATAAATTGAAATTTTCAGGAACAGTCATTTCTCTCTCCTTTTCTCTTTTCAA
Source organism: Heteronetta atricapilla (assembly GCA_011075105.1). Taxonomy (NCBI): domain Eukaryota; kingdom Metazoa; phylum Chordata; class Aves; order Anseriformes; family Anatidae; genus Heteronetta; species Heteronetta atricapilla. The sequence goes on along the minus strand of CM021731.1, from coordinate 122,239,895 downwards.
CCCTTATTCTCATCTGAGAAAATGTGAGCCCCCCTGAATGTGAGATATGTGAGTCCCTCTGAATACTCTCTATATTTTGTTGAACTTTTCGTATTAAAATTTAATGCCTTTGTCCTCTTTAGTGGGGACTTCAAGGTCTCCAGAGCCCTTCATACAGGCAAAAATAGTAAAGTTATTTTACAGTTGCTTTTTTTTTTTTTTTTTTCCAATGTGCTGTCGCAGTTTGCATACTGAATGTGAAATGAAAACCAAATAAACAAAACAAAAACCAAAACAAAAAAAAAGTAAACATTCATTTTATTTATGTATTTATCTATCCAAAAAGAAAGAAGGAAGCAGATGTCAGCAATTTCTGTATAACCATTCTTGTAGTTGTAAGAGAGAGTTGTAACAGTTTTAAGACAGTAGATATAATACTATATCTAGTATTCCATATTCCCATATTCCACTTAAACAAACACAAACCTGAGCAGGTCTCCATAAAAATTGGATAAGTCTTGGTGACAGAAGGATAACTGAGAGCATCCTTACAGACTTCCCTTTTTATACAACACCTACTCAAGAAATAAGTTTCCAAATCTTTTAAAGAGACAGATTGTTGTGGTTTAACCCCAACAGGCAACTAAGTATCATGGCAGCCACTTTCTATTCTCCCAAGGGAGATGTGGGAGGCAATCAGAAAGGTAGTAAGTGCAAGAACTTGGGTTGAAACAAAGATTGTTTACTAGGTGAAGCAAAAGCTACATTCACAAGCAAAGCAAAGCAATGAATTAATTTGCTATTTACAATCACTGGGTAGATGTTCAGCCATTTCTAGTAAAGCGGGGTTCATCACATGTAATAGTTTCTTGGGAAGACAAACAACATCACTCCAAACTTCCTCCCCTTCCTCCTTCTTTCTCACAGCTTTTATTGCTGAGCACAGCATCATATGGTATGGGCTATCCCTTGGCTTGTTTGGGTCAGAGGTCCCAGCTGTGTCCCTTCCCAGCTCTTTGTGCACCCCAGCCTTCTTTCTAGAAGCAGAAGAGTGCTTTATTCTATGTATATGATGTTCAACAACAAATAAACATCAGTGTGTTATCACCACTATTTTCATCAAAAATAAAAAAACACCATTAATTAATGATTAATTAAAGATTAATTAAATCTTAATTTTTGGAATCCCCTGATCATCATTTCTGTTGAGGATTTTCCCCCCCTTCCTATAACATTGTTTTTCTCTTGGAGTCTCTTCTTCCAAAATTTTCTCTTTCCAAAACAAAGTTTCAGACTGTTGCTTCTGACCACATTTGTTTTCAATACACAGGCCTCCTCCTGTTTTCCTGGGCTTAAGCTCATCAATGTGAATGGTTGCCAGTTTGAGCCTGTGTATATGTTGAATTTAGTGTCAGTTAATTCAGAAAAATAGTAAGAGAGTGCAGTAGATTATTTTTTTAAATTAAAATAAATAAATAAATAAAAGCATTGTCTTTACTATGTAAAGAGAGATCCAGCCTCCAAATGGGAATATTAGTTCACTCACCAAAGCAACAATGTTTTTGTGACATTTGCAAGAAACTAGGTAGGTAAAAATGGCTTGGTGTAACTGTAAGAAAATGTCCAGTATAAATATATATAAAACAAACCATGGAAAGAATATAAATTCAGACAGATTTTGCCTTCCTTTCTTGAGGCAGTCTGAAAAGATATTGTGATCAGGAACTACATTTTCTATTTTATGTATCCACACAAGAACTCCTTAACTCAGTGGGTATGGAAAGAATACAAGAATAAAACTGAATGAGCCAGAATAAACTTGAGCAAGAAAAAGCTGCAGGGAGTGGGTTCCTACTAGAAGGAAAACTGTGATTATAGCTATGATGCTAGTGTCTCTGCCTTTCATATTGTTCATTAAAAGAAATAAAAAGGACCTTGAGGCAACTTTGGCCATTCTGATGTTTGACCAGCCGTGTCTCAGTTGAGGACTGGTCATAACAATTTGGCTGCTTACTCTCTTTAGCACTAGTGTCCAGTGGTATTTACTATGAAACACTGATAACTTACATCACAAGAACTTGTAGTGCAAGAATAATAGTATAAAGGCTTAATAATACGTTAAGTGGGAAAACTTTTTGTTTGTCAGCAACAATCTTTTGAACAAATACTTTCAGATTTTTTCTCCGGAGATAATGGCTAATATGTGGGCTAAGCAGATTCAGTAAGCATGGTGACCCCATGCTGATGTGGGCAAATGTTTTGTTACAGTTCTCTGCCTTTCCTCTAGGTGGGACAACTTGTGTATGAGTTATAAAAGGATACGTGGAAATAGAAGGAAACTCATTTTACTCTAATCTCCTATTTGAAGGTTTACCATAACTTCATTTTGTTTACTGTCAGAATTTGTCTTTGTTTGAAAGTACAACTAACTGAGTTAATATAGTCAGACAAGCAGTTTTGGCCACAATATTTTTGATTTTCTTTCTCTTCAGTATAAAAATGTAAGAAATTTTGAGATAAGAATGAAATACCAATGCATATGATTTAGTTAGTTAGTTAGTTAGTTAGTTAGTTTGGTGGCTTTATTGTTTCACTTTGGATATAAGAGTCAAAAAAGATTTTTTTCATAAGGAACGTTTTAGTTAATACCAATATCTACTTTGATACTTACTTTGATAGGTCTTTGATACCTACAGATATGTTATAGCTCTATATGCAATGCAACATCTTTATTCTAGGCACTTTTTCTGCTTGTCACTACCATATTTCCTCTCAATAGTAGCAAGACTTCTCAACACTGATTTTCTACATCTCCCTATTAACTTCCTTCGCCACCATTTGTATACTCAAGTTGCCTTAATTGCAGGCACACCATAGTGTGCAATCAATACCTTACTGAAAATCTTTGCTGAGATATGTATGGATGTCCTGACCTTAAGAAAACAGTAAGATGTTACATTTTGTTTTGGTTTATCTGTTTGTTTGTTTTTCCATAGCCCCTAAACTTTCCCATGGCTAGACAGGTTTAAAGTAGAAATTCAAGAAAAGTCAAGATATATTATTATTTTAGAATGTAAAAACAGACTTTAGGAATTTATAATAATCTAAAATATCCATTTTTTTTTTTTTTAAAAAGTATTTTTTCTAATTGTCATCTAAAAAAAAAAGTTTAGTATTATGAGGATTTTGCAAGGAATGTAATAATGCACAATTAAACTGTATGTTCATTAAAATTGTTCATTGAACAATATTATTCTACATATCAAAGTAAAAACTTCAAAACGCTGGAAAACATTAAAGGAACATCTGTTAATTGTATTTCTACACTACAGAATCATTTGCATGTCTAGAAAGTAAAAGGTACAAGTCACGTACTCATTCTACATAAATCTAAGTCTCCCTAAATTATCTGCCTAACAGTTTTGCTGAATCATTGCCAAAATACTACATGAATCTTCACAATGCTTCAAATTCTTCTTTTTAAAACAGTTCTCTCTTAAATATTTGGAGTAAATTTTGGAGGACACGGTAGGAAAATGTTTGGAAATTTCTTAAGAATCTCCTTCTAATATATATATATATTCTTTGTAAAGAGGGGCTTTGAAAATAATGTCCTGTTAGTGAAAATAGCAAGAACCTTAAAAACAAGCAAGCAAACAAACAAAAACTGTTAGAGCTTTCTGTATTAGAGTATTTTTTTATTAGAGTATTTTTGACTAATCACCTCTGGAGCATTGAGATAAGTCCTGTAACATCAAAATTATATTTCCATAAATTCTAACTCTCTTGTTCCCCTCTGAAACATCTGTGTATCATGGATAAACTGATCTGCTTATTTAAAGAAATATTTCACAATTATATGTAAGTTAATATAATCGAGCTTTCCATCATTAGTGTTTAAAGTGAGTAAGATATAAGGAGAACAAATAAACCTCTATTTGCATTAATATTTTCCTCACTAGATGTGTATTTATGGATATGTAGAACCCAGTTCCAAGCATTCAGCATATCTGTGCTTTAGTAAAATTTATGAAAAATTGTAGCAGTTTTTTATTGCCTAAATGATTACATTCTAGTAAAAGCCACTGGGAAAATGTCACTTCATTCCCATTACAGATTGTGACATTGTTTAATTTTCTGCTAGGAAGAAAAAAAAAAAAAAAAAAAATCTTCTGTTTGTTCCATTAGTAATCTCAGAATAAATTAAATGGGGAACTTGTCTACTGATGCTGCAAGCATGCTACAATCTCGTCATACAACTGAAAGCAAGGCAATAAAAAATTTATTTCACTAGGTCAACACCTTTTGCACAAAACAGGTAAACACATTCAGTTTGTGTCTGTCAGAGAACAGTTTCTAATGGTTCTTTAAAACACTGGCATGTAACACCTTTGAGCCCTCAAAGCTGTTAAACCTTGGCAGTATGTTATTAGCCTTGTATATACCAAAATATGCTTTGTTATTTCTTTCCTGCTTTCATGCTCAGACATTTCAAGCAACTGAAGCATATTGAATAATGATGCAAATAGTAAGGGTTTAGCACATGGTATTGTTAGCATTCTAGCTTGTTTACGTTGCTATCACCATTTTTTTTTTTTTTTTTTTTTTTGTATAAATCCTGCAAGAGAAGGACTTTGAAAGAACAATGGAAAAATGATGAAGTTAAACTGAAGTTGTTTTGCATTTCCCAATTACATTTTTCTACATAATGCCTAAAACTTTGCACTGAAAATGTGTACGTGCCTGTAATTACTATTTATCTCTACATTTCTTTTCATGGATTCATATACTGTATATCTTCCCAGTACAGTTTTTAGCCAGATTTTACTCCCTGATTTATAAAGTTGTTTTCCTATGATTAAGACCAGGGGGATTTACTGAAGTATACTACTGTCAAATCACTACTACAGCTCAGTGAAATACCTTTAAATGGCAACAGCTCATGATACAACCTAATGGTAAATGGACAGTAGACAGGCACAGTGTTTTGCTGAAGATGTCCCTAAAGGAGTTATTCAGATAGGAAAATATTCTGGTAGGTTGTTTATTTTCCCACCTTGCAATGTACGACAGATTTATTTATTTATTTATTTATTTTTCAGGCATTAAAGGAGAATGCTTAAGGAACTATTTGCGAATATTTATTATCCACTGCATCATTCTGAGTTATTGTTTTGTTATGCACAAATAATTATTTGGCAAGTTAACAACTATTAAATTGGCCTTCTTAGCATGGAAGTTGGCAGCAAAGCACCACTGAATCTTTTAATTTTATTTTATTTCTAGTGCCGCTAATTCTGGCAAAGTGGTAACAGACAGAAAGTTTTCTGTACAATTAGCTGTAAAATCAAAGCTGTAGAAAATGGATTTTAAAGGTCATTCTAAAAACATTGTTAGATGCAGCTATCATTTGAATGCTTAATTTTCAGTGTTAAGTGTATTAGCTCATACTGTCCTCCATATTTTTAGAACAGCAGTTTTTAGAGCACTATTGAGCTGTCCCACATTCTTTAAGCCATTGAACTTCAAGTGTAGTCACTTAGTGACTCTTTCAGTGCTGAAAACTTTCACAATAGAGCTGCATTTCTGTTATTTTTTTCCACCTACATTTGGCTAAAGGATTAAGCGTGGTGGAAACACTGTACTTAGAACATTCGCGCCCCGAGAGCTGTAACCAGCTAAGCATAGTCAGAAAGGCCTTCAAGCTACTTCAACTCTGAACTTTGCCATGAGTCAAAACAGTCCTCAGCAGCCTGGGGACAAGGAAAAGAAAAGTGGCAACAGAGGAAAGGATGTGGGTTTATAGAAGACATCAGGGACCAACAGCTATCAAAATATCTGCAGGGCTGTTGGATCCCAGGAAATATAAACAATGTGGAGTCATGGATGAATTTACACATTTCACTTCTAAGAGAGAAGCAGCAATATATTTATTTACATGATCTAGTGATCTAACAAAGTTTTATCATAATAAGGCATTGACTTAACAGGATTTGCTATGGCAAGGTATATTTTATTATTTGCTTGATAGAAGATGGGGAAAGTCAGACACATCAGGGAGACCTTCCCGTTGAGTCATGAGGTTCAGAGTAGACCCCTTTGCTTTCTACACTTGTAACAGAGAATGAGTCTAGGTACAGCTGAATCCACTCCTACTCCCATACTTCATGAACAGTTTATGTCTAAGTGATAATATGTGCACAATCAATATAAGATATAATCTTAGCGAAATTTGCAAAGTTTAGCAAGCTATTAATCACTCACCAAGGATCTGTTTTGGCAGGAATCTGTTTTGAGACATGAGGAGTATGGGATCTCTGCAGCAGATGTGACCTTCAGAGGTGTCCCTACTCAAGTGGAGATCCTGCTGTGCAGCTAGGTGTTGTGTAGAAGAGCTCAAAGGTTTCTTGGTCCATGCATTACTTATGGCATAAGACAATGGACAAATAGTTATGTTGGGTTTTGGTACATGCTCCATTGACCATCAGCTTCTGAGCAAGATGTCTGTCTGTCAGTTTCTCCAGCATCTAGTTTGAGCCAATATTGTGATCACTATCCATATGAGCAAGGTCTTGGGTGTAACAAGTACACTGGTCACTATCTGATGACATTTTGGATTTACAGCTGTATGTGAAGAATCAATGCCTTTCTCAAATTTGAATACCTACTTATCCGTTGTTAGGGGACAATAACCATATGCATACTAAAGGCTCCATATCAATTTTCCTGTGCTATTTGTGTCATAATTATCTTTTTGAAATGTGTGGTGAATTGTACCACATTACTTAACACATGACTTATGGAAAGTGCCCAGAACCTTGAGGAGAGCTTTTTAAAACCACACATCTTAAGTATGTTTTAAAAAGCACAGTGGTGATGTGAATATTATGGGTAATTATCCTGAATGTGCCAGACTATGCTACAGAAGTTCTACATAATATATGCTTCTCTTTTGGGAATGAAATCAGGCCTTCATGTGTTCTCAGTAATATTGCATTTTATTTTATTTTATTTTATTTTATTTTATTTTATTTATTTTATTTTATTTTATTTTATTTCCATGTGGTCATTTTGATACTGATAGGTATGTTTTTAGTTGTTTATTATTATTATTAATTTATTGAAAAGAAGTATCTGAAGGAAGAACAAGAAAGCTGTAGAGTACTGTTGCTTTCATAAATATATTGCACTTAAAGTAAGAGGCTTTTCTTTTCCCATGCATTCAATAACAAGTTGTGACAGCTTTCTTCTTAACTATACAGGCAATACCTTTTAACCATATAGATAGTGCCAGTTTACAATACTGGCTTGAAAAGTCAGCTTTCTTCGTTATTAAACACAAAATATGGAAAGTGTTTTCCACCATAAGGTACTGTTCTAGAAAAAAGCATTGGAATGATGACTTACCAAAACTACACATTGCACCTGCCTGTGAGTTATATAATCAATGGAGTTTGGAATTTAACAACAGAACAAATTTTGCTTCTGTTAATGTCAATGGCTAGCAAATACTAATTAGGAAGGAAGACTGCATTACTGTGTTTGTAGTCATCAAGTAATGGATGAAGATCTTCTTCAAGAAAATGTAATTTTGTTCAGAAACCTCTCAAAAAGGCAGTCCCAAAAAGACAATAGTTTTATACTATGTAGATGCCATTTTTTCTGACATGTAAGTTTCAGCCAGAATGGTAAAAAACAAACAAAAACAAACAAAAACAAACAAACAAAAAAAAACAAACAAAAAAAAAAAAAAACAAAAAAAAAAAGAAAAAAAGATACTATCCAGATTGTTTTTACCACATTTTCCCCAGTTCTACTACCAAATCACCCATACTAACCATCAACCACATTAATATAATTTGTAGTAGTCAGTTTGAATAATAATTTGAATGTAGTCAGTTGCTCTGATACCGAGATAGAAGCAGGATACAATGAACATGGAATTTAAAGCAAAAAATTAGGGTTTACCATAACTCTGTAAATTATGAAGTCATGATACACTTCTACCTTTTAATCTTTTATGTTTCACAGAGAAAAAAAAAATGTCCAATCACAATCCCTTAAAAGTTACTTCTCAATTCACCAATTCATTCTTGACATCCTTGTTGTTTCTTTCCTCTTATGAAAATATTATGGTGCTTTTTTTTTTTTGAAAATAATTTTGAGTCTACAGTCAATTGACTCTTAAATTGTCATTAACTGTATGATCTGGAATATTGGGAAATATTTCCTGTTTAATACAGGAAAAGAGACAACAATGAACCCTACTTTAATAATCTACTTTAAAGTAAGTTACACCTTATTTGCCTGTTACACCTTATGTTGACTGTTAAATTATATGTAAGTCCCTATATTGGACCTTTACTTTTATTATAGGTTAGTTTGTCCTATAAATATCATGGAGCTATGTGATATCAAGAAGGAAATTAGAGAAAATATTTGTAAATAACTTTGATCGGTTCTGACAAATAAATATTTATGACCATTTTCAGTTGCTGTGCTTAAGATAAAGCAAGATGTCTTTACCTGTCAATACCTGATATTCCCAGTGTTCAATTCACTTTGGTGTTGAACTGCTTTACAGACCTCCTTCTCGTCTCCACACTGAACCAGCTGGTTACTAAGTGCAAATCATCTGCTAGATATTTCACAAAATAACATTGCCAAGAAATGAAACAAATTTACCAGTGCTTGTGTTATCAGGTCAGTGTTTGTATAGGGAACACAACCTTCTCAGTCTGCGTTTCAGAAAAAAAGTACCAGAAGCACTTGAGGATAAATCATAAGCATTTTTGACTCACATCAATATCATGTAATATCAGTGATATGGAATATGGAGTACTCTGTGTAAGGGTAACACGATGTCATAGAATCATAGAATCACAGAATATCCCGAGTTGGAAGGGACCCATAAGGATCATCAAGTCCAATTCCTGGCACTGCACATGTCTACCCAAAAGTTTAGACCATGTGACTAAGTGCACAGTCCAATCTCTTCTTGAATTCAGACAGGCTTGGTGCAGTGACTACTTCACTGGGGAGCCTGTTCCAGTGTGCGACCACCCTCTTGGTGAAGAACCTCCTCGTGATGTCCAGCCTAAACCTCCCCTGCCTCAGCATTCCTGGAGGTCCTATCACTGGTGTTTATGGAGAAAATGTCTCCTGCCTCTCCACTCCCCCTCGCGAGGAAGTTGTAGACCATGACGAGGTCTCTCCTCAGCCTCATCTTCTCCAGGCTGAACAGGCCAAATGACTTCAGGCTCTCCTCATATGTCTTCCCCAGCCGCTCCTCGTAAGTCTTCCCCCCTAGGCCTTTCACCATCTTTGTTGCTCCCCTCTAGACACTCTGCAACAGTTTAGTCTGTCTGAAGACCATTGGAACAGCTACTGAATAAGGCATTTGTTTTCTGCTGCACAACATCATACCACAGCTCAAGAAGCTTCCTAAATTTATGGTTATTTTATGGTTCATCTCTGTGATAAAATGTTCCTATCTTAAAAATAATTATATAGATAAATAATGTATTTTAAGTGCTGAACATTTCAGCAAAAAAAACCAAACTTTTGTGCAATTGTCTCCTTTTTTGGATCACAGAATCATAAAATCTTTAAGGTTGGAAAAGACCTCCAAGATCATCTCATCCAGCTATTCCCCTATGACCAATATTACCCACTAAACCATGTCCCTAAGCCCCCACTAGCCTTTCCTTAAAAACTCCTAGGAACAGGGACTCTATTACCTCTGTGGGCAACCTGTCCCAATGCCTGACTACTCTTTATGAGAAGAAATGTATCCTAATTTAAAACCTGAACCCCCCCTGGAACAACTTGAGGCCATTATCTTTAGTCCTATCATTAGTTATCTGTGAGAAGAGGCTGACCCTCTGCTGCCCACTGCTTCCTTTGAGGTTGTTGTAGAGAGCAATAAAGTCTCCCCTGAGCCTCCTCTTCTCCAGACTAAACAACCCCATTTCCCTCAGCAACTCCTCACAGGACTTGCATTCCAGGTCCTTCACCTTCCAGACATGTTCCGGGACCTTGATGTCCTTCTTGTAGTGAGGGGCCCAAAGCTGAATGCAGTACTTGAGGTGCAGCCTCACCAGAGTATGGGGGACAATCACCTCCGTGGCCCTCCTGGCTACACTATTCCTGACACAAACGAGGATGCCATTGGCCTTCTTGGTCACCTGGGCATACTGAAGGCTTGTGTTTAGGTGAGCATCAATCAGCACCCCTAAACTCTTTTCCTCTGCACAGCTTCTGAGCGACTATCCCCCAACCCTGTAGCATTACATGGTGGTTTTGTGGCCAAAGTGCAGGTCCTGGCACTTAGCCATGTTGAACCTCATTCCAACCTGGACAAGTTGGATCGATGGGCAGAGGCCAATGGAATGAGGTGAGGATCATGCACAATAAGTGTAAGTCTACTAATTTTTACAAAGGTTATTTTAAGTAGTTTATATATATATATATTAATAGAATTGTAAACTAAGAACAACTGTATATAAATTCTGAGAAGTTACTTCTCATTTTTAGTAAAAGGACATTCTCAGATAACATAATAGGATAGGTTGGAGAGCTGGGCGATCACCAACCACATGAAGTTCAATAAGAGCAAGTGCCGAGTCCTGCACCTGGGACGAGGAAACCCTGGCCACACGTACAGACTGGGCGATGAGACGCTGGAGAGCAGCCTAGAAGAGAGGGATCTGGGGGTCGTGGTAGACAGCAAGTTGAATATGAGCCAGCAGTGTGCCCTGGCAGCCAGGAGGGCTAACCGTGTCCTGGGGTGCATCAAGCACGGCATCGCTAGTAGGTCGAGGGAGGTGATTGTCCCGCTCTACTCTGCGCTGATGCGGCCTCACCTCGAGTACTGTGTGCAGTTCTGGGTACCACAGTATAAAAAGGACATGAAACTGTTGGAGAGTGTCCAGAGGAGGGCTACGAAGATGGTGAAAGGCCTGGAGGGGAAGACGTACGAGGAACGGCTGAGGGCACTGGGCCTGTTCAGCCTGGAGAAGAGGAGGCTGAGAGGAGACCTCATCACAGTCTACAACTTCCTCGTAAGGGGGTGTCGAGAGGCAGGAGACCTTTTCTCCATTAACACCAGGACCCGCGGGAACGGGGTTAAGCTGAGGCAGGGGAAGTTTAGGCTTGACATCAGGAGGGGGTTCTTCACAGAGAGAGTGGTTGCACACTGGAACAGGCTCCCCAGGGAAGTGGTCACTGCACTGAGCCTGACTGAGTTTAAGAAGAGATTGGACTGTGCACTTAGTCACATGGTCTGAACTTTTGGGTAGACCTGTGCGGTGTCAAGAGTTGGACTTGATGATCCTTAAGGGTCCCTTCCAACTCAGGATATTCTATGATTCTATGATTCTATAATCTTTTTTTTTTTTTTTGATTTGAACTCCCCATTGGCTTGCTGAAGCCAGAATTTTTTTCATCCTCAGTCAATGATACAACATCTGTCTAGTATCTTAAACATAGTTGGAAAGACTGGGATTTGTTTGTTTGTTTGTTTGTTTTTAAAAATGTACAAGTTCCCTTGAAATTAACTGTTAACAAAATGAGAATTCATAAAAGTGAATGATTGGTCTGGGTTAGGTTACATAAATAATTAGCAATACAAATACCCCAATACAATGCAAACAGTTTAGATTGGTAGGAAGTTATCTAGAGTACTACCTTGATTATACAATGCCAAATTCTGTAATTTATTTTAATAAAATTAATCAGTCCTTTGGATAAGATGCATCTTTTATAGAGTGAAATGTCGCACCTTATATACAGGGGAGGTAAGAAATTAACAAAGAGGGAAAATTAGTTTAATGGATAATTTACTATTATAATTTTAGCAATTACATATATATGTACATAATGAATATGTTTTCTGTTAAGATAATTAAAATTAAAGTAAATGGAATAAAACTTTGAGGCGGGATCATTTCCCAGTCTACATATCTGAAACATCGTAGCATAACAAGGTCCCATAATAATGTTTTTAGAATATGCTAGAGAACTTTGGGACAAATAATTGACGGGATTATCTCTGAATTTTTCTTCCTAGGCAGGTATTACTTATTTCCCCTATAGAGACAAGCTAAAAGCAAACAAATGAACAAACAAAAAGAAATCCAAATATAATAACAATTATTAAGTAGCTGCTCACCCTGCAGATGCTTCTATGTTCAAAGTCAATGTTATAGAGACATCAGGAGAGGACAACAATTAAAACTACTACAAAAGTTGATTAAATCCCAAAATGGAACAGTACAGATTAATAAAAAAATTAAAAAATAAATAAATTAAATCAAGGACAAGAGGTCTAAATCCCTTGGAACTGCCCATTGCAATGTCAGTCAATGCTGCATTCATGAAACAAAAACCCACTAACAGTCTGACCTAACTGGACTTACTATGATTCAGTAATTCCCCAAATCAAATGTCATTTCCTTCCAATATTTTATTTTGAAATTGGAAGTCAGAATATGCCTTCACGTTCAAAAAGTAATGAAAACACTTGAATAAAATTTTAGTGTGTGTAGGTTTAAAAGTTTTAAAAATACTAGTTTTATTTTATTGTTACATAATAGCATGCAAATTATACTGTCATTTTTTTTAGATGTATACAAATAGTTTGGAATTGGAGCAATTTCTTACATCTGCTTTTGTTGTTGTTATTTTTCCTTTTCTCATTATTATTCATTTTGTAATGTTGAAAATAATTTCAGATTGTTGATAAGAATCTATTGTTTGATTTCCTTTTATTTTACTGTTAATGCATTTCTGTTCTATGAGAGGATCATAGTAAGTAACAGAAAGATTTGCAAAAATGTACAAACACATGAAATGATATACTGATATACATTGTCAACTGCAAAATGAGTATCTTCAAGACTTCAACTATATCACTACTTTAACAAAATATATTCAATTAATGATTTTGTATCTGCATAAAAATGTACTTTTCTTAAAAAAGAATATTTACTTAAAAAGAAATGTGAGGGATGAGCACAAATTGGCACAGAGAGGACCAACTAAACCTCATATCTACACTATATACTGAGATGTTGCTGAAAAAGATGTGTGTATGAAGAATGTTCAGAGCCTGGAAGATCAGATGTAAAGTAAGTTAGCTTAATTTTGATTGAAATATTTATGCTCAAGGTTTTTTGTTTGTTTTGTTTGGTTTCCATTAGTGTTTATTTTATTGTACTGAGATAAGCAAGAATATACAGACAAAAGTGCCACATGATTAACATCATTTAAAGTGCACAGGCAAAAGGATAACTTGACTACCTCTTTATCAAGAGAACTTACTTTTCATCTGTGATGGAAATTATAAATATAACTGAAGAAACTCAAAACAGTTTGGGCAACAGATTCAGTCTTCATAGTAATGTTGTGGGTTTACGTGGCAAGGTTTTGGTAGCAGGGGGCCATAGGAGTGGCTTCTGTGAGAAGGATCTAGAAGCTGCCCCATGTTTGGTAAGGGCTCCCCACTGCTGACCAGAGCTGAGTCAATAAGTGATGTTTTTTGCGCCTCTGTGAGAGCATATTTAAGACGGGAAAAAAAAAGCGCTGCAACCAGAAGATGGGAGAGTGAGAGGAGTGAGGAACAGCCTTGCAGGTGCCAAGGTCAGTGAAGAAGGAGGAGGAGAGGTGCTCCAGGCGCCAGAGCGCAAGTCCCCTGCAGCCTGTGGTGAGGACCATGGTGAAGCAGGCTATCCCCCTGCAGTCCATGGAGTACCACGGTGGCGCAGGGTTCCACTCTGCAACCCATGGAGGAGACCTTGGTGGAGCAAGTGGACCTTCATTGATGGAGACTGCAGCCTGTGGAAGACCCCTGCCAGAGCAGATTCTGGGCCAGACCTGCAGCCTGTGGAGAGGAGACCACGCAGGAGCAGGTGACATGGCAGGAGCTGCTGCCCATGGGGGATCCAGGTTGGAACAATGTGCTCTGAGGGATGTACCCCCTGGTAAGGTCCAATACCTGGAGCAGTTCTTGAAGAGCTGCTGCCTGTGGGAAGCCCATGACAGATCAGTTCAGTAAGGACTGTATCCCGTGGGAGGGACCCCACAGCACAGGGGATGAGAGTGACTGAGAAGGAGCAGTGGTGAAGAAGTGCTATAGACTGACCATAACCCCCATTCCCCCGTTCCGCTGTACTGCTCGGGGGAAGGAGGTGGAAGAGGGTGAATGGGGGGGAAGGTGCTTTTGGTTTCTTTCCTTTGTTTCTCACTTTTCTAGCTTGTTAGTAATAGGTAATAAATCTCAATGTCTCCCTATGCTTGAGCCCCTTTCACCATATTTTCTCCCTGTTCCTCTTTGAGGAGGGGGAGTGAGAGAGAGGTTGTGGTGGAGCTTGGCCGTCCACCTGAGTAAAACTACCACAAGTAAATGCACAATGAAAATTAATTTAGTTATGCATTTAGAAGGGAGGAAAAATCTCACAAAGTTCCGATGTATATTCCAAAATGCAAATATTAATTCATTTTTTATGAGAGCAGAAAGAATAGTCTTTTAATTCAAAAGAGGATTGAACTATTTGTTTTGCTCATTTCAGTTTTAAAATGTTTTGGCCTGTATTTTTTCTCCATTTTATGGGTAGAGTGATATTTGTTATTCCATTCTCAAACGAACTGGGTATTTAACACATAACGGCATATGCATAGTTAGAAATATAGTTTCTATACTCTGATATATACTCTGATTACACAAAGCACCCCATGCAAACACATAGCTTACTTCTAGTCTTTCCTAGAACTATGTTGAATGATCTTCAAATAAAGAAATATTCAAATAAGGAACAATTTAAATAAAAATACCAGAGATGCTTTTATCACCATCTTTTTATTACCGTCCTTGAGATTTTCATACATTCCATGGGATTTGTATGTATTACTTTGTGGAAGAATCAGAACAGGAAACTTTATTTTATACCTGATAGGTGAAAGTGTCAATTTTCCCAGGAGGTCCAGAAGAAGATCAGGTACATGATTCACTTTTAAGTAATAATTGAAAACTACTGATTGATATCTTTTTTTTTTTTTTTTTTTTTTTTTTTTTTTTTATCTTACCTCTGATAGACCGTGCAGATATGCAAAGTATCTCTTTTGCTTTTTTACTCCACTGTTCCTTTACCCTAAAAGATAAGATAACTCTGTCAAAGTGCTCCTATATGATCTCTTCTGACTGCCTCTAGCTACCTTCCTGATTAAAATTCTAGCTTATTTCCTCTTGGGATTATCACTGCTGTTTTTCTTACTGATTCTCTTACAGCTTTGTCTGCTTATTCTGAGGATACTTTTGCTGGTGTCAGACTCTGAGGAGAAACACTTATCAAATGTCCATGAGTTTCTGAGGTACAAGTGGCTTTATCTGCAACTTAGATTTCACTGGGGAAATGGTAGACATTGCATTAATTTTTTAAAAGAGATGTGCTGTCACAAAGACACATCTACTGAGATGGAAGAAGTAATTAATATGTAGCTGCCTACCTATATGGAATTTCCAGTGTGAAAGATTGATTGTGTTTGTATTGATATACTGGCTTTATCAGAGCATGATGAAACCAGTCACATTAAAATACACTGTTGTAAGCCTCTTTAAACCCAAACTTGCCTGGATAGTACACTATTAAATTAGTAAATGTACAAGCAAAACCATAGCAGACTAAGGCAGAAGAAAAGAGACAAGAACAGATAAGTACGTTGAGGGAACAAAACAGATTGAACCACAGAGAGCTAAGGCTGTTTGCCAGAGGTACTCAGTTTTCTCCTGTTTTGATGTGACAAGAAGAAAGAAGTTCCAGAGAGAAGGAGTTCCAGAGAGAAGTTCCAAAGGTTGATGCAGACAGAGGATGGTTGAGGAAAGACATCTCTGTAGAGTTTTGTGCAGTAATTAGCATCTGCAGGAATAGCTCTCATCTGACCTTCTCTCATTTTCATTGTTGAAGGCATGTGGGAAAACCAGTGTCTCAGGAGTATACACCCTTCTATGGGATTCTTGCCCTCATCTCATTGTGTGACTAATAATGGATAGTCACGTCAGAAGAGCAAAACTTTCCAGGACAGACTCACTGAAGATGCTGATTTGCCTGTGTGCAATCTACTGAACATGAGATGCAGAGGGAGACAGCGCGATCATGGATGTTTTATTTTTCCACTACTGCTTTAGTATCTATATGAAGATTCTAAGGGAAAAGCTGTGATATGCAGTCCATAATCAGTTAATAACATAACATATATCAGTTATGTCTATGTTACACATACTTATCTGTAAACCATGAGGATGGTGTAAAATCCACAAAGATAATGTCACCAATGTATTTCTCAGACACGTGAAATGTGTCACAGGCCTCAAAGAGATTGGTATTAAATTTATTTCTCAAAAATCTTCATTTCTGTCAGTTCAGTTTATAATATCCTTCCAGAGGCTGTTCACAGTATGGTTTATAGTCCTATAATATTCCATAAAGTGAGATTAATTGAAAGGGTCTCATTCAACTTTCTTCCCCTGGGAAGAAGTAGATGGAGATGTTACTGCAACATCGGCTCAGTTCAGGTTACTCTGCAACTTCCGGTACACAGTGGGTCAGCTGAGTGTGATGCTATTTATTGTCATTTCCTCAATTAAATTTGTCAGCCAAACTACATGGTACTGTAGTGCTTTCTAACTATAACATTTAAGGTCAGCTGTTGAAAAGTCACTGCTTCTCAGGAAGGATGCGGCAAGAAAGTTCAGTTTAAGGGACAACCACATTCAGAAATCTGGGTAGATTTTTCCTGCCCTAATTTGAGAATGATAGTGTGGGGGTTTTACTCAGCTGGGAAGCTGAGCACCACTACAACTGCTCTCTCACTCCCAATCCTCAAAGAAAAAGGGGGAGAAAATGCAATGAAAAGAGCTCAAAGTTTGAGGCAGGGAGATCACTCAACAATTATTGTAGTGGGGAAAAAAAAAAAAAAAAAAAAAAAAAAAAAAAAAAAAGCATAATGAGAGTAGTATATTTTATTAACTATTACTAACAAGTTAGAGAAGTGAGAAACTAAAAACAAACTAAAGACACCTCCCTCCCTCCCCCTCCCCCCATCCCCCATCCCTCCAACCTCTTCACTCTTTTCTATCATCCTACTAAGTGGCAAAGGGAAAGAGGAGTGGAGGGTGTGGTCAGTGGTCAGTCTGTAATATGTCATCTCTGCCACTCCTTCAGGAGAGAGAGAGAGAGAGAGAGAGAGAGAGAGAGAGAGAGAGAGAGAAAGGGACAGCCTGCTCCACCGGGGGCCTCTCCACAAGCCACAGGTGAACTGCTGTTGTGTATCTGGAGCACCTCCTGTTTTCTTCCACTGACCTTGGGGCCTGTAGGGCTGGTTCTCACTCCTTGCTCTCCCAGCTGCTGTTGTGTAGCATTTTTTTCCCCTTCTTAATATGCTCTCACAGAAGCACAAACAACATTGCTTATTGCCATGACTCTGGCCAGAGGCAGGTCCCTTTTGGAGCCAGCTGAAACTGGCTTCTGGACTCCTCACAGAGGCCACCCCTGCAGCCCCCTGCTACAAAATTCTTGCTATGTAAAGACAATACAGATGGAAAATTTTATTGTGATTACTGAAATAACAAGCTCAGATTAGAAATTACCACATTACCACTGCCCCTTCCTCAAGGAGTGCGACAATCAAACTACTGCTAGCCAAATCTACTTGATTTTGACTGTACTAAACAAATTTAGGCTAAACAAAAGATAAGATCAAACATTCAGAGATAGATAGAAAGGAAGAAGCTAATGGCAATTCCGAGGAAAATAAAGAAAAAACAAACAAACAAACAACAACAAAAAAACAGAAAACGGATCTTCACACCACACCACACTAATTAAAATAAGATACAAGTAAGATGCCAAACAATGATTTACATAAGGAAAATAAAAATATATAAGTAGATGACAGATTACTGATAAAAACAAAGTAGGATACAAGGAAGGAACTTCTAGTAAGCTAGTGATATGCTAGCAGTTAATCAGTAGCAATACTAATATGTAAGATTTATTTTTTTATAATGCAAAGGGGGAAAGTAAAGTAAAATTATAATAAATTTACATAGTTTAATTACTTGGTAATTATAGCCTAGACTGCAAGAATAGCATACTGCAAGAATAACATCAACATACAAACACCCCAATCACATGACAATATTTTTATTTGGACATTCTGTGTTTTTTTTTTTTTTTTCAATAAAAAAATCTTGCCTTCAGATATAACACTGTGACTTAAGTAACTTGCCAAAATAATAATGCTCTTGAAATAAATTTCACTTTATTAATACCCATATTAGTAATTTCAAATTGATGTCATTTTAATTTAGTCAAATATTTTTTATCAGTATTTTTTACATTTTACTTGGGGTTCTGTATGTTTTCTGCATATAGAGGTTCATCATCTTTTAGATTATCTGTTAAAGGTGTTCTGTCATCCTTATTTACATTAACTATTTGTCTTGAATTTCACAGACTGTACAGTTGTGGTAGGCTAGAATTTAATAACATCAATATGGAAAGAAATTACAGTCACTATGGTCGCTTTGTAATGTGGATTACAAATGGGGTGTGTTTCAACAGTTGTAGTGGTTTGACTCTGGCCAGCAGTCACCTCCTACACAGCCATTTCCTTATTTCTTCCCCCTCAGAAGGATGGAGGGAGAAAACAAGAAGAAAAAAAGTGAAAGAAACTCATGGTTCAATATAGAGACAGACTAACAGATAAATGAAAGTGAGGAAAAACACAACAATATCAAAAATACAAGAGAAACAAAAGATATAACTCATCAACCCCTACAAGCAGATCAATGCCCAGCCATTCTCCAAGCAACATAGAATCATAGAACCATAGAATATCCCGAGTTGAAAGGGCCCAACAAGGACCATCAAATCCAACTCATCGCACCACACAGGTCTACTCAAAAATTCAGACCAAATAACTAAGAGCACAGTCCAAACGCTTCTTAAACTCCAATAGGCTTGGTGCTTGGTGCCATGACTATACCCTGGGGAGCCTGTTCTAGTGCGCAACCATCCTCTCAGTGAAAAACCTTTTCCTGATATCCAGCCTGAACCTCCCCTGTCACAGCCTGACTCCATTCCTTTGTGTCCTGTCACTGGTCACTAAAGAGAATAGATCAGCGCCTGCCTCTCCGTTCCTCCTTGTGAGGAAGCTGTAGACCACAATGAAGTCTCCACTCAACCTCCTCTTTTCCAGGTTGAACAGGCCAAATGATGTCAGCTGCTCCTCTTACATCCTCCTCTCTAGGACCTTCACTGTCTTTGTACTCCAACAACCACCTCGGAAGCTGAAATGACCCATTCTTCTTCTTCTACCTCAGTTTGTATTGCTTCACTTGACATCATATGCAATGGAAAATCCCTTTTGCCATTTTGGATCAGCTATCCTAGCTGTGTCACTTCCCACTGCCTAGATGACTTTCTGTGTGGAGTGGGGGCGGGGGAGGCAGAGTGGAAGAAAAAGAAAAAACCTTGACAAAAACCTTGACTCACTGCAAACACCGTCAAGCAACTGCCAAACTGTAAGTGCTCTTCAAGCCACAAATCCAAAATATAGAATCATATGGATTGCTATGAAGAAACTTAATTCCACCCCAGTCAGACCCATGTTCTTTAGATCCAACAGATTCAATTCAAAATAAAGAATCTTCTCCATGAATTTATTCAGCTTTAGAGCTCATTTGGTTTTGTGTTTTATATATTGACTTGTATCTTTTTATAGATCAATTCTCTTTCCAAATAGGGCAGTTGCAAAGTCATTGAAGCATATGGTTTCAAATAAAAATAGTTCTATTCTTAAAAAAGGAGATATTACACAAGATTTTACTTTTATCAACAGTTGCTAGAAGGTACCCACGAAGATGGGATTCCTGTAGAGATCAGGAGTGTTTATAGATTTTGTGGAAGTTGAATCTAATAGGTATGTTCTTGTTTAATCAATTTTGCTTTGCTTGATTTTCTCTTCACAATAATCATTCAAAATTATTTTAGAAACAGAATTGTCTGTATACCATATTGAGATTTAATTTGTGCTTACTATCTTCGCTGAATGTAGTCCAAATATAGACAACTAGAACACAGACCTAGTTCTACTAGCCTCTTGGTATGCTTCCTTTCCTTCATACTGTATGGAGAACAACTAGTGCTAACAGAACTTCAGTAAAATCATTCTAAGTAAATGTTTGAAATAGAATAGATAAATTACATCATAAAGCTGATTTTTCTTTTTCTCTCAGGACAGCAGGACTAGCTCATATGTTGATGTCACTCTTGTTATATGAGCTAAATGAGGATGAGCTAAACCTCATGCTATAGGTTCAAAAATGCAGATGGAATGCAACAAAATGTCCCTTCTGCCCTGTTAGCTAGATTTCATTTTATGAAATCTGAAATATAATCATAGAATCACAGAGAAATTTAGACAGAAATATAAAATGATGTAGTTCAGCTTCCCATACTCCAACTACTGTTTACTTCAATGTTGGTTGCTTAAATCCTTGTTGAGCTGTAATTTTAAAAGATCTTACAAAACCTTTGTGGATAACCATTTCCAGTGTTTGACCGCAGTAAATTCTTTTTTTTCCTTATATCCAGCTGGAATTTTACTTGTTGCAACATGGGTCTATTGCCGCTCATCCACCTAGTCTGTGCCTCTGTGAAATGTTTGGTTTTGTCTGCTGTGTAATCTCAGGAAGATTCCAGGAACTGCCAGAAAATACTACTTTTAAAATACTACTTTTTTTTTTTTTTTTTTTTTTTTTTTTTCTCCTGTAAAACTATCTTCTTATGATTATTTGGTTGGTTGGTTGGTTGGTCATGTTTCTATTGCTTTCAGAAGTTTGTTTCCAAAATCTTACTAACACTACTGAGACTTTCTGCCTGAGAAAGATACCTACATCAGACATTAAAATCATTTCTATAAAAATTGTCCTTGGGAAAACTTCAGAGTTATTACTGATGTGAAACTTTAGTAAAACCCAGAATAGAAACAATCAAGGAAAAATAATCTTATGGAAAACATACAGATCTTACATAGAAGAAAACCAAATAATAAGGTTAAGAGCTACCTTCAAATCTTACTAGTTGTCAGGGGGTTCTTCAATAAATCATTATTTATGTCAAGGAAGAGATATATAAACAAGTGCTGTCATACTGTCTTACTGTGACTATGTTGTAAAAATCTTGATCTCTTCTGCTATTTATTGATTTTGACATAGAAAGTAGCAAGCTGGTACCGTTCTTTCTTTTACTTCCTGTCCACCATTACTGGACTGACTCCTATCTGTAAATACAGGTCTTGGGCTACTTAACTATTTTACTGTCCATTATCCTTTGGCATGCTTACCATGTTAAAATTCTTAAATTAACATTATTCTACCTATAAAAATAAATCAGTATGAAGTTTGACTTTCAGTTGTCTACTTGGTGCACAAGCAGAACATTTAATACCTACCTAGTGCATGTCTCGATAGATAAAGTAAATTGTCTTTAGTTTTATTCAATGTGCTTAGTTTGTAAATTACATATTTATTTTTAGAAGCACTTCACCACATGGTGTTCAGGTGGACATCATTTATATAAATACCCATACTGTAAAGGGGGTGGAGGGGAGAATATGAAAGAGAGAGAGAAGAAAGGAATTTTGCTGGAATGCAGCAATTTTGATCACTTAAGTCTAGATTCTACACAAAAGTAGTACCATGTAACTCAAGTTTATTTTAAGCAAGAGAAGAGGAAAATGATTCTGTGATTCTTTAGCTAGCTATCTGTAGCAGTGTGGATGGCACCTACTTCCAAAAACGTCACGGCAGTCTAAAAGCTTGTTACTATCTCACTGTAGTACTAACTTACCTACTCTTTCAAGATGTAATAAGCTAAATTAGCACCTTCACTTGTGATTGCATGGCGATACTTGTGCTTCCAGATGTGAGTGGTTCATTTAGTAAGTCCCAAGCAAAATAGCCGTCCACCTTTCTCTAGATTTTCAAAAAACACATTTTTAATCTTTTATAATTTAATGTTCAAAGGCAAATGTATCTTCTACAATCACCTAAAAATATGTATAAATAAATAAAAAAATAGCAAAAACAACAATTAAATTAAATTAAATATTAAATTATTATTTTTTTTTTTTCCCCTAGGAGTTAACATCTGCTCCTAAGATCATGCAAAAAACAAAACAAAACAAAACAAAACAAAAAACCTGCAGAGGGTGTTTTGTGATATTTATAAAACAAATCTGTCATTTACTAAGGAGGAAGATGAGACAGTAGAATCTTTGATGCTATTTTAGTAGTATTTAAATTTGGAAATCAGCAGGATACTGCAGTGAGTATACTATTAGCAATGTTTCCTAAAAGTAGACAGGCAAAGATGATTAGGCAATTCAGGGTTGACAATTCTCATTTATATAGTACTGTAAAAGCTAGAGGAGGCTGGATCTCTTGAAATTAGAAAAAGGAAATACTAAAAGTAGACGACATTTCAAGATGTTATCTAAAGAATCAATATCATATGTACTCTTCATTATCTGTAGTGATTATCTTTCTAAGTCAGATATAGCAGTACAGCCTTCTTCCTATTCTATCCTTAAAGTAGTCAGCAGGAAGTACTTAAAAAGAGGGAGAACACAAACGGGAAAACTTACTTACAAATGAAGCTTCTCCTTATCTAGCAAAAAAATACTGATTTATTCTCTTGATCATAAAATTTAGTGATTTTTAGATACTTTATTCTTCTAAATAACTATTTTACTGTGATTACTGCATAGCTTTGATATTTTTCTGAATTGATTCACCTAATTTAATTTGACTGATTTGTGCAATAGTTGGACTTCCCTTCTCCTAATATATGCTGATGTTTTTGCCTCTAGTAAATTCTGACTGTCATTCCAATTCATATTTGCTTACCACTAAATATTCCAGCAGTCTTTACAGACATATATTACCATGGTATAATTTTGTGATATGCTGTTTTATCACATTTCTTTTCCTGATCATTAACTGTACCAACGTAGTATTTGACTACAAACGTAGCAAAGTGATTATAGAGAAGCCAGTATATATGTTTACTCCTAAGGTAAACCTTATGGCCAAAGCTTGGAGCAGAGGGAGTCTTCTGTTTAATAAGCCAGAAGTGTTCTCAGTGCTGCTAATTCCAGCTTCCCAGGCTAAGTGCAAACCACTGGAGGCCCTTCTCAAACTGTTGACTGTTTTGTGACTGGTCTGTGTGAAATTTTATGTATTCCATGTCAAATCTGAGAAATTTAACTTGGCAGAAGCCCAATGACAATATCTTTCTGTACATCTGCATTCATATGACAAGTACTGTGTCCTACAACATATTGTATACATACATATACATAGTGCATATGGTGCATATAGGATAAGACTGGCCTAGTCACAAGAGCTTTCTTGATTTATCTTAAAATAAGCACCAAACATGAACTTGTCCTGTATCTGTTAAGAAAAACAACAGCAACAACTACTAAGGGCAAATTAATGTATTTGACTACATATTTAACAGTAGTATTCTATCAAATTTCACTGTTGCTTAAAAGAAATCATAAACAGTTTGGTCTTTATATATTCAATATCCTCATCATTGCAAATATGAATCAAGAAAAACTATGTAATACCATGAATGTTCATTACTTATGTTACACTCTCCCAAATCGAATTTATTTATCCTCCTATTTTGTTACATGTTCCTTGCTTCTGATACAATTCACTAGTTATTTGAGGAATGCAAGACAGTTATTTGTTATTCAGATTCTCCGTCCATTATTTCAGGTCTCCTTCATTTTTTTTTTTTTTTTTTTCATGTGACATCAGTTTATTTTTGGATCTATTGGTTTCATTTAGATAATATTTGTGCTTTTTTTGAGGGATATCAGTTTGGATGCAAATTTTCTAGCTATTTTTCCTATGGCTTGCTTCCCATCTTGTTAATTTTTAAAGTTTTGAATCCTGTTCCAGCTTGTTTTTTTCTCAAATATACATCTCAAATTAGGCAGTGTTCTAAGTACAGGAATTTAAGTTACTTAATGTTTCACTAAAATAATAATAAAAAAATAATAACATTAACATTAACAATAACAATAACAAAACAACAACAAAACAACAACAACAACAACAACAATAATAATTTTCATTGTTATTTTATATTGATTAATTATCCTGGTTTTGGCTAGGATATAATTAATTTTCCTCCTAGTAGCTGGGTAGCTATGTTTGGGATTTAGGATGAGACTAATGTTGATACCACGCTGATGTTTTAATTGTTGCAGAGCAGTATTTACACTAAGCTAAGGACTTTTCAGCTTCTCACTCTGTTCTGCCAGTGGGCAGGCTGGGCGTGCAGCAACACCTGTGAGGGGACAGACCCAGGACAGCTGACCCAAACTGGCCAAAGGGGTAAAGGGGTATTCCATACCATTTGACATAATGTTGAACAATTAATATGGGTTGACTAACTGGGGTAGGGGGACTGGATACTCAAGGATGGGCTGGGTATCAGTCAATTGCATTGTGCATCACTTGTTTTGTGACACATTACTACTACTACTACTACTACTACTACTACTACTACTACTACTGTTATTATTATTATCCTTTCTTTTAACCTTCTTTTTCTATCGTGAGTCCTAAAATAAATCTACGAAGCCTATGTACATTGATTCTACTGTTCTAGATATCCCATACATCTAAGCTGTGCAAATGCTAGTTTTACCCTGTAAATGGTTCTTGCTCTCACTGTATAACTGTTTTCCTTGCATAAATCTTGTTATGTTTTCAGATCTTGTTAAACCAGTGAGAAATACTAGTGAAACCAGAAGGCTGAGTTGTAGCATAATCTAAGAAACACATTTAGGAACAACTAAATTCCATCCTGGCTCATGCATACTTCCCCTGTAGGTACTTCAAGTTCAGAAGATGTCAAGAGACAAAACAGTTTGAATAATCTGTCAGTAATCCCATCTCAATTCAGAATCAGGTGGTCAGTTCAGCAGACAGTGAAACAGTTTAATATACAATGATCAGGTATATGCTGTCACTAGCAGTATGTTTTATTCCACACCTGGAATTGACAGACAGGAGCTAGACCCAGAAAACAAGCACATGGCCCAGTGCTGTTACAGATCAATGAATTTAGGCTGAAAAGCCTTTCTCATTATCTAAGCTGACTTCTCTACTGGAGCAGAAAAAGAGCATTTCACCAGCTCGTTCAGTTACCTCTACTATGAAGATGATGACCAGCAGCAGAAAAAATACTGTACATCCAGTATTAAACTAACTAAAACTAACTAACTATTAAACTAACTAAAGTATTAAACTAACTTGTATAATCTAGTAATGCATAAGAATAACAAGTATTATAAGGAATTTGATTATGTGTTTAAATTTTTGGATATTTTCTGAGTTAGGTGTTGAGGTGTTTTTTTGGTTTGTTTGTTTGTTGTTTTGCTTTTTGTTTTGTGGAGTTCCTCTAATTTTTGTTTCATTGCTAAATTGTTTACCTTTTGCACAAATTTAAACAAAGAAAAAAAGAAAACAAAACAAAAGGCTGAAAATTTTATTCATCCTATCCTCTCTACCATGCTTATCAATAATAAATACTGTCAGCAGCTAAAACTCAAAGCAATAGCACTCACATATAGTTCTGCATAATGTCGATATAACGAACAGAAAATCAAATAATAATTTTGACTACATATGGAAGTTAATTCTGTCTGAATTAGCGGTAAATATTAAGCCTAGATTGTGCTCAGTGCTTTAGAAGAGAAAAAAAAAAAAAAAAAAAAAAAGAAAGAACTTTATATTGTGTAAGTAATTGTCTTGCATCCATTGGTATAAACGTAAGCATGGCTGATTTCTTTTAGGTAAATATTTAATTTTTCACTAGTGTCACCCACCCAGATATAAAAGTCTTAACAGTCTCTGTTAACAAATTGATGCATAACCACCTATGGAAATTATATGAACCCCTCCAAAGAATTCTGAATGTTCAAAAGAAATGTTTAAACAAGAAATGATTCAATATTTTATAAAAGAAAAATAAATAAATAAATAAAAGTTTGCCACAAAACAAAGAACTGATTGATCAGGTAGATTGGTCACTTTTTCTACTCTTCAGATCAACTTCATTAGCTATCAGAACTGAACCAATGACCACAATATACTTTTATATGTACTTTATTGATATTCGGGGATCTAGACAGAAGTTAATGAATGGGATAATAAAAATGTTTTATTTATTTTATTTTAATTTAATTTTCCATGAAGTGATTAAAATAGTAGGATCATAGAATTATGTTGGAAAAGAACCATAAGATCATCAAGACCAACAATCATCTAACACTACCAAGTCTACCACTAAACCATGTCCCTAAGCATCACATCCACACATCTCTTAAATACCTGCAGGTATGAGGACTACACTACTTACCTGGAAAGCCCATTCACTCTTTTCATGAAAAAAATCTTCCTGATATCCAATCTAATCTACTTACAGATTATTTGGACTGTCCACTTAGTCACATGGTCTAAACTTTTGGGTAGACCTGTACGGTTGCAGGAGTTTGACTTGATGATCCTTATGGGTCCCTTCCAATTCGGGATATTCTATGATTCTATGATTCTATGATGCAGTTTTTACCTCCTACAAAAATTATTCCAAAAGTGTCTTCAAACGCAGTTGCCTACTATTACAATGCAATGAATTAAAGTTTAAAATTTTGCAGTGGATTATTTAATTCCTCAGTTGCCAATGGCAATGAATACATATAAATTTGTTATTAATTTGGTATCTACTAAAAAATCCTCAATGCACTGATATTAATGTGTTTCCCACTGAAATTAATTTACTTCCCTATGAAAATTGTCATTTGCAAATACTGTGAGCTCTTTACTATACAATTTTCAGTATGGTGTTGAGCAATATAAACTGATCTCCTTCTATTGAGTGTATATAATAAAAGCCTACACAATTGTGCAAGGTCATGATGCACAATAAACCTATGTTTTTAAGAGTGTATTTTTCAAAAAAAAAATATCTTTGAGGAGGTGCACATTTCATTTGTCTTTGAAATTCTTTTTTTTTTTTTTTTTTGCAACATTCAGGTGAATTTCCACTGACGTAGAAAAGGTGTCACACATGGTGCTGGTGTACACACTGGAGAAGAGTGTAAATCTTTGCTTTCAGCTTAAAGAACTAGCATATTAAATGTAGATTCCTATTTCTTCTTGGGACTTTCTTTCTCTTTCCCATCCTGTACTGTCTCTAGTTTTAAATGTAGATGATAATCCCTGGTCTAATTTTTCAATTGAATGGGAGAAAAACTTTGACTAGGTGGAAATAAATGGAGCTCTGCCAAGTTGCAAAACTTTCTATTTCTGTTTACAATTTGTCTGAGTTAGAAACTGAGATTCTTCAAAGAAATGAGTATTGCCATTATCAACTATAATGCTTTACCTGGCATGTTTTTGATATAATAGCCACTGATATTCTTGCTTCCCTTGGCAGTTATTGATATAGATATAGTTGAAATGTATCCTTTTTTTTATCTTTTTTTTTTTTTTTTAATAACATACTAGAACACAGGAAAAATGTGCTATGAGCTGAAATTTTTAAGCATGTATACTTTTGAGAAAGCCAAAGCTGCTGCTGGCAACTTTATTCTGCTTTGTATATTGGTGAAACCTGCTTGTACTAGGAGTGTGAAATTATTTTTCATTTCATATAACAATATGCCAAAGCAACACAGATGTTCTGTGCAGGAGACTGTGCTTGAATTTTTTTTTCAAAGAAGTGCAGTGTTGTTTCTATCTTACATAGATGAAACCACTTTTACACTTACACTTTTAAAGTATATGCTGTAATTTTACTTGAAGTCCAAGGTTTAAGAGAATATACACAAATACATTTATCTGAGTAGTAAATAGTAAATAATAAATATAGTAATATAGTAAATATATATATAGTAAAATTATTTATTATTTATTATATTATAGTAAAATTATTTATTTCTTAATGATGAATCTGTGATTCTAACTCTTTCCAAGACTTTAGATCAATATGGGAAGTATAAATTTATTAAGCTGCTTTTTTTTTTTAAGATTTCCTTTTTTTTTTTTTTTTTATGTACTTCTACTTTAAACACATTGCTATTGTTCTTTTACTGTTATATTTGAAGTTTCATTCCCTGACCTCAGTACTAGATGACGACCAGACAACTAGTTTCTGATCTGATTATTAACCTATTTCTAAATGGTAAACTATCTTTATTTCAAGCATTATATTATTATTATTTTCAAATGAAACATCTTATTGGTCAGTGTTACTCAGATGTATTGAGATCTCTGGGCCCTAGTTCCCTGTTTTGGGTTAAATTGTACTGAATAAGTAATGAATTTATTAATATAAAAGAACAATTAGAAAGAGGTGATGATTTTTAAATGCTCGGGAAGCCTTCTAGTTTGAGACAAGCTAATGCAGTCTTGGAAAGGAAAGAAATAATTTGACCACAACAGTCTGACCAATTTACTGCCTGACATGACAGACATATGGGAATGTTTTTTGTTTCTTAATCAGTGTTAGCAAAACAGTATGAAAAAAATATTTCTGTTGGAATGAATCCGGTCTCCTAGACTTTTGTCTGTCTAGGTTGCCACAAAACCCCTTCACTGGTTATGATTTTCTACACAAAATGGTTAAAGTTAGAAGGGACCTCTGGAGATCATCTAGTCCAACCTTCCTGCTCAGTCAGGGTCACCTTGAACTCATTGCACGGGATCATATTTAGGAGGGTTTTGAATATCTCTAGGGAAGGAGACTCCACAGACTCTGTGGGCAACCTTTTCCAGTGCTCTGTTGCCCTCACAGTAAAGAAGTTTTTCCTCATATTCAGACAGAACTTCCTGTGTTTCAGTTTATGCCTTTTGCATCTCATCCTATCACTGGGCACCTCCAAAAACAGGCTGGCTCCATCATTTTTACATCATCCCTTAAGATAATTGATTTAAAAAGATAGAAACCCCTCTTAGCCTTCTCTTCTCCAAGCAAAACAGCCCCAGTTCTTTCAGCCTGTCTTCATAAGAGAGTCCCCTAATCATCTTTGCGGTCCTACACTCAACTCTTTCCAGGAGCTCTGTCTCTTTTATACTGAGGAGCCTAGAACTTGACACAGTACTGCAGATGTGGTCTCACTAGGGCTGAGTAGAGTGGAAGGATCACCTCCCTTGACCTGTTGATAACACTACTCCTAATGCACCCCTGGATACCGTTGGCCTTCTTAGCTGAACATGCATATTATTGACTCGTGGTTTGCTTGCTGTCCACCAGGACTCTCGGATCCTTCTCTGCAGAGCTGCTGTCCAGCAGGTCAACCCCCATCCTGGACTCAATACTGACCCTTGGGGGACACCACTAGCTAAAGGCCTCCAACTGGACACTGCATCACTGAGCACAACCCTCTAAACTCTGTCATCCAACTAATTATCAATCCACCTCACTGTGCACTCATCTAGCCCAAACGTCTATGAGGAAGTTGTGGGAAACAGTGTCAAAAGGCTTGCTGAATTCAAGATAGACCACATCCACTGCTCTCCCCTCATCTACCCAACTAGTCATCCTATCACAGAAGGCTACCAGACTGGTTAGGTGTTATTTCCCCTTAGTGAATCCATGCTGACTACTCCTTATCCTCTACAAGCTTGGAGATGACCTCCAGGAAGAGCTGCTCTATCACCTTTCCATGAAGGAGGTGAGATTGGCTGGCTTGTAGCTGCCTGGGTCCTCCTTCTTGCCCTTCTTGAAGACTGGTGTGACATTAGCTCTCTTCCAGTACTCAGGAACCTCCTCTGTTCTCCATGACCTTTCAAAGATGATGGAGTGTGGCCTAGCAATAACATGGGCCAGTTTCCTAAGCACCTGTGGATGCATTCCATCGGGGCCCATAGATTTATGGACGTCAGGTTTGCTTAAATGATCCACTACCTGATCCTCCTCAACCAAGGTAAAATCCTCCTTTCTTGGGACTTCCTCTTTTATCTCCAAGGTCTGAGATTCCTGAGGACTGGTCTTAATTTCTGGGTATAATATTTGCTTAAATGTTCAGTTTGCCTAAATGGCTCAGTCTTTCCCAACCAAGGGAAAACTTCATTTGTTCAGCCATTCTCTCTTGTCCTCAGAGTCTGAGATTACTGAGGGCTGGCCTTAGTAACAAAGATAAAAAGAAGGTATTCATTAACTCTGCCTTCTCTGTATCCTTCATCGCAAGGGGACCAACCCCATTCAGGAGCAGGCCCACATTTTTCCTAGTCTTCCTCTGGCTATTGATGTATTTGAAGAAGCCCTTCTTGTTGCCCTTGACATGCCTTGTCATATTTAATTCCAAATGGGACTTAGCCTTCCTTGTCACATCCCTGCATACTCTGGCAATGTTTCTATATTCCTCACAAATTTCCACAATTCATATACGTCCTTCTAAATTTTGTCATGACCTTCCTGTTCATGCATGCAGGTCTTCCCCTTTGGTTGCCTTCTTACTCATATGGATGCACTTATCTTGAGCTTAGATGAAATGTTGCTTGAATATTAACCAGCTCTGACTTAGGAGGGGATCAAGGGCTTTGGACAACATAGCTGTGAAAACATGGCTATGAAAGCAGAGATGTTAACGACAACCACAACAGAAACAGCAAGTGTGATCCATTTAAATAAATGGTAATTATTCACCATTATTTACCTAACTGAAATGATCGTGTTGGTTTCCATTGCATTAAATTACAAGAGTTCAAAATGTTTCCTTTTTTTTTTTTTTTTTTTTTTTCTCCCTAGTTATATGTGAGATATATTTTATTTTATTTTATTTTTCCCATGGGAATATAAGTAGAATGGACATAACAGACCATTTAATGAAATAGATGTTACGAAATATCTGACATGCTGAGCACATGAATACCGGAATGCTCTGAAATACATTTGTTCTTTCTTGGTTTCCATACAAACATCAGTCTAAGAAATCTTGACCTGTCAACAGATTAAATTTTTGCACAGATGCAATTTTGTGGGCTTGAGTGGAAGAGGGAAGTGTTTTAGTTTCCTGAGAAGTCTTCTTAGTATGATGTTGCTGACACTTGGGTCCTGTATTATTCATTTGGAAGAGCAGTGGTCAGGGGTAAGCATCTGAATTTTCCTGCACTAGAGTACTTGTTGGACAGTATATTTAACTGCGTAAATATTTTGATGCCCTGGAAGTAGATTTATTATGCCTCATTTAATGGGGAATAGTTTACCATATTTAGTGATTAGATCTGCTTTTTAGGCTCTTTCAGTAAAAGTCAATGAAGTATATTACTTATCTAGACAAACTCACTTTGATTCTAGCATACCACAACTTTGTTTCGTTTGTCAGAATTATTGCAATTTTCAAAAGCTCACAACATAGTGTTCCACTTTTTAAAGAGTGCTGGTACATTTGATCTTTTTACACCCCTGCAGTAAATCTCTTTTCACTGCAATTGGCATATAGAAAGGTTCCATCCAGTACTATGACATCCTTTATCTTCCAGTTTGTTCTGTCTCTTGTGCTAATAAAAACAGATGAAAGTACACTGGATAATAATTGCTCGTTATAAATAGTTGCAAAGATAAATGAGATCTTGTGGAAAAACTGTTTTACAGGAGCACTTATTTATTTATTTATTTATTTAAAGCTAACAGCTTGTCCTTTGGTCATAATCTTTTTTAGATAAAACATGTTTCTGCAGTTAAAAGTCTGGGGAATAGAGGAGTCTAGGAACAGAAGTAAATAGTTAAGCAACTCACAAAATATAAACAAAATAAATCTTCTATCAATTAAACACATTTCAGACAATGTAATTAGTTAATTTAGCTCCTTTCAGCTTTTGCATATTTATCTATATTTATTATGGCTTCTTAAATGGTTATTTTCTGCCAAATGATTCATATAAA
Source organism: Heteronetta atricapilla (assembly GCA_011075105.1). Taxonomy (NCBI): domain Eukaryota; kingdom Metazoa; phylum Chordata; class Aves; order Anseriformes; family Anatidae; genus Heteronetta; species Heteronetta atricapilla. The sequence continues at coordinate 122,207,880 of CM021731.1, read as the reverse complement.
TTTAAAGAACAAATGTTGTCATTATTTTTCATGTAAATTCTTTGAAGGAAAAGGACTGAAAAAATAGTAAGGGTAGAAGTATCTGTTTGCTTAGAGATTATTTTTAATGATTCAAAGAATCATAGTGTAAATTGAGAGATGAGTGAGACATAAAAATATTGTAGATCTTTGTTTTTCCCAGCAATTTATATTTCAAAGTTAAAATTTATACATTTGCTTTACCTTGTCCCATATCTGAATCTCAAACAGACATAATAATTGTGGTCTCAGGCCTTAGGAGACTTCCATCATGCTGCAGGCTAGAAGATTCTTTCTAATACAAATATGTAATGATTTGACACTGTTTGCCAGCTCAGCCTGGCAAGATCTTTCTCCCAAGTAGGCAGCCTCTATAGATGGTGACACCCTTACCTGCTTTACTGAAATCTGGGAGTTCACTTCTAATTAGTGCTGACAAAAGCTTGACACAAACAGCAGTACTGGGAACTAAAATACAGTTTCTTGAGTATAACAAAGCCTTCATTTCTTTCCTTTTAACATCATTAAGAGGCCTCAGAATAACGACAGAATGTGATAGGGTAGGATAATATGATCAAAAAGGTGGAATTCTCTGCAGTCTTTATCTTTGCCATGAACCAGGTTTCAACAAATGTAAATTTCAGGAGTTGGTACAATAACAGTAAAAATGAGGACACTTTCATATAGCTGAAGAAATGGTAGACCAAATTTTTCTAATATATTTTTTTGTTAAAACAAGACTCATTTGCTAGGTATGTTAGAATAATAACAGAAAGGAATCTATGCAAATCTGTAGATTGGATTAAGTAACTGTACCATTTCTTTAGATATTTTTTTTTTGTAAAAAAAAAAAAAAAAAAAAAAAAAAGACCAGATCTCAGAGAGCCATGCATTTACAGTGGATGGAAATTGTCAGTCACTTTTTCCACCAAGATCTTGGATTTTCATTGTATATATGCAAAGTGAATTTTTTTATCCATTTGAAGTTGTTTTGTCAATAACTGTTGTGCCTAGACTTTAAGTAACATACAGACATTGTTCTTGTCAATCATCTGTATCTTTCCCTGCTTGAGCAGAGGGTTGGACTAGGTGATCTCAAAAGATGCCTTCCAACTTCAGCAATTCTGTGAATATATAAATGAAAGTAGTGAAAATGGATTAGGAAGCTAATGCACTAACCTTTAAACTCAGGAGTATGGCTCTGGAAGTGATCTAAAAAGAAGATGCATTTGATGCTCAATGGATACTTGTACAGTTGCTCACGCAATAAAAAGCAATGTACTCAGTCAGATGGAAGATGGGAGTGTGGTATTCTGTCTCATATGACAGAAGCAGAGCTTTTGTTAAAAGCTGAAATTCTTTTGGAGAGGTGTATGTATGTCAGTGTGAAAGCTCAAGAGATCATGAGATGGCATAGACTCAGTTCTACCAATGGACAGATTACTTTTGATCACAGTGTTTTAGTACAGATGCCCGATGCTTTTTAGATGCAAGCAGTTGGATGAAAAGCATCTGAGCCAAATTTATTACCAGTAAGAGTAAGATGAGGCAGATGAGGTAGTAGGAAGGAAATGGCTTGAGGTGACTGACAAGCAAGTGACCTCAGAGTAACTTACATCTTGACAGTTGTCTTAAGTTTCAGGTAACTGATCTCAGCTCTGCTTCTAAATGCCTAGATAGAAGCTTGAGACAAATCTTTGCGATCAGTGCTACAAGGTATTCTTTTTGGTAAATGTAAGGATGAATTTTAAAGATATGTGGTTTGCATGCAAATGTCAGATATGATGCACACTTCCAAGCCCAGCACATATGGAGTTCAATATAGGATATATAATTCAACATAGGAGGGCACACAGGCCAGGAATGCCCCTTGAGTACGAAGGCCAATTCTCTGTAATCACAAGCAGCTGTAAGTTATGCGTCATTTAGAAGGGTCCTTGGTACTTTTTATTTTTTTCTTCAAATATGTATATTTTCTTTATCTCTTAGTCATAGAATCATAGAATCATAGTCTATCTCAACTTAGAAGGGACCCACAAGGATCATCAAGACCAACTCCTGGCTCCACACAGGTTTTTCCAAAAAGTCAGACCATATGACTAAGAGCACAGTCTAAACACTTCTTAAACTCTGACAGGCTTGGTGCCATGACTACATCCCTGGGGAGCCTGTTCCAGTGCATGACGACCCTCTCAGTGAAGAATCTTTTTCCTTATATCCAGCCTAAACCTCCCCTGTTGCATCTTGACTTTATTCCCTCAGGTCCTATCAATAGAATCACAGAATAATAATAGGATAATATAAAATATTTTTTAAAATATATTAAAAATATAAACAATAGAATCATAGAATCATAGAATAGTCATCTGTACTCTCACAAATTTAAACAATTAGTTTAGTAAATGGGTTGAAGAAGGAACAAGTTTTTAACATTCTTAGTGAAAAGCCTTCACCTCTGGAATCCTTTGCTGAAGAAAAAGAGAAGCTAATCTCTAAATATAAACTAAAAAAAAAAAAAAAAAAAAAAAACAAACATTTATCAAATGGATATTATAACCACAATCAGATTTATGCTATAGAGAAAGCAGGATGCCCTTGTCTGTGAGCCTATTATTCAATCTCCAATAATTCTGTTTTGGAGGAAGATTGTTGACTCAGAAATCCAGTTCATACTCAAGATTATTTAACTTCAGGACATTTTATAAGGTTTAACAATTACATCAAACTACTTTAAGACTAGCTGATATTGTAGGATAATGTATTGTTGTGGGAGATTTACTATTTCCATCCATGCAGATATTTTGTTTTATTCAAGTTGTAAATATGCTTCATGGCAGTGAAAGAGCCACATTTTGTAAGGCATGCAAAGTGAATCATAGAATCATAGAATATCCTGAGTTGGAAGGGACCCTTAAGGATCATCAAGTCCAACTCTTGACACCGCACAGGTCTACCCAAAAGTTCAGACCATGTGACTAAGTGCACAGTCCAATCTCTTCTTAAATTCAGTCAGGCTCGGTGCAGTGACCACTTCCCTGGGGAGCCTGTTCCAGTGTGCAACCACCCTCTCTGTGAAGAATCCCCTCCTGATGTCAAGCCTAAATTTCCCCTGCCTCAGCTTAACCCCGTTCCCGTGGGTCCTGTCACTGGTGTTAATGGAGAAAAGGTCTCCTGCCTCTCGACACCCCCTTACGAGGAAGTTGTAGACTGTGATGAGGCCTCCTCTCAGCCTCCTCTTCTCCAGGCTGAACAGGCCCAGTGACCTCAGCCGTTCTTCGTACGTCTTCCCCTCCAGGCCTTTCACCATCTTTGTAGCCCTCCTCTGGACACTCTCCAACAGTTTCATGTCCTTTTTATACTGTGGTGCCCAGAACTGCACACAGTACTCGAGGTGAGGCCACACCAGCGCAGAGTAGAGCGGGACAATCACCTCCCTTGACCTACTAGCGATGCCGTGCTTGATGCACCCCAGGACACGGTTGGCCCTCCTGGCTGCCAGGGCACACTGCTGGCTCATATTCAACTTGCTGTCTACCACGACCCCCAGATCCCTCTCTTCTAGGCTGCTCTCCAGCATCTCATCGCCCAGTCTGTACATGCAGCCAGGGTTTCCTCGTCCCAGGTGCAGGACCCGGCACTTGCTCTTATTGAACTTCATGCGGTTGGTGATCGCCCAGCTCTCCAACCTGTCCAGATCCCTCTCCTCATTCGAGTCCACAACTCATTCGAGTCCACAACTCCTCCAAGTTTGGTGTCATCAGCAAACTTGCTCAAAATACCTTCTATTCCTACATCCAGATCGTTTATAAAAATATTGAAAAGTACCGGCCCTAAAATGGAGCCTTGAGGGACCCCACTGGTGACCGCCCGCCAGCCTGACGCAGCCCCATTTACCATAACCCTTTGGGCCCTGCCCATTAGCCAATTGCTCACCCATCGGATGATGTTTTTATTTAGCTGTATGGTGGACATTTTGTCCAGTAGGATCCTATGGGAAACCGTGTCAAAAGCCTTGCTGAAGTCCAAAAAAATCACATCAGCTGGTTTCCCTTGGTCCACCATACGGGTGATCTTATCATAAAAGGAAATCAGGTTAGTTAGGCAGGATCTACCCTTCACAAACCCATGCTGGCTGGGACCAATGACTGCTTTGTCCCCCAGGTGTGCCTCAATAAGTTCGAGAACCATCTTCTCCATGATTTTACCAGGCACTGACGTGAGACTGACAGGCCTGTAATTGCTAGGGTCTTCTTTCTGACCCTTCTTGAAAATCGGCACAACATTTGCCAGCTTCCAGTCTACCGGGACCTCTCCAGATTCCCAGGATCATTGAAAAATAATTGAGAGAGGTTCCGCAATGACGTCCGCCAGCTCTTTCAGCACCCGGGGATGAATCCCATCCAGACCCATGGACTTGTAGGGATCCAGGTGGAGTAGCAAATCCCGCACACGTTCAGGGTCGGTTGGGAGTTTGTCATCCCCACCGTCCCGGTCCTCCAGCTCAGGGCACCCTGGGTCCCGAAGCCCATCATCGGCATTGAAGACAGAGGCAAAGAAGGCGTTAAGCGTCTCTGCTTTGCCTATGTCATTGTCTGTGTGGAGGCCATCCCTATCAAGGAGCGGCCCTATGTGTTCTTTAGTTCTCCTTTTTCCATTCACATATCTAAAAAAACCCTTTTTATTATCTCTCACAGACACAGCCAGCTTCAACTCTAGGTGTGCTTTGGCCACACGAACTTTCTCCCTACAAACACGAACAGCATCCCTGTATTCTTTCCATGACACCTGGCCTTCCTTCAAGTAGCGAAACACTCTCTGTTTCCGCCTAATCTCCATTAGAATGTCCCTGGTCAGCCACGCCGGCCTCCTGCCCCACCTGCCTGATTTGAGATATTTAGGAATTGCCTGATCTTGTGCTTCTAGGAGGCATCGCTTAAAGAATGACCAGCACTGGTGGACATCGAGGCCTTCAAGAGCAGCTTCCCAGGGGACCTTGCTGACTAGTTCCCTGAGCAGCCTGAAGTCCGCTTTCCCCATATCTAGGGATGAGGTTTTGGTGGCACTTTTCCTTCTGTCACCGTAAATTTTGAACTCAACCACTTCATGGTCGCTATGACCAAGGCGGCCACCAATCAGCACATCTCCCACCAGACCCTCTCTGTTTTCTAGCAACAGGTCTAGGAGGGCACCTTTCCTAGTTGGCTCCGTTAGCACCTGCACCAAGAAGTTATCATCTAGGTGCTTCATGAACCTCCTGGACTTGCTCGTGTCAGCCGTGTGGCACTCCCAGTTAACGTCTGGCAAGTTGAAGTCTCCCATAAGGACAAGGGGAGTTAATCTCGAGGCCTCTCTTAGTTCTGTAAAGAATAATTTATCGGCGCTATCGTCCTGGCCAGGCGGTCTGTAATAGACTCCCACAACGACATCCCCTTTATTCGTTCGTCCCTTGATCCTTACCCAGAGGCTCTCAACTTTGCCATTGCTGACCTGAAGTTCCACACAGTCCAGCCCCTGCTTCACATACATTGCACCCCACCACCTCGCCTACCCTGCCTGTCCCTCCTGAAGAGACTGTAACCATCTATCGCAACACCCCAGTCACACGACTCATCCCACCAGGTTTCGCTTATGCCGATGATGTCGTAGTTTCGGGACTGGGCCAGGACTTCTAGCTCATCCATTTTATTCCTCATGCTGCGTGCGTTCGTGTAGAAGCATTTCAGGTGCGTCTCCTTACAGTCAGCACCTTGTGGATCTAACTGAAGGACCTCACTGGCACACAGCCCCTCTGATTCTAGCGTACCATCCCTTAGATCTTCACCGGCGTGCCTGGTTTTAGCCCCTTCCCCCTTCGACTCTAGTTTAAAGCCCTGTCTATCAGCCCTGCCAACTCCTGACCAAAGATCCTTACCCCTCTCCGAGAGAGGCGCGTCCCATCCAGTGCCATCAGGCCCGGTGTAGCATAGACCTTCCCGTGATCAAAGAACCCAAAATTCTGCCGGTCACACCAGTCTCGAAGCCACAAGTTTATGTGAACAGCACGCCTTGTTTTGAATCTCTGAGCAAGGAAAAAAAAAAAAAAAAAAAAAAAAAAAAAAAGACAACGCATGGTTATGCTTTTAATTCCGTGAAAATGTGGAAAAAGTAAGAACTCTCATCTCTCATGCCATGATTGTAGGGTACATGTACACCAATGTTTATAGAACTATGTTAGGTGAATGAGTCAATGTTCTGTTTCTGGGGAGAGTGCAGATAAGAGAGGATTCAGACTGAACCAATATTTAGAAGTACACAAACTGAACTGAAGGAAAACAAGTGTTTATACACACTTATACACACACAAGCTGTTAAAAAGTGTTTCTCATTAATTTGCTTATCTTGATCCCCCTGTTGTGCTTTAGTCTCCAATTTGGCACGTTAACACTAGATCTTGCCAAGCTTCTCTTTTTCTTCTCCATTTTAATCCTTTATCTGGTAGCAATGGGCTTACGTAGGATTTAGTCTCGTAAATATCTTTGACATGTGCATATAGGTTTGACAAATCATTGCAGAACCTCCATATTGACAACTCTGATTTTCACACTATTTTTTTTCTAATAATGACTAATTTTTTTTTATTTTTTTATTTTTTCCCCTGGGAAAAAATAGTTTTCAAATGTGTATTATATATATATAATCTGTATTATTATATATGATATGTATATCATATATCTATTATCTATATCTAAATAGATAGATAAATAGAGAGGTAGATCTATATATAGATATATATATAGATAAAATTACCTGATTCTACTCTGTGCTATTTATATGCCATAAATACCTGAGCATGTTTGGAGAGCAATCAGCTGTCTTTTACTACGAACTCTAGATATGATGGAAAGCCAGAGAAGAGAACTAAGCACTGAGTACACCCTTAATATATCATGTCTAAATGTAACATGTAAAATATAGCATGTAAAATAATATTAACTGTAAAAGTATCAAAATATTTCACTACAGAATGAAAGTTGGAGAAGAGCTCTTCATCAGGCTTGAATTTGATTTGAATTTGATTGAATCACCAGCTGACTTCCTGAAATTTAATGAAAAAAATTGTGTTGCCCTCTATTCATGGTTAAAGATTCGGCTAAATATTAATGTCTAGAAGTATCCACGATAAAATAATAACTAAAAATAAAAATAAAAATAAAAAACCACTATGCAGTACCTCTAAGAGTAATATTTTTTTTTATTTTGAGATTGTATGATTGCTACTTAAATGAGTGCATAATATTTTTAAATATCCTTTAATTAGAAAATGTTTAGGATTTATACAGTACATTAAGTAGTTTGTCATTCCACAAGAAAAATGAATTCTTCATCGCAATGGGTTATTAATTTGTTTCCACATACAAGTTGGTAAGAAATGTAAGCATTTAGAGGATAAAAGGAGAGATTAGCTATTAATGCAATGTGTCATCAATATTTGACATCCTACTTAGCATGACTACAATCCACAGAATTTATTCTTCATGCTCCCACTGTATTGCTGGAGTGCCATATGGCCATGGTTGTTTTTTTTTTCTTTTTCTTTTTTTTTTTTTTTTTTTTTATAGTAGTTTTTACATAAACAGCTGGTGAGCTGTTTTCATTGTAACATGGCGCATAATTTCCAAGACAGTTTTGAAAGACTGATGTAACACTAGTATCTGCAATGATTTTCATGTCAGGGTTGTAAGGAAACTCATATGTATTATTCAAAAACTCCAAGCTCATTTTATACTTTGGTTGATGTGGGAGAAGGCTTTCTTTTTTATTTTTATTTTTTATTCTTTTTCATTCTTTTTTTTCCTACTACTGAGAAAAATATTTAATTTCCCCAGTTTTCACTGATAAAATCTTTGAAATAAGGTTGTGTTGATGAATGCTTAACATTACAGAAGATGAATTACAAAGGCTTGTAGGCTTGTAGAAGCTCTTTTTTCATTGGTGATTAAATGTCAGAGTCCAGCTAGCCTAGAATTTGATCTCTGCCACCTTACATAATGGTAAATATGAGTTGATGGGCATCGAGAGAACTGTTTCACTTTACAGGGTAGCCAATTTACTTCATTTACTGTTATATCCTACACAACTTTCAGGGAAAAGTATAAACAGTAACAGAAGCTGAACTGAAGTTGAATTTAAAATATTTCCCGTAGCTACCAAAGACGGTTTTTCAAGGCTACGCACAAAAAATTGTTTCAGCCAGTGGAGCTAGTTTGCAACAAGCTTTATATGATTTTTTTTTTTTTTCCAGTGGATTTACCTGAAAAGTTTTGCAATATGCCTGCCTCATACTTATAAACAAAGAGGAATTTTACCAAGATTGTTTGTAATGACAAAAGGAAACTCAAAACTTCATGAAAGTTGACTAAATGGTGATAAAGTACTTTACATATTTACTTTTAAAGTAAGACTTTCTGTTGTTTTCAGAAGTATAAGGAGTGTCAAATGTATTTTACTAATGGTGAAAGGAAATATTTGTGAAGGAAATATAAACCACTGAGTAGCTGACAACTGCTGTTGACAAATGGCTTCTAGAAATATGTGGGGAAGTCTGGACTGTCAATGTAAAATTTCAAGTGCATTAACTGCTGTTAGAAATATAAGGTGAGTTTCCCTCCCTCATGTCAGACCATCACAGTGATTCCCACAACACCAGTAGGATTATTTGTGAAATAAAGGTGTGGGAATACACTTAAACAATAATTTGATATCACCTTATCAATTTAGTTCCTGTCAGAAAAAATCTGTAACAAACTTTACTCAGCCCAAGGATCTGGGACCTGACTTTTTATTTTCTAAGGAGGTTTTCCTCCCTATTTGCACACACATTATGTGCAGATTAAAGCAATAAACTGATAGGCAAATTTACATGATCTCAAATTCTACAGGGAATGGCAAACACTGATGAAAAGAAATTAAAAAGCTTGACATGTCTTTTATTCCCACTTCAGACTCAGACAGCCAGACTATTTAAGTGAGGATGATACCAACAGCAGTGAATTTTCAAAACCATTTAAGCAGGTAGGGTAACTCTCCCATGGACTTTTTCTGGAATACTTAGAAATCCCTGAAAAACAGATGATTGCATTTTATTTTTATTTTTGTTTTTGTTTTTATTTTTATTTTATTTTTAATGTATAGAGTAGGTGATGATACTTGAAATTCAAGAATTAATAGTCAATTCTACCTGAACTTAATTACTTTAAGTATCATCAGTGGCTAAATAAGACAGTTTGATATCTGCTTGGGCTGATGTGAACAAAAGTCATTCAATGGCTATCTAAAATAAATGAGAGAATAACTGACTAAATGGCAAGCACACTGGTAAACCCTACAATCATTTAATAATAGAATATCCCAAGTTGGAATGGACCCACAAGGATCATCGAGTCCATATCCTTGGTACCCAAAGGACCACCCACAAAATCACATCATGTTGCTGAGAGCATTGTCCAAATGCTTCTTGAACTCTGGTAGAGTGGCCATGACCACTTCCATAGGGATCCTGTTCCAGTGTTCAACCACCCTCTTGGTGAAGAACCTTTTCCCAATATCCAGACTTAAACACCTCTGTCACAGCTTCAAGCCATTTTCCCAGGTCCTGTCACTGGTCACCAGAGAGAAGAGACCCTCCTCTCCTCTTGTGAGGAAGCTGTAAACCTCAGTGAGGTCTCCCCTCAGTCTTTTCTTGTCCAGGCTGGACAAACCAAATGACTTCAGCTGCTCCTCATACATCTTTCCCTCCAGAACCTTCACCATCTTTGTAGCCCTCTTTTGGACACTGTTACAGTTTTATATCTTTCTTATACCATGGCACTCAAAACTGCACAGTAGTCTGTGCCTATTGACACAGATATCCACATCATTTTTGCTTGTCAAAGAAATCATGTGATTAGCTTTAGACTGGATCCTGAAGCAGACTACTATCCTTGTTACAGGTGAGCTGGGCAGTAGTGCTGTGGGTCACAAAAAAATTACAACGCTTCTGTATCCAGACACTCTCAGCTGCCAGAAATCAGTCAGTTGGTAGACAAAAAGAACAAAAGACAAAAAGAGGGAGATAAGAGGAAACTCCTCAGAAACTCCTTAGCTTTAGTTACAACTAGGAAGTATATTTTTAAAAGAATTTTTAAATGTAAATGCAAGAAGGAAGTTATGAAAATGTGGAAAAAGGACCTGGCCACATGAGAGGAATACAGGAATGCTTCAGGGCCTGCACTGATGTTACAAGGAAGGCTAAATCCCATTTGGAATTAAATCTGGTAAAGGAGGTCAAGGATAACAAGAAAGGTTTTTTTTAGGTATGTGAATAGTAAAAGAAAGACTAGGGAAAATATAGGTCCACAAGTGAATGATGTGGGTACCCTTGTAACAGAGGATGCTGAGAAGGCAAAGATACTGAACACTTTGCTTTCTTCAGTCTTTACTGCCAAGACTGCCTCTCAAGAATCCCAAACCCCAGAGGGAGGAGAGAGTCTGGAAAAAGGAAGACTTCCACTTTGTTGAGGAGGATCTGATCGTCTAGCCAAAATCAGTGCATACAAATCCATGGGCCCTAATGGATACAACAACATGTGCCGACAGAGCTGGCATATGTGATTGCCAAATCATTCTCTATCATCTCTGAAAGGTCTTGGAGAACAGGAGAGGTACCAGATGACTGGAGGATAGCTAATGTCACACCAGTCTCCAAAAATGGCAGGAAGGAGGACCCAGGAAACTACAAGCCAGTCAGCCTCACCTCCATCCCTGGAAAGGTGATGGAACAACCTGTTCTGGATGCCATCTCCAAGCTATTGGAAGAGAAGGTTATCAGGCGTAGTTAACATGTATTCACCAAGAGATCATGCTCTACCAACCTGGTACCCTTCTATGATGTCATTACTGGCTGGGTAGATGAGGGGAGAGCAGTTCATGTTATGTACCTTGACTTCAGCAAAACTTTTGACACTGTGTCCCACAACAACCTTGTAACAAAGCTTAGAAAGTGTGGGATAGATGAAAGGACACTGAGGTGGGCTGAGAAATGGCTGACTGGCAGAGCTCAGAGGACTATGTTCAGTGGCCCAGAGTCTAGATGGAGGCCAGTAAGCAGGGTTCCCCACAGTTCAGTACTGGGACTGGTCTTATTAAATTTATTCATCAATGATGAAGGGACAAAGTGCACCCTCAGCAAGTTTGCTGATGATACAAAACTGAGAAGTGGCTGACACACCAGAAAGCTGTACAAGAGCTGACATCACGAGCAAGACCTGGACAGGCTGGAGAGCTGGGCAGAGAGGAAACTGATGAGGTTCAGCAAGAGCAAATTTAGAGTCTTGCACCTGGGTAGGAATAACCTCATGCATCAATACAGGTTAGGGGCTGACAAACTGGAGAGGAGCTCTCCAGAAAAGGACCTATTGGTCCTGGTGGACAACAGGTTGCCAATGAGCCAGTGTTGCACCCTTGTGGTCAAGAAGGCCAATAGCATCCTGGGTTACATTAAAAAGAGTGTGGCCTGCAGGTCAAGGGAGGTTATTCTCCCCCCTCTACTCCACCCTGGGAGGTCACATCTAAAGTAAGGGAGGCAAATGGATGGGGCCAGGCTCTTTGCAATGGTATGCAGTGATAGAACAAGGGGCAATGCCAAAAACGAACACAGGAAGTTCCACACAAACATGCATAAGAACTTCTTCACAGTGAGGGTCACAGAGCATTGGAACAGGCTGCCCAGAGAGGTTGTGGAGTCTCCTTCTCTGGAGGTATTCAAGACCCACCTGGATGCTTTCCTCCTCAGCATACTGTAGTGAACCTGCTTTTAGCAGGGAGGTTGTATTTAATCATCTCCAGAGGTTCCTTCAAACCTCTGTGATTCTGTGAAATGTATGTACTCTTACAGCCCTGCAACCAGGAACCTCCTAAACAAGATACATTCACTTGAACAAATATTGTGACACATTAGGCTGATTAATTAAATTGGTTCCCTCTAAATGTTCACCGAAATATTCTGCTGAAGTGAGGGCAAGTGGATTATAACTTACTCATATTTACTTATCATTTAATTCCAATATCCAATATATATATATATAATAATACATATCCAATATATTCCAAAGAAAGTAAGTTGGTTATTGAACTGCAAAATCTGAAGTCCAGGTAAAGACTAAAGCTCTGATCAATGAGCTCATATACTTATATACTTTAACCTTGCACTAGTAAACAGTGGAATAGCTGCTATTTAACATTGTTGGAAAAGAACTTTGATTTTGATTAGGAGGAGTGTTGACACACTTGTCAACAGTAAGAAAAAAAATCAAAGAGAAAAAAAATGTTCTTAATAAATTGGAAACATATACAAATTTTGTTGTGCAGTGTCAAAAAGGAAAAGTAGAAGTGCATACATACACACACACACACATACACACACGTATAACCTTCTCTGGTTTTATTTGACAGATGTTAATTACATACCTAAAGACATCTCACTATTTTGTTGGTAAGCACTTTTCCAGACCACCATTTTTAATTTTCTTGATATTCAAGGAACAGATGTTTCTCATGGGCTCTTTGTCAGAGGTCAAAATAGATTTATGAGTAATCATTTCAAAGCATGATTCCATCCATCACCATGAGGTATTTGAGAACATCTAAGACATCTGAATCCACCTCGGATGGCTTTTAGACATGATTTTGATATTAGTATTCCTCTGTCCTATAATTTTAAAACTAAATTAAAATTGTACTTTTTTTTTTTTTTTTTTTTTACAGTTGAGAAAACCAAAACTGAAGAGTTTCATGATTTTATCAAAAAGAAGCTAAATTATTTTTTATATCCTGAACAGAAATGTAATATTTAATCATTTAAATTCAATTTTAAATCTTTCTGATATTAAAAATAAAATAAAATTTGTTTTTCTTTTTCATGTTCATTTTCAAAACAAATGCAGAATATTTTTTGCTTTCAAAGTGAACTGGAGTACTTATGAGAATATATTAATGAATTCAAGTATTTTTGAAAGATTTTAAAGGGTTTTGTTATCATGTAATTCTGCAAATCTCAGGTCTCAGCATTTCAATCTAACGTTTTATTTGTGGCAAGGAAAGCAAGCTTTCATTTTTTTAATCTGTATTCACAATAAACTTTAAAGATAGAAGGAAACAAAGATCCTGCCTTTATCTAAAGAAGAGACTACAGCTTTCAAAAACCATGTGGTCATTGATATCCTTAATTTATTATGTTTATTTCTTCAAATTTGTTTAACTTGGTTTACATGAAATGATTTATTTTTTAAAAAACTAAGATTTTACCAAAGACTTTGGAATAATCTTATGCCAAATACAGTTTATCATTTATTTTGTTCTTCTGAAGTGTCTTTTTAAAAGTTTTTATTTTTAGAAATATATTTTAAATTAAATATCCAGTTGATTTTTTTTTGCATTCCTATACATTGTATTGATTTCAAGCTCATAACTAGAAATGTTCACATTGATAAATGTTTTATTATTTCTGTTCTATTATCTTCATTTTTCCACTCCAAAACATTTCTGTGCAACTTTCTCTCTTGAATGTAAATAATAAAAAATAAATAAATAGAGTAAAACATGAATTTAACTGTTTATGCAGTGAAAATACTCTGAATTTACTGAAATACATTTACACTTCTTTCACAGAAGTGAATAATCCTCTTTTCTCAAAGAATATGGCATCTGGATCAAAATAATTGACTGTAAGTAAAAATAAATAAATAAATAAATAAATAAAAGTTCAGAATTATAGACACCTTGCAAACCCATACTGCACCCAAGTGTCAGTCTAACTATAAATGTGGGGTTGGATAAAACTGGAGAACTTCAGGTTTGAGCCCTGCTGTTCACTATATAGTCTTGCCATCTGCTCTGCAAATATTGGAATAAAGTGTGTAAGACTCTTCTTGGATGTACAGAGACGCAGCCAGCTCTGTGCTGGAGAATACGGAGAGATGTGGCTCAACTCTGTGACACAATGTGTGCCAAAATAATCCTCACACCACTGAAAATCAAGCTACAGATTTGATGATTGGAACAACTTCAGAGCAACATACGGGTTTTACCTCCTCAGTTCTACACCAAAGTTTTCTAAGATTTTAAAACACTTTAGATCATTACAGCTGTTAGGCAAAAAATATACTATCTTCACTCACTTCAGAAAAATGGCTTATTTCTATATGCTCTGATAAAGAAGAATCAGAAAAGTATGCTTCTCTCTGAAGAAAGGATTCCTTTGTCTTTGAATATCTTATTAATTGTACAAGTGAATAAATACGAGTGATTAAAATTAAGTTAAGCCAGAGTCTTCCCCCTGATTGATATTACAATGTTCTTCTTTCTGGAAATGCCAGTGTTCTTTTGATCCATTCTCCATGGGCATAGTGCTGTAGACATTCTTCTTGCCTTCGTAACTTGATTGCAACAAGATTCCAACACTAGGCGTCTTTAAAAGGAGATATCTTACCACCACTGATGAACTTTTGGAAAGACACCTCCATCATTTTAGTAACCGCCCTGTAGTTCTGGCCAGTTATTGGGACCTACATTTATGCACTTAAAATATGAGTTTTTATCTGACATCCTTTTTCTCTCTGCTTTCCTCTGTCGACCTATTTTATTTAAACAGTAGCTTGTCTCCAGTCCTGTATCTGGTTCCATCTCCTGAATAGACTCTGGACCCATGTTGTTGCTTTGCTTCAAGTTCTTTCTCTAGGCCTGTCTCCATTTACTCCTGAAAGAACTCTCCAGGACAGCCTCTGGATCTGGCTCATCATTTGCTGTTTCTGAGTTTGTCAATGTTCTCCACTACCAGCTTAGCCCATTGCACTCAGACACAGTGGGACTGAGTCCCATTGGTGAGGACATTGTCCAGGCTAGGGTTACATTCAGCTTTTGGATCTCCATTCATTAGGGAGAATCCAACTTTCACTGCTCCATGACAAATCTTTGATAAGCTAAGAAAGATAAAGAAGAATAAAAACGTGACACTCAAGATCTGTCACCCAAGCAGTTATGCTCTTCTATGAAGGACTTTTGACTTTATAAAAATAAGAACTTAAGCAAAACAAGTCAAAGCCTTTCCTGTGGTCTCTGGCATTCTGAACATTTTTAACTCTAAGAAACACACCTTTAAAATTAAAGGAAATTTTTCCATCTTTTAGTTCTGTTCAAGTGACTGTGCCATTTCAAATTTGTTTTAAGTTAATTAATAGTATGCCATTTGAAATGAGCAGCTATTTTCTCATTCTAATTATAATATGATAACAAAAAGTAAATACAGTTCAAGCAATCAACAGATTATTTAATATAAAATGTTCATTATGATTATGAGGGAATCAGATAGATATTGTGAGTAGCAATGACATTAGCAGAACAGAGATTACATTATAGTAACATAAAGTATGAAAGATCCCTTATCTGGAAGAAGTTCGAATGGGATTTTGTGCTCTCTAGATAATAAAACAAAACAAAAATAAACCACCAAACCAAACCAACGTGAGGAGAAACACATTAATAAGAGTCTGTTTGAAATAGTTCACTAGGAATGTCAGTAATCATAAGTCTTCTCACTATTCAGTCTGACAGTATCTAAAAGCCTGGGTAAAATCAGTTGCTGAATAAGAATTAAAGATAATGGAGTCTGCAACTGATCCTTCTTAAATTTTAAAGTAAGAATAAAGGTGATGACAGAAATAACTTTTTTTTTTTTTTTTTTTTTTTTTTTTGGACGTTGGGAAAAATCTTGAAATAAATTTATATTCAGCACTCCTATGATATATTATGGAAAGTGTTGACCTCAACAGCTGTAGACAGAATGTAATTAGGCTTTATTATCCCCATTTTACAGAAGACAATCTGAAACATATAGCAATCAAAAGCTACACAATGCTTTTGAGATTATAAGAGAGGCCTATTTGGGGTATAAAAGAACTTTCACTGATTTTATTAAACATTATCGGTAACTCACAGTGAAAAAATAAGCTTTCAGTTTTCATGGCCCTCAATGCAACACTAAATTCTGTGGTACTTTATATGTTGTTCAAGTAATGTTTCTTTATCACCTACAAACAAATTATGTTGTTAAAAACACTTTGGACAGTTTTCATGTGTCATAGTGTAAATGAGAGGATCAATGATCAATCTAGACCCAACCCTCTTCGGTCTAGATATCCCACAGAGCTGAATTCCTCACTTTTATAAGGAGTGAGTGAGTGTCTGAGAGTCTGTGTGAGTGTCATTTCTGTCTGGTGGATCTAGGTGTGAAATAAGCAACTAAGGTTGATTTGTGATTCTGTTAGTGTTCTCAAATGTGTTCTCTAATCATAGTAAGCCAATTAAGGAGGCTTCTGTGAAGAGGAAAGAAGGGGGAGAAGGCCAGGCTGATTTTTAAGGAAAGAGCATGTTAGCAGGAAGATAGCAAGGATTATCTGGAGAACTTATTGAAGCTGTAGTAGACAGCTCTATCTGGTAGGGTTTTGTTTTGAATAAGGTTTATTTTTTTTTTGTTTAATTGTTTATTTTAAACCTAGTTTTAGTTTTGGAAGATTCATCTGTGATTATCAGTGGCATTTTGAAAAAGGAATTGAAAGTAAAAATGTCAAATATATATATATTTCTTATAATTCCACTACTTATGAGTTGTGAGTATTTACCCATAGTTTTCCTTCTTGACCACAAATATTTATGTTCTTCAACTTCTTTAAAAGAGGGTCAAAAAATGGGGAGGAAAAAGTAGAGAAAATAAAAAAAAGAAAAGAAAAAAAAAAAGAAAAGCAGAACCTGGAATATGAAAAAGACTTCCCAAAAAGTTGCAGAAGACAAATTACGGGAAAAGTTTCTCATCAGTTTCATTTCTATATCCTTCTGGAATTCTGTCTTATGGATTGTGGATGTTTTTTGGATATAATTGTGCTTTTCTTGCTTTATGATATCTTGACTTTGTACAACAGTAATTATTTTGAAAGAATATTCATTTTGGAAAAGCTTCCTCATGGATTCTAGGATATTCTGTGAAAGGGCAGTTATAATTCTTTGCTCTGTTTGACACAGAAATATACATTTTGGTGGTGGAACTGTCATCAGAAATGTTGCATGTACTCAAAAACATACTTCAGACTGTCTAGTAATCATATGCTTGCATAGTTCCTCTTTACAGTTTCACAGTACCCATAAATAATATATCTTGTGTTTTGATTTCTTTGCTTCTAATTTTTTATCAACAATAAATAAAGTAAAACAGTAAGATCTTTTCATACACTGCTGGAATGCAGCCACCCTTAAGTGCATGGAGATATTCCACATTGTGCATCAGCACAGTTACTATCAGTTGGAATTCAAGGTAGGCTGAATGTAATTACTTGTGTTAAAATTTGGCAGACACACTGCCAAGTTCCCTACTTTTTTTTTTTTTTTTTTGGTAGGGAACACATTATGAAGACTACCTGAAGGTGATATTAGCAAGTCTGTCTTCTCATTGCTACAACAAGTGCTAAAGTCTTCTATTTGTAGTATAAACTGTGTAATAAAAGTATGCAGGCTACAGCAGGTATTCTCTGTTCTGCTTATCTTTGCAGACTTATTATCCATTCAGAAAAGGGACCTTTATAAGTCTCCAGATGCCTCCCATGCCTTTACAGACTAAAACCAGGTTATTTAGTCCCTAGCCTCTGTCTTTTTAGATATAAGTCATAAAACCAAGGAATAAAATTTGACTTATTAAAATTGATTAAACTGGTGTGGGTTGGTGGGGTTTTTGTTTGTTTGTTTGTTTTTTACCTGAGGTGAGATGTTTGTTTGTTGGCACAAACTCTTCCTAGGTAGTACTTCTAATTCTTTCATTCTTTTGTGGCTTGTGTTGTTCTCCAGCAAAGACTTTTCTTACACAGAAATTCCTGCTTTAACAACACTCAGTCACAAGGGGAGCAGAAATATTTTAGCATTGAGAAATTCTTGAGATAGTTTTGAGAAACATTTAATAACCATTGTCTTATATAAGGGTTACATGATTTTGATTGGTAACCTTACAATATGACACTCAAATCAGTTTAGGTCAGGTGAAGATTTTTTTTTATATATATAAAAAATTTATATATATAAAAAATAAATAAAATATATATATAAAAAATTTTTATATATATAAAAAAAATACAGACAGCATGAATGAAGAAAAATGTTCAATCTTCTGTTTTAAGATCATATTTTAAAAATTCATTTTGCTACCAGATGCTTATTTAAATAATATTAATTCAGCTCTCCTATACCTACACTAGTAAGTTTGTGTATCTGCAGAGGCAGACTTGTTCGATTTCTATCACGTCTTTATGAGTGGTCCCCAAGTAGGAGGTCTAAGCCACTCAGTACAAGGTTTATCCTCCTTTGCTCCCAAAGCCAAGCACTCTGCTTCTTTTTTTCAAATTTCTCTTCATTGTCATTTTGACCCTGACCCTTATTTAACTTATCAAGTTGAATGTTTTGTGTTGAATAGACCCTTAGGGCCCAGCAGAATTGTATGTCAAGTTTTCCTGTAGGTTCAACATCTCATTTAATGATGTTGTGATGGATGTTAAATCTGAACAGGCCTTGCCTATTTTGGGTTCTTTCATGAAAATTCAGTATGATGGCAAACTTATGTCCCCACTTATCCACACTGATTTTCTGTTACAACGATATTTTTGTCTGAAAGACCATTGCATTATGTGGTATAGTAGGGAAAAACAACACCTAAATATCTCTTGTTGTCCCCCCCATGCAATTTATTCCTGCATATAATTTCTTACTCTATCATAGAACAAAAGAGTTTTGTTTTTCTGTTTTCTTTCTTGGATCTTATAGGCATTTGCATATGAGTCATCCTGTGCGGTATTAATTAAATTTAAATTTCAAACCTGTTACTAATTCCTGCATGAAAAAGCAAGTAAAAACCTATTTCTTGCTAGGAATACACCAGAATATTTGTAAATACTCCATTAATAATCCCTTCCTCTATTAATATATGTCACTATATGTATTACTATATGACACTACTAACAACATTGCATTAATTAGAACCAGAGCTGCAGAAATCTGGACAGAATCCATCTTCTGCACAGAAGATGGAAATTCATTCAATAATTAAATATTTTATGGAAAGAGTGGATGAATAAAATATTTTGGAGAGATCCCGAAGCTTTAAACAACTTTTTACGACTTGTAATGGAAGTATTCTCATTTTCAGTTTTGAACTTCAAGCCCTTGTCTTTCTGTTTCTTCCAATTGATTAGTTTTAGATAATTTTAATATGTCAAAACATAGTTTAATTAACATTTTGTAAATGTTTCTGAATAAGTTAGTCCAGAGGAAAATTTTCATTATATATATAAGTATAGTCTCTAGTTCACTTTGATCATGCTGAAAACTTCTCTATTGCATTTGTAGGCTAAACTTGAAGTAGTAATTATCATTCCTATTGTATTATCATTTTGCATCCTTTATCTCCTAGTGGTAATAAACTCATTTTCAGTCTTTCCTATTTCTGTTAATTTTCAGTTTTTTCACATTGTCTCCACAGTTCCCATCGGACTTTACAGAATCATAGAATTTCTAGGTTGGAAGAGACCTCAAGATAATCAAGTCCAACCTCTGACCTAACACTAACAGTCCCCACTAAACCATATCCCTAAGCTCTACATCTAAAGACCTCCAGGGATGGTGACTCCACCACCTCCCTGGGCAGCCTGTTCCAATGTCTAACAACCCTTTCGGTAAAGAAGTTCTTCCTAACATCTAACCTAAAACTCCCCTGGCGCAAGTTAAGCCCATTCCCCCTCGTCCTGTCACCAGGCACGTGGGAGAACAGACCAACCCCCACCACGCTACAGCCTCCTTTGAGGTACCTGTAGAGAGCGATAAGGTAGCCCCTGAGCCTCCTCTTCTCCAGGCTGAACAAACCCAGCTCCCTCAGCCGCTCCTCATAGGACTTGTTCTCCAGACCCCTCACCAGGTTCGTCGCCCTTCTCTGGACTCGCTCAAGCACCTCGATGTTCTTCTTGTAGCGAGGGGCCCAAAACTGAACACAGTACTTCAGGTACAGCCTCACCAGAGCCAAGTACAGGGGGACGATCACCTCCCTAGCCCTGCTGGTCACACTGTTTCTTATGCAAGCCAGGATGCTGTTGGCCTTCTTGGCCACCTGAGCACACTGCTGGCTCATATTCAGCTGACTATCAACCATCACTCCCAGGTCCTTCTCTGCCTGGCAGCTCTCCAACCACTCATCTCCCAGCCTGTAGCTCTGCTTGGGGTTATTGCACACCAGGTGGAGGACCCGGCACTTGGCCTTGTTGAACTTCATGCAGTTGACCTCAGCCCATCGGTGCAGCCTATCCAGATCCTTATGCAGAGCCTTCCTACCCTCGAGCAGATCGACACACGCACCTAACTTGGTGTCATCTGTAAACTTACTGAGGGTGCACTCAATGCCCTCATCCAGATCATCGATGAATATATTAAAGAGGACTGGCCCCAGCACCGAGCCCTGGGGAATGCCACTAGTGACCGGCCTCCAACTGGATTTGACTCCATTTACCACGACTCTTTGGGCCCGGCTATCCAGCCAGTTTCTAACCCAACAAAGCGTGCGCCAGTCCAAGCCAAGAGCAGCCAGTTTATCGAGGGGAATACTGTGGGAGACGGTGTCAAAAGCCTTGCTGAAGTCAAGGTAGACCACATCCACAGCCTTTCCCTCATCCACCAAGCACGTCACTTTGTCATAGAAGGAGATCAGGTTCACCGAGCAGGACTTGCCTTTCATAAACCCATGCTGACTGGGCCTGATCGCCTGCTTGCCCTGCAAGTGCTGCGTGATGACTCTCAAGATAATCTGCTTCATGAGCTTCCCTGGCACTGAGGTCAAACTGACAGGCCTGTAGTTTCCCGGGTCAGTCCTCCGGCCCTTCTTGTAGATGGGCGTCACGTTTGCTAGCCACCAGTCAACTGGGATCTCCCCTGATAGCCAGGACTGTTGATAAATGATGGTAATCGGCTTGGCCAGCACCTCTGCCAGTTCTCTCAGTACCCTTGGGTGGATCCCATCCGGCCTCATCGACTTGTGCACATCCAAGTGCCGTACCAGGTCACCAACCATTTCTTCGTGGATAGTGAGGGCCATATCCTGCTCCCCATCCCCTTCCACCAGTTCAGGGTACTGGGTATCCAGAGAACAACCGGTATTGCTGCTAAAGACTGAGGCGAAGAAGGCATTAAGCACCTCCAGCTTTTCCTCATCTCTTGTAACTAAGTTTCCCCCTGCATCCAGTAAAGGATGGAGATTCTCCTTAGTCCTCCTTTTTGTGTTGATGTATTTATTAAAACATGTTTTGTTATCTTTAACGGCAGTAGCCAGACTGAGCTCCAGATGAGCTCTGGCCTTTCTAATTTTGTCCCTGCACAGCCTCGCAACATCCTTATAGTCCTCCCTAGTGGCCTGCCCACTTTTCCAAAGATTATAAACCCTCTTTTTTCTCCTAACCTCAAGCCACAATTCTCTGTTCAGCCAGGCTGATCTTCTTCCCCGCCAGCTCGTCTTTGGGCACGTCGGGACAGACTGTTCCTGCACCATTAAGATTTCCCTCTTGAAGAGCACCCAGCCTTCCTGAACTCCTCTGCCCTTCAGAACCGCCTCCCAAGGAACTCTACCTACCAGTGTCCTCAGCAGCACAATGTCAGCCCTCCAGAAGTCCAATACAGCGGTTTTACTGGTCCCCTTCCTGGCTTCGCCAAGAATAGTGAACTCCACCATTTCGTGGTCACTCTGCCCAAGACAGCTCCCGACAACCACATCCTCCAGCAGTCCTTCTCTGTTTGTGAAGAGAAGGTCTAGTGGGGCGCCACCCCTGGTAGGCTCGCTAACCAGCTGCATCAGGAAGCTATCTTCCACACTCTCCAGAAACCTCCTAGACTGCTTTCTCTGGGCTGTGTTGTGCTTCCAGGATATGTCAGGGAAGTTGAAGTCCCCCATGAGAACAAGCACTGAAGATTTCGCAACTTCTGTCAGCTGCCTGTAGAACTCCTCATCCAGGTTCGGCGGTCTGTAACAGACCCTGACCAGGACACTAGCCTTGTTGGCCCCGCCGATCCTAACCCAAAGGGACTCGACCTTGTCATTCCCAGCCTCGAGTTCTACAACATCAAAAGACTCTCTAATATAGAGAGCCACACCACCACCCCTTCTGTGCTGCCTGTCCCTTCTGAAGAGCTTATAGCTAGGCATCGCAGCACTCCAGTCATGAGACTGGTCCCACCACGTCTCCGTGATGGCAACCAAGTCGTAGCCTGCCCGCTGCACAATGGCTTCCAGCTCCTCCTGTTTGTTACCCCTGCTGTGTGCATTGGTGTAGATGCACTTCAGCTGGGCCATTGCCTTATCCTCCGGCCTTGCTATTGTTCCCCCTGGCACAGCCCCAACAATCCATGCTTCAGCCCCATCCCCCTTCTTACCTAGTTTAAAGCCCTCTCAATGAGCCCCACCAGCTCCTGGCCTAGGATCTGTTTTCCCCTAAAAGATAGGGACCCGTCTGCGGCCATCAGGCCGGGTGTCAAGTAAAGTGCCCCATGGTCAAAAAATCCAAGATTTCTGTGTTGGCACCAGCCCCGGAGCCACGTGTTTAACAAGTGGGCTTTCCGTGTCCTCTCTGTACCTCTCCCTGCCACCGTAGGGATGGATGAAAACACCACCTGCACTTCCGCTCCATCCATTAACCGTCCCAGTCCCCTAAAGTCTCGTTTAATAGCCCTCAGGCTTCTCTCTTCAATGTTGTCACTGCCTGCCTGGACTATCAAAAGAGGATAATAATCAGAGGGGCAAACCAGGTTGGGAAGCTTCCTGGCAACGTCCCTGACCCTGGCCCCAGGGAGGCAGCAGACTTCCCTACGGGTAGGGTCAGGCCGACAAATAGAGCCCTCTGTTCCCCTGAGGAGAGAGTCTCCCACAACAATCACCCTTCTGTCTTTCTTGGTGGAGGCAGTCCGGAGGCGTGGAGTTGACCTCCTCGCCCTGGTCATCCTCCTGGGTACACTTGCTACCTCTTCCTCACCCACCGGTCTCTCAGTCTCCAGGGCCTCAAACCTGTTGTGTAAGGGCACCTGGGAAGGTGGGGCCGGAAGGGGAGGGCATCGCCTGCGATGTCAAGCAGGGACCTATTTCCATTCCTCCTCAACCCCCAGATCCCCTCCCTCTGCCTGATGGTGACAGGGCAGGGGGTCCACCCCCATTTGGGGTGTCTCACCCCAGTACCTCTCCTTGAGGCCCTGCAGGGAGTCGCTCCACCAGTCTATCTCCCGCTCACACTCCCTGATATCCCTCAACCTCTCCACCTCCTCGAGCTCCACCACCATGCGGACCAGATCATCCACCTGCTCACACCTCACGCACGCAGTTTCTCTGCCTCCCGCCAATGGCAGCAACAGGCTCAGACACTCCCTGCATCCGGTGACCTGAACTGCTGCATTTTTTAACGGGTAGTCGGTCTGGGTGTGTACCGACTTCCTGGAGAGCGCACCGTGCCTGGTGGAGACCATTATCGCCTCGCTAACGGCTGTCATTACAGGAGGTGTTCATATGGGCGGGGGGGAGCGCTCTGCCCTTCCTGCTCGCCCTGTCTGCGCGAACTAACTAACTGCCGCGCGAACTAACTAACTGCCGCGCGAACTAACTGCCGCGCCACGCCCTTCTGACGCGCCACGCCCTGTTTGGCCGTCCTGTTCTCGGCGTTCCTGGTCGCTCGCGCTCCCTAGGGGCAGCTTTAGAACGGCTGGGGAGGGGGCGCTGCTGGCTCCGCCTACGTCTCGTCAGCCTCCCTCACGAGGGCTGCTGGGTCCTGGCGGCTCCCTCAAGTAGGCTCGATGCCGGAAAAATTAGCCCTGCCTGGCCCGATCCCCCGCTCCGCTGCAGAACGCATCTGCCCTGGAGCCGATCGCCTCGGCAAATGGCCAAGGACCTGAAACAGATTTACTCAGGACCTGACATACATTGCAAATTAAACTATGTATCTTCAAAAAATTACTATTGTTTACTCAGTGAATGGCCCTGGTGGAATGTGACTAATCAAATGCTTACATATGCTTGATTCGAAGTAACTGTGTTCTGTGGTCCCTGGACACAGAATATAATGTTAATCCTTTATTTGCTTTAAGTAGTGCCTTTAGTCAGAATCATACAACCATACAATCATAGAATTAAGACTGGAAAAGACCTCCAAGATCATCTGGTCCAACCATCCTTCTACCACCAATATCACCCACTAAGCCATGTCCCTAAGTATTACATCCAACCTTTCCTTAAACACTCCTAGGGATGGTGACTCCACCACTTTCCTTGGCAACTTGTTCCAATGTCTGACTACTCATTCTAAGAAATTTCTCCTAATTTCCAACCTTAACCTCCCCTGATTCAACTCAAGGCCATTCCCTCTTGTCCTATTGCTAGTTATCTGTGAGAAGATGCCAAAGGAGGGCAGTGAAGGTGGTGAAGGATCTAGAAGGCAAGATGTATGGGGAGCAGCTGAGGTCACTTGGTTTGTTCAGCCTCGAGAAAAGAAGGCTGAGGGGTGAATGCATCATGGTCTACAGATTTGTTGCTATGGGGAATGAAGGGGGAAATGCTGATCCCTTTAGGGGGAAGTTTGTAGTGGATATTAGAATCATAGAATCACAGAATCATAGAATGGCTTGGATTGGAAAAGATCTTCAAGATCATCTAGTTCCAACCCCCTACCATGGGAAGGGATGCCACCCACTAGATTATGTTGCCCAGGGACCCATCCAACCTGTTTTGAACACCTCCAAGGATGGGGCATCTATAACTTCTCCGGGAACCTGTTCCAGTGCCTCACCTCACTCTGAGTGAAAAATTTCCTCCTAACTTCTAATCTAAATCTCCCCTCCTTTAGTTTAAAACAATTCCCATTTGTCCTGTTATATGTCCTGCAAAAAATTGCTCTCCATCTCTTTTTTACCCCCCTTTAAGAATTGAAAAACTGCAGCAATGTCACCCCAGAGCCTTCTATTCTCTAGGCTGAACATCCCCAGCTCTCTCAGCTTTTCTTCATAGTAGAGGAATTCCAGCTCTCTGTTATCTTCATGGCCCTCCTCTGAACCCACTCAAACAGATCCACATCTTTTTTTGTGCTGGGGACCCAAGACCTGGATGAAGTACTCCAAGTTGGGACTCACAAGGGCAGAGGATAGGAGAAGGTTTTTCACTGAGAGGGTGATCAGGTTCTGGAACAGAGAGACAGAATCATGGAATGGTTAGAGTTAAGACTGGTTAAGGGATCTCTGGATGTCATCCAGTCCAATACCTCTGCTCATGGAGGCACACCTAGAGCAGGTTGCCCAGGAGCATGTCCAGGCAGATTTTGAAGATCTACAGAGGAGACTCCTTTGAGTAAAGGGTAAAAATCACCTCTCTTGAGCTGTCCATATTTTTTTTCCTAACATAGCCAAGAATATTGTTAGCCTTCTTAGTGGAAAGGGCACATTGCTGTCTCATGTACAACCTAGTGTCTATCAGGATTCCTATATCATTTTCAGCGGAGCTTCTTTGGGAAATGGCCACAGTACCAACCCTACCAGAGTTCAGGAAGTATTTGGGCAATGTTTGAATAGCTTGATGTCTCTTCTATTAGGATTCTCCACACCAAGTTCCATCTTCTTTGAAGACAACCTATATCCTTCTGTCAAATTACTGCCACAGATTACTAAAATATGTTTATCAAGTATGAACCAATTCTAAGGACACCACTCTTTGGCAATCTTATTCATACTGTTCTCTGAGGTTTTTATAATGTGTTCTATGAACTTGGAAAACAAATTGCAGTTATTCTATTACATCCAAGTAGATAAATATGTAAGCATATGTGTATACAACAACAGATAGTTAGATCAATTTCTGAAACATTTTATAATGAGAAGATTCATAGTGATAAAATCATTAGGAAATATATTTTTAAACTATAAGGGAATGAAAAAAATGTAAATAAAGTCACTTGTATGTGATTAAAAATAAGACAATTTCAAATTACATGATCTAATTTTCTGATATGCATAGGAACTGTGCATAGGAAATATAAGGGTACTGTGCACATAGCTTTCCGTATTTTTAAAGATTCTTACTGCTTTTGACTCATAATGTGTGATTGAGTGGTTACACAGGAATATTTTCATTCAACATCACTCTTCAGTTACAAGCATGCACTGTCGCTTACAAATATGCACTATATGTTTCTTCTGCTTTCCAGACACATTTTTTTTTCTGTTTGTTTCTGTCTTTTCTTGGTCCTTTTAGAATATAAAAATATTATATAACAGTGAATTCAGATTGAATCAAGTGTTCCTGTTAATATTCAGCCACATATTTGCCAAGATATTCTTCTGTAAATACTGGTCATAGCTGGTCAAAGTCTGTACCAAAGCGATACAAAGTCTAAGTGGTCAGTTTTACAGATCAGATCACAGAGGCTTGTAAAAACTTAAAAAGGACACAAGGACAAAGCTTTTGAATTAAACTCTGAACTCTAGGAGCTTACTGTGTTGTCTTAATAACCAGAGTTTTTCTTTCAGGTTCAATAATAACATTAAGTCACAGTCCAATCCAATTCAAAACAAAACAAAACAAGTTGAACATGTAACAAGTTACTCCTTGAGTCCTTTATATGGGATGTATAACAATTAATAATGTTAGGTATTGAAATAAGACAATAGCAAGGAATCTTCTCTGATATCTTACCTCTAGGCTTCTAGACCTTTATTCTAATGTTCACTGGGTGACTTCACGTAAATAGTTTCACTTATTTATACTTAATATAGCTGTAATGCTGAATAACAAGGCCTCAATGAAAAAACACACGCTACGGCTCCATTAACATTCATGGATATATAAAATAACAAAGTGGGCTTTAGAATGGCTATGTGTTGTTTAAATGTGAAAGAGTTAAATTAAAAACTTGTTCTATCAATGTATAATCATTAAAGGGTTGTGCACAAATTAATGGCAGATGAGTTTGATGTCACTAGAGATGTAAAGGAATTTTTAGTCCTTGAATAAAGAAAAAAAAAAAAAAAGACGAAGCAGGGATACATTTTCAGGAGAGTTCTTGGAATCCAGTGTAATAGTAATTCTGAAATTATGATATTTGATATTAATAGGAAAATTAATAGTGAATATTGAGAAACATTTTCCCTTTGCAGTGGAGCAGCTAATTAGGCAATTAGAGCTGTTAAAAATTGATATAAAACTAACCCCAGAGGAATGCCATGCCATCTCAGAAGGAAACAGCAGAAAATATAAAGCCTTTCATAATTTTTTAGTTACCTCTTTGTATAGCAACAGACTGGACCTGTCTTCATACTTCCTGTAGTAACTAATATTTACTGAGGATACAATAATCCAATCAGCAGTTCAAAATTTTGAAATCCCACCCATGTGTGTATGTTCTACCTTAGGTAGAGACATCAGTGAAGAATGACAAACTACATATGTCTTAGTTGATATGTTTTCATGCTTTTTGATTCTGAGACTATGATTTGTGTATGGATAGTGATTATTAGAACAACATTTCTCAGCTTGTTTGAAGCAAAAAACATTAGTTTCACAAACATGAGACCAGGAAAACATGTAATTACTCTATGCCTCAACCCTCTTAATCTATTTTTTGTATTGGGATATTTCAATTTCTTCCAAGTGGAGCATTATGATTTTCTCAGTGAAATCTCAGTCACGTGCACCAGATCAGGGCACAGTGAGGGCTGGCTGTCCTACATGGAAGGGGAGCTGGATGCCAAGTGAAACAGCAAGTAATCACCTTGTAGTCTCAAGATATTCGTGCTAGGGGAGCAAAGCAGTTAGGTGACAGCAGTAATGTGCAGCTTAGAGTCAAAACTATCAGGCAACTCTAGTGTAATGAGACCAGTCCAAAGACAATCTGAGTCAGACCTAGGATCTAGATACAAACACACAGTATTTCAGGTACCCTTTTATATACCCTTATATATATGAGTGATTATATATATATATATATTATATATATATATATGAGTGATTACAGCTGGGATACCTTCTTGATTTTCCTTTTGGAAGCCACATAGAAAAAAATAACCAGTCAAGTCCTGAAGAAAAAAACACATTTTTATATGCTTAATTTTTACTTTTACTATTCATTATTACAGAAATTATATTATTTTCATTATTACTCTTTGGTTTCAGGACTTCTTTAAACCGGAGCTTTTTTATTTTTATTTTATTTAAATTGGTCAGAGGATGCTCTCAAGAATATGTTTCTCATGTGATCTCTGCATTGCTTGCACACTTGAACCTATTCATTTTCAAAGGATAATATCTAATGTTCTGATGATGAATTTATCTTCCTTGACAAAGATTTTCAAAGTATTCAAAGCTTGAATAAGCATTATTCTTAATTGTCTGTGTCATTTTAAAATTTCTTCTATGGGATTAAATTCATTCATGTGCTAGCATCTCAAAGTACTCCATCAATGATATTCATTGTATTATTATATGTTACATATCTGTAGCTACTCATCAATCGTCTATGTTCCCATCTATATGAAGACAGATCTACTTTAAGGTAAGCACTAAGTACTCACCTAACACCCATGTAGCAGAAGGAGGTTCTTGTAGTGAGCATCTTATGCATCATACACAATTTTAGTGCATAAAATCCAGTACATTTTGTTGTTGTTGATGATGTTGTAGACATTCAGTCAGTTTTTCTCTCAGTGTAAGTGTAGTGGATGTGTAATGTATGTTTTAAGTTGATAACAACTACTAACAGATGAAAATACCAATCACTTTGTTTAATCATTAGTGTGATTTTTTATATTTTCCCTCCAACATGTATGCTCTTACTGTAAACAGTAATGACCACCTGTTTACCATTTCAGAATCAATATAAACTATGCAGTATCTACAAATCTACTAAAAATAATAACTTAAATGGAAATCTGTTATTTCATAACTTTAAAGACTATTCCAATAAATTTAATAAAAATCAAAACATACACCCAATTTTTAAATCTCTTAAAATTTGTGGGCTTTAACAACCCCTAAAATAAGAATGCAAAGTAAAAGTCAGAGAGAAACATCAGATGGTTGCCAGTAAGTTTCCAGAGATACTGATAATTGGAGAATACAAATTTATTAGGGGATGAAGTTAACTTTCCCTGCAGCAGCCCATACAGTGCTGTGAACTGCACTTGTAACTAGAACAGCATTGGCATCTGATTTGGCCATTCTGATAGCTCGGAGGGTCATTTGTGAGTCACCCACAGAGAGATTAAGACACAAGCAAGGTCAAATATTGTCCACCAATTCATTACTTTTGTATAAAAATATCAAAGGAGAAGTGAGAGTTAAGAAAGGAGGAATGATAGAAAAAGTATCAAAATATAAGTGAAGGTGTCTTACAGATTGCCAGATCCACCAGTGATCCAGTGGCATCCCATTGGTCCATTTTTTTTTTAAATATGTGATGGGGAAGGTCCATTGTATCTTGAAAAGGCACTGTCCCCTCATGGTCTTTTTACCTGATTTCCAAGGTAATGGAACATAGCCAGTTCATCACTACTCATGTTCTCCTTCCAATTGGTTGAGACCGCTGGCACTGGGCAGGGAGACCTCCAGTACCATGCACCTAACACGTGCCATGCCATACTGGCATTTTTCTCCTGCCCATGCATTCTGGTCTGTTTAGGCACCAGCCAATCAAGAAAAGATCTGCAAGCGATAGGGTCAGGTAGATCTATGTTGCTAGGCAGGAAACTCTGAAAACAATATTTGAGACAAAGCATTTCATCTTCCACAGTATCACGACAATCTATTGCTGAGCAGTTCTGACACAGCATCAATACTCCCTCCAAACCTTCCAAAGCCCTTAGGCTTGGAGTGGTCAAGAAACAGGGAGGGGACATCACCAGGGCAGCTGACCTAAACAAACCAAAAGGATATTCAGTACCATACAGTGTCACACTGAGAACTAGAAAGTGAGAATGGGGAAGGATAAGGGGGTGTTTTTGTTATGAAGATGTCTGTCCTCCCAAAAAACACTATGTGTATTGAGGCTCTGCTCCCCAGGGCATGGCCAAACATCACTTGTTGATGGGAATTAGAGAGGAATGTATTTTTTTTTTTTCTCTCTGTGTTTCCACGTGGCCTTTGCTTTTTGTTGTTTGTTTGTTTGTTTGTTGTTTCTTATTTTTCCCTTCTTCCTTTTTCCTTTAATTAAATTATTCTTATCTCAAACCATGATTTTTTTTCTTTCCAGCACACTTTATTTTCCTCTTCTGAGGAGGGGGAGTGAGAGAGTGGTTGTGGTAGAGTTCAGCTGCCCATCAAGGTAAAACCACCACACAAGCTGAAGAATGGTTTTGAATGCATACATTTCAGGAGAAATTTTACCCAAATACTACTTGGTGCATAGTTATACTGTCAACTTATTTGTATGTTCCAAATACAGAATTTAGAAGCATGTTTATCAGTTTAAAACAGACACTTTTGGACAGGACTAAATGCACAGATGTTTTTCTGCCTAGATTATTAGAGTTTCAATAAGACTAGTCTGACAATATGTAATATGAAAGTATTTAAAATTTCTGACTTCAGATGCTATAAATATGAACAAAGAATATTCATGGACCATGTGATATGATCATAATTATCACACTCTTCGTGGTAATTAAGCATGACTACTATGTTCTATCTCTAAAGTATTGCTGATTATGAAATTCAATGACTTGACATGGGATACCCATATTGGAGGTGATGAGTTAAAAAACAAAGTCTAATTTTTTGTTTGTTTTATTTTTTACTGAAATATGGCTAAAAACTTTACTTTCTGCTCTTCTGTATAGCTTCTTTTGGCCTTCTATACTGCCCCAAATGTCTTGTTATTCTTTAGTGGTTGATAAATATTATGTGTGATCATGGCCAAAAGGAAAGAGCTTGAAAAACTATTTAATAAAGTGTGGGAATGTCTATTTTCCAAAGTACACAGAAGTACACTTCTGTCAGAATCTGGTGTCAAATAAGTATGCTCTGAAGAAAAAAAAAAAAAAAAGAAAGAAAAATGAACAAAACAAAACAAAACAAAACACCGTTCTGGAAAAAAGAAAAAGCAAAACAAAGCAAAAGACCCCCTCCCCTTTCCCCCCCTCAACAACACAATTCCTTTCCTTGTATTGATTTATTTAATAAAATATGAGAACACAGAAAGCCTTACAAATACTCTGATGTTGTTGACTGAAATACATAAATTACAATTTATGGTGCAAATAGTAGTGGAATAAGATATATTATAGAAAGAAAACAAAAAGGATATAGGGTAAATCTGGTCTACAATTGAGATTTTTCTGTGTTATGACTGATTGAATGTATCATTCAATACAAAGATACTGAAGATAAAACTCAGTTCAAAAAAATAATTAAACTACCACATTGCTTCTAAGAAAATGAATCTTTCACAATTCTTTTCACAGTTTTCCTCTGATGATACTTAAGGTAGTTTGAGTTATTATATGAAAAAAATATTCTAATTATATTTTAACTGTGCTGTGTTTTATACCCAGTTCTGATACAGAAATAAAAAAAAAGTTCTTCTGTTTTGGATACTGAAATTAATGCAAAGTTACGTTGTTTGACTCAGATGTGGGAATACAAATCTGACCTTTTTAATACCTCTTATTTTAGCAGAAATTTTAATATAAATTCTCCTATTTCTCACTTGCCATGTAGAAAAAGCATTATTTCATAAAAATAGTGAAAAACAACAGTGAACAGAGCAACTTTTTTCTCTTCATCTTAGTTATATGTGATTATAACATATTTTTCATAATTCTCTCTGAAGGGAAAAAAAAAGCCAACAAATAAGAACAAAAGTTTCTGCCTTTGCTGTGCAATTAATTTTCATTCTTTTTAGTTATGTTGTATACTGTACCATTATGAAATACATAAACTTCCTTCAACCGTTATAGACTTCAGTAAAGCAGTACACCTATGTTTTCAGATAATATATTCCATACCTATTGAAAATATGGCAATTTTTTCACTGGAATGGATAGTATTCAGAAAGTTATAAAGTACTGAGATGATTATTTGAATGATTGGTTTATTACTCATGTCATATATTTCTGTAATATATAGATTGAATCTTTATCACCTTAATATAAAATAGGACACATCAGAAGAAGAGAACATACTGTACAGCTATTCATGTGTGTAAAGAAAAATTATTGTGAAAATGTTGTGAAAATACTTCTTCATTAAAAAGGAGACTATTCCAAGGATAGAAGTAAAAACATTATCAGAGCATTAGAAAAGGTCTGATTCTGAAACTTGAAAACTAACAGGAAACTCCTGAGAATTAGGAGAAGTAAAAGATGCAGGGGGAGTATAAAATGCAACAAAAATAAATGCAGAAAGAGTGGAGGGATAGTTTTATTTATGTTCCTGTTCCTTACTTTGAAATATGCAAGGTAAGAAAGCAAGTTATGAAATTTAATGGAGGATGTGGGAGAACACCTCCCTGGGGAGCCTGTTCCAGTGCCTGACCACCTTCCCAGTGAAGAATGTTTTCCTGATATACAACGTGAACTTCCCTGTTGCAGCTTCATGCTTTTCCATCAGGTCACAGAATCACAGAATTTCTAGGTTGGAAGAGACCTCAAGATCATCGAGTCCAACCTCTAACCTAACCCTAACAGTCCCCACTAAACCATATCCCTAAGCTCTACATCTAAACGTCTTTTAAAGACCTCCAGGGATGGTGACTCCACCACCTCCCTGGGCAGCCTGTTCCAGTGCCTAACAACCCTTTCAGTAAAGAAGTTCTTCCTAACGTCTAACCTAAAAATCCCCTGGCGCAACTTAAGCCCATTCCCCCTCGTCCTGTCACCAGGCACGTGGGAGAACAGGCCAACCCCCACCTCGCTACAGCCTCCTTTAAGGTATCTGTAGAGAGCGATAAGGTCGCCCCTGAGCCTCCTCTTCTGCAGGCTGAACAAACCCAGCTCCCTCAGCCGCTCCTCGTAGGACTTGTTCTCCAGACCCCTCACCAGGTTCGTCGCCCTTCTCTGGACTCGCTCAAGCACCTTGATGTCCTTCTTGTAGCAAGGGGCCCAAAACTGAACACAGTACTCGAGGTGCGGCCTCACCAGAGCCGAGTACAGGGGGACGATCACCTCCCTAGCCCTGCTGGTCACATTGTTTCTGATACAAGCCAGGATGCCGTTGGCCTTCTTGGCCACCTGAGCACACTGCTGGCTCATATTCAGCTGACTGTCCACCATCACTCCCAGGTCCTTCTCTGCCTGGCAGCTCTCCAACCACTCATCTCCCAGCCTGTAGCTCTGCTTGGGGTTATTGCGCCCCAGGTGGAGGACCCGGCACTTGGCCTTGTTGAACTTCATGCAGTTGACCTCAGCCCATCAGTGCAGCCTATCCAGATCCTCCTGCAGAGCTTTCCTACCCTCGAGCAGATCGACACACGCACCTAACTTGGTGTCATCTGCAAACTTACTGAGGGTGCACTCAATGCCCTCGTCCAGATCATTGATGAAGATATTAAAGAGGATCGGCCCCAGCACCGAGCCCTAGGGGACGCCACTAGTGACTGGCCTCCAACTGGACTTGACTCCATTTACCACGACTCTTTGGGCCCGGCTATCCAGCCAGTTTCTAACCCAATGAAGCATGCGCCAGTCCAAGCCAAGAGCAGCCAGTTTCTTGCGGAGAATGCTGTGGGAGACAGTGTCAAAAGCCTTGCTGAAGTCAAGGTAGACCACATCCACAGCCTTTCCCTCGTCCACCCAGCGCGTCACTTTGTCATAGAAGGAGATCAGGTTCATCAAGCAGGATCTGCCTTCCATAAACCCATGCTGACTGGGCCTGAGCGCCTGCTTGCCCTTCAAGTGTCGCGTGATGACTCTCAAGAGGATCTGCTCCATGAACTTCCCTGGCACTGAGGTCAAACTGTTAGGCCTATAGTTCCCCGGGTCTGCCCTCCGGCTCTTCTTGTAGATGGGCGTCACATTTGCTAGCCGCCAGTCAGCTGGGACCTCCCCCGATAGCCAGGACTGCTGATAAATGATGGAAAGCGGCTTGGCCAGCTCCTCTGCCAGTTCTCTCAGTACCCTTGGGTGGATCCCATCCGGCCCCATCGACTTGCGCACATCCAAGTGCCATACCAGGTCACCAACCAGTTCTTCATGGATGGTGAGGGCCACATCCTGCTCCCCATCCCCTTCCACCAGCTCAAGGTACTGGGTATCCAGAGAACAACTGGTATTCCGCTAAAGACTGAGGCGAAGAAGGCAATGAGCACCTCCGCCTTTTCCTCATCTCTTGTAACTAAGTATCCCCCTGCATCCAGTAAAGGATGGAGATTCTCCTTAGTCCTCCTTTTTGTGTTGATGTATTTGTAAAAACGTTTTTTGTTATCTTTAATGGCAGTAGCCAGACTGAGCTCCAGATGAGCTCTGGCCTTCCTAATTTTGTCCCTGCACAGCCTCGCTACATCCTTATAGTCCTCCCTAGTGGCCTGCCCACTTTTCCAAAGATTATAAACCCTCTTTTTTCTCCTGAGCTCAAGCCACAATTCTCTGTTGAGCCAGGCTGGTCTTCTTCCCCGCTGGCTCATCTTTGGGCACATGGGGACAGACCACTCTTGCGCCATTAGGATTTCCCTCTTGAAGAGCGCCCAGCCTTCCTGGACCCCTCTGCCCTTTAGAACCGCCTCCCAAGGAACTCCACCAACTAGTGTCCTGAGCAGCCCAAAGTCAGCCCTCCAAAAGTCCAATACAGTGGTTTTTCCTGGTCCCCTTCCTGGCCTCGCCAAGAATAGTGAACTCCACCATTTCGTGGTCACTCTGCCCAAGACAGCTCCCGACAACCACATCCTCCAGCAGTCCTTCTCTGTTTGTGAAGAGAAGGTCTAGTGGGGCGCCACCCCTGGTAGGCTCGCTAACCAGCTGCATCAGGAAGCTATCTTCCACGCTCTCCAGAAACCTCCTAGACTGCTTTCTCTGGGCTGTGTTGTGCTTCCAGGATATGTCAGGGAAGTTGAAGTCCCCCACGAGTACAAGCGCTGAAGATTTCGCAACTTCTGTCAGCTGCATGTCGAACTCCTCATCTGTCACCTCATCGTGGTTCGGCAGTCTGTAACAGACCCTGACCAGGACACTAGCCTTGTTGTCCCTGCCGATCCTAATCCAAAGGGACTCGACCTTGTCATTCCCAGCCTCGAGTTCTACAACATCAAAAGACTCCCTAATATAGAGAGCCACACCACCACCCCTTCTGTGCTGCCTGTCCCTTCTGAAGAGCTTATAGCCAGGCATCGCAGCACTCCAGTCATGAGACTGGTCCCACCACGTCTCCGTGATGGCAACCAAGTCGTAGCCTGCCCGCTGCACAATGGCTTCCAGCTCCTCCTGTTTGTTACCCCTGCTGCGTGCATTGGTGTAGATGCACTTCAGCTGGGCCTTTACCTTATCCTCCGGCCTTGCCATTGTTCCCCCAACAATCCCCAACAACAGCCCCAACAGCCCCAACAGCCCCAACAATCCATGCTTCAGCCCCATCCCCCTTCTTACCTAGTTTAAAGCCCTATCAATGAGCCCCGCCAGCTCCTGGCCCAGGATCCTTTTTCCCCTAAAGGATAGGGACCCGTCTACGGCCATCAGGCCGGGTGCTGAGTAAAGTGCCCCATGGTCGAAAAACCCAAGATTTCTTTGTTGGCACCAGCCCCGGAGCCATGTGTTTAACCGGTGGGCTTTCCGTGTCCTCTCCGTACCTCTCCCTGCCACCGTAGGGATGGATGAAAACACCACCTGCACTTCCGCTCCATCCACTAACCGTCCCAGCCCCCTAAAGTCTCTTTTGATAGCCTTCAGGCTTCTCTCTTCAATGTTGTCACTGCCTGCCTGGACTATCAAAAGAGGATAATAATCAGAGGGGCAAACCTGGCTGGGAAGCTTCCTGGCAACATCCCTGACCCTGGCCCCAGGGAGGCAGCAGACTTCCCTACGGGTAGGGTCAGGCCGACAAATAGAGCCCTCTGTTCCCCTGAGGAGAGAGTCTCCCACAACAATAACCCTCCTGTCTTTCTTGATGGAGGCAGTCCTGAGGCGTGGAGTCGACCTCCTCGCCCTAGGCATCCTCCTGGGAACACTTGCTACCTCTTCCTCACCCACCGGTCTCTCGAGCTCCAGGGCCTCAAACCTGTTGTGTAAGGGCACCTGGGAAGGTGGGGCCGGAAGGGGAGGGCATCGCCTGCGATGTCAAGCAGGGACCTGTTTCCATTCCTCCTCTCCCTCTGCCCGACAGCGATAGGGCAGGGGGTCTACCCCCATTTGGGGTGTCTCACCCCAGTACCTCTCCTTGAGGCCCTGCAGGGAGATAGCCCACCAGTCTATCTCCCGCTCACACTCCCTGATGGCCCTAAATACGATTAAAAATGCTCAAGGGTTGAGATAAGAACAGGGAAATCACTCATCATTTGTCATCATGTGCAAAAGAGACTCAGCATAGGGAGATTAGTGCAATTTATTGCCTATTAATAACAAGCTAGAGAAGTGAGAAACTCAAAACATAGAATCATAGAATATCCCGAGTTGGAAGGGACCCATAAGGATCATCAAGTCCAACTACTGGTACTGCACAGGTCTACCCCAAAATTTAGACCATGTGACTAAGTGCACAGTCCAATCGCTTCTTAATCGCTTCTCAAAACAAACTAAGAACACCTTCAGTGCAGAGGAATGGGGAATGAGGGCTGCAGTCAGTCCCTGACACTTAAACTCCACCACTTCTTCATGACCACTCTCTGCCCCTGCACTACATGAAGTCCCTCCCACAGGATGCCGCCCTTCCCAAACTGTGGGAAGACCCCGCAGGCTCTTGAAGAACTGCTCCAGACCCCTGGATCCATACCACGGGGTCCATCTGTGAGGAGCAAACTGCTCCAGAATGGGTCCCCCACAAGCGACAGCTCCTCCCAGACCCCCTTCTCCTGTGTGGGCTCCTCTCCATGGGCTGCAGCTCCAGCCCGGGACTGCTCCTGCAGGAGCTCTCCATGGGCTGCAGCCTCCTCCAGGCCACATCCACCTGCTCCAGCAGGGGCTCCTCCATGGGCTGCAGCATGGAGATCTGTTCTGCCGTGGGTCCCATGGGTTGCAGAGGAACAGCTTGCTCCACCAGGGGCTTCTCCACAGGTTGCAGGGGGACTTTTGCTCTGTGCCTGGGGCACCTTCTGCCCTCCTGCTGCACTAACTTCTGCCAGCTGCCAAGGTGCATCTCATTTATTTATTTATTTATTTTTCTTAAATCTGCTCTCACAAAGGCTCAAACAACATCACTTATTGGCTCCACTCTGGCCAGCAGAAAGTCCCTTCAGAGCTGTCTGAAACTGGCCTTATCTAACATGGGGCAGCTTCTGGACAATTCTCACAAAGGCCCTCCCTACAGCCCCCTGCTACAAAAAAGTTGCCGCATAAACCCAATACAACATTGTATGTCAATGTATAACAATATGATGCAGTGAGAAGTTACACAACTTAAATAATACTTAAATCATCTCTCTGCAACTCAGGAAAATAAAATAAGTGAAATAAAAGTAGCACAAAAAGTAGTGAATTGAGACTATGGAACCGGTTCACTGCCATCTACACTGAGGAAGAACTGGGCGTGTTTTCAAGTGAACCATCTTGGGTGGCTGACCCTGATCCACACAAGACCACTAGCAGGAAGTATCAAGTGGTAACAATGGGTGACCCTGCTGTGAGTGATGGAGGCAGCCATCAGCCCACTTGACTTGTTATCTAGGGAAGTCTCTTTTTTTGCCATCTACCTTGATCCATGGTGTTGTGGAGGGACTGTCAAAGTTTTTCCAACCTTCTGACTATTACCCTCTGTGGTAACCAATGTTGCAACCTGGACAGTATCAATAGTGATAGATAGGATGATCTATTGATAAGATCTATCAACAGATCAATAGGATGGTTTGTAAAGACAAGGAGGTTCCCTTCGTTTTATATCTATTATGCCACTCTTCTTGTGTCTTGCATTTCTAGAGTGACAACAAATTCTCTTAACTGTACACCAAGAGTAAGTGCCCCTATCAGTGTATTGCTACTATCAATTTCTATGAGACAAGGAGTTTGTTTCATTTGCCTAACTACAGGCATGTAATACCATTTCAGATACCCTGTGGGATCCCACCTGATCTTCATGTACTGTTCAAAGAAAGGAGTAAGTCTTTTGTAGGTTTCTTATGTCATAAATAAAAGCTACATGCATAGATTCCAAATATTTAACAGCTTCCAAAACATCACTTGGAATGCATATTTAGGTAACTAAACACTGCCCAATGATTTACACTTGTGACATGGTAGCTGATCCCATTCATGTGGAATTTCTATGTACCTTTATGGGACTCTTGCAAAAACTTGTTTTCTTTGCAATTACTATTACAGACAATTTCACTTTCTGTTAAACAATACTTAAAATGACAAGCCTTATTTCACTGGTATTAGTGTGTAATTTAATAAAGCTAACAAATATGAGCCTGACTACCCAGAATTTTTCAGGTTTTAAAATTATTTTCATGCTAATTGCTACTAACTCATTAAATACGATGGTGATTACTGATTGCATGTCTAAATCTGAACTTCTTTGCAAACTGTTTTAACCCACATTTCTTAAACTTCTCTGTCTCTTTCACAAGACATTTGCTTCAGTATTGCACCTCCAAGAAAAATAAAACAAAACAAAACAAAACAAATCCCCCACATATTTAGTATATATAATTTCATATAAAGTTCTTTTCTTTTTTTTTTTTAATTCCTAATGTCAACAACATGTAATTGGTTCTAATACTTTATCCACCTAAATAGTCTTTTTCAATAAAACCTCAGTTGAGTTGTTTTAGAAAGTAGTGAGTTTTATTCCCTCAGCCACTCATCAAGTATTCTCAATGTTTGCCTGAAGCAGGACAATTTCTTTCTTTAAAATCTTATTGATATATATAATGATTAGGTCAAGATTTTCTCTATTTTTTTTCCAAGCATTCTAGAGAGTTTGTTCAAAGTCATTGTGTCTCTCCTAAATTTCTATATCATTTGCCATTTTAAACAAACTGTTTGATAGTCGGTACACTAATTAAGTCTACTTTTCCAACTCATTTTCTATGAACATGTGTTCTTTGCTTCCTTACTTCTTCCTTTTCCATAACCATAGCACGCAAAAAGAGACAACAAATGCCATGGCTAATCCATACTACAAGTCAGCAGACTGCTTCTGCCAAATGAGAGGCTGAGGACCGACAAGGCACTGAAAATGAATATATCTTTCACCTATAGGTTTTCACTTTCATTCATGGCTTAATAGCTCTACATTAACAGTGAATCACAGGTGCTTATCAGCCTAAAACATCAATCAGTATACATTTATTTAATTATATTAAACAGAAATGAATCTTCTAGACTGAGGAAAACATTAACTTTATTAGCCAGATCTTTCACTTGCAGATCTTATTTCAAAATCTAAGAAATTTAAGGAATGTCAATTTTCTCCAGCCATCAGCAGATATTGTTCCTAAGGCATTCATAGAATTTCTGGACTTGCTCCACCCAGATCTGTCTAATGCAAACATTTCAAGTTTTTCCTGTGTCTCAGGTAATAAAAAGCTGACTTCCATATTTCAATGTGCCCAATAGATAAATCACAATTACATCTAGATTTAAAGACTGCAAAATATTAAATAAGACCATATCAATCAAGAACTGGTTTAGATGAGAACTCTTTTAGGTTAAAAAAAAAAAAAGATATTAATAGTTTTAAAAAAAAAAACCACAAAAAATTTATTGTTT
The DNA here is from genome assembly GCA_011075105.1 of Heteronetta atricapilla. Lineage (NCBI taxonomy): Eukaryota > Metazoa > Chordata > Aves > Anseriformes > Anatidae > Heteronetta > Heteronetta atricapilla. Next base: position 122,167,914 of record CM021731.1, on the reverse strand, counting down.
GAAAATGATACTAAATTGAAAACAGTATTGTACTAAAAACTTGAAAAAATTGTATTGAAAACTTTTTTCTTTTTTCTTTTTTTAAACAAGAAATCGTAATTTTTCAAATAAGAATTTAAGCTTTTATACGTGGACCAAATCTATTTCTTAGCCACAGCATAAACTGTTCTTACAAGAAAATGAACTGTATAGTTTTCTCTCCACTATAATGTGCTGGCACCTCAAGAACATGCTGTCCACGCTTCCTTGATTTGGGAGTTTCCAACCAGTATCACCAGCAGGAAAAACTTAGCAAACCTGTCACATAAAGTCTGAAAGGGGGACATTCTGCATGCTATCTGAAATGTCTGAGTCTGTCAGCATATGTTCTGCCATGTCCTTCCTTCTTTGACTGTGTAACCTAGAATAGTGAAAACCCTGTATGTCTTGTACGGATTGTGAAAATATATTTTTCTCCTCTGACTACAGAATTACCTTATCTTCTTTCCATACTCTGTCATAGACAATGACATCATAGAATCACAGAATCATAGAATCATAGAATGGCTTGGGTTGGAAAGAACCTCAAAGACCATCTTGTACCAACCCCCTTGCCACAGGCAGGAATGCTACCCACTAGATCAGGTTGTTCAGGGCCTCATCTAACCTGGTCTTGAACACTGCCAGGGATGAGGCATCCACAACCTCTCAGAGCAACATATTCCAGAGGCCATGCCTCTGTTTATGCAGCCTAGAATTCTATTGGCATTATGTGTGCAAGCACACATTGCTGGCTCATGTCAAACTTTTAATCCATCAGAACCTTGAAGTCCTTCTCCACAGGGCTGCTCTCAATGAGTTCTTCTCTCAGTCTGTACTCATGTCCAGGATTGCCCCTGCTCAGGTGCAGCACCCTGCACATAGACTTGTTGAACCTCATTAGGTTCATGTAGGTCCACTTCTCAAACTTGTCCAGGTCCGTTTGGATGGCATCCCTTCTTTCCATTATATCCACCACACCACTCAGCTTGTTGTCATCTTCAAATTTGCTGAGGATGCACTCAATCCCACTGTCTATGTCACTGATAGATTTTAAAAATATTAAACTGTTCCAGTCTGAAGACAGACCCCTGATGCACACCACTTGTCACTGGCCTCCACTTGAACATAGAGCAATTGACCACAACTCTCTGGGTGCAACCTTCAAGCCAATTCCTTATCCACTGAATGGTCCACTCATCAGATCCATATCTCTCCAATTTGGAGACCAGGATGTCATGTGGGACCATATCAAAAGCCATCAGAAGTCCAGGTAGATGACATCAATCGTTCTTCGGTCTTCCTTTGTCAACTTTGTCAACATCCTGAAATGTTCCAAAGAAGCATAGCAAGGCCAACCAGTGAGACTCATAACAAAAATCCAGAAAGAAGAAGGCTAGGCACATCATCTGAATGTGAAAATGGTTGGGGAAATTTACAAGGCCAAGTGTGTCTCTTCTGATGAACTGCTCCATAAGGAAGCTGTCCCAAAGCAAATTATTCTGGGAACTGAATGTTCCAGACAGAGTGATGGAAAAGTTTCTGGTAATATGATGAAAAGACAGAAGGCCCTCTATATGCAATGAAGAAGAGATGAAAAATAAAAATAAAATTAATTAAAAAAAAAATGAAGGGGAAATAGGATTCCAGAAGATCATGGAGAGCTATGGAATGAAATGAAGACACAGGAGTGAAAATATGATTATGTATTTTACATTGTATTTTACAAATGGCGTGCACGCTCACAGTGTGTATGTGGATGGTATCAGACAGAGCTGTCCCTTCACAGGAGTCTGAGCAACACCATAAGCAATTTTGGGCCTGCTCAGGGCTCTTTTCCACAGTTCTTGCACAGCTCTCAAACAGCACAGATTTCTGTGGTGATTCTGTTGATATCTATGCTGGCAATATACATTTATGTCTGTGGTGGTTTGACCGTGTTAGGCAACCGAACACTACAACTGCTCTCTCACTCTCTCTCAGATGAGGAGGGGAAGTAAAGGAAAGAACAACTCACGGGCTGAGATAAGGATAATTTTAATAAAGAGAAAAATATACGATTAAGGAAATATTATTATTAATTAAACAATTCAACTAAAGGGAAAAAAGGGAAAGGGGAAGAGGGAGGGGGAAAGGGAATAACAAAACAAAACAAGTAAAGGCTATGTGAAAGTGCAGAGGGAAAAAAATTCCTCTCTACTTCCCACAAATAAGCGATGCTTGACCATGTCCTTGAAGCAGGGCCTCAACGCATGTAGCCGGTGTTCGGGAGGAGGACAGACGTTTTCGCAATAAGAGCCCACCCCTCCTCTCTTCCTCCTTTTTCCACCTTTTATTGCTGAGTGTGACATCATATGGTATGGAATATCCCTTTGGTTGGTTTGGGTCAGCTGCCCTGGTGCTGTTTCTTTCTCACTTTTTTCCCACCCCCTAGGAGGGCTAGAGAAAGTCCTGATACTGTGCCAGCACTTCTCAGCAGCAGACACAACACCAGTGTGATACCACTGCTGTTTTAGCTACCAGTGCAGAGCATAGCACTGTATGGGCTGCTGCAGGGAAAGTTAACATCCCAGCCAGACCCAGTACAATGTTGATATCAAAACAATCTCAAAGTTGTTAGCTTATGTGATAACAGGCAGATCATTGTAAACATGAAGGCTCATGTGGGCAGCTGAGGGGACTCCAGTCATATGTGTTTATGGATTCACAGCAACATCACCTCTCTCAGGCTACTAGAGTTGGCAGCTCTTAACACAGAATCTTCAGCTGACTTTTACACGACCAATTATTAATTCAACTGCAGCAACTGAGAAAGCACATAAACTACTTAAGGTGATAGTAAATCTAAGCACAGCAAAGTGAAAGGAAAGAGCATTATAACAGTTGATGCAAATAATTAGGCACAACCTTAGGCCAGATTTTAATATAATTTTGTGGAACATGGTCCTCAAACATAAACCCTGTATCTTTCAAAGAACTATCAAGCCCAAAGACATTTTAGCCAGCACTGGAAAGAATAAATGGTCTCTAATGAGTGACAAAATACTGGATTCCAGTGGAATCCAACCTCTGAAACCATTTAAAGTAAATACAGACCTGCTCCTGTAATATGATGTGCATATATATATGTGTATGTTTAATATATTGATGGATTTTAAATGGATTTACTGAGGTTAAAGTGTTGTTTGAAAAACCTATAAATGTCTCACAAGCATGGATTTTGGTAGACACTGATTACACATTCAAAGGTGACAATGAGGCATCAGAAAAAAAAAAAAAAAAGTGTGCTGCTGTTCCTGAGACAGTTCCAATTCTGACACCTGACCTCATGTGGTCTTCTTCATCCTGAAATTAGTTGCATGCTCTTGCTTGCCTTACCTTTGTCAAAAGCAAGTACAAGCTTTGATGCATGGTCAGACCTGTAAAGACATATCAGGTCTAACCTGTGTGATGGCAGCATCCAGTGGCTTACCAAAGCTACTACTGAGAAGTTGAACAATAACAAAGTATTGCTTTGTAGGATGACAATACTAATCATAGCTTGTGAGAGAACATGGTGATAAGCATGGCAGAAAAGAGTGAGAAGCTGCTATCTGCTCTCTAGAGTTCACTTTTCTCTTGTTCATCCTTTCTCAGCCTTGTAAGGTTTTACAGGGACAGTGTAGAATGGAGCCCTTTTTGATGGACTGCACATCAGAGTCAAAGGTACAAATGAAGAAGAAGCAGGGAGTGCAAGACAAACTCCTTAGCACTGCCACAAGCTTCTGTGAAGTAAGGCTTGAGCTCCACAATGACACATTTTCCACACATCCGATTTTGTTGTTGTTGTTGTTTTTAACTAGGGCAGTGGGAAAGCCTTTTGCAATGTGGACACGACTGAGTGTTCCAGCACAATAAAGCAGTTCTGGGGAGCATATGGACAAGGTCACAGGATTTCTTAGGGTCAGAGTCTGTGATATACAGCAGTGAAGTTTGCTAAAAGTTGGCAGTTTCACAAGCTATGAATAAGAAATCCCACTTGCCCACACTGCCACAATATCTGAACATCCTGTTCTATATATTTCTTCAATACTTTGTACTACCAGATGTCATACATATATTATTTTTGTAAAAAGTGTATTATTTTTATAGAGGTGCTTCCCATATTCTGACAGTGTTAATTGCAATACAACATTCATTATTTATTTAGAACCTGCTTTTCTGTATGCTTTTGTATGCTTTTCATGTGTGTTTGTTACTGATTTATTTTAAATTGTGATAAAGTCTGGAAGTTTCTTCTTTCTTCATCATGTTAGTTTTAGTAATTTTATTTCTGTAAGTATATAGTTAGTATATAGTAAGTATATAGTACATGAGATTTAATATAATTACACATTTTCATGTTTAATAGTTTTATCAGATAGTATATGTATCAGCAGAACTAAAATACATTCCAGTGAAAAGATCTTAAATAAAAGTACAATATGGTCAATTTATCTAAACGTATTAGAAATATAACATACTTTTATTTATTTATTACCTTTTTAATTAAATGCACAAAAATTGGAAGATCCCGTGGTTCAATAGCTAAGGCAATTTTTAATACTTTCGTTTGACTCTTTACCCAGATTTGTTTTGTTTTGTTTTTTTCTCCCACTAGAAAGATTGCCTGCATCTTTACTTTTTTATAAGCAGCTTTATCCATGGATGTCGCTCACATTACTTTAATGCCATATATGTTCATTTTAACTTCTTAAATTGATAATCAATCCTTACAGGAATTTTGTTTAGTCTAGCGATGTCCATTTCTACTTAACATCTGTGACATTAGTATAGAGCTAACTAGGTGGTCATTCTGTAGAGCTGAGTGAAATGACAGTGACTGAAACCTCTGATATAATTCAGCTTTGTGTGTCAGCTTGAAACATAGGCTATCTGTACAATATACATTTACTTCCTTTGAGTATTTATGTGTTATGAGAAAGACCAAGTTGATACAAGAGAAGGAAGGGACTCCCCAAAAAGGGCAGTATGAGAAGTGGGCCCACATGAACCTAATGAGGTTCAACAAGTCAAAGTGCAAGGTGCTGCACCTGGGCAAGGACAATCCCAGGCAGGAGTACAGACTGGGAGAAGAATTCTTTGAGAGCAGCCCTGCAGGTTCTGGTGGAAAAAAAAAAAAAAAAAAAAAAAAAAAAAAAGCTCAACATGAGCTAGCAGTGCGTGCTTGCAGTCCAGAAGGCTAACTGCATCCTGGGCAGTGTTAAAAGAGAAATGACCAGCTGATTGAGGGAGGTGATTGTCCCCTTCTGTTCTGCTATTGTGAGGCCCCACTTGGGGTTCTGCATTCAGGTCTGCAGCCTCCAGCACAATATCGATGTGTAGCTGTTAGAACATTTCAAGAAGAGGGACACAAAGATGATCAGGGGGCTGGATCACCTCTCCTACATAGAAAAGCTGAGAGGGCTGTTGCTGTTCAGCCTACAGAAGAGAAGGCTCCGGGGTGACCTTGTTGCAGTTTTTCAGTACTTGAAGGGGACTTATGAAAAAGATGGAGAGCAACTCTTTGCTCAATCAGTTTCGGACAAGACAAGGGGAAATGGTTTCAAACAAAAGAGGGAAGATTTAGATTAGAGGTTAGGAGGAGATTTTTCACTCAGAGGGTGGTGAGACACTGGAACAAGTTGCCCCGAGTAGTAACGGATGCCCCATCCTTCAAGGCCACTTCAGATGAAGCCCTGAGCAATCTGATCTGGTGGGTGGCATCCTTGCAGGGGATAGGAACTAAATGATCTTTAAAATAGTCACCTTTCAACCCAAGACATTCTCTGATTCTTTGACAAGAACAATAACTATGTTAACTCTTTGTTTACTTGGTTATAAGAACAATAATTTTATTTGTTTCTAATGTTATGTATCCTCGAATAGCAACAAATGTGATTAGAACTAATAGTGTTCAAATAGCATCATTATTTTAGAATAACTGCCTTACTGCCTTCTTTGGTCTTCTATTTGAGATAAAGAGAAGAGAGCACGACAGGCTATTTATTTATTATTTATTTACTATCTTGTGATGTTTATGTTAAACAATTAGCTGCTATAGTTGACTGTCGCCTTAGAAATAGTCAGAAATTGTATAGGATACGATATCACATTTCTTTAGTTCTTCTCATGTAGAATATGTCTCAATGGATTTAGAGCTTGGATAGAGAAAACATGTCTGTCTGTTCCAATATCATTTCTCCTTCAGATTGCAATAGAATTGCAATGTGTGCCAGTACTTGCTGTTGTGATGAGCTTTGGAGCACAGTTTGTTCATGCCTCCAGGAACTGGAATATGTAGCCATGTGTAGTCAAGAGCCAAAAAGTCTTTTCCTGAAGAGTGAGGTTTCTATATGACTGAGGTTTCCACTGCAGTAAAGTAGTGCAGTGCATCTTTCCTTCCTTTGACTGTGCCTTGTGTTTTTCTCTTTCTCTTCCTGCCTGTCCCCTGCTGCTCCATATCTCTGCAGGTATCTCCGTGGCACTGACTGTCCCATAGTCAGGTGCTATGTCCATAACACCTGACTGTCTCACATAGATTAACAGTACTAATTTAAAATATGCCATAAAGTGATACATATATATAATGCATATAAAGCAATCATATATATATATATAAAACATATAAAATATACATATAATGTATAAAGTATAATTATATATATATGTATATATAATATTATATATATACGTCATAGCTTTTTAACTGGGATTTGTTAAAATTTATGACCAAGAAAATTGGAATGGAGGCTTCCATTTGCTACTCCATTTCTATTTGTGAATGTTGATCTGATCAACAGAACTCTTGTTCTTTTCAGTAATTTCAAGAAGTGATTCCTACATGCTTACCAATTATTTAAGGCATATCTTCTTGAAATACTTGATTATTTGTTTGCTTCTGAGTGACATTTCAGTACTTTTAATCCTTGACAAGTTATGTTGTGTTTGGTCTTGTCTTGTACTGTCAGTGGAAGACAAACTGTCAGAAGTAGGAGAAATATTTCTTCCTCAGGAAGAAAAAGAGAAAGTTATAGAAGAAAGATGAAATATGAAATTCATATTCAAAGGTTAAATATTTTCAAATAAAAAAATCACCTTGTTTCTTCTCTTCAGGCATTTCCCATCAGATGATAAGGTTGAAATATTTCCTTTTATTCCCTGCCTCTGGTCACCTGTAGACAATTCCTTTGGAACGACCAGTAGAACCATTTAGAAAGACCACCAGAATCATTTAGCATTGATTCATTTCCTTGCTTTGAAGAAAACAACAAAAATGACAGCAACAACAACAACAAAAACACACACAAGGTATAAAACACATTAATTTTACTAAAAAAAATAAAAACACTTCCACCCTTATATTAGTTTATTATGCATTATTGATTTCCCAGCCGTTTAAACTCTGTTATTCTTTATGAAAGCTCATCTATACATTTCCTTTTGGGTTATTGACTCAAATAAAATTTCTCCACTAACCTAATTTTTTCATGTGAAAGCTGTAGTGTTTATTGCTAGTGAACACTAGCAAACACTAGTCAAAATCAGGAATGGAAGGTCAAATAGAACACATAGTCTTTGATTATGGAAGAATTCATTCTTAAAAATTCAGATTTTTACAGTCATTTACAACAGTTTTGATTCTGTCATGGAGCAATTACTCAGTAACTTTGAAACTTTTAATAAGGATCACACGTTAGTTGTGGTTTATTTTTTTCTTTCTATTTCAAAATGTCATTGCAATAATAATAATAATAGTAATAATAATATTTTGGAACAAATGTCATGCTCCTTATCACTTCCTCTCTATTTCCATAATAACAAATATTACAAAGTATTAATATATTTCCTGATGAGTTATAGCCTCTCTTTGCTGCATAATTTTTCATTTGTCCTTAGTCTGCTGGCAAAGCCCAAAACCACTGTGATAAATTATTATTAATACCATGTTGTCTCTACCAGTTTTAGAATGAAACTGAATTTAAATTATTCAATTATTCAATTATCTTGTTCATGGAAGGTTATTTTATCTTAAGTGGCAGGGTTTAAAGACAACATATAAAGGTTCAATTTGCCTGCTTAGGGTAACTATACAGCTGCAACTATAAAGCAAGACACTTATTTATGCCTGTGGATATTAAAAAACTGATAATGCAACCATAAATGCAAAAAGCTAGAAAGAAGAAAAAGCAGTTTCCATTTTGGGTGGCACTAATCAAGAAGTGCATTCCAAGAGATGAAAATAGCACCAAGTAGTATGACAGTGTTACAGATCGCCAGAATGAATAATAGCATTTTTGAAATGGTATTTTCCAGAAGATTACTATTTCATAAACTATTTCCAAAGGAATTCAAGTTGTCACACATCTAAAATCCGTTATAGAAATGGAAACATAACAGTGATTTCAGTGAGTGGTGGGTCAGCTATCACCGTTCATGATAATTCCTCTATCAATTAATATTGCCTGTACATATTCATCTTAAACATGGAATCTGACAGCCTGAGTTTGTAAAAAATAGTAAGTTTTTTTTTTTTTTTTCCAGTTTTGTTCCATGAAATTAGATGTCTCCTTAGTTACTTTTTGAGATTTCGTCTGTAATATTGTAAAAGCTTAAACACTTTTCTGTATTGAAAAACTATTATATTTTATTTTCTTATAAACAGATAACACAAAATTATGATTTTCAGTATGGCCAATTTGCAACACATCTTCTGTCTCCCTAAAATTACTTTAGATCATTGAGCAGTTAAAGGACCTTGTCATTTCACTTCACTTTTGTCAAGTTTTGATTTTGCAATAAAACCTCAGAATGTCTGGGTTTCATGTTTTCTGATCTCTTAGCACTCTTATTCTTAAAATATAAAAATTCTTAGATTTGTTTTTTCTCAGAAAAAATATAAGAAAGAGAGAGTCAGGCATTAAGGGTGAATTCTATAATGCCTGGAGTTGTGTAGAGAGACCATGAGATGTGCTATTATGTGATATTTCTTAGGGATCATTATGAATTTAAATGCCTAAAAATCTGACTCTATCCTGAAAGAAGACTGGCATATTTGTTGCCATATGACTATCACATTGATTTCATTTACAGATGATTTTTGAAAGCTATTTCTACCAATTCAATCTATATTTGTGAACTAAATCTATTCATTAAATCTACTCATTAAAAAGTATGAGAGTTTTTAAATAGGGTTTGACACTGTTGAATATTTTGATGTGGCTGGGTCTATACTAGTGTTTTATATTGTATCAAATGTACTGTTTGAAGCAAACTTCTTGATTTTCATAATCATATTTTGGTACATATCACACACAGAGCATTAGCAGAGCACACTAACTGGATTTCTTTTGGATGTGAGTAATTTAGACATTTTCCAGGAGTATACCTAGACCAGTTCCTGTGCTCATAGCCAATAAAATCTGACTAAAGGCAATTGGTGGTAAAAAAAAAAAAAAAAAAAAAAAAAAAGTGAAATTCTAACAACATGGATGTAAAAACCTCAGCACTAACATTTTATTTATTTATTTATTTATTTTTCCTACACACACTGTTCCATTGGTTGGCACTTATTTTCCCCAATTCCCTATTAGATCAGCCTGATTTCAATGAAAAAGTTGTACCTTTTGTATGAAAAATATAGACATAAGCTTTGATTTTGACTGTCTCTCTGTAACACATAAGCATAATGTTAGTCAGGTTCTTTCTTTCCCTTTATCCAAAATTCTAATGTCTGAACAACCAGAGCACCTGTGAAATTACTCCCCATGCTCACTCTAAATCCCTGACAGACTTACAATAAACTAGCATGATTCACCAGTCAAAAAATAAATAATAAATAAATAGATTAATTAAATATACAAATAAAAATACACAGTGTTGTTTTTCTTCCTAGAAGAAATTCTCTTCTCTATTAAATATTCAAACATATCTGTATATCATAGAATCACAGAATTTCTAGGTTGGAAGAGACCTCAAGATCATCGAGTCCAACCTCTAACCTAACACTAACAGTCCCCACTAAACCATATCCCTAAGCTCTACATCTAAACGTCTTTTAAAGACCTCCAGGGATGGTGACTCCACCACCTCCCTGGGCAGCCTGTTCCAGTGCCTAACAACCCTTTCAGTAAAGAAGTTCTTCCTAACGTCTAACCTAAAAATCCCCTGGTGCAACTTAAGCCCATTCCCCCTCATCCTGTCACCAGGCACGTGGGAGAACAGGCCAACCCCCACCTCACTACAGCCTCCTTTAAGGTATCTGTAGAGTGCGATAAGGTCGCCCCTGAGCCTCCTCTTCTCCAGGCTGAACAAACCCAGCTCCCTCAGCCGCTCCTCGCAGGATTTGTTCTCCAGACCCCTCACCAGGTTCGTCGCCCTTCTCTGGACCCACTGAAGCACCTCCATGTCCTTCTTGTAGCGAGGGGCCCAAAACTGAACACAGTACTCGAGGTGCGGCCTCACCAGAGCCGAGGCAAAAAATATGAAAAGTTGAATGTGTATATTGACATTTGTTTAGCTTTTTATTTTGCTGTTGTTCATTTTTTTTCCCCATTGATATTACGATCTAGTCACTGCCACAAAAAAATGGCATGTCAATTTTTAAGAAATACTACAGCTAAGTCTTTATAATTCTGAGTACAAATAATTCCACACTTACATGTAAATCTGGCATCATTCACACCTTTTTCATAAAAAAGTGTGGACAACCCTCACTGATCCATCTTCTAGTACTGAATCTAGCTTTCTTAAACTGTAGTGTTTTTAATTCTTTCCTGGAGTGATGTCTGCAGCATATCCTTATGATAATTACCTTTGGCAAAATACACACTTCTTTATTTTATGCAAGATGTGGAGGTCTATTTTTTAGTAATCTAACACTATCTATACAGAACTCATAGATTTTGCCCCCCGTGACACCCTGCAGTAACCTTTTTTGAATCTGTGTAAAGCAAAACATAATCACTGTTGTGAAGATAGAAAGATGGAGAAATGTTTCTTGGGTTGTCTTATCTCAGAGAATGAGCTTTTCTTATCAGTAAAAGAGAAGCAATTGCACATTATTAGGACAGATGGGAGGATTTTTGATTAAATGTCATTTCATCTAAATATTCTGAGGCTGAGAGCAGGCCTTCAAAGTTCATAATATTCAGCAAGTTTTCTGATAGGACGTGTCTGATACCCAGAGTAAAGTCCCAGTGTCACTTCTCCACAGAAACTGTAGTGGAAACAGTGATTTCTTTCAATCAGAAGGTGTACACATCAAATCTTTTCCATTTTCTTAAAACATTGGAACATTTTATTGTTGTGTTCAAAACAGAACCTAAACTACAGCGTAACAAATAATAATAATAAAAACATAGAAACAAACAAAGAAGCAACAACAACAACAACAAGAAAAAAACACTTTTTTAAAACATTGAAATAAAAGTAAAATTTTCACTATTTTTTTTTTTTTGGTAATGCTTTTTATCCATGGATGACATTTATGTATAAGGGTTAGATCACTTTGGATTGCTATATTTTATCATTTTGTTGTCTAAAAAAAAAAAAAAAAGAGAGAGAGAGAGAGAGAAAGAGAAAACCAAAGCTTATAGCTATTCAAAATAACCAGCAGAGTAGAGCAAAGCTGAGTAACAGTCTCAACTAAAACATAAAGAATGGTTAAATTTCTTTCAGAACTAAATAGGAATAGGATCACAGACAATTTCATTACAATGGTCCCATCTGTGTAGCATATCTTTAATACTGTTATTACAACAGTAACTCAAAATATTTAACTGTAAGATTTAAATGGTTATTGCTATTTTTCTTGTTAATATACATAAAAATCAACTATAGTGAAAATTCTCAGACTAAATAAAATTAAACAAAATTTGCACCTTTAAACAGATGCAAAAAATAGAGAACTACATAAAGTGCATTTAATTGGAGTAATTTACTTTTTTTCATTGCTGAGTCACCTGCAAAAACACAGGTCACACTAGAGAACAGGTTTTTTTGGTTTATTTATTTATATATGTATTTTTTGTGAAATGATATTATATGTTTCTACACCAGTTGCTTAATACCATTCTTTCTTGCAAACTGATTGCAATACTCATATTGTTAAAGCTTTCATATTCCCAGATTAGTACATAAATGCAGAATTCGTCTCCCTAGATAACATCTCTATTTACTTATTATTGTCTTTGGAACATGCCACAGACTGACATAAAAAAGAAGATTCTACTGTAGCAATGGACAAGAGCATATGACTCCTACTTCAGAGGGTACAATATACCAAAATGGAAGATCAGAAATTAATAGAATAAAAATAAATCAGGTAATCAGATTGCCTATGTAATCATATTCATTTGTGTTGGCTAGTTAAAAACACACTTTGATAGTCCCTATGCCATTAGGAAATCATCAGCCATTCAGACACATATACATAATACATAGAATCATAGAATCATAGAATGGTTTGGGTTGGAAGAAACCTTAAAGATCATCTAATTCCATGGGCAGGAATTAGATGTCTCCTACTAGAGCAGGAGTCTAGATGTCTCCTACTAGACAGGAATTAGGAGTCTCCTACTAGACCAGGTTGCTCAAAGCCTGGCCAATCTGGTCCTGAATGCTTCCAGGGACAGGGCTTCCACAACTACTCCGGGCAACATTTTCCAGTTCTTCACCACTCTCTAGTAAAGTAGTTCTTCCTAACATCTTACCTAAATAGATCCTAATCTCTCTTTTAGCTTAAAACTGCTACCTTTTTGCCTATCACTATACTGCCTAATAAAGTCCTTCCCCATCTTTTCCATAGGCTCTCTTTAAATATTGGAGGGCTGCTATAAAGTCTCCCCAAACCTTTCTTGTCTTCAAGCTAAAAAAAAAAAAAAAAAAAAAAAAAAACAGGTACAACAAAAACAACTTTCTCAGCCTGTCTTCTCAGCCTATGGATACTCCATACAATCTAGTAGTCATTTTAGAGTCCAATGAAGTTTAGCATAAGAATTCAAACAATGAAATGATATAATAATAATACCTTTAAAAAAATATATAAGTTATGTTTGGATAGAGTAAAAAATTAGTACGTAAGATTAGTACACAGACTAAAAAAGAGGGAAGTACAGTTAAGATGTGGGCAGTGGTTGATTGGATGGTTGTTATTTGTTGGGAGTAAGAGCGTATAAGTATGCAGCCTCAAAGCATCCAAGATTTTTGGAGTGAACAAAACAAAACAAAACAAACAAAAGCAAAAAAAAAAAAAAAAAAAAAAAAAAAAAAAAAAAAACAAGGAAGAAAGAGGTAGATCATCAGGAACTATAGCAGTGTCAATAATGACCAAAAATAAGTAGATAATAAAGTAAATGAAAAATTGTTTGGTAAAGACCATTGTTAGCATATTTTTGGCAAAGTTAAATTTAACTTCCTGAAGAATCCTCCAGTAGACATAAAAAGGTTGGGGGATTAATTAGATAGAGGAGTCATATATGAGGCAGGAGAGTGTTATAGCAACAACAATGAAATGGTAATGGCAATATAGACATTCTCACACCAGCATATAGAAAGGCTGGGGGGTAGGACTGGCATCAGATATGCAAATGTGATATTTATTCTTGAGAAATACATTTATTCATAAGAATTTTCCTTTCATTTATGAAAATAATATGAAGATACATGGCTACATTAAGATAGAAACTGATACTGAAGTAAATAATGTGAATTTCTCTATTGTAAGATCATAGGTAAAAGTGAGCTTGCATGTGTGTGTTTCCATGGACACATCCCAGCACATAGGTTGCATTAGTTCCCATAATTTGGAAAGTATTCCCATAAGTACTTTATAAACATTTTTTTTTCTGAGAAATTTTCCAAATTTAAATTTAAGAATGAGTGCATTTGAATTTAGAGCTGACTAGCTAGAATATGCTTACATAATCACCCAAAAGGTGGTTGCTGTGTGACGTGTACATTCTCCACATAACTGACAGAGCTGAAAGCACTCATTTCAAAGTAGTGTTGATTACACATTTTTATGCACAAAAAAAAATAAAAGAAAAAAAGACCAAGAAAATAATTCAGTTATGTTATTTTCAGACATTAATTCAAGAAGAACAGACTTGAATATCCCAAAAGGCTCTTACAACTTCTGTGTCCAGGTAACCCTAGCAAGGAAGATTGTAATAAGAGAGATGTCATCTGAACATTGTCTTAAAGGTCATTCCTGCAGTTTACAAAGTCTCATGGTACCTCATAGTGTCTTCCAAGATGAAGCCCTTAACAAGGCCTTATTAATGTAATTATGCAACACGTACATTTTAACACTTAGCCTCTAAGTTTGGAGAGAAGCTACAATTCTTTCAGTTTGTAAGGTGAAGCAGAAGGAGCTTTATTCAGAAGCAGGTGTATGGTAGAATAATTAATTGAATTATGCTACCACATAGCATGTCACTTCCAGCTATCCAACCACTTTACACCTACCCATATCATTGTAAATATGACTGCATACACCCCACATTGCATGCTCACATGTTCTTTTTTAAATGCAAATCTACATATAGCTGCAGGTAATTTAAGGAAGTGTTTGTTATGCCAAATTCCTGGCCCTGTTTTACCACTGTATCTCAATAAACTAGGTATATTTATTGGACAGAATTAACAGAGGGAAGATTCCAAGTTAATTTTGCATAAATGCTAAAGAATTTCAGCATCTCCATTTTCAAATTCTTGATAAATATTTTGAAAGGATATTCAGATTTTTTTTTTCAGCAATATTCAGCTTTCTAAAAGCAAGATTATATTACTTCTTTCAAAGCAAGCGTCCAAGACTTGAGATATGTAATACAGCAGAATTTCCCTGTCTCTTCCTCTGCTTCATCATTTATATAAGCAAATACTTCATATTAAAAATTGCTTAACTTTTTATATATTACATAAATCTGAGAAAAGTTATTTTTATATATTAATTATATTAATATATAGGCAGGTACTGAGTGCTGCCCAGCTGTGGAGGGGCTCTGGCTGCCCCTCCAACTCCTGGAGTCCTTGTTCGTGGGTCCTGCATATGCCAGCCAGACCCTCCCAGACGTTGTTTTTTTGTTTGAGCTGGAGTCTAAACCACAGAGGAGGGTGCTGTGATCATGTTAAGGCAGATGATGAGACGGATGGTGCTGACACCCATCTAGGAGTGGCTTCTATTAAAACACAAGCACAACCTCGGCCCCCAAGTTATTAGAATGTAGGGCCCTTCCCAATAATTGGTGCTGTAATTTTTATTTATTTATTTATTTATTTTTACCATGACTTGTGCTCTTTCTTTAACTGAGTTTCTCCCAGATCTGTCTCCTACATCTGTCTGTTGCTTTTCTTCCTGCACGGACAGATGCAAGGACCTTCCTCTGTCCATCGATTTAAAAAAAAATATATATATATTAAAAATTAAGAACATAGCATACTTTATCTATCTTTTCCTAGGGGTCACACCACTGCTCCCCCTTCTTTGTTTTAGAAGCTGCCCTGGTTTTAGTTAGGATAGAGTTAATTTTCCTCCCAGTAGCTGGTAGGGTGCTATGTTTTGGATTTAAAATGAGACTAATGTTGACAACACACTGATGTTTTAACTGCTGCAGAGCAGTGCTTACACTAAGCCAAGGACTTTTCAGCTCCTCGCTCTGTCCTGCCAGCAGGCAGTCTGTGGGTGCAGTAAGAACTGGGAGAGGACAGCCCCAGGAGAGCTGACCCAAACTGGCCAAAGGGGTATTCCATACCATCTGACGGCATGCTGAACAATATATAAGGGTGGCTACTGAGGTGGGGAGCAGCTGCCTGAAGACAGACTGGGCATCGGTCAGCGGGCAGCAAGCAATTGCACCGTGCATCACTCACTCCGTACACAACATCATTATTTTATTTTCTGTCCCAATCAACTGTTTCTGTCTCAACCCACAGGCCGCAGTTTTTCTCGTTTCTCTCCCTCATCCCAGAGAGGGGGGGAAGGTGAGCGAATGGCTGTGTGGTGTTTAGCTGCTGGCTGGGTTAAACCACAACAGAAGCATACGTAAATTGATACAAAGGAACACTTAAATAATACAACTGGACACAAAATATACATTTTAACAGAAATTCACATCAGTAATTGTATAAAGCTTTTTCTGTACTAAGGGGTCCCGAAAATTTAGGACTAAAACATTAGCTTTGTAATGTAAAAAGGTTATCATGACAGTCCTCAAAGGCCACTATATAGCACACTGACGTATTCAAGGCTATCAGCTTATATTTCAGTCTGTGTATTCAAGTTTTGAGGTCCTTTTATGATTATGCAAACATCAGAAATATAGTGGTATAATAAATGGTACTTATGCAAGCAGAGTTTTAGAGCCAATATTAAATTTGCAGGCTCAAAACACCCACTTAATATTTAAACAAGTATTTGATACTTCTGTTTGTTCAAAAAGAAAGTAAATGCACTTACATAAAAATAATTTTTACTTTTCAACAAGCGTGCTCATGTGATTTTTATATTGGTACAAACTTAAAAAAAAAAAAAAAAAAAAAAATCCACCATATGACTTTTTAAAATAAATGATTCCAATTCACCTTTCCCCTACTTGAGTACATTTACATTAAGGCTTTGAATCATCTGACCCACGATTTTACAACATTAAAATGAATGGGTCCACATGGGTGCTAATATGTCTCACTGAGACTCAGCATGAGTAGAATTAAAGCTCACCACCTTAAAGAAACAGAAAGTCACATGCTCATGCCTTAACTATTTTCGTTTTGGTCTCCAAACTAGAACATAAAGTTTAATAGTAACAGTATTTCATGGCAAGAAATGAGTACTTTTTTATTAATTATATTTTAGTTATTAACATTATTAGTTTAATGGCAACATCTTTGGAGAAACTTCCATTTTTATTTTATTTTATTATTTTTTTTTTACAACACTGCTTTCTGGTGGTGATTCAGACATGGGCAGTTCATTCTGTTTAACGTGCTATAAATATAGCCCCCCTTTTTCCCCTTTAATAGTTCCAGGGCCCTACATAGAGCGTGCAGCTCACAAGCCTGAGCTGACCATGATGGACTCAAAGGCCCCAATTCCACAGGTTTTTGGTCCTTATTAATTATTGGATATCCTGATTTGACCATTCTATCATATAGTACTGAACCATTTTTAATTTGCTCCCTTTTCTCTGGTCCCGGGTCCTCAGTTTTGTCTGACCCATCTAGGAATTTTACTGTGGCAATTCCTACAGCCCTTGGTTACCTAGTAAGAGTGTCTTGCAGGGGGTTTAGGACCTATCACCCACCCCCGAATCCTATAAGAATCGCTTCGGTCCTTCACCGGCCAAGTCCCTCGCAGGAGATTGGAACTGCGGTTAGAAGACCTCCACACTCGCTTTGGAACTAGGTTCCTTCTCAGTCACATTGGCAACTGAATTACACACGCTCTCTTACACACACAGGCAACCGAATCCCACCCAACCGAACAGTGTACACCTTAAACACTCATGACTCCATTGTATTTGTTCGGATCTTCGCGCGCAGAATTACAGGTAAAATACAATGCTGCAGCCGGCAAAGGGAGTTCATAAAAAAATAAAATTCTTTGCTTGCCTTTATTCAGGTTCAGGATGGTGTTAGTCCCGACCTGACTCGAACAGAAGCCACCAAATGGTGGGGCGCCCCTCCTAGATCAAGTCAGAATTCAGGAACCAAGACCATCCTGGATGAGCTCCCAATTGTGATAAATGACTGAGTCCCAAATACGATTAAAATTAAAGTTTGTAATTTATTAAGTGAATCGAGGCAAGCAAACAGCGCTGGGTGCACCGGGAGTCTCTGCTCCACCAAGATGCACACCTGTTACATCAGGAGGCTGATTTTCATGCTCCTAGACTAATACATATTCATCACTATTCCAAGAAAAGGCAGGGTTATTATATTTAGTTCCCAGAATCCAAACCCTCTCTGGACGCATACGTATCAGTCTCTAGTAGTCTTGCTGAGGGTCTCTTGTGCTGAAGGCTCGTAGTCTTCCTCCCATGCTTTGTCCTTTGGTCGTCCTTCAACTCCCCCTTTCTCCTTATTTGGTGGATCTCTTTGCTGGATATCAGATGCTTAGGCAGCGTCCCATGCAAAGGTCAGCAGTTTCATAAAAAGACCTCCTTGGTCCTCTTATCTCCCAGACTAGAGTCTCAATGTTCGCCCTTCAAACCCTTTATTTACACAAATTACTGTACCCTTCGTTTGCATGATACAAAAACTATGTGCACTAATCACTCTGTTTTTCTTAAATAGAATATTATATTTCACCATGCGGCCCTAGCATTGTTCCATACTGACACGAATCATATTAACACTTTTCACATTAGTGTGAGCAAAATAAATAATTGTTAAGCCATTGATGTGATTTGTTAATGATGGCAAACAGGTTTAGAAGGAATTTATTAGAATGTTTGGGTTCTTCATAACAATAAATTTCCAAAGTAAATGTGCATATTTAAATTCCTAAAATAGTTCTACCTGTGTACAGTTCTACCTGTGTATTCTCACATGCTTGTTTAAGTACATTGGTTCTATGAATTTGTAATTTATTTATTTATTTTGTGAAAGAACAGATCGTAAATTCTTTGTGAACCCGGTTTGAAAAATTGAGCAACATTCATGAACAGTTTCCAATATTTCAAACATAGAAACACAAAGGTATTCGCCAACATACATGATGAAGCCTACTTACTTACACTTACTTTCCAAATAACTACTGTAGTTGAATCAGTCACATTTTTTCTTGTATGGGAAAGGATTATGGAAGGAAACAAAATCACCTAGATGAAGGGTCTTGCATGACAAAAGATGCTTTTCCAAATGCTGGGAGGCTTTTCCAAACATGGAGAAAATTTCCACTGATTTATGACATTAGATTAAGTTAATTTGTGGAAGACAAAAATGATTTTTGGAAATTTGATTACCAAGCAAGCATAATGAGCTTTAATTTTTAGTCCAGTCTCTAATACCTGTGAACATTACTCTTAGTGAGAGTAAGTAGAAATATAAAGCTATGAGGAGGTGAAGCACCAACTTCATTTAACATAAATCCACCTCATAAAAAGGTTTTGTTGCCACTGTTCTTGCTGTTTTGTTGTTGTTGTTGCTTGTTTGTTTGATTGATTCTCTTTTAGGTACTTTATGAACTGAATAATCAGCTGTAAGACAGTATAACATTGTTGAAATTAGCTCTGGTCTTATTTTAATGACTGATCACTATCAAAATGCTGACATTTGTATATCAGTATCCACTATACATAGAACTATAGTTGTATTGCAATAAAAGCACAACTTGTATACAAAATTATGCATTCTCTAAGCATCCCAGCTTCCTGTTCACCAGAACAAGGACTGAAAAAGCAGTCTGCTCAAATATGTGACATTAACAGCAAGTGATTCTGACAGAAATTACTTCTGTATTATATGAAATTATAAATGAACTTTATTATACAAAAATACTAGAAAATATTTATTATACAAAAAATATATAGTCAAGGGAGTATTTTAATGAAAATTTTGTGTAAACCACAAAACTCAGTTCTTTCAATTCCATTTTGGAACTGAAGCAAAATATTTTTTATCTAATTTTCTATCTAAAATATTTTTTTATCTAAATTTTAACCACCCTTTACAGATGATGAGTTATTCATTAATTGTTATTTATTCATTAAGGCATATGTTATTTATTCATTAAGGCATATGTCACAACTGACTCCTAGTCAGTTGTGACAGACATACTGTATTACTTCAGTGATATTATGTTACTTCAGTAGTGATTTGTATGTCCACACCTTTACAGATATTATGTTTTTGTTTGTTTGTTTGTTTGTTTTCTCTTTTAACATACTTGATGAAACACAAATTGGGGATTGTAATATCTTGTCTGGGGAAAATCTTGCTTAGAGACATATTCAAAGTCCAAGTTAAATTTTCTTTTAGAACTAAAGAATGTCCATCTCTGAATGAAATAATAAAAAGACTCATTATGTGTACAAGCAAGTATTTGGTTTAAGCAGTAGAGCAAACACTGAAAGTTTGGTCCTTGACATTCTTCTGAATATATTGCCCTTTATCCTCAAAGACACAAGTGTGATAAATTTGGTGATCTTTTTCCTGTTGTTTGATTGTTTTGCTCTTGTTTTGTGCATTGAGAGAGTCCTTAATAAAGTATTTTATTCTATTTTTCTTCATTTTTAATTGACCTTATGAAAGGGATTAACATATCCTTCTCTTTTTCTAGCATGTGCTAGGACCAAAGAATGCCCTGAAAATTATTTAATCTTATGAAACATTGTGAGAAGTATTAGGTAAGTAATAGAAATAAATAAATAAATAAATAAATAAATAAATAAATAAATAAAATCTGAAAACATGAATAACATTAAAAATAATAATAAATAAATAAAAAATCTGATTAAAAATATATACAACTGGTACTGCTAATAGATTAATTGTTTTAGTTTTATTTCAGTTAATTTGCAGACTACAAAATAGTAGAAAAAAACTCTGGTTATTATTTAAAATAAAAGGGTATTCATCACGAGATAACTTTTCAGTAAATCCCTGACTGAAAACATTTTGGCACTAGTTCATAAAATAGAATATAGCTATATATATATTGCATTTTAATATATATTTAGTCTTGTATTTTTATATATATTTAGTCTTTAGTCTTTGATTTAATGATCAAAATGAATGACATTTTTTGCTGTTGACTAATTCATGTTTGTGTATGTTTTCTGAACATTAGAAATTTATGTATTACAAATTCATATCCTAATATAGCTTTAAATATAGGGGGATCTGATACATCGCTTTGCATAGGTTCTCTTTGATGACAGGGATCTGAGGGTTCATCCGGTCTGAAATATAATTTTTGGTGCCTGACTGAAAGTTATCGCTATTTATTTTAAACATTTATAATTTAAAAAATAAATAAAAAAGAACTAGATTCTGGCATTGTACAGACCAGACTGAGTATACTTGGTTGAATTTCTCCATTTTTCCTTTCTTTTTTGTTTTCATAATTTAGTGTGAAAAATAGTAAAATGTTCTAAATAAAAATGTTAACTTTGCATTGTAAACTTCTGTCTTCTATAATCCAGTTCCTATGTCATGTTTCTTCTTCCTTATCATCAATATTATATTTTTAAAATTTAGAATACTATTGAAAAGTTTCTGTGTAAACTTATTGTAAGCTATTCGTAGTTTGGCTAGAGATAATGGTGCTTATGGAGTCTGAATAATTTCTTATCATAGTAATCTTAAATTCCAAATACATGGGTATACTAGAAATATTTTTTGTCTTAAATTCCACTTGTGTTTTATGATTAAATTACATTTTTTTCTCCTTTTCTAGTAAATCACTGTAGAGATTAACACACACTTTGGAAATACACGTATTGCAATTTGTCATTCACTAAGGAAGGAAGGAAGGAAGGGAGAAGAGGGGAGGGGGGAAAAATACTTGGAGTGACATGTGGCAAGAACTGAGTCCAAATTGCATGCCTTGAAAATGCCTTTTCAGCTACCTCCCAGCCCTTAAAGTCCTGAAATCCACTTTTTTATTTTTATTTTTATTTAAAAAAAAAATCTTATTACTTTCCAGTCACCAAAAGGTTTTGCTTTTAAGTTTGTCAGATTTGATAAATTGTAACTAACACTCCCATCTCAAAGATGTTTAAGGCAGAATAATTCAAAACTGGAGGATTTAAATCTTTGTATTCACTCTGTTAAATTTAAATAATCCTGACAGACACACCCATTACCCTGCCCTGCTAGACTACAAATGAAGTACATGGGAACTCTCCATGCTACAGTTCCAGTCAACAGAAAGCAGAAATCACACCCACATTATTTTGCACTGCCCAAATCATTATGTCTTGCTGTTTCCTGCTATGAAATTTATAAATCAGTTACAAAAGCAAAACTATTTGGAGCAATCTGTGGCATACCTGGAGATTAATCTTGAAGCTGGCAGATGTGTATCTGAAACCCCTCAGATATTTCCCAGATTTAATATTGACCCACAATGAGGATGCTAGGCTAATGTTTTAGACATTGCGCTGTTATAAAAGGTTGTGATACATTTCTTTTTCTTCCAGACATATCTTAAATAGACTGAAATCTCTGGTCACTAAAAAGAAATTGTGCAGGTTTTTTTTCAAGTACACACTGCAGTGATGTACTTGAAAAGAGATACAAGAAATAGTTCACAGAGAAAGAAGCTGGAAGTACAGACCAGATTGTCTAGATCCAGGTCTGCTTTTCCCTTGCATTAGAAATCTCCATCCTTCTGCCACTGTTAAGTTCTGCTACTGATATTCTGGGCACCTTTAGGATTCTGGAACTAAGTTTATGTCCCAGCTCTGGTATTATGTGTTTAAATTTTTATCTTTATTACTCTGTTTCTTGATATTTTTTTTCCAATGCAATAATTTCTATAAAAGTGTTTATTTTGACAGTATTTATTTCCTCTGTTGACTTCTTGATGGTTTCAATATAGCAAGGAAAAAAAGCAGCCTATGTTACCACACCAGTAATCATGCAATCTGCTCAATAGAACTTTCATCCTTCTGCAACAAGAATTTTGCATACAGTTAAACAACTAAAACTGTGAATATGTAAGATTTTCCTGAATGTAACTAGAGGACACAAATCTTTATAGAAAAGAATTAAAATCACAGACTTCGTTTTTGGAGACAGCACACAGTAGATTGGTCAGAATTACTAAATAAAACAAACAAACAAATAAATAAATAATTAAAAACTATTAAGTACGTGAATCTTATACAGAACTGAAATTCCAATCCCCATACAGTCTTATTTGCCACTTCACTGTTTGATCATTTTATTGTTTTCTCCTAGGTCATTAAAATACCAAGCAAAACAATTGTGTGAATATACAGAGCTCTGCAGGGTTGTATTTCCATGCTCTCACCAATACTAGGTAGAGGTCCTTACTTATGTTGAGGAACTTACATTCACGACTTAACAGCGATATTGAGAAACATCTGTTAACTGACCTCTGTGGATTTTCTCCTATGGATAAAAGGTATTATTTTACATCTATATGACTATGGCTGTTAATGTCTGAGACTGTTGCAGCCTTAAAAATGCACAGTTCATTCTGCAGATGGTGATAGTTCTACTAACACTTCTATTGTTAGTTTGAAAGTCAAGTGACGATATGTGTAGGTGTATGTGTGGGAGCAGTGCAAAGAATTACAAGGATTTTCTCCCACACTAACAATCCACATGGAAAAAAAAAAAAAAAAAAAAAAAAGCCTTATGAAACAATGTTCTGTTCCAATGGTATTTTTAATCAGTCTGATTTTTTGCAAAAATAACATTTTATTGCACTGCTTGTCATTTTTTTTACCTAAAGAGTATCTTTTTAAGCTAAATATATACATATCTTTTGTGTTTTTTCTTTTTTTGATATGTCACCATTATAAAAAAAAAAAATCACCGTGTCAAATCAGAAAAAAATAGATGAAAAAATAATTATGTATTCTTTCAGTCATGCAATTTACTCTCCTGGTTATTATTTTTTTTTTTTCCAGTTATGCATTTGTTGGTCCTATTAGTAATAGGGAGCTCTTTAAAAGACAATGCCTGTAAGTTTAGTAGTTTCTATAATTTCAGAGTTGACTGCAAAGCAGGAAATATAACAGAATTTGACTGTAAACACATCCTTCACAATACAGTCACCTGAGGATAAGGTGGTTGACCTGAACAAACCAGACACGCACTTCAGCCCCAAACTGTTTTTCTTATTGGTTTCTTTGTTCAATTCTTTTGAAACAATATTTTCTTTACAATTCTTTGAGAACATTATAACATCCTGTTCTCATTTTCATTAATTCACATTGTCCACCGAAATTGCCCGGTCTATTGCAGTTAGGACAACCTCAGTTACAAAAACTTTTTTTTTTTTTTTTTTTTTTTTCTGAGTGAAGCATGAGTTCCATTATGTTTTCTTTTTTTCCTTTTTTTTTTTTAAAAAAAAAAAAAAACTTTTCTGTCTATGTGTGTGTAAGAGAGAGAGAGAGAGAATATATACAAAATATTTTGCAAAGGCAAGAACGTGAATGTACATGTACTTTTCTTCTCATATTAATAAAGTTGAGTAATAAGAGGAATTAATAGCTAGAGGAATTAAAAGAAATGATCCAACCATGCAACCTATGTAAGTACATCTATTTTAGATTTGTCTTGTTTTTTGATTGAAAGGTTTAGTCCAGGTCTAGTCAAAATTGACCATATCCACACTTTGAAATGAAATATGTGTTACATTGTTTCCTCCGGGAAGATTGGTCTATCTATGTTTGTTTATTTATTTTTCTGGAATTTATATTTTATTATCCAAAATGATTATTTCATTTACATTAATATTTCTGTTAGAAAACTTTGTTTATGAAATGTATTGCTTATTTAACCTTAAACTCCAAAAATGAAGACCACTAGAACTTTGACTTTACTTGAACAGCCAAGAACATCAACAGAGTAAGGAATTTTGCCTTAGTTACATTATAAATGGCACAACATGAAAGAGTATTTAAAAGTTATGACATGAATCTGAATGATTCACTATACATTATAGGTCCATCTATTTTGTAGGTTTTATAGGTTTGACCAAACAAGATCTCTGCTGCCATATAGGGACTGTTTGACATTTTGACTATGAGATAAATCATTTATAAGGGAATGAAGCTACCTATTTTTATAAAATTTTTAAGTCTCACTCTCCAATAACTCAGTTCATAGACTTTTTTATAATTAATTTGACAATAAAATATATCTAAAAAATTTATATATATTTTCCCATGGACATATAGATAAAAATACAATTTTCATTTGATTCCACTGACTATCCTAGTTAACTTTGCATTTAGTTTTACAGTCATACATATTATTTTGCATAAGACCAGTTGTATTCCTGTTGGGTTGATGCATGTGATTATAAGGGGGTTAAGAGGAAAGAAAAAAATATATTTAGGAAAGAATGATAACTGTTTTATAATGAAATATGAATGAATATTTTGGATGGACGATGTGTGTCAACAAGTTGAAATGTAGTTATAGCATGCTATGATATGAGAATGATAGCTGGACATGGGGGGTTGTTTTGCTTTTTTTTATTATTACTTTTACTACTCCATAATAATGATAAAAATATATAGTAAGGAAAACAACAACAACAACAAAAGTAAAATCAAACATAAATCATGTGTATCAGTTAAATCTGTCCAAAGAGAGTTTCTAAAGGTGCCCCTAAATCTGTATGAATTGACATGAAGTAGTCTATTTTGTAATGGTGATAGAATTGGTCTTTTGCAGATCTGGGTCCCATTTTGCTTTTGTCATCCCACTTTTCAATTTTCTTGTTTTCCCAGATGATTCCCAAATGGTTCCCTCAATACCTCAATTATCCTTCCCTTAACTCCAATCTCCTGACACTGATTTTCACACATCTTTAGGTAATCTTGTCATTATGCATCACATCCATCAGTTTGGCTTCCTCATGTCAGCTCTACATGTACGCTGATAGACTGGCGAGAATAGACAAAAAGAGTGGCTTTATTTTTTTCTGTAACCCATCTAACACCTAACATCTAATTTTGTCCTACTTAATCACAGAATTCTAAAATCATAGAATCATTATGGTTGGAAAAGACCTCCAAGATCATATGGTCCAACCATCCAATGAATTAATACAACCATTATTGAACCCTCAAAGACAGGGTTTTATTATTCTATTCTATTCTATTCTATTCTATTCTATTCTATTCTATTCTATTCTATTCTATTCTATTCTATTCTATTCTATTCTATTCTA
>CM021731.1:122062566-122141986 GCA_011075105.1 Heteronetta atricapilla | reverse complement strand
TATTCTATTCTATTCTATTCTATTCTATTCTATTCTATTCTATTCTACTCTATTCTATTCTATTCTATTCTATTCTATTCTATTCTATTCTATTATTTTTTTAAATGAGAGATAACTAAGGACACCATACTTTTATATCCTTTCTACTGAAATATTTCAGAATACAGTGATCTTTATTGCAATTAATTCCTGGTGTTTGGTTTTTTGGTTTGTTTGTTTTGTTGTTGTTGTTTCCTTGTTTTTCTCTTTGATGAGTAAAGATATAGGGCAATGCAAATAAAGTTGTTAAAATGAAATACATTTCTTTTTAAAAGAAAAAAAAAAATGATCTGCAACGATTAGTTTACTAATCCGGTGTCCTTGTGCAATGTGCAGTTACTGCAGAACACAAGAAAAAGAGCAACAGGAAAATTTTGATATGTTGATTTTAAATAAATAAATAATAATAATAATACTTTAAGAATATTAGTATCTTGTTTTAGTTTTTGAAACCTGTTTAACTATAGGATGACCACTTTTATTTCTTAAGCATGATTCATACTTTATGTATTAATATTTCTAAAAGGAATATTATTATTGTTGTCAGTAATGCAAGACCAGACAAATCAGCATGCTTTCTCTCTTACTGTTCAGTTACTTTATTGTTAGAGAAGGTGGCCAAAAAGTGAAAAATATTATTTTTACTATAACTGTCGAAGTTTTGATTGTCTTTTTCTGTCTTCTCCTTCTCTCACTCTGAAAGTGAGCCCTCACAAGAGAAAGAAGAGTCAATATGGAGTATGATTCTGAAACATGACTCAGTCAAAATGGTAGTAATTTGTTCATATTCTCCAACCTCTCAATAGTCCCTAACTGAAGCGCTGATGTAAATAAAACATTTTCATCATAAGACTACATTATAGTAATAAGTTATGAGGAGAAACACAAACAAGCAAAAGGAAACCAAACAAGAAACATGTTTGCATAAATGGGAAACTGGCAGAAGATATAATCAGGTCATCTTCCCCAGATTTTAAAGTTAATTTTTATTGTAGATACTTTTTTTTTTTTTTTTTTTTTTTTTCCCCTGGTCCTTTCTCACTGAAGTGCAGCTGTTTTTTTTCTTTAATGACTGTTTCTGATTTGTACAAGTGCTGCCTGCCTTTGGCTGTATTTAATATTAAATATTTACTTATTATATATATATATATGGCCTGCTATTACCACAGCACTTCTGTTTCCAACCAGTTAAAATAAATAAATAAATAAACAAACAAACAAATAAATAAATAAAGCCACAAGACTTTGGTGTTGTTCATTTTGCGAATGCATGCTACATGCAATGTTTAATGTTTTCATACTGTTCTGATTCATACATGCCTTATCAATTCTATTAATTTAATCCATTAATGATTTCTTTAAAAATCTTACTTATTTAAATTCTGTGACTACACTTCTTGTGTTCACTAAAACACCTCTGCTTAAAAAAGGAGGAGAAAATTGATTACATATGTTGCACTGCATCTGTAATGTCTGTTAAGCCTAACCAAACAGGGACTGAGGGCTTTTTGGAAATACATTTACCTAAACAATATATCTTGGAGGTAAAATGTTATTTCAGCACCAGACGAGGAGGTTTTAATTATTCAAGAAGCAGAACAGCCTTTTAAATACAATGGTAGGAGCAAAGAATTAAATAGGTTTTAGGATGCAACTTGATAAATTCATGGAAAACACAACATATAAGTTAAGATGAAAATTCCTGAAGATGAGTTATGTTTAGGACATTTCCCTTATTTTGTTACACTCTGAATCATTCTTAACTGATCAGATCTACACTGATGAACTATTAAACCTATTCTGCAAAGTTTTTACTCTTTGCTTTCTGGTGAAAAACAGAATAATTCTTTTCTTGATCCACGGTGAGATTTCTAGGATTTAGTGCTTTTTGTTTGGTTGGTTTTGTTTTGTTTTGTTTCTTTTCTCAAGTATTCACCATTAACTAAATCAATAAATGTGTACTGATGTTTCTAAAGGGAAATAACTCTCATTAAGCTTCTCATAACCAGCTCACAAATGCAAATTTGAAACTAATACCAAATTTATAGAGTCAAAACAGATATTTTTTCCCCTTGTCATACTGTAGTCATAGATAAGTCTTTTTCCATCCTTTGGACATAAAGGATAGACCTTTTCCTGTTCCATCCGGAAGTTTTAAGTACTAGTATATAGGACAGTGCAATTGCTTTTTTATTATTTATTTCTCTCTTTTCTGTTGCACTTGTGCCTTTTATAGGATTTTTTTATATGCTGTCTCTTTTTGTCTTAGATATTGACTCTGATAGTAGAATGTACTTAAGCTGTTCTTAATGTTGGGCATATTACGTCAAAAATATGTTACAAGACAGAAATAACCCAATCCATTTTGACTCTATTTTATCCACTCACTTTTTCCTTACTATTCCATGTCTATGAACACAAGTTAGTCCATGAAAATTAATGATATGTTAGTGAATGCAAAGGTTCATGGAATGCTGAGAACCTACCAAGTTAATGATTATTGTATAAAAGCTTCCAATTTAATTTGAAATGGAGCTACAAAATGGCTCATATGCTGAGATGTGCAGGAAAATAATTTATTTCTCAGTAATGGCAGGATGCCAACCTGCTAATACTTACCCAGGAAATCAATAGCAACTAGATGTATTTAGGTATGTAAAAATGTTGTTAATTCAGTTGCAGAAGAAAAAACACTAATAATTTTTCTTCTTACATTAGGCATTTACTTCAAATGGAAGAATTAAAAGACTTTTTCTAACATAATGTAAGGTCATTGAGTATCATGACGAGTATCAGAAAAATTTCCATCCAATTCCTTTCAAAAAATCAGCATTTTCTCCTTAATTTCCTATATGCTTTCTCTCATCAGCAATACCTTGAAGCACTCAGCAGAAAAATATGATTTGGTAACATACCTAAAATTTCAAATGATTTATTTACATAATTATTTATTTATTTTTCTGTTGTTGGGAATAATCTTTGTAATCACTGTAATTTGCTCCTCTGTGCTACCTCATGGGCTGCAGGCGGACAGCCTGCTCCACCATGGTCATCTCCATGGGCCTCAGGTGAACTTCTTCTCTGGTGCATGGAGCACCTCCTGCTCTCCTCCTTCTTCACAGACCTTGCAGTCTGCTCTGTCTTCCTCTTACATTTTGTCACTCCTCTCTCCCAGCTGCTGTTGCACAGCTTTTTTTTTTTTTTTTTTTTTTTTTTTTTTTTTTCTTTTTTTCCCTTCTTAAATCTGCTGTCACAGAGGTGCAGCCATCATTGCTCATTGTTTGGACAGTGACAGGACCCTTTTGGAGTTATCTGGAACTGGTTGAGAGCTGACAATGGACAATGCTCAGAGCAGACTTTTCCAAACAGGAATAAGACTTGGTGAACCACTGCCAAGTAAGTCTTTGCCTAATTAATGTTTTCTACTAGCCAAAGAGAAAACAAAAGGAAATAAATAAATGAAAAATTATTTGGAGAGTGCTCAAGGCTAATTTTGTCAGTTGTGGCATATTTCAGATATGCCATTGATATACTGGGAAACTCCTCTCCAAAGCTGAATCCAGACATTGAGATACAAGTTCCCTCAATGTCTTTGAGATGCACTTTAGAGAGATTTCTTATAAAGATGTATCTTCTTGTTCTCTACCTCTAGCTGGGACTTGGAGCTCTGCAGTAAAGGAAACCTTTGTTAAAGATGTTGTAGGAGTTTCAGACACATTGTTTTCACTATTTTCAAATTCATTCAAACTCTTCACTTTACAAAATCTCCCTAGCTACAAAATTCCTACAGCCCATTACTTACTACCCAGAAGTTTTCTTCCTGCTCTTGTGTTATGCCCAGTCATGGTCTTAAGGAAGGAGAACTTTTTGCTGGCAGTGGATAAGAGGTGGATGAGAAATGTTGCTGGGAAGCTGGTGAGCAGCACTGCTGAGTTTTCAGTGGAGCTTTTCATGATCAACAGGCTTTAGATTACATCATTACAATTACATTACAATAATAAGCAGATCAAACAAAATGTGCTGGGAGAAGATGCCTAGTATTTTAGCCAGTGGATATGAAGGGAGTCCATGTACTCAGAATGATTATTTTTTGTAGGAAAGGCAGCTTCATGTGAGGAGCAACAACTAACAGTCAATAGTAAGTGTGTGAGGGTGCACAGCCCAAGGATCACCCAGATGTCTCTGCTTTTGCCTAGAGATTTTAAAGGGACTTCAGGTGATGAGAAGTATTATTTACAAAGGCTAGACCATTCAATTCAAGTAGTTCTTACCTGAGGTTTGGGTGTATAGTTTTAGCTGAATTAATATTACATAAGAAAATAGTAGTTTTGTTTGACCTGGTTGAAAAATATAGAAATATAGACATTACAACTGCAGAAGGAACATCTACCATGCTGGATTTTTGTTTGTTTGTTTGTTTGTTTTTAAATATGTTATACAGGAAAAAGTTTAGATACTATAGGAAATAGTAAAATGAAACAATCCATACATGTACTATCTAATGGAAGCAAATATACATCCAATATCTGACTTTTAACATTATAACTTCTCCAATATTTCACTGTGAGCATTTGGAGTAAGTGACAGAGAATGAAGTGAATTCTTATAATACAGCCATGTAACTGGAAACAAGTTCAAGAAAAACAGGAAGGCTTTACTTTCTGTGCAAGATCATCTAATAACCATGAAAGTTGTTAATCTGACAAGTTGCTTACAACTCATAATAGAGAGCTCCCAGTTTCCACAATATTCTATTTTGTCATTTTACTATCTAGAGAAGATAAAGATAAATTTCCCTTATATCAAACTTAAACCATCATTGCTGCAACTCATTACCTACTTGGTAGGACAAGCATCGTTAATTTTTTAACCTAGTTATTCCAATGCAAGATTTTTTAAAAAAAACAACATGATATATAAACTCATATATAAACCTATCATCATTGACTAGTAAAGTTGTTTTAAATGGGTATAGCACTTAAAATAGTTTACATTTATTTTTATTATTTAAAAATATATATATATTGTTGAATTCATCTAAGATATAATTGTTCTCAGCAGCAGAAAATGCAAAACTTTTTTTTTTTTTTTTTTTTTTTTTTTTAAATGGGTAAACTGATCTTCCCCAGAATTAAAGGAAGTGCTTATATCTTTTTGTTTACTTTTCACATAAAGCTATTTAAGTGCCGAGTACATATGAATTTTGCTACAGCTACTCCCCATTCATCTCCTTAGTATTTTCTACCTTAAATTTTTTTTTTCCTCCATTTGTGACTATTGAAACGAACAGTGATTCTTCTACCTCTTCTTCCATGCTTTGCTAAAATTCCTAAAAGTCACTCTTTTCTCAACAATAATTCTTTCAGAGAATTTGACTTGGTAAATGGAAAATAGTTCTTTGGTTGGTTGGTTGGTTGGTTGGTTTTTGGCCACACAGGATTTAACCACAGGTCCTGCTTCCATGCGACGTAGCTTTTTACTTTTGGAAAATAAGGATTCTTATGTAATCAGTGGAAAAAGAGGGAAGGTAATGATAGAAAAAATGTGTATTTTCACAACTTTCTCTATCTGCAAAATCTTCAAAATTTAACTAACTTCATGCCTATACCAGTCCATCATTTAATTTATTTGTATAGTTTCTACAGCTGCAAAGGCCACAAGAAATCAACAGAATCTTGGGCAGCATCTAGTAGAAATTAACTAACTTTCTAATACACATATTTGTTTATTTGTTTGTTTTCATTTTGCCAAGGAGAATGTATTTTAGAAGTGATTTTCCAAGAGTAATGATGGGATTCTGCTATATACTTTTGCAGACTTCACTCTATGTTTTTAAGAGCAAATAAATAACCAGAAATAACTAAGCTGATCCTACTTTAATGTACGTGGTCAAATAAAAAGATTTAAAAATATATTTTTAGCCTATGTTTATTTGTGAATATATTCCTTAGTCATTTACTATTTCATTTTTCTCAGGTCTTCTGGGTGGTGGGTTGCTACACATTTGTTCCACAAAGTTACAAATGTCATTTGTCTGAAGGAAGAGGAAGGACAGATTCAAGTGGCTGCGCGGGCTAGGAATTTATGCCTGGTAGCATGTGGGGTGTGTCCTTAGCCCTCTCATTGCAGTTCCTGTTGTCACAGGTATATTCTGCCAGGATAGAACAGAACAAGAGGATAATTCATAGCCCCTCAGGACTCTGAAGGGATGTGAAAAATTATAAAGTAGAAAGAAATACTTCCCAAGAGAGAAGCTCTGTCTCTGGGAGCTCTAGGGCAAGTTCTCGTCTGACTCTATTGTTGTGATGGCTTCTGACCAGATGACCACAGCAATTCTATAATGGCGACCAGTATGGAGCTCTTGCTAATCGTTTAATTCACAAAGTGTCCCTGACATTGTTTGGACATGTCTTTAACAGCATGTAGTTAATGATATAAAAATTTAGACTAGTTAGCTACATATTCTTTCCATCAAAGTCAAAATAAAGACAGTGACTGATGTATATTGTCTAATATTATATTAATTAAGCAACTACTTGCACTCCTTAAGAGTCCTCTATGACATTGACATAGGATTAGTTCAAGGCTGAGATTTAAACAAGTGAAAAATGCTAAATACTGCCATCCCATATTATGTGTTTATCTAAGAGAAATAGGATTATATTGTCTCCAGTATCTTAACATTTGTCAAAAATTGACTTTTTTAAGTTTAATAGAAAAGCACTTTTACTCTTAAAGTTTGTTTTATGCAATAAAGGATGTTTTGGGTATGTTTTCCAAAATGCAAAATGAAAGTTTTAAGAATATCAAGCATTCAGGGGAATGTGTTGAGTTTCTGTGAGGCCTATATCATAAATCTAGTAAATAATCATTGCTACCCTAATAATTTAATGAAACTGCCCCAATAATTAAATGCTTACTTAATTCATAGGAAAAATATAGCAAAGCTATTATTTTGAAATATTCTACATATATAAGCTTTTTTGTTGTTGTTAATAAAGTCAGGTTTATTTATCTGACTCTATTTCTTTTTCTCCAAAGTCCTTCAAATTGCACAAACACTGCAGTCTGTGCTTATGTATAGTTCATACATGTAAAGATATAATTGCATACAAAATGCATAAACATATATATTTCTTTTCTGCAGGGCAATTTCTCCCTACTTTGAGTGGATTGGTCAAAACAGAAATAGAAAATGTCTTTGCTTGGCTTGCACCTGCACATATCAGCAGTGCATGTAGATGAATTAATACTGTAAATCAGAGAGCTGGTCTGCTATCTAAGTTTATTATGCTAATATTCTGGGACATTTTTCTGAATGTGTTATAAAGAATGCTTTTGACTTCCTCTTTGAGGTACTTTAGGTTAAACGTGAACTCTCACTCAGATATTTTCAGTCATTCTAAGTGGCTTCCAGCTGATGCTTTGATGCTTCCAGAATTCTTGGACAAAATTCTTGGTTTTAAGAGACAAACTATTCAGATACAAAGAGTGTAAAAGTTTGTCTAATACTTTTAAAGAAAAATATCTGGGTAAGAACTAGCTGGTTTTTGCAACACAATTTGCTCTAAAAAATAAAAAATAGAGAGAGAAAAAAAAGAGAGAACAGTTTAACATAATACAGACTTGAAGAGGTGCCATACAAAGACATTTGTTAAACCATGTCTGTATTTTCCTGTATTTTATTCTTCTTCAGTTCACTCAGCTTAGGTTGAGTGTTTGTCCATGCTCATTGATGAAACCACAGTGTACAATATGGTCTTCAACTACTGGCCCAAAATTTCAGTGAAATTATGAAGTAACTAATTATGAAGTTACTTGATTGCCTGAATAACAGTAACATTACGTAGAAGATCTCAATTACACCAGGTGAAAACTACACAAATCAACTTTATGAAAATTTGCTCTAAAGATGGGTATCTTTATTTAGATTTAGAATTTGTATAATTTTGATTTTGCTCATGCTCAGAGCTGTAGATATGAGAAAGAATTAAAAACTAAAGCATTTATTATACAGAAAATAAGATGTGAGAGGAATCATAATTTAATACAGAAGCCTTTTAGAGGTATTATGATGTAATTAGTTTACATCACAAAATGAAACCATTTTAAAGACTTTAGAGCACTCAGCTTATTTTTAATTATACCTCAAAGAAAAATTTTCTTTCTGTTCCACACATTGGTAAACCTGGAGGGTGGGGCAACATGAATTAAAAGAAAATATTTTTACTAAACTGGAAAAAAACAAGTCTTTTTATCTTCTGTAATAGGTGGGCATCTTCTTTATCTGAATATACGAAAACTAAGTCAAGGAGCTAATTCCTGTTGTCTAACATCCTTT
The DNA here is from genome assembly GCA_011075105.1 of Heteronetta atricapilla. Taxonomy (NCBI): domain Eukaryota; kingdom Metazoa; phylum Chordata; class Aves; order Anseriformes; family Anatidae; genus Heteronetta; species Heteronetta atricapilla. The sequence goes on along the minus strand of CM021731.1, from coordinate 122,133,606 downwards.
TGGTTAATAATTTAATCCATTCATTGATAGAAGGGATTGCACTTAAAAATAAAAAATAATAATTTCACTAAGGGTAAGTAGTATATTGATTGTTTTAGGGGAAGATGTCCTATACGCACACATAGTACAGTCAGATCAATGTCCCAAAAGTCATGGCTCTTCAAATCATATTTACTAAATTGAGAATTAACATCAGAAACTCTTCTAGAAACACTATAAAATAGTCTGAAACCAAACACTACCTTCATCTTGTCAGATCTTTGTAACGCAACTTAACTCAGAAACTGCTGTACTAAATTGGACTGAATGTTCAATTAAAACTATACAGAAGGGAAGTAGAGGTTTAAGAAAAGAGTATGGAAATGTCACTGTATTTCCTGTGAACTACTGCATATCACACCTTGATCACTTTTTCCCTGCTTTCCATGATTTTCTATGTATCTCTATCTTGTGATATTCATTTCTTTTCTAAACATGAAAGCTCTTTTCTTACTTGTCTCTCTTAATTAATACACACTTTTTTGCATACTGTTTTCAACTCTACTGTATGCTTTCTGATACAAAGGAATGAAAACTGTCAGTAAAAGAAGTGCAAAAGGAATATACTGTATGCATTTTTACAATGATACATATTTTGATATTTTTTTGTTTCTTTCTAACTCCTTTTCAATAAAAATAGAGCATTTATCTGGTGGTTTTTTTGTTGTTGTTGTTGTTGTTGGTGGTTTTTTTTGGAAAGAAGCTCAACTGAGCAAACCTTTATTAAGTTTCAATAGCTAGTGTAGATCTTATGATTCTTATTTCTGTGATTCTCTGCTTTTAATTCTTTAGACATTTAATCTCTATCTCAATTTCTCTCATAACTGTTCATAATGAATTATTGTTCTAATTGTCTTGGAAAATGCTGTGTTAACAAATTTCATCTGTTTCCAGATCACTTATGTTCAATAACATAGGTTCCTGTGGATCATTCCATAATGGTAAAAGCAACCATCTTTTCCAGACTTTTCTTTGTTTTGTTTTCTTTAACCATTTAATAATAGATACTGTAGATACTGGAAGATTTTCTCTCTCATCCTATGTCCTGTTTAGAAGGGGGGCTTTCTCAAAAGTATTTTGCAAAACTGAGTGTTTTGTAAAATTTGCAAACCAATTTCAGAAATTATCTTTGACTAGTTTATCACCTTCTTTATAGAGAATTGTGCTTCACAAAAAACTGTGTTGATGTCCTACCATATCATGCTCTTAATCATAGGCTCAACAGTTTGCTGAGTGCAGATATAAGCTTTCTATTTTATAGTTCTTGAAAGCCCTTTTAAAAATTTGTATTACATTTGCCATTTTAAATTCCTCTGGTACAAAGTCCATTTTAAGTGATAAATTACACACTATAGTTAACAGTTCAGCATTTTCATATTTCATTTTCCTTAGAACTCTGTGTTAATACCATCTGTTCCTGGAAGTTTGCTGTTACTCATTTTGTCAATATGTTTGAAAACTCTTTTTACTATCATTTTATCTTAGATAGTTCCTGGGCATTGCCTTCCATTACAAAAAGCTTTCACAGGTGACCTAATCTCTTGCATGGTGATGTAAATTCATTCATTTTGGTTTTGTCCTATGGCCTCATTTTACTTAAAGACACCCTTAACGTCATATTAATCTTTGGCCACACGGAATCTTTGGAAGGATTCTTGGTTTTGGTGTGTTTGAATACAAAATTATGAGATTACATATTCTCCTAGAACATATTTCAGCTGTTGTAGTACAACTCAATTTACATTTAAATTTGCAGAATTTCATTACTTGTATATGATTTTACTTTCTTAAACTTGCTTTTTCTCATTTCTAAAGGTCTCTATCATTTTATATTTAACCATGCCAACATTTAGGCTTAATTTATATGAGATTCTTGTATTTAAAAAAAATATACTTCGGGACTAAAATTGGTAAATAGTTATAACAGCTACAAGAAAAGTATTTTATTTTGTAATAATTTAATCTTTATGGCTTCTAGTGTCTATTTGTACATGAATGTTATTTTTGACATTCTGTTAATATACTAGTTTACTTTTTTCTACTTTTTACTTTTTACTCTTACATATATATTCAATATATAATGGCACCTTTACAGGTGAGCTTTTTATTAATTATGTCTTGTTCCAGGTAAAATGATTGAGACTAGAATCTCTTTATATTTTCCAATTACTTGTTTTAAGATGAGATCACTTAAGAAGAAATTTCTGAAAAATGTCTGTCATGCATTATGTCTATTCTGACATGAGTCAAAATGACAGTAAGAGAAGTTGTCTAAGAGGTCTTCATGGTCTCACAGTCTTTATGATTTCTCTTAATATGTCACAGACTGGGTCATTATTTTGTCTAGGTAGTCTATCTAGTATTTCTCTATTTGAATTTAAATTTTCACATACATCACCACGTTCAGTCAGTATTTCTTCATCATTTTTATCCACTAAATACTGAATCAGGAGCCTCTAAGAGTATAAAAATAACTTGATATCAGACGTCTTGAAAGTACTGACACATAACATACCTCAAGGATAGAAACATAAATCACAAATGATCAATAACTGGTCACTAACAGATTTCAGCCTTGAGGGGGAATTTGTTTCAAGGCATCTGAAAAGGAAAAAAATGGTATATGGGTTCAGCTTTAAAATAAACAAAGAAACATGCATAAAGAAAACACAGAGCAGAGAGTAAGAAGTTACAAAAGACAGTGAAATGTACAAGGATGGGAATAAAGCAAGAACTGAGAGAAGAACTGCTACCACACCTTGCTGCCAGCCCACTTAGGCTGTGGGCTCATTGATATTGCTGCTTATCCACTGCAGGTTCTTTCTCAACTCCAGTTGAAAAAGTGAACATTTATTTGCTTATTTACTTATTTTTGCAATTCTTATTTTGTTGCTGTGCTTCCTTGAATATCTTTCTATAGTTGGTCTTGGTCTAGTTATCTATACTTATATGTCATGCTAATATAGAACTTGCACTATTTTCTGCTGTTACTTCTCAGAGTTTTATTCACCTTTAACACATTCTCTTTGGAGTCAGGTTGCTGACCACTTGTGTACATTACATCATTTAGATCTTTGTATTCTTGCATAGATCTTGTATTTGTTAGGTTTTCTCTTGTCTTTAGTTTAAGTTTATAGGATCATATTGGGGGTTTTGTCTATTTTAGGTGTCAACAGCATAACTTTATTTTGATTTTGATTTAGCATATGTTCCTGGAATAGGCTGTATTTATTCCAAACTTGTTCCCTTATTCACTGCTCCTAATCCTTTCCCATACTTATATTTTGTCTCTGTACATATCAATGCAAATATTCCAGAGAAACATTTCCCATTCAGTAGTTTACATGTTCTTTAACACCTGCTTTCTCCAGCTAGATATGCATTAATGCAGAAATGCCATGATTAAAATTTCCCAACTAATTTAACACTACCTTTTCAACTAGCAAAAGTCACTATATTGGCATACATACATGACTAGTAACTACACCTTTCAGAATGATATATCTTTATTCTTAATATCTTTCTTCTTAATATCAAGGATCCCCTGAAGTCCACTATGCACTGGAATGCATAGACATTGCCTATGGAAAGTAACCCATTGGAAAATGAAATGTCTGGAAGGCTGTACTGGAGCTGAGCTATCCAAGGGATGGATTTGTAACGTAGGGTAGTTTTGACATCCCAGTTCTCAGGTAACTCTTCCTTATAGTTAAGAACCATTCCATAGTAACTTCAAACCACATATTCACTTCAGATTATAACATATTTTCCTAGTAAAAGTGGAAAGAAGCAACTAAAGAAATCACCTTGTGGTGATTTCACACCAATAGCCAACTAAATTCCACCGCAACACTTCTCCTTCTCAAAGGAGGGGGGGGGGGGGATGGGGATATGGTAGAAAGAAAATGTGCACAGGTTGAGATAAGGACATTTCAATTACAGGAAGAAGAATTAAAAAAAAAAAAAAGCAAGGGCCAAGTGGAATCAAAAAGAGAGAAAAAATAATAATTACTTGCCATCAGCAAGTGATGTTTGGCTATGTCTGGGGAAGCAGGGCCTCAGTATGCACAGTGGTCATTCAGGAGGATAGGTGTTTTCATAATGTCATATATACATTTTCAGAAGTGAACTTTTTTTTTTTTTTTTCTAAGAGAGGTGGGTCCATGTTGTTAGCAAAATGTCATCCCATTAAAGTCTTACAACTGTGTTGAGAGTCAAAGTAAATGCAATATTGTCCCTAACAATATAAAAAAAAATAATCTTGGATTTGAAAGAGGAAAAAAAAAACTATTGTTAGGACAATGAAATTGGATTGCACAGTGTGAAATGTGTTAATTTGATTCGTGTCAGTATGCAACAATGCTAGGGCCGCATGATGAAATATAACCTTCTATTTAAGGACAAAGCATGGGAGGAAGACTACGAGCCTTCAGCACAAGAGACCCTCAGCAAGACTACTAGAGACTGATACATATGCGTCCAGAGAGGGTTTGGATTCTGGGAACTAATTATAATAACCCTGCCTTTTCTAGGAATAGTGATGAATATGTATTAGTCTAGGAGCATAAAAATCAGCCTCCTGATGTAACAGGTGTGAGTCTTGGTGGAGCAGAGACTCCCGGTGCACCCAGCGCTGTTTGCTTGCCTCGATACACTTAATAAATTACAAACTTTAATTTTAATCCTATTTGGGACAGAGTCATTTATCACAATTGGGAGCTCATCCAGGATGGTCTTGGTTCCTGAATTCTGACTTGATCTAGGAGGGGCGCCCCACCATTATGATGTCTCCTGTTCAAGTCAGGTTGGGATTAACACCATCCTGAACCTGAATAAAGGCAAGCAAAGAATTTTATTTTTTTATGAGCTCCCTTGCCAGCAGCAGCATTGTATTTTACCCGTAATTCTGCGCGCGAAGATCCGAACAAAGACAACGGAGTCGTAAGTAATTAAGGCATATACCCTTCGATTAGGTGGGATTCAGTTGCCTGTGTGTGTAAGAGTGTGACTGAGACAGAACTTGGTTCCGAAGTTCTTAGTTCCGAATCGAGTGCAGAGGTCTTCTAACCGCGGTTCCAATCTCCCGCGAGGGACTTGGCCGGTGAAGGACCGAAGCGATTCTTATAGGATTCGGGGGTGGGTGATAGGTCCTAAACCCCCTGCAAGACACTCTTACTAGGTAACCAAGGGCTGTAGGTATTGCCACAGTAAAATTCCTAGATGGGTCAGACAAAACTGAGGACCCGGGACCAGAGAAAAGGGAGCAAATTAAAAATGGTTCAGTACTATATGATAGAATGACCAAATCAGGATATCCAATAAGGACCTAGAACCTGTGGAATTGGGACTTTGAGTCCATCATGGTCAGCTCAGGCTTGTGAGCTGCACGCTCTATGTAGGGCCCTGGAACTATTAAAGGGGAAAAAGGGGGGCTATATTTATAGCACGTTAAACAGAATGAACTGCCCATGTCTGAATCACCACCAGAAAGCAGTGTTGTAAAAAAAAAAATAATAAAATAAAATAAAAATGGAAGTTTCTCCAAAGATGTTGCCATTAAACTAATAATATTAATAACTAAAATATAATTAATAAAAAAGTACTCATCTCTTGCCATGAAATACTGTTACTATTAAACTTTATGTTCTAGTTTGGAGACCAAAACGAAAATAGTTAAGGCATGAGCATGTGACTTTCTGTTTCTTTAAGGTGGTGAGCTTTAATTCTACTCATGCTGAGTCTCAGTGAGACATACTAGCATCCATGTGGACCCATTCATTTTAATGTTGTAAAATCGTGGGTCAGATGATTCAAAGCCTTAATGTAAATGTACTCAAGTAGGGGAAAGGTGAATTGGTATCATTTATTTTAAAAAGTCATATGGTGGATTTGTTTGTTTGTTTTTTAAGTTTGTACTAATATAAAAATCACATGAGCACGCTTGTTGAAAAGTAAAAATTATTTTTATGTAAGTGCATTTACTTTCTTTTTGAACAAACAGAAGTATCAAATACTTGTTTAAATATTAAGTGGGTGTTTTGAGCCTGCAAATTTAATATTGGCTCTAAAACTCTGCTTGCATAAGTACCATTTATTATACCACTATATTTCTGATGTTTGCATAATCATAAAAGGACCTCAAAACTTGAATACACAGACTGAAATATAAGCTGATAGCCTTGAATACGTCAGTGTGCTATATAGTGGCCTTTGAGGACTGTCATGATAACCTTTTTACATTACAAAGCTAATGTTTTAGTCCTAAATTTTCGGGACCCCTTAGTACAGAAAAAGCTTTATACAATTACTGATGTGAATTTCTGTTAAAATGTATATTTTGTGTCCAGTTGTATTATTTAAGTGTTCCTTTGTATCAATTTACGTATGCTTCTGTTGTGGTTTAACCCAGCCAGCAGCTAAACACCACACAGCCATTCGCTCACCTTCCCCCCCTCTCTGGGATGAGGGAGAGAAACGAGAAAAACTGCGGCCTGTGGGTTGAGACAGAAACAGTTGATTGGGACAGAAAATAAAATAATAATAATGATGTTGTGTACGGAGTGAGTGATGCACGGTGCAATTGCTTGCTGCCCGCTGACCGATGCCCAGTCTGTCTTCAGGCAGCTGCTCCCCACCTCAGTAGCCACCCTTATATATTGTTCAGCATGCCGTCAGATGGTATGGAATACCCCTTTGGCCAGTTTGGGTCAGCTCTCCTGGGGCTGTCCTCTCCCATTTCTTACTGCACCCACAGACTGCCTGCTGGCAGGACAGAGCGAGGAGCTGAAAAGTCCTTGGCTTAGTGTAAGCACTGCTCTGCAGCAGTTAAAACATCAGTGTGTTGTCAACATTAGTCTCATTTTAAATCCAAAACATAGCACCCTACCAGCTACTGGGAGGAAAATTAACTCTATCCTAACTAAAACCAGGGCAGCTTCTAAAACAAAGAAGGGGGAGCAGTGGTGTGACCCCTAGGAAAAGATAGATAAAGTATGCTATGTTCTTAATTTTTAATATATATATATTTTTTTTTAAATCGATGGACAGAGGAAGGTCCTTGCATCTGTCCGTGCAGGAAGAAAAGCAACAGACAGATGTAGGAGACAGATCTGGGAGAAACTCAGTTAAAGAAAGAGCACAAGTCATGGTAAAAATAAATAAATAAATAAATAAAAATTACAGCACCAATTATTGGGAAGGGCCCTACATTCTAATAACTTGGGGGCCGAGGTTGTGCTTGTGTTTTAATAGAAGCCACTCCTAGATGGGTGTCAGCACCATCCGTCTCATCATCTGCCTTAACATGATCACAGCACCCTCCTCTGTGGTTTAGACTCCAGCTCAAACAAAAAAAACAACATCTGGGAGGGTCTGGCTGGCATACACAGGACCCACAAACAAGGACTCCAGGAGTTGGAGGGGCAGCCAGAGCCCCTCCTCAGCTGGGCAGCACTCAGTACCTGCCTCTCCCAGGAATGTGGTTACAAAGTTTGTTAAAGATAGAATAAGTGTGCCTGGAAGTTTTTCTCTGTGTTTTAGTTTGTGTAAATCATGCTTTCTTAATTTGTGTTAATCACGATTTTTTATGTTAAAGAAGGGGGAGATGTGGGAGTGTGGCCATGGGGGTCGACAAGCCCCACGGTTGGTGATAACATCAGGAATGTAAAGGGTTTAGGGGTGATTCAGGAGATGCCTTGCCATCTCAGGTTGCTTGTTCTCCAGCCGTTGGGGCATGGAACGGTGGTAAAAATGTTATTAGAACACTTAACACCTAGATATGGGATAATCCAGTACATTTATTCTGATCAAGGCACACACTTGACTTCTAAAATAATAAAATTATTATGTCAATCATTAGGTATTCAGTGAGAATACCAGACTCTGTGCTACCACACTCTACGCATGCTTCCAGAGAGGGTTTGGATTCTGGGAACTAGTTATAATAACCCTGCCTTTTCTAGGAATAGTGATGAATATGTATTAGTCTAGGAGCATAAAAATCAGCCCCGTGATGTAACAGATGTGCATCTTGGTGGAGCAGAGACTCCCGGTGCATCCAGCACTGTTTGCTTGCCTCTATTCACTTAATAAATTACAAACTTTAATTTTAATCTTTTTTGGGACTCAATCATTTATCATACACAGTAAAATGTACTCTTCTGTTTGCTACCTAATAGGGTGCCTGGGTAAATGCTAGAAAATATATTTATTCCAAACATTATTGTTAACAGCTCATTGTGTAACTGAAAATAGTTTTCCTTAGGAGGTGATATTGTACCCAATGTAAATTCATACAATTCATCTGATGTAACCTGTGATGGATTCAAAGACATCACTCCAAACATTTAGTCATAGAACCACAGAATATCCTGATCTGGAAGAGACCCACAAGGATCATCGAGTGGGATACATCAAGACATGGTGGGATAGCTCACATGACTGGAATGCTGTCACAGAAGGCTATGTGCTTTTTAGAAAAGACTGGCCAGGAAGGTGAGGTGGTGGAGTTGCTCTTTATGTGATAGAGCAACTGGAATGTGTGGAGCTCTGCCTAGGGGTGGATGAAGAGCAAGTTGAGAACTTATGGGCAAGGATTAAAAGGCAGGCTACCACAGCTGATACTGTTGTGGGTGTTTGCTACAAGTCCTTATGTATTCACCAAGGGAAAATCATGCTTAACCAATCTGCTATCCTTCTATGATAAGATGACTAGCTGATGAGATGAAGAGAGAGTGGTGGATGTGGTCTATCTTGATTTCAGAAAGGCTTTTGACACTGTCCCACAAAACATCCTCTCAGACAAGCTTAGGAAGTGTGGGCTAGATGAGTGGACAGTGAGGTGGCTTGATAACTGGCTGGATGGCAGAGTTCAGAGGGTTGCCAGCTCTGTTCAGCTCATTAGTCCCTAAGGACAATGTTCCAAGGAATCACGTCTGCTAGGTCTTTAAACAATTGGAATTTCACTCTTCAGAGCCCTGACTTTGCTCTTTGCCAGGCCTGTATTCTTTGAGATCACAACCTCAGCTGGACCATGGTTGCTATGGACTTTCTCCAGTCTTAACCTCTTTAATGAGTTAATCTGCATTGACGAGCACCAGGTCACTTCTCCTCTGGTTAGTTTGCCTAATACCTGAACCAGGAAATTGTCCTCAGTGCATTCCAAGAGTCTCTTGGATTGCTTACAGCCTGCTGTTTTGCTTGCCCAGCAGACATCTGGGTGGTTGAAGTCCCCCATCAGGATGAGAGCATTAGAGTGTAATGCTTCTTGTAGTTGAAGCAAGAAGACCTCACAGGCTCCCCTTGATCAATCGGCTTGTAGTAGAATCAAAACACAAAGTGTCCTTTATGGGTCCAATCCTTAATTTTTACCCACAAGCTCTCAACCTATTTATGGTTCTTTCTCAGAGGCCTCTCTTTGCTATCTATCCGTTTCTTAACATAGAAGGCAACACCCCCACCTCTCCTTCTCTGCCTATCTGAAAAGTTTTTGCCTATCTGTAAAGATTTTCTTTCTGAAAAACTTGTCATCCTCAATTGCAATGTTCCAATTTTGTGATTTGTCCCACCACTTTTCTGTGATAGCAATTAGATCACAGTTTTACAATTGCATCGTTTCCCAGCTCCTCCAGCTTGTTTCCCATGCTGCGTGCATTGGTGTAGAGGCACTTCAGCAGGGCTATGGGCCGCATCACTTTTTTTAGAGGATCCCCCCCCAATTCATTTGGGACAATTCACATGTATTTTCCTGTTGCTTCCTAAAGTGCTGGTGTTCCCTGGTTCTTCTCTATAACTCAGAAGTACATCCCCTTCCCCCACTGAATCTAGTTTAAAGCTCTGCTAGTAAGTACAGCCAGTTTGCTGCCCATAACACTCTTGCCCCACCTGGTCAGATGCACTCCATCCACTGTCAACAAAATGCATTTGAGATCGTAGATCTGAGAGGGTTTTTGGATGTGTTCTTTTAATATATTTTAAAACCCTTATTAGCACTGTTTAGGAGGAAGTACCTAGAGAATCAGATATCATTGCTGAATCTGTGCCAGCAGAACAGAACATTTTAGTTAGGTGACATAAAGTGAATACCAGAAGAAGACTTCTTATAATACTATCTCCATCTATTTAAGAATTTATTGGGAGAAAAAAAAAAAAAAAAAAAAATTGAAAGCTTTTCAGCTTTTCAAATTATACTGAAATTGGTCAAGAGTATACAACTAATCTGAAGTACATAAATAGGCTATTATGGAAATGTTCTCAAATGGGAATACATCTAAAGAATCTGGATCTTTCGTCTTTTTTTTTCCTCTTTTTTTCTGTGCTTTTGAGCATAAATTTATTTTTTACTGCATGCAAGTTGCTATAGAATAGGGGAAAAGCTTCTTTTTTATTGTCAAAGTTTGATCTCTATCACTTTGATGGGATTTGGGATAGAAAAAGCCCGGTAATATTCTTGAAATCACTTTTATTCTATTGTAGAATAGTTGCATTAAATTTAGAAAATAATAAAATCAGAGTTTTAAAGAAAGAGTACGCCAAAACTTTCTGTATTGTTACTTTCTGAAAAATATAATCTATTTTCTTCTTTTTAGCACTGTCTTATCTTTAAGTTTAAGCTCCTGTTATCCAAATACTTTGGGATTTGGGAATAAGTTGTCCAGGAATGTCTTCTGTTTTGAAGGAAAAGTGAGAAATACATCATTTTAAATACTCAAAATATTTTCAAATAGATAATGGTGCTAAACAGGGACAAAGGTATTGACTGAATGCTTAGGAAAGTATGTGATCTAATTGTCAGTGTTAATATGCAGCAAATACAGCATGAGATAAACATTTAAGGGTGATTTTGACACATAATACTTTCTAATAGAAAGAGCCGGAAAAAGTCATAGGTTAGCAGCATATGGGAATATTAGACAATACAGAGAATAGTAGAGGTAGATTCTTATTCACTCTGAAAATGTCAAGTATTCTTCTAGAGTTAAAAAATAAAAATAAAAATAAAAATACTGACTTGAATTAAGTCTGTCTTGGTGGCAATTTCCCACTTTAGTGGGAGTTTCCAGGCATCTTTTAGTCGCAAATGAGTTAACTGTTTCATGTTATAACTATTGCCACACAGTCTTGTTATTTTTGCTTTTTATGCTGCCTATTTTCAATTTCTTGCCTTCTTGTTAATTGTTCCAGTCTAGCATTGGAAGTTGTGTAGAAACATTCAAATTGAAGTTGGAAGAAAGCTCTTTAGCACTGAGTAGCATTCCTGGTTTAAAACAAACACTGTTTGTGTATAGCTGCTGCAAAAGCAAAGTTTTCTTATTCATTGTAGCCAATAATTTCCAGATCATTATCCTACTAATTCCTTACTTTTTAATTGATAATTAAAAGCATTTCATGAATCCATATGGAGTTCTTAAAAACTATTAGATCTCATAGTAGATGCCTATGTTCTTTTGAATGTCTAAGCTCTCATTATAGTCAATGAATTTAAAGTCTGCAGCATGGTTCAGTTCACCGTAAATAGACAGTTAGGTTTGGTCAGCTGAATGGAATAAAACAATATGTATACATCAGATGTATATTCCGTTGCACATAACAGGAACCAGACCACACAGAGACAAACAGACAGAAGTTTAAGTACCTAAAGAGAGTCATTTAAATACCCTTCGGAACCCAAGCCTTCAATGTGACCCTGACAGATATGACCCAGAAACCTGCAGGAGGCCTCTGCCCTTCTGTGGTGGTAGGTGGAGCTAGGGAAGACAAGCAATGATTCCTGAATGGAATGACTCCTGCATGGAAATACATGTAAATATCTTCATTTGTGATCTGTATTCCTTCAAGATCTAATAATTAGCTTCCAGTACCACTCTAGGTGCCTTATAGTTTCTCCTCTTGTTTCCACATGACAACCCAGAAACACACCAAACATCTATTGATTATCTAGTTACTCTACTACCTCCACATAATTGTCTTAAACACTTAAGAATGATATGTCTACATACAGGCAACTGAATCCCACCCTAAATGTCCATGCCCAAACACAGTGCCATTCTTAGGTTCCAATTACCTTGCTGTATTGTGGTGTTACGGTGTTATTTTCTGGTTTTCAATAATACAGTTGAAGAATTTTTGAAGGAACTGCTTGGAGAAGTACCTTCATCTTCAATATGTATATAATTATATGTATATATTTAATGACACTTTGCTTATTAATTCTTTATGTTACCTAGGCTTGCTTTTTCAAAATCCACCAAAAATGGAATTAAAAGTGATTATGCTATCATTTCCTTTTGTATTTTTTTTTCTCTCAGTGTATTCTCAGAATTTTCATTCTCAGAATTTTCTCAGAATATTCACAAATATTCTTGGATTTTTTTTTCAATTTTTAAAAGAAATAAATAAAAATAGTGTGTAAACACTCTTCAAGTAAGCATTTATAACATAGTAAACCATTTCTCCAGCCTGTCAAAGTTGTCTGGATTGCAGCAAGACCCTGAGGTATATCATCCATTCCTCACAAGTCTGTGTCATCAGCACAGTTGCTGAGCGTGCATTCTTCTTCATCATTCAGATTGTTAATGAAGATGTTAAACAGGACTGGGCTCAGTGTTGATCCTGTGGTCAATACCACTATTTACTGACTTCCAACTAGACTTTGTGCCACTGATCACCACTGTTTACCTCTGATCACTGGAATGTCTTAGCCTTTTAGCCATTTGTCTCCCCACACCACTATCTGCTCATCCAACCCCAATGTCAACAGCTGTCCATGGGAATCCTACAAGAGACAATGACAAATGCCTTTGAATTCCAGACAGACAATATCCACTGTCCTCCTCTCATCTACCAGGCTGATAATTTAATCATAAAATTTTATCTAGTTAGTCAAGCATGATTTACATTTGTGAAACCATGCTGACTAATGATTTTTTGTTCGTGTGCCTTGAAATGGCTCCCAAGATTAATATTATGACTAAGGGACTGGAGCGTCTCTCCTGTGAGGAAAGACTAGTAGAATTGTGACTGTTCAGCCCAGAGAAGAAAAGGTTCTGAGTTAATCTTTCCAATCTCTATAAATACATGAAGAGAAGCTGCAAAGAAGACATAACAAGGCTCTTGTAAGTGAAGTCATCCTTACTCTGAAGGTGAGTCAGCACTGGCACAGGTTGCCCACATAGCTTGTGGAATCTCCCTTCCTGGAGATCTTCAAATGCTGGGTCATTGTCCTGGCCAACCTGCTCTAGGTGTCCCTTCTTAAGTGGTGGGTTGTAACCAGACATCCTCCAGAAGTTGTCAACCTCAACCTTGTCAACCTCAACCATTTGCTAATTCTGTAATCTCTGACAGAACTCCAATGCTTTTAGATAATATTTTTCCCTTTAGCTATTCAAGAGTGAAATAAATAAGCACAAGTGCAAACAGTAACCAAAATAAAATATCAACTTAATTTCAGGTCTCCAGCTAGGATTAAAAAAAAATAATAAAATAAAATAAAATAAATAAATAAAAAGTCTTTGTTTATCCAAATCTGTGAAGCTGTATTGCAGATATTTGGATACATCTGGCATGACGTGGCTCTTCAGGAGTGAAAGTCACTGGAGTTTCTCCTATTTATTCTGCCAGCATTCCTCTAGGAATAATGGTGATAGGACACCGTAGAGCATGGGCTCTTAAAGAGACTGTAGTATTTGTGCATAAAAGAAATATGTAGACTTTTCAGAGTACATAAACACTAGCTCTGCTTCTAGATAACATGCAAGCTCTGTGGAAAATAAAATTAAAAAAAAAAAAAAAAGTGCTCCAAAGAACTTTACATCAAGAGTTACCTATTTGTATTATTATGATTTCAAATTAAGTTTGAAATCATAAGTCTTAGTGTTTAATGGATTTCAGTCTAGATGAAGAAACTAAACAAAGGTACATCTAATAATCTCTTAAAAAAAAAAAATCAGAAAGCCAATAAACTAGTTTATGAATGGTTCTAAAGCCAATGACTCTTGAAATTAAGTGGTACACAAATACTAAGATCCCAAAGAAAACATTTCTCTACAAATTAGGCTTGGGCTGCCCCAAGCTAGAAGACTGTGAAGAGGAAAAGGGCCTGGGAGTGTTAATCAATGCTCGGCTGATCATGAGCCAACAGTGTGCCCAGGTGGCCAAGAAGGCCAATGGCATCCTGGCTTGTATTAGAATAGGAGAAGGGAGGTGATCATTTGCCTGTACGCAGCTCTGGTGAGGCTGTACCTCAAGTACTGTGTTCAGTTTTGGGCCCCTCGCTACAAGAAGGGCATCGAAGCCCTGGAACATGTCCAGAGAAGGGCAACAAAACTGGTGAGGGGTCTGGAGCACAAGTCTTGTGAGGAGTGGCTGAGGGAGCTGGGATTGTTTAGTTTGGAGAAGAGGAGGCTCAGGGGAGACCTCATTGCACTTTACAACTTCCTGAAGGGAAGTTGTGATGAGGAGGGGGTCGGCCTCTTCTCCCAGATAACTAATGATAGGACTCAAGTAAATGGCCATAAGTTGTGCCATGGGAGATTTAGATTAGATATCAGGAAAAACTTTTTTTTTCTCAAAGAGGGATCAGGCACTGGAATGGCCTGCCCAGGGAGGTGGTGGAGTCATTTTATAGGGAAACACCTTCACAATTTCCAATTTTAGTTTTGCTAATTTCCAAAATATGACCACCAAAACTGCTAAAACTGCTTCTTTATTAGTAAATAAAAATAAGGACATCATTCAGGGAAGGCTGGTGACAAATGGCATGGAGAAGGCTGACATTCTAAGCACCTTCTTCACCTCATTCTTTACTGATAAGTCCAATCTTCAGAAACCACAGGTTTCTGAGACCAGAGGAAAAGTAAGAAAGGCCCTTTGGTCAAGTAGGATCTAATCAGGAAATATGTAAACAGATTGGACATACACAGTGCCACAGGCCCTGATGGCATGCACACAGATGTGGATAGGTAGCCAGATGATGTCATTGTGGGGCCACTCGTAGTTTTCTTTGAAATGTTGTGATGAATGGGGGATATTCCTGAAGAATGCAAGGAAGCCAACATCACTGCTATCATCAAATAGAGCAAGGAGGTGGACCTGGAGAATTACGGGCTGGTCAGCCTCATCTCAGTTCCTGGACAGGTGATGAAGCAAAACACATTCTACTGCAAAACTCTTTTTCTCACAACTGGGGCTTCTCAGTCTCCAAATTCAGTTACCCTTTTTGGATATTTTTTTGTTACTTAAAACAGGTAGACTAAATAGTAAAACCAGTTAATTGATTACAAATTCTGAGCAACTAATGGAATATAATAGTTAACATGATCATGAGTCTGCAGTATATGGTAAGCCAAATATTTTCTGCTGTCATAAGTATTTCAATACATCTGTTCAAGTGAATTAGACACAAGTACTTTTCACAAAGTAGAGGAAAATACTCTAAGGCACTTTCTGAGGTCAAAGATAAATTGGACTATTCAGATGTTTCAGAATTAGACTAAGTATGGACATACTACTAACCTAGGATCAATTGGTTCATTGTTTTACCAGAGACAAAGAGATAAAAGCATTTGTTAGGAAAAAATAAAAATAAAATGTCCATAGAGTTGACAATATTGATTGTGAGATGGCTTCTTATTAAAGTGATTCCTTTTAGCCCAATGACATCTTATAAGGTATTAAATAGTTTATAACTCCTTATTAGACCAGCTTGATAAAAAATATTCAACACCTCTCTAGTTCATGCAAAAAATATTCCCCTAAAACTAGAATTGGACATCTGTAAAATAATTGGCAGTATCAGCTTTGTACAGGAAAGCAAAAGGGCTGGGAAATTTAATAATACTTTCATTGATCTTTGTATATGAGAGTAATCCTCTTTGGAAATGAGGTTGTTAATGCAGGAATAAGCTTTCTTTTATTTCTGCATGTGCACATATTACCAATCATATGTTTCTTCACAAAGTATTTCCTTTAAAAGAGAAACCAATGCACTTCATGTGAGCTTAATAAATAAATAAATAAATAAAGCTGGTATCTGTTTCAAAAAAAAAGTTGGCTCTATCTGACCACTATGCTGGTATTTCATATACTTTTTTGATATATCTTTCTTTTTTAATCCCACTTCCGTGGTTTTACAGGAAAGTTAGTCATGACAACATTGGAAATCAGGAAAGAGATGAGAATTTTAAATTCTGGATGAACAAACTGCTCTGGAAAAAAAAAAAAAAAAAAAAAAAAAAAAAAAATCTTCATTTTGGGATAAAATGCAAGGAAATTTTTGGCATGTTATTTATTCATTTCAATTGATATTTATCTTTATCTTCACGAGATATTTATCTTGGCAGTTCCTACATGAATTTTTGAAGCTGCTTTGCTGGAGATTGACTTTTTTTTTTTTTTTTTTTTCCAAACAGCAAAGCAAACTCAAGAGATTCCAAATAGTATTGAAAAGGCATCAGAGTTTAGTATTTTTTTGGGTAGTATCTCCAAACTTATAGCTAAGGTAAAAAGGTATATCACTATCTAAAACTGTATATGTTTGTAAATATAAGCATGATTTATGAACAAAGGATTAATGCATCTTACGATGGTAAAGGATGTAACTTCATACATACTCACTAAGAAGCCTCATGCAGAAAAATAAGCTCAGAAAGCACATTAGGCTTTTGAATAAGCATTGATTTTGATTACCTTAACATTTCTGGTACTTACTATGTAATATTACCAGTACTTACCATGTGCCAAAAGAAAGTTTTCATAGGAGATTGTTTTTAATGGTAATTTCATCTGAGCAGCAAAGGTAGGACAAATGATGGAAACAGGGCATAAGGAGCACTGTTCTAAGAGAGGCTCTATTTGCTTTGCTTTACAACTCTGGAAATTGCTAACTATTTCTAAGAATGTACAGTGTATACATTTTTTTCAATCCAGGTGAAATCAGCTTTTACATAGCCATATACAGAATTTCCATTTAAATTTACATTTACCTCATACTACATTTAAAAGCTTACTTGCAAGGCATATTAGCCAAAAATACCAATGATGCAAGAGGAAGACATATTTTTTGTGATCCTAAGTATATATGAGTCAAAATGAATGTTTTTCCCTTTAGAATATATATATATATATATATTGGTGATCACTTAGCAAAATAATACAGGATGTCAAAGTATACATTCTTTTGTAGTGGAGTCTAAACTAGTCTTTAATCTTAGCTCCTGGAGAGCTTTAATTTAGTATCTGCAATTTGGACAACGGTATTCCAGTAAATAATTGTGGTGTGGAATCAAACTTGCAGCTAACAAGGTGAAAGACTGAAGGAAATGCCAAAACAACCCAACCCAATGAACAACATACTATGGACACTGGAGAAAAGACCTCAAATCCTCACTTTAAATGAGGTGAAGCTCATGTAAGATATCTAAAGCTAATTAAGCTTATTTCCTTCCAGACCCCTCCCACCCTCACCCCCCCCCCAAAAAAAAAAAAAAAAAAAAAAAAAAAGTTTGTACTAGAGAAAGCATTGATAGAAGAGGGGACATTCCACAGCGGCAAGGGTTTCACACTGCCTGTGATTTAGTCATAGTATGGCATAACATTAGGCATAACATTTTGTTACATTTGCATAACAAAATGGGGACACAATATTTGAATAAAAAACTTTTATCTTAGAATCACTGAATGGTTTGGGTTGGAAGGGACCTTAATGATCATCCAGTTCCATCCCTCCACACCCCTCACACCCCACACCGTGAGCAGGGACACCTTCCACTAGACCAGCTCCATTCAATTTGGCCTTAAACACTTTCAGGGATGGGTCATTCACAGCTTCTCCAGGCAACATATTTCAGTGCCTCACCAACCCTCTCAGTGAAAAATTCCTTCCTTATATCTAATCTAAATCTCCTCTCCTTAAGTTTAAAGCCACTTCCCCTTGTCCTATCACTACACTTCCTGATAGAGAGTCCCTACCCAGCTTTCCTTCAGGCCCCTTTTAAATATTGGAAGGTTGTTAAATTCTCTTCCTAGCATTCTCTTCTCCTGGCTGAACAACCCCAACTGACTCGGCCTGCCTTTGTAGAAGAGGTGATCCAGCTCCTTGATCACCTATGTGGCCCTCCTCTGGACTTGTTCTAATACTTCCACATCCTTCTGTGGGCCCCAGAGCTGAATACAGGGCTCCAGGTAGGTCTCACAAGAGCAGAGCAGATGGGGAGAATCACCTCCCTCAACCTGTTTGGCCACACTTCTTTTGATGCAGCCCAGGATATGGTTGACTTTCTGGACTGCAAGTGCACATTGATTTAATTCTCAATTGATATTTACATATATTATATATATATATATATACTCATATATTTAACTTCCGGTTAGAAGTCTTCTGATATACTCTGGTCGTGACTTTCAAGGTTCTTTTAAAATCTGCCCTATGCAGAAATACATGTTGGATATTTAAAGATCTGGATATTGCCATCTCAGAAATGTAAGTCAAAACACAATGCTAACACAATGATAATAGTCATGTTATTAGGGAGGTATGGCATAATTTGCTTGTTTATCCAACTATATATATATATTTAATTGTAAATCTGTACAACTACATGCCATCTGCAGTGAAACGATATGGAAATTCTATAAAATATTCAAATTATATTGAAAAGAATGGTTGAAGGCCTAGGAAAATTAATTTGGGGATAAAAATTTAAGAAAAAAATATCTTTTTTCAGACTATTTAAGTGAAGATCTGGAGACTACTTCTCTCTGAAAATAATGTCTAACAGTGGGAAAAAAAAAAAAAAAAAAAAAGATATTCAGTCTTGCATACTCTTTAAACTACTAAATTTCTTTTATCTCTCCACATGAAGAAGACAAAATTTTGAACTCTGATACAGTCAATAGTGTACACATTTATTGCACCCAAGATCAAGTGCAAAGGGAGATTATACATTTGAGGGTTAAAGTTAAGATCCAAATATGTAAAGCAAAATAAATGCTGTTAATGGATTTCTGTCAGTGGGATTGATGGGATTTCAGTTCCTGTGGGGTTGAAATGTGTGTCAAGACAATGAGACAAGGCTAATCTTTGGATGCAATCTTTCAACTGTAAATAAAACATCAGAAGAAAAACATGTCGATGTCCAGTATTTCACACGATTAGAAAATTTAGAAACTTTGGACTATGCAAGTTCACATTCCCTTATTTTGTTTTTGACGTTTTAAGTGGCGTTTATATTTGTATTTGGCTCCTCTTGTTATGCAAGATAACTAACAGGACACATTCACTCTCTGATAATGTTTATTCATTTTATAAAAATGCTTTTAGAGATACACAGATTATTGTGTTGGCCTTTTAGTAATGTCTAGTATTAAAGGTTATTCCTGAATGTAATATTTACCTGATCACAAGATGGGAAAGTGTTCCATTCGAAAGGAACACAGGCATTGCTCCTAATGCAGAAATTTTAGTATACATACTCATTGGTGATCCTCAGATCAAAATTTTCCTTTCCGTGATCACTCTTCATACTTAAGGTGCTCCAAAAATACCAGGAGCATGGGCTGAGCTTATGGTCTGTTAGTCAACAGAAGAATCCTCCTGAGGAAGGACTAGAAAATATCTATCACACAGAAGATATAGCTACATTAATTCCTAAAGAAGAACCTTTCCCAAAATAAATTGAAAAGAACTCTTCATCAATTGTTCAGTTTGACGAAGATATATTTTTAGGTGTAGATTTAGAGTTTTGCTGAATTAGAGCCTATGAGAGAAATGGCCCTTGCTTAAAAAAAATAAAAATAAATTTTAAAAAGTCCTTGTTGGAAATACATGGGAAGTATTTGTATGGCCTGCCTAAGTTGTCAGGCATGGTGCAGATGGCGAGGGTCTTTTCAGAGCAGATGGGAATGATTCAGATGATGATAGAAGTGCTAAATCTAAACCCTTGTCCCACCACTATCTAGGGAATAGATATTGTTAAAATAAAGTTTACATAAAATGTTTAATTTTACCAAATATATGCACTTGTGAAAGTGGAAGTTAGATGACAATAAAATGTAAGTTTGTGAAATGTTGATGGGATTTTTTTTTTTTTTTTGGTACTAAAATAAAAGTAAGCTGCTTATAGTATATGGTTAATACAGTTTTTGAGATGCTGTGAAGGTGATATAATCAGCAAACAAAATTGCTTTGTGTAACTCTAACTTTAGCAGTAAGTAGTTTAAGGGCATTAGGATTAAATTTTATCCAGTTCAATAATATAAGTAAAATCCATATGATCTGTACTGTGCTGGACAAACTTGCAAGTTAAACATGCAGTTAAAATGCAAACAGTTCTATGGAAACAATTATACTATATTTAACAATGTTCTGAATAAATGGCAAATTAAAACCATCACTCACCTTCAGCTTACCAACTGTTTGAAGGCAATGACACTTTATATGAAAGAAAATAATAAATAAACTGGATATGCTCTGAGCAAGAGACTGTACTAGAGAGAGACTGGACTTGTACTAGACTGTACAAGTCCAGTTGGGGGCCAGTCACTAGTGGCGTCCCCCAGGGCTCGGTGCTGGGGCCGATCCTCTTTAATATCTTCATCAATGATCTGGACGAGGGCATTGAGTGCACCCTCAGTAAGTTTGCAGATGACACCAAGTTAGGTGTGTGTGTCGATCTGCTCGAGGGTAGGAAAGCTCTGCAGGAGGATCTGGATAGGCTGCACCAATGGGCTGAGGTCAACTGCATGAAGTTCAACAAGGCCAGCTGCCGGGTCCTGCACCTGGGGCGCAATAACCCCAAGCAGAGCTACAGGCTGGGAGATGAGTGGTTGGAGAGCTGCCAGGCAGAGAAGGACCTGGGAGTGATGGTGGACAGTCAGCTGAATATGAGCCAGCAGTGTGCTCAGGTGGCCAAGAAGGCCAACGGCATCCTGGCTTGTATCAGAAACAGTGTGACCAGCAGGGCTAGGGAGGTGATCGTCCCCCTGTACTCGGCTCTGGTGAGGCCGCACCTCGAGTACTGTGTTCAGTTTTGGGCCCCTCGCTACAAGAAGGACATCGAGGTGCTTGAGCGAGTCCAGAGAAGGGCGACGAAGCTGGTGAGGGGCCTGGAGAACAAGTCCTACGACGAGCGGCTGAAGGAGCTGGGCTTGTTCAGCCTGGAGAAGAGGAGGCTCAGGGGTGACCTTATCGTTCTCTACAGATACCTTAAAGGAGGCTGTAGTGACGTGGGGGTTGGCCTGTTCTCCCACGTGCCTGGTGACAGGATGAGGGGGAATGGGCTTAAGTTGCACCAGGGGAGTTTTAGGTTAGATGTTAGGAAGAACTTCTTTACTGAAAGGGTTGTTAGGCACTGGAACAGGCTGCCCAGGGAGGTGGTGGAGTCACCATCCCTGGAGGTCTTTAAAAGACGTTTAGATGTAGAGCTTAGGGATATGGTTTAGTGGGGACTGTTAGTGTTAGGTTAGAGGTTGGACTCGATGATCTTAAGGTCTCTTCCAACCTAGAAATTCTGTGATTCTGTGACACTTTATATGAAAGAAAATAATAAATAAACTGGATATGCTCTGAGCAAGAGACTGTACTAGATGGCCTCAGGATGTCATGTACATGATTATGCAGTTCTTCAATGTAAGAGTTGTAAAATGCCTGGATCTAGAGTGAAATCCAGTGCCATCAAGTGTTTAGGCTCCCAGCTTAACATACAGAGGGACGATGCTTTGCAGAAAACTGTGTGTTCAGGGTTTGCCCTCTCCCACCACAAAAATCAAACACTTGAATAATCCAAAGGGGATATCTCTGTCCACATTACAGATGGTGATAGGGATTTCATTGGTGTTATACGACTAAAAAATCAGAAAATAATACACCAGGCAGAGTTCATTCATAACTACTCAGTCATCTGTTAGTGTCTAACATTTAGAGTAGATGTCCAAAAAACAGAAGATGGATTCCAGGTCCTCTCTTGTCCTACAGAATTTTAAAATCGTGTTTCTAATTTTCAGGAGAATGCTTTCACCTTATTTCACCAGGTTCTAATGCTGAATATAACACCTGGAGCTGAAACATTGTGACTGGAGAAAGAGAAACAGTTTGAATTTTCAGTAGTTCTCAGAAAATGAATAAAATTGATTGTTGACTTACCTGGATATCTTGACTGAGAAGACAGTATATGAAGTACATTGAATGTATATAGACAAACTTATCATGGATTTACAGATTCTTGACAGATTTACTAGATCCTTTTTTATTCCAAAAATATGCTGTGCATCATATCGAAGTATATCACTGAAAGAAATATGAAATTTTTGAGATATCTGCTAAATATAGAAAATAAAATTTGCACAATAATATCTAAAATAGGTAATACAGATTGCAACATGGTAATAAAGAAATATTAACTGGAAAATATAAATATAGCCCTTTCTGGAAATTGCACTGTGCAGTGGAACAGCTCTTGATCCGTATATATTCTAATTTCAGGGTCTGCTACTTGCTTGTTGTTTGCTTTTTTCGTTTCACTTTGATTTGTTTGTGAGGATTATTATTTATTTAAATCATTTACCTAATTTCTTTGGAACAAATTTGAATTTGCTCAGAACTTGAGTCTATAAAGACTGAAGTTAATTGATTATGTAGTTGATTTATTCTACTTAAGATTTTTTCTGTTTATGTAAAAATATATACACTATTTTGTCCATCATGATTAGAGAAGGGATGTAACTGCATTTTATTCAAGCAGATGTAAAGATTGAGACTTGGAGTCAGATAAATATGTGGGGAATGTCTTCACTGTGCAGTCTCAGAAATAACAGAAATATCTCAGCTGTCTGAAATCACCTTGCTTGAGTACTTGAGTACAAGCAGCAATCTTGTAAACCTTCCATAGTTCAGATCAGTGCAAGCTTTAAAATTATTATTTTACCAGATGTCTTCTCCTAAGACATTTAGAAAGAGACATAAAAGCAGTAGGGGGCTTTAGAGAACCCTGGGGTCACTGTGGGGGGTCTAAGGTTAGGTTCTTAAGTTGAACCTAAGTTCAAGAACTCTGGCCATGAAAATAGACATTTTGAATTCACTTGTTAATATATTGACACAATTACAAGATCAGAAGAAAATCTAACACAACTTTCTCCAGCTTTTCCTTATTTCCAACCTTAAGTGCCAAGAATACTGAACTAGAGAGTATTTGAAGTCTTTCTAGCACTATATGAATTTATATATATATATATATATATAATATATATATTTCTGCATATTAAGTGTGTAGAGTTTAGCAAAGAGATTGCATTGGCAGGATAGCCAAAAAGAGGATTTTTCAAAGGCTTTGTTAAGGTTTCTGACTGCTAGATGATCATCCTTTTTTTTTATATATGTATTTCTCTCACACCTTTTTTTATAGATCTGTAACATCACCAAAATAGTGTCTTTATTTCACAAGACTATTTTTCTGTGCTCTGTACTTGATGTTTTCAAGTCACTTTGAATATGAGTAAGTGGTAAATACACTTTAGTCTGCATAAGTAGCCACTTTGATTATGTAAACTCCCATCTTAAGAGATTTAAAAATATATCCATAAATAAAAACAATTTGCTCCTCAGAAGAAAATATTTTATATCAGTCCCTGGAATGCTATAGTTGAATATCACTTGCTACCTTAATTGTTTAATTATATACCTAGATTTCACTTCTCAATGATTAAAAATGAGGTGAATTATATTAGCCAAAGCTAATTGACTTCAAAAATGTGTCCTTGTTCACAGAGACAAAAGGACATTTGTGTGCTAGAAGTTCAAATCAAGTGGCCAGAGAAAAGATCACTTGTCAAAATACATATATGTGTTAGGATACATATATATTCCAGTATATAAAATATAATAACACAAAAGTTTCCTAAGAAGTCCTTCATGGTGCTGAACTTTTCACTTAATGAGAAACTTTGTAAAACCCTATTCCAGGCATGATATCACTTAGGATCTGCCTCTATTTTTATGAAATTAAAAATACTACCTTTGCCAAATATAGACTTGCATATGCATATAGCAAATTAACAAATAAAACCTGAATAGTGAATTGTCCTGTCCACAAAATAGAAATCCTAAGAAACACCATATTTCCAATTTCAAGCAAAATAGAGGAAAATCTATTGTGATTTTACCCAAAGTATAGTGCTGTGAAAAATGTGTTCTACTAACCTCTTGGCTTTTGCAGGATCTTAAAATAAACTAAAATATCTAAATTACATGAACAAAATATTAGGTCTATTTTTCACCTTCACTTTTCAGAATGATTTTTTCTGCTTTCTAAAATTCAGTAATTGTACAAGACAGCTTGAAAAAAAAATAAGAAAAGGCAATAAATTTAAGAAATACTTTTACTAAATACAAGTTTATATAGTTGTCTTAGGGAAGGTGGGTATTTTGGCCAAGAAAAGACATAGGACAGGAAACTTGTCTCCTTCTTCTATTTCTTTAGCCAAGGAAGGGCAGGGCAGGAGAGGGAAGGGGAAGGGAGGGGAAAAAAGTCAATAACACAGAAATGCCCTAGAGTTTATGTTGATGAAAATGTTGGTGAAGATTACCACTATCTTTATGCTTGATTGCTTATTAGAAGCAAAGGTATTGTAAATGTTATTTCTTTTTTCAATATGTTTCACTACCAACAAAACTTTTAAATCTTTTTATTTGTTCTCCTGAAAGAAGTCAAGCAATTTGGGCCTGAATTCAAAATAAATATAAAACAAAATCTGTAACTGGATTATCTCAAGTGATATTTTTTTTCCCAGTTGTTATGATAGTGGTTAGAAGAATCCATATAAATACCATTTAAAGCTCAGCTTTATGTTGTTTCTCACTGAAAAAAAAAAAAAAATAATAATAATATTCTACAATTCCAACAATTCAGTAGATAAACAAAAGAATTCAGTATAGGCAATAAAATTAAATGGTGGCAGGTTAAGATTTGCATATAAAACAAACGAGGTACACATGCTGAAGGCTGTCACATCTGACTGCAATTACAAGAAAATTCTTATAATTTTCTCATGACACAGAAGAATGGTTTGGTATTAGTTGACTTCATGCCAACATGTTATCATAACGTCAAAAGTCAAAGGCTTTTCCAAAGAAACATAGTAGAGAAGCAAGAAAAAAGGCTCAAACATCCAGTTTGCTTTTACTTTAAAAAGGATTTTGTTGCTTGTATGTACACATCTATAATAGAAAGTTCTTAGCTTACTTATTAATTTTTCAGTTTCTACTAAAATATACCAATGTGTATCATGAACCAACATGATCAGAAATTATTCTAATAACCAGCTATTAAACAAGATTAAAATTATATATATATATGTATATATATTATATATGCACATATACATAGTTATGCATGGAATGTCAAGCAGATCAATGATAATTAATTTGTACAGCCTAGAAAATTATAACTATCTACCTCAATCAATCAAAGATTTTTTTAATAACTGTACTGGAACCTGTTTTTTAGCAATTAGAACTCAGTTACCAGCAAACATCTTAAAAGAAATAGCATTTTAAAATTCAATGGATGAAAATTAAATGGAAATTAAAACTACAGCTGTCTAATAGGCAATCAGAAACATAGGAAGACAGAATTTCCCAAGACTATTCAAATAAGTGTGAAACTGTATTTCCCTAGTCTTTGGGAGTGCTGTTGAAGGGATATCATTGGACTCATCTTGTGTCTATTCATTGCAGGTGTCACACTGCCTTCAGTAGGAATTCTATGTACCACATATCTGAAAAGAAATGTCTATAGAACATGATGTTTCTTTTCAATTCTTAGCCATAGTCAAACTAGAGAAATGATACACACAAAGAAAAACAAACAAACAAAAACAAACAACAACAACAAAAAACACTTTATTCAACTCTGGGAACTTAAAGGTGGAAGACTAAAAATCCAGTGTTAGAAATCTGTATGTGTTGCAACTTGCTTTGAGCATCCTGAATTGATAATTTATCTTAAATATTATTTATTAATATTAAACTTGACAGTGAATGCTATGAGCCTTAGATATTATGTTAAATATGTTGTTTCATAGGATGTTTTGAATAATATTTATAATATTTAATGAGTTGTTAGTATCAGTGCAGCTAACAGAACATGAATAAAGAAATCTTAATAAAAAGTGGATATTTTCAGATAATTCTCAATGGATTTATTAAAGGTGATATTCTGAGAAATTTTGGTGACTACAGGGATCATCAATAAAATACAGCTCTTCTTATGTCTAGGTTTCCAAAATATTCCATATTATTAGTGTCAGCATATAATGACTTTTAAGTCCCATGAGACTTGAGCAGTGATCTTGATCCCATTCTTGAAAGAACATGACCCATGAAAGGCAAGGATATACTAGGAATTTAGGAGCTAGTTTGAGCTCTAAACTAACTGCAGTACTCTGAGGACAAAATTGATTGACAGAAAACGGTAAGATGCCAAGGCAATTTGTTTGTTCTGGGCTTTAGTTCAGCTAGATAGCAAATGTGGTGCTGCTGGATTTTATGATGAATGGAATCAGTTCTGCTAACACACCGACTTTTTTTATTAAGCTTTCATACTTCAGTAACCTCCTGCTAGGGTTCAGAATGTGTGTCGAGAAAAGGCAAATAATTGTCTGTGTTGTAGAGACGTAATGAAAGTTATTTCCTGCTTTCAGTGGTTCTCAAGTTTTTATACTGTGTGTAACACTTAGGCACTTGCCTAACTTAAAGTCAGTAAAATCAGTCACATGCTTAGAAGTTAAGCTTGTAAAAAAACAGTTCTTTGGGTGGCAGTGGAGAAAAACATACTATGCAAAGATTAAAAAGAGCAGAAATTCAAATAGCTTTATAGATATGTAACTGCTGGTATAACTCTTCTGAATGTGACTGATAAACCTGATCTGAGGGAAAGGCTTGCAGACAGTTACTAGGACATTTAAAAAACAAAACTAACAGAACAACAAGAAAACATAAACTATAACTTAACGTGTTAAGAGTATTACATTTATGAATCATCTGTGGCATGTTGTTCAACTGTATTATTTATTTTAACTGTTAACTCTCTGGAAACAGGCATGTCTCAAGAGGTGCCAGAATTTGATCTAGTAGGCTTGCATTAATATTTCTTGGAGCAATAATGGAAGAGATTTATGCCATAATATATTTAAATACCCAGTAAAATGATAAATTATGTTTCAGCGTGGAAGGAAATAAACCAATAGTGTGTTGAAATTAGGTGCTTTGAGACTAATGGCTAGCTTGAAATTTGCTAGTGGATTCAAAGCAACATCTAACAACTACACAAATTCAGAGTCTAACCTGGGGAGATACGAGACTAATTACTATTCTCATGCAACAAAGTCCTATAAGCTACTGAAATACATTTTTTCAAAGGATTCATTTTTGAGGACTATTGTCACATACTTGAATATTTGGAACATGGAATGTAGTTATATTCTGCTTAGCTTGGTGAAGAGAAGAAAAGGATTAGGGGAAGGGACAGGAGAGTGGGGAACGGGATAAAAAAGAGACTGCTCTGAGATGAGCACTTAATATCGCAGTACCAGATTTCTTGGTGGTTTTCTTCATTTATTTTACATATGATAACTAAAATAACTAAAAGAAAAACTAACAAAGACACCTACAAAACTGCTGCTCAGAGATGCATTGTGAAACTAATATAACACCAAAAATGAGAGAAAGCACAGAAATATTTCTCAGAAATATATGCAATACAATCTGATGTATTTACTGTGTTAAAATGCATGTTCTTACTCCACCCAAAATTGTCACTTCAGAATATTTTTTGTCAATTGTAAACAAAAATCATGAGCAAAAAAGGGTCAATAGCTCCCTTTAATTATGAAAAGCACATCAAGTGCTGAATAGTTATATTCATAATGTTCATACTTTTTTTCTCTATAGCTACCTTATATGTTCGTAAGATAATTATAGCCATTAAAACCACTTTTTCACACAGTCTTGATCTTCACAATTAAATTAATACCAAATCAACATTTGTTACTCAGTATAGCTGTGGACTTCATTTATTAGGATTTTCTTATTCAGAAATATATTTTGATGCATGACTAACTTTGCACCCATAGAAACTGTGCTTGAGAAAACAGTAAGAAATCTGCTTCTTCATTATGGCCCTTAGCAAAGCATGTTGTGTTGTATGCTTTTTTTTCTTTCCTGCTAGTCTAGATGAGCCCAACACCTGGAAATACTTGATCATTATGATTTTTTTTTCCTGTTATGCAAATTTAAGTGGCTTTAAATTTTATTAATGCTTGCACTATACAGCTGTCATAATTCTTCATTGCTAGGTGTTGTGTGTTTATTTAGTCTTAATTTTGTCTCTCATTGCAATCCCAGTGTCAGTGTCAGGGAATACCTCTGTTCACTTTCTGCTGACTGAAATGCCTATGCCTTGGTAACCTTTGATATGAAAGACTTCTCTCTTTCTCTTCATTTCCCTCCTGTCCTGGAAATTGCACCAAAGCAGCTGTCTTAGTTGCAAGGTGTTTTCAAAGTTTTGGTGAAATGATATTATCCTTTTTTTTTAGACTATTGGGAGCATTCTTAGATTTATTATACACCCCCCCACACATGTATATATATTTACCATACACTTGCATCCAGCCTGCCAGTGCTCTCTTAGCTTTGGCAGATGATGAAAGGTGGTTATGCCATTACCTTTCTAAAAAGGAAATCACTCTTTGCTTCTCTGTGAGCAAGATAGTGCCTTACCTGATGAGGAGGGAAAGGTTAAGTGAAGAAATTGGTCCTACTTTGAGGGATTGGAGAGGATCTGAATACAGCATTGGTAATACATGCATTTTTTCATTAACTAGAAATTACTTGAATTCAATTCCTGGTCCTTAAATAGTGAAATGATCCCACTACAAGTTGAGATTAAGTTTGTCTGCTCTCTTAATGGAAACACTACTGCTGGTTAATACAATCACCAAGATTCCTGTACTGGCTTTTGCAAATCTAATATTGTGCATTAGGCTTTCTTTCCCATTTTAGTGTCCCCTACTACACTCATATAAAACATAGACCTACAGTTAATTTGTAAAAATGTCTTATGTTTGATTAAAAAAAAAAAAAGTTTTAAACCATTTAGATCATTTTAATTTTTCCCTATTTTCTTTCTTATTTATTGTCTTGTTTCTTCTCCTATCCTGCTTTTCCTGCCAAACCTCTAATCTCCATATTTCTTTTTGTTTTTCATTATCTTACTGTTTCTCTATCTCTCCCCATCTGAAGTTAAACTGATTCTTTTTCCAATCATTACAAAGAATGTTGGAGCAATGAGAATTTACAATGATATATCACTGAAAACACCACAAGAACAGTTGCTCTCATCTATCAACATCTGGCTATGTCCTTTTTCCTGAGCCAGCCAGAAAAGTCATTCTGGAGAAAAGAAAGGAAAAGAAATGAATGTGATCTTTAAGTGAAAAACCCTGTCATGTTTACGAAGAATTTGCTTAGCTCCTGGGATAAATGCTGTTGTTATTCACAATACTCATTAAACCTTCATATATCACTATATCACCACATTAAAATTCCAATCATTAATTTTCCCATTTAAAAAATCCTCTACTCTCCTCTTCCCTACTCCCCCCATTTCTTGCCTTTGTCTTTTACTTTCCTTCCTCCTTTTCCATTTTTTTTATTTTTTTCTCTTCTTTTTTCTCACTTTCCCTTTCCTCTTTCCTCTTTCCTTTTCCCTTTTCCCTTTTCCTTCCCTTTTCCCTTCCCTTTTCTCTTCTAATTTCTGTTCCTCTTGTTCTTCCTCTTATTCTTCCTTTCCCTTCTCTTCCTCCTTTTTTCCTTTCTTCTTCTTTTTGTCACTTTTCTTCCCCCTTTCTCTCTTTCTCTCATTTTCTTGTTCTCCATTTGTTATCTAGTTCATTCAGTTTTTGTTGTTTTCACCTTTATGCAAAATTAACATTTTTTTTCTATAAGTGGCAGAGCTAATATACTCACTTTTTATCTTTTTCTTTAATGCTGTGCTAACCTTCCAATGAGCTGTTTGTACATCTGATCTAACAAGTGCTCCTTACTATTGATGCCTTTCCTTTGTTGTTCTCATGTCCTAGTTGATATCATGACTTCATGGGGAGAGCAGCTCTGCTTGAATCTTTGTATTTTACTGCTAGTGATATTTTGTTAAATGTCGTTCAATGATTTTTGGCATTGCTTTGGCTTTGATGATACTCTGAGTATCTCATTCCTTTGTTATCCTTGCTTTTACTAGGAAAGTTGTTTCTTTTTCACTTTTTTTTTTTTTTTTTTTTTTTTTTAATTTAAACTCATCAAAAGGTTCTGTTTCACTGAGCATATATATATTTTTTTTTTCTCTCTACTTATTACTATTGTCAAACATATGGTCTAAATCACTAAGGCTTTGACCAGTTGGCCTAGAAACTTCATACGCTGTGTTAGCTTTTTCTGTGTCCAGCAGGATTTGCCAGTATTGTTTTCTTCTTCATCTACTACCTTTTGTTCAGCGATTGTGTGTTCTCAAGCTTCTGGAGAAAATCTGAGGAGACCTTTTATCTATTTATTTATTTATTTTTAGGGAATGCAACTTAGGAGCAGAAGAATGAATAAGCAGGTGCTGAAGACTTCTAAACAGATTAAGTGATTAAGTCCTGGGAATATGATGTTGCTAGTTATAGAAACAGTAGGAAGTCAAGAAGTACACTAGTCTGAGAAACTAACTGTGGTAGAGGTATATGTCTAAGAAACAAGAATTTGTTTTGTTTGGGAGGGGAATGGGGGGAAATAATTGGAGGTAGAAACAGGGTGATTAGATCTTGCCATACAAATTGCTATAGGAAAAAAAAAAAAAAAAAAAAGAAAAGAAACAAAATGTATGAAAAAATGTATGAACTTGTATGAAGTCCATGTATACAAAACACAGCTTAAAAGCATGTGAACAACAAAAGATGCTAAAATGCAGTGACACAAAACTGTGAATATGATATATAAACACTTGTTTCTGGTTGCTGATTATTAATATTTGTAATTATTTTATTTTTCATTTAAAGATATATCATCCATTATTCCAGCTTCTTTCTTGATTATTTTTTAAGAAAGTGTAAGAGAAAACATGATTTACACTTGCAGCTTTTTATATTAAAATTGTCTTATGTCAGAAGCATTCATGGGCACTTCACAGGCTATATACAAGAACTCTTGTTCTTCAAAAAGGCAATAAACAGATGATACATATTTGTAGTGGGTTTATGTGGCAAGGTTTTGGTAGCAGGGGGCCATAGGGGTGGCTTCTGTGAGAAGGATCTAGAAGCTGACCCATGTTTGCAAGGACCCCACTGCTGACCAGAGCTGAGCCAGTAAGGGATGTTATTTTGCGCCTCTGTGAGAGCATGTTTAAGACAGGGAAAAAAAAAACACTGCACCACAAAGCATCTCGAAGAGTGAGAGCAGTGAGGAACAGCCTTGCAGGCACCAAGGTCAGTGAAGAATGAGGGAGAGAGGTGTTGCAGGTGCCGGAGCAGAAGTCCCCTCCAGCCTGTGGTGAGGACCATGGTGAAGCAGGCTGTCCCCCTGCAGTCCATGGAGTACCACGGTGGAGGAGGGTTCCACACTGCAACCCGTGAAGGAGACCACGGTGGAGCAGGTGGACCTGCACTGACGGAGACTGTGGCCTGTGGAAGACCCCTGCTGGAGCTGATTCTGGGCCAGACCTGTAGGCCGTGGAGAGGAGACCACGCAGGAGCATGTGACCTGGCAGGAGCTGCTGCCTGTGGGGGACCCAGATTGGAGCAGTTTGCTCCTGAGGGATGGACCCCATGGTACGGACCTATATCCTGGAGCAGTTCTTGAAGAGCTGCTGCCTGTGGGAAGCCCATGCCAGATCAGTTCAGCAAGGACTGCATCCCATGGGAGGGACTCTACAGTACAGGGGGCAAGAGTGGCTGAGAAGAAGCAGTGGAGAAGAAGCTCTTATAGGCTGACCATAACCCCATTCCCCCCTTCCGCTGCTTGGGGGGAGAAGGTGGAAGAGGGTGGGTGGGTTGGGGGAGGTGCTTTTGGTTTCTTTCCTTTGTTTCTCACTTCTCTAGTTTGTTAGTAATAAGAAATAACTCTTACTATCTCCCTATGCTGAATCTGTTTTGCCCATCACGATAATTACTGCATGATGTCCTCGTCCTTATCTCAACCCTTGAGCCCTTTTCATCGTATTTTCTCCCCATTCCTCTTTGAGGAGGGGGAGTGAAGCTGTAGTGAAGCTCGGCTGCCCACCTGAGTAAAACCATCACAATATTGCAACACATTTCAAGAAGATATTCTTCAGGGAATTTGTAACAGGTCAGATTTATATATTATATGATTAAATCAGAATCCACAGGTGGATCTAAAATGTTTGACCTTGTTATTTTTATATGAAAGACATATAAAAGTATCTGTTAACATAATGAAAATACTTCCTTAAACTTCAGGAAGGTTGTGATCAGCATTTGGTCTTAATTTCCTGTGGTATACCAGCAAAAACGGAAAGAAACAGAAAACAGGAAAGAAAGAAGGATGAAAAATCAATCAGGTGAAGTTGTTGATACCTTTATATAATACTTAAATATTGGTGTAGGTCTACAAGTGCAGTTTGCCTGTTTTGTTTCACTTTTATGTAACCAGCTTTTCCCCACATTTAAGCAGAAAAAGGGATTATCAACATACATCCTCTGTGATTTGTTTTGGATATAATTTTCTAGTTTATTTTCCTTCACATTCATCAATCAGGTAAGTATATTCTACCCAGACAGACAATGCTGAAAATGTGGAAAATAGATGTTTCTGCTTCCAGCATGTCTGTCTTTTTGTTTGTTTGTTTTTGTTGTTGTTTTAAGAATTAAAGCTGTGTTTTTTGCAGTGGAAAATTCCACTAATTCCACTTGCATATTCAAAAGTAATTGCGCAGGCATAACTGTCAGGGGTACATTAAGATAATAAGCAGATATGGGGACAGTGGAAGTGCTAAATAAGCTGTGCTAAAATAAGGAGGATGGATAAGGAAAACAAGACAAGCAGTTGCGGAATAAGGAAGAGCAAGAAGTTTCAAAATCATGGGCCTCTCCAGTTCAAAAAAAAAAGAAATTAAAGGTTGGTCAAATAAAACTGTACATACAGGACATAGTAACAAGCCAATGAGGAAACATGAGGAATCCGGTGTCAGGTAATAGGGATCCAGTGTCAGGATATAGGCATATACACTTCCGCTGTATGCTCCTCCTTGCAGGATGCCCACCAATACACTTGCAAATAAATTAGCTTCATAAGAGACCCTGTCTTATAAAATTATTTCTCACATTGTTGTTTAACAATTGTAGGTATTTGTATTGTATAAAATAGCACTAAGGAGGAATGAACATTTCAAATGACAACCAATTTGGAAAAAAAAAAAAAAAAAAAAAAAAAAAGTTTATTTTCATGACATCATTTCAATTTTTCAATTAAACTTTTACTAATATTATTAATGTACAGTACCTTTAAATAAAATAACCCCACAATGGAGACTGTAGCTGCATGACTATGCCCATAATCACACTTCATCTTGTCAGTCTCAATTTAATTCTTATTCGAAATATTTAGATCATTTTGTTAGTTGAAACATCTTTTTAAATATATTATTTTTGAGTGATGCATATAATAAAAAATTATTTGTTTTTGAAAATATATATATAACTTCTTTTGGTAAGCTTTGAAGAAATGTTTTCCTTTAAAATTAAAAATACTGATTTTTTTTTTTTCATGATTCATATTTTACACTCTAAACACGGAGTTTGGGTTACCGCATTACTTCAAGGCCAGGAACAAAAAATATAAAGAAAAAGAAAATACAATTCCACTAGATTTGAATTTAACGTATTGGAGTCCTGCTGCAAAATTGTTAGTTGTTCACATATTTTAAAAAATCAAGAAGGCAAAAAGCAAGGGGTGAGATTCTTCTTCGCTGTATTATCTGTGCAGAAGTTAAATCTAATATAGATATCTGAAGTTCATTCTACATCAGACCAAGTTACAGAGAAGGTGCCATGATATTTTCACATCAGACTTGCATCACAATGTCTGGTTACTTTGTTACTTTATGGACACCCATGACAGTTTTCTTAAAAGCTCTTTAAAAATGCAGAGAAGCTAGGTAGATGAATACTAAGTGTAAAATTTGATTTGATATTGGTATGAAACAGCAAAAGAGAGATACTTCAGCACAGCTGCAGAATTACAACTTTACAAATAGAGGGGCAGGGTGTAGGGCAAGGGAACTATAGCTTCTGGGCTTTGGGGGTTGTTTCACAAGCTGTAGTAGATTAAAGCTTTGGTTGGTTGTTTTAGTTTTAATAATAATAAAAAATTGTTGGTTTTGTTTGTGTAAGGCAATGGTCCCACAAGGAACTGAATATGATAACACAGGCCTGATGTTCAGTTATCTCATGACCATAACTTGTAGCACAATCCTTAGATTTGAATTATTATTTACATTCCATTGATTTAGCCACAAAGTAGGCTAACTAGGGAATACATAGCACCTGATTAATGTTTTTCATAATTGTAGTACTAACCACAAATATCTAAACTCTGCCCTTATCAATAGTCTTTTATTACTGTTGTAACTTTTCTGTTTAAAATCACATTCAAACCATACTAAAAATCAGAAAATCAGTCTGGGGTAGGTAAAAATTCCAAGCCCTAAGAATTCTTAATGAGTGATGTTTTGGTATATTTTCCAAAAACATCTAGTAATATTTTAAAGGAAAACCATAGAAATTTCAAAGCTACCTATGAGAATTGGTTGAGAAAACTCTAGAACAAAAAAATTTTAATTTCACAGTATAGAGATCTATCTTCCCAGTAAAAACTAAACAGTGAATTGACACAATAGCTGAAATAAGCATTTTAATTAGAATCCATATTCATATAAAAGGTAACAGTAGAATCAGGGTCAATAAAAATTGGAAAAGATCCCTGAGAAATTACTGAGAAAAACTCCTGAGAAAAACTCATTACTTTAGAATCCCACAGAAGTTCAGAATACCCAGGAATAAAGCCTGACTTTTTTTCTGTCATTATTCTGAGAAGATGAATTCAGAGGTCTCAGGTGTTATTCTCTGAACATTGCTGTACTCTTGTAATGAGCTGTTTTGACTCTACAAATTGAACAATGTCTCTTCCACATTTTTTTTAAAGTTTTTAAAGGATCTGTCCTTGAACCAAAGAAGCATTTTTAATTTTGCCTTTTGTTAACATAGAATTATAAAGTAGTTCATTATATTCTTCTCACTGGAACAGGCTGCCCAGGAAAGTTGTGGAGTCTCCTTCTCTGGAGAGAGAAGACCCATCTGAATGCCTACCTATGCAAACTACTCTAGGGAACCTGCTTTGGCAGGGGGGGTGGACCTGATGATCTCTTGAGGTTCCTTCCAACCCCTACAATTCTGTGATTCTGTGATACTCTTCATGCAATTACAATTCCAATCCACGTACTGATACTTTTATAGGATGCTGGGCGATTATTTGGCTACTTCAGTACTTCCCTAAACAGAGACAACAATGATAACATATATTTAATGGTCAGATCAGATTTATTGAGTGAATCTTGTTTGTTGATTTTGGATCACTTCATTCTCAGTGCTGTCCAAGAACAAGTGCCACTGTGAGCTGTATAAATTCCTCAAACTGGCAGAGCTATGTCAATTTATTCAACCAACTACATGCTTAAAACTTTTCCTTCTTTTTACTCCACTTAAAACTATAGAAACAGTCTGCAAATCACCATAGGTTGTGGAAATAGATCATCTTCATAAAATTCCTACATACCTAAAAATGTTTTGTTTGTTGGTTTAGTAGGAGATGCTAGGCTTACACAGCAAGTTGTAAGTTAGCTGCCACTACACATTGTAAAACCAGTATTTTACAATAATAAACTAGTATTTCATTTATAGGTGATCATCTCTCAAACAAATCCACTTCATTCAGATGCCAAACACTTTAATCCCTATTTATTTTTAAATGGATCAATCACAGAACCTGAATTTTGCAGCTTTCTTTTATTGTCTCTGTCATTACATCAACTTTTAATAGCCACTTCAGTCTCACAGACCTGTTGATGATTCTACCCTATATCTTGCCTTGTCATGTGCTTTGCAGAACAAATATTAATAACCTTATGTTATTAGTTCCCTGAGTGGAACTCACTTCAGTTTTGATTTGGAAGAGATGTCCAATACCCACATACTTAAATTATGTAACTAAACTGTACTAGCAAATGAACAATATGTATATATATAAATATATATGTATATATTTATTTTCCTAAGAGCAAAAATAAAAGGATCAAAATACAACAGGTTGTGATGCATCCCTTTATGATGGCATTGGCAATCAGTACATTTAAAAGTAGTCCCTGTATATGCTATGTTCTTGTACAGACGAGCAAGATATGGTCATATGCAATCTCTGGAAATCTGATGAGACAAAGAGTTTATTATAGTAATAAAAGGAAATGCTTGAAGGAGCAGTATGCCACTGAAACATCTTCAACACCGAAAAACTTAGGAGTACTTTCAAGAATACATTCCTTTTGTATTCAGCCCAAGAAGGAAAGATAAAGATAGTCTATGCTCTTATTGAACAGTTAACTAAGACTAGGCACCACAACAAGCGTACAAATTGTTCAGAAGATACCAAGAAAACAACTGAACATGTCTCATGGTATATATAAGTAATTCTTACAGTGCAAATAAATGAAATAATACACTAAAATGTTTTATCTGGATTTAAATTTTTATGCAGTTAGTGAGTCAAAGAGATTTGAACCATGCCAAATTTAATTGAAAAGTGATCTATACAGACATTTAGAAAACTTACTGGAAAGGTATCAATGATGCAGATGAATTTCCAGACAAGAATATAATGGCATTGTCAATAAGACGACTCAGGTGGAAGTAATACCTTTAATGGCATAATTGGAAGGTTTCTTCTTTGACTTGACCTCTTTGGCTAATTTTATTTATGTATTCATTTATTTTGATTTTGTATCAAACCATATTGATTTTTTTGTTGTTGGTTTTGCAAGATTGTCTTGCTTGGAGACCTTTCAACATCTCAAAGCTGGATAGATTTTGTTTCACAGGCAGGGAGGGAATTGATATTAGTTAACTGAATAACAGGTGTTTTGTTGTTGATGTTGTGTTTTTTTTTTTTTATGTGCAACATCACAACTATTCAGTTTTAGATTAGTAGACAAAATAAACATATGAATAATTGAATATGAATATGAATAAACAGTAAAGGGCTGTTATCAAAGATAGCATTATAACTAAAGTCAAATATACCATTCCTTTCATTTTTCATTGTCAGGAGTTTGCTCTTTTGTTTATAAATACACTTCCTTCTTTTGGTAGGAGAAATAAATATTTAATTTTTTTCTCACTGTGTAAAACTGACAAAGAATTAAGAATTGATATCATCACAATTGAGATAAACTGCAGATACTATAAAATTCCTTGATGTTTTTTTCTTTTTCTTTTTTGAATTGTTCTTTGGTTTTGTTTCAATGTTAATGAAGCTAATGCTAAACAAGCTCTCTCAACACTAGTGCACTGAATAAATGCTTACTGTAAGTATAGGCTGACATTTGTAAAAGGTTTCAGGTATTAACTATTTATTTAAAGCACTACAGATAATATTCTCAGTTTTAAAAACAAGTCACAACTTTACATATCACATTTGAAAAATGAAATTATGATATAGCCACCTAGTAGGCACACAGTATGCTAGTAGTACTCCATAGAGAAACTGAATATTTATACATGCTTCATTAAGCAACTACCACTACAAAAAGCAAATTAATTTTATTTTTAGAGAAAGAGAAAGAATTATAGAAACTAAGGTTTACTTATATGTATGTAAAATAGCTGTTTTTAAGATTGAGTATGGTTAATATATTTTTAAATCAATATCACTTATTAATTGGTTAATCATATTTGTTCAGGCCCTTAACCTGTAGTTAATTATTTAAGGCTGCAGAAAATGTTAAGCCTAAAAATTGTTTTTCAAGTGAGGTGTGACAAGTATAATAATCACCTTTCCGTTTCCTCTTCTCCCCTAATGCATTTAAGAACTCCTACCTTACCACTGCTTCTCTATTACAAGTGGGTAAAGGTATGCAATGGGTAAAGGTGTGCAAGATGTGCAATGATTTACCAATGAAAGTAAACAATTCTGCATTTTTTTTATTTTTGTTTTTCCTTGAATTAGCAATAGAAATATAGGGAAACACACAAAAATCTTATCTGTAAGGTTTATCTGTATCATTATCTGCATAATAATTGAATGAACATTCACACTGAAAAATATATTATTTAATTTCTAGAAACTAAGTGACACTCAAGCACTAAGCCAATTAACAATATCACCACAACTGGATGAGAGGTCCCACTGAGATGAGGCCACATTAAATGTCTAACGAAGAAATGATTGAGAATCATACGGTCACAGGAGGACTAACTGCAACTCTTCATTTTCTAACTTGTCTTTTCTGTCCCAGGATGGAATTTCACATTTTACTCAGTGTTTTTGTTGACCTCTTGCTCCCATATGTTTGTACATTTATAGATGTGTCTATGTGAATCTGCAGGTCTCAAAGGGTTCAAGAAAATATTCTTCACTAATTTGGGGGAAATGGAAAGATAATCACTAATTTTTGTTGTTGAAATTCTGTATTCTATAGATAGAAATAATGTTATAAGATGAAAGATTTTGAAACAAGAAAGAAATACATATATTTAATGCTTATATTTAATTTCATATTTAGTGGTTAGTCATTTCTCAATAGAAATTGAAAGCCTTCACAGACAGTAGGTTGAACCTGCAAAACTGTTTTTGCCTTAATCATAGCAGAGATTCAGTTTAATTCTCCCTCCCATTATCGTCCTGGATAAAAAAAAAAAAAAAAAAAAAAAAAAAAAAAAAGGTATTTTAAAGTAAAACAGCTTTTGCATTTGACTGGAGAAAATGATAAGACAGTGTTTTGTTTGGTTTTCTCTTTCTACTTTTTTCATTAAAAGTAATGTTTCTACTGTTGTTTTTAGAAACATTTGAAACGTCAAATAAAAAGTAATACTCAGTCATTCCTTTCTTTCCTTCCTGTTTTCTCAACCACATTTCCACTGATTAATACTAGATTTATATAGTAAATATTCCACTTTCCATTGCATTTCTTGGTAAATATTCAATTTTGATTACAAAATTTTCCTAAATCTGACAGAGAAGATCCAAAATTACCATCTGCCA
The DNA here is from genome assembly GCA_011075105.1 of Heteronetta atricapilla. Classification (NCBI taxonomy): domain Eukaryota; kingdom Metazoa; phylum Chordata; class Aves; order Anseriformes; family Anatidae; genus Heteronetta; species Heteronetta atricapilla. The sequence continues at coordinate 122,094,221 of CM021731.1, read as the reverse complement.
TTACTGGAGATAGATCATTTTATAGCTATACACCACAGTTCATTTGCTTTATTTTCTTTTGTAATGATAATTGAATTTACCTCTTGACAACCTGTTTCCAATTTTACTGTCAACATTAGCACCTGTAGTTTTGATTGATGATCATTCTTTGGGAAAGCATTTATAATTTATGTTGTGTCCTATAATTGAGTACCTTGTTGCTAGCACAATAATACTGTAATTTAAGATATACTACTTTTAATAATTATATGTTTTAAGTACATGTAATGTACTTAATGTAAATATTGAGATATATCCTTAAATACACTAATATAAATGCTTTAAAATATGAGCTAATACAATGTTTACATTAAATATGAAAAAGCATGGATCCAAACTTGTATGTGATTACAGGCTACGCTATCAGAAGGCATATTAGTTACACTTCAAGAAAGTTGTGACTTCCAACAATAGCTATGAGAGAAACCTTCTCATTGCATCTGAAAAGACTTGATGGAGGTCTTCAGAGGTCCAGTCAGTATAGCATCTCTTAAAGGGAAATTTTAACTGAAACCACCCAAAGGCAAATAAATAAATACTAATAATTTACTGTAAGGAGAGAAAAAAAAAAAAAAAAAAAAAAAAGCGACAGTGTGATTCAGTAGTATTTGATGAATCATTTGACTGTTCTCAGAAAATATCAGAATTTGTTGGTGGCTTTTTTCTGTCTTTTAGGAGAGCAAAACAGCGTATTAAGTTAACTAAGAAGTAATAGAGTCTAACATGAGGTACTAGATGTAACAGTAACAGATACAAAACAAAGAAAAAGAATAATTCCAGCTTTTAAAAGGGAAATGTACCTTTCAGTTCTGTAGTAGTAAAGGTATTGTTCACACATGTTGTTTGTCATTTGCCAGTGGTCTGGAAGAGGAGCTGACAAAAGACACGGTCAGTGAAACAAAAGGAAGAGGCAAACAGAACAGGTTTCTAAGGGACCCATCTAGATGAATGAGTACTATTATGGCATGAAAAATGAGTGCTTGGACATTAAAGATAATTTATACTGTACGTAATATTGTAAGCTATAAATTAACAGAAACTGGAGAAACAGAAGAGACAGACAGCATTCTAGAATTCTTAACATTACTCTGTGTATATATAGCAAAAATTATGACTGACTGATTTCAACAGATCATGAAGTAGAAGACACTAGAAAATAATATTATAAATATTATAATGGTACTAGTTGGTCCATTATGAGGTGTCTGCACCTAAAATGGATTGATAGGTTTTTATTTAAGGAAAAGTTAGGATCATAAAACGAAGTGAATAAAGACACAAAGGAATTCCAGAAACTCAGAAGTTTGAGATGCTTACAACAGAGACAGAAAGGGAGATGATCAGGGAGGCTACGTCTTCATTAACTGTTCTTTGAAATTAGTTAGTCTTTGTCCAACAGAAGTAGATCAATAAATAACAGTGATTTTTGTGGCTGTTTGCATTTCTAATGTATACGGTTTGTGTAGTTTACATGGGATTAGATAAAGCTGGATACCTGGGCCAAATGTGCTTTGAAGTTCTGAGATCAATTTACCCTCCAAACCATTGCTTTCTTAACTGTAAGCACTTCCTCACGCCTACTGTGGAAGCACATTATTTTCATCTGTTTCACATGGATGACTAAAACATCAGCACAATTCTGTTCCCACTACCATCATATTTATCATGCCTATAGTACTAAAACCTGATTTTTCTTCTTGTTCTTGCTGTTGCTAAGTGGTATTTCAAAATGAGAGTGTATGGTGGCTGCTGGCCAATTCAACTCTTCCAGTTTTGTCAGTTTCCAAAGAGAAGAGTCAAAGAAGAGCTTTCATCTGCTAATGCAGGACACCAAGATATTTGATGACAGCTCTGTTATACTTCACCAGGTGTGAGAATTAAAAAAGTAGGTGCTGGTTGTTCTTCACTAGTGATTTAGTGGAGGTACTGGCACAGTGGATGAGCTTCAGCTGTGGCAGAGTTTTTCGGTGATGAGGGAAAAGTTAACGTCCTCTGCTGTGAACTGGACTCAGTCATCTTCACTTCAGTTTTACCAGAGCCCACATCCATGTTCAAGATAGTAGCTGCTCTCCTGGATAATTTTGCAGTTTATGGTTCTTACCACACAGCAGAAAGCCAGTTCATGGTGGGGAGATCTATCAGGCCAAGTGATAACCAAGGTTTCTGAGATGGCAGCGCAGTTCCAGGCTCAGAAATGAGCTGAAGGCTGAAAGATGGTGAACACAGCACTTTATCCTTTCATGAAGCACAAGAACAGCTGCTTGTTACAGGAGCCCAACAGCCTTGTATTGGTATGTCCAAGCTCTATGTCCTAGTACCCAGTGCTGCGTGGCCATGACACAGTTCACAGCATGGTGTCCCCATTAAGCATTAGAGAACATAGGGATTGCTTTTGTGCTGAGATTCTGGTTTAGGTTCTTCACAAGGGAACACGTGCCAGAGAGCAAATCTGTTCGACAAATATGCTCTCCAAACCAAATGAAGAAAACTAAGATAGTTATGGGATTCTCTTCAAAATCATATTATTGCCTCATTCCAAATTGTTAAGATAGACACGTCAATAAAGCTGTAGAGGTTCAGAAATGATAGGTAAATCTTAACCTAGTTCTTTAACCTTCCTTATTATGTAAAGACAAAAAGAAATTAAGTGAAAACGGAAGGTAATACTTTGAAAACTCATTGTCTCAAGATATAATTGAGGCCAAGAGCTTAGCAAAATTCAGTGTAAGACTAGACACATGGATAATAAGAGCATTCATATTTATTTCACACAGAATAATTTCTCTTTTTGGAAGGGATTTAAAACATACAAATTCCATTAACTGCTGGGGATTAGGAAAAGAAACTTCACCTCTTGGCAGATTATTCCATTACTGGCCACTACAGTTTCTTTTTGCACATTCCCTTCAAGCCTTTGCCACAGATCACTGTCAGAAACAGAATACTGGGCTAGACTGGTTCTGCATGTAGTGCAGCACAACACTTGATATTCAAGAGAACACTTTACTACACCAAGTTTTCTATCAATACTAAAAATGCTAATTAAAAACAGAAAGAAGTTTTGTTTATGATGTCTGAGTAATTGAGATAAACAACAAAATGTGATTCTTGTTCTCAATATTTTGAAATGGTTTTGATATGATTCCTCCTTCTTCTTCCTCAGTTCTCTAAACATCTCATAAATTAATTTAAGGATAGAATAATAAAATAAAATTAAAAAAAAAGGATATAAGTGTCTGCAGTTTGTAATCCTGCAGAGATTGCATTAGCAGGGCATAAAATTGTAACAAATGAATCTACAGATTGATTTAAAAATAATTTTCAATTTGCAGAGTTCTCTACTCTGAAAATTCTAGACACTTTTGAGTTAGTGTTCTGAAAATTATGTTGATAGTTGATTTATTTTCACAAATCAATTTTATCTAAGTAATAAATTGGCAGTTTAAATATGTAGGTAGATGGCCTCCCAAAACAGCAAAAAAATATAGTTAAATTTAAGTCAATCATAATTATGGGCTATTTTCACAACAATATATCAGGTATATTTTAATTGATTCAATAGCACACTGTAAGCGTGCAGTCTCTTGTATATATCATTTTAATCTTTTTCTTCCTCTGTGAAGGAGCGTAATGTTTCTAGAATGAAGTTTCATCATGACCTATCCAAGGAGCAAAGTATAAAGAAGACAGTAGGGAAGAGATTGCTACTCAGCAGGAAAAAAAAAAAAAAAAAAAAAAAAAAAAAAAAAAAAACAACGAAAGGGGAATTTGCGCTATCTGTGGGGTAAGTGTGGGGTAAGATAAAAAAAAAAAATCCATAGACTTTTTTTTTGGGCGGGGGGGGGAGGGGGGGGGATGGGAGGTGGGGTGAGGGGGGGATGATCCAGTCCTAGAGGTCCTAGAGTTAAGCTGGTACTCTGTAGTGAGAATTTTTCTTTACATTTTTATCATGAAAAATCTATCTTTTGAGAGAGAGTGACAAACTTAAATGTTGCATTTTTATGAAATCAGAAGCCATAATCTTGAAAGTCAGAAGCCATAATTCCATTTTCCATTTAGATATATACATATAAAGGCAGTCTTTGCTTCAGGATACTTACTGTATTGAGAGTTTAAACACTTTTATGAACTTTAAGTGCAAATTCAGAATTCATTTCATTTCAAATAGACTTCGAAGAATTTATGGACTCTTTTGCATACCTTTGTACATAAGTGAATCTTGATATATGAGTACCCAGGAATAAAACAACAAATGCATGTCCTGTGAGTTTTGCTATTACACTTCTACCTGCTAAGTCACTCTGCCTACTTACACTTACTATCACTGCAAAATATTTTAATTCATTAAAAACGTATGCTTGAATTTAGTGCAAATGAATATACATACTTTTTTGAAAGGACAATGCACAAGAAAACAACACTGTTTAATTTTCTGTTGACTCTGGTATATGAGAAATTAGACATACCTGCTACTGATCTACAGAAAGATGTCAAAAAGCAAAACCTTACTATGTGATGAAAAACATGAGCACACAATGCAGTTACTTGCATTGAACTACTGGCTACAAATATATTTCTGAGTCTAAATTGTGACTTTTCTTGGCAAGTACATTAATTTAATCAGTGGAAGGGTTTCACCTCAAAATCCAATTATTTCCCTCCTAAAACTATTTAAATTAAATACTCTTGAGGTTACCTATGTACTCTTTGAATCCTAGGCATCTTTCCCAGCATCACCCAAACTATTCAGATAGCAAGGATTTCAACAGGGTTCTTAATTCACGGCCTAATGCTTCTCTTCTGGACTGCCCATGCACTTTAAATTGAAGTTTACTTGTGTAAATGATGCAAGACATTTCTCTATGTACCTAAGATATACAGAAATATTTCTAGAACTAGTCTCATCTTAGAAAGGATTTTTTTTCTTTCCTCCTCCTATTATTTGAACAGTTTTCAATGTTTCTGTATAGAAAGTAATTAAGGGTTAAATAAGGCAATAAATAAGGCAACAAATAAGGTAAATAAGGACTAAATAAGATCATTAAGAGTTTTTTTTTTTTTTTTTTTTTGTTATGAAAAATATAAAAAGGTGATTTTTCAGATCAAACTGCTTCAGAACTAACTTATATACTAGATACATTAAAATGCCCTTACATGGGTTTCGTATACACTTTCATAATTAAGAAAATCTGACATGAATTCAAGCCTACATTTCTGATATTCATTATACTTGACCTTCTATGACACAAATTATCTGTATTTCACCATCAACAAATACACATTTTGGCAATAAATTCTGTTCAGTAAATAAGAGCTCTGAGTTACAAAATACCACGTAAATATTAGCAGACCTTTTGACACCAGTGCTCCTATGTTTAAAGAATTGTCAAAAATGAGCGTCTTATATGCCTGAAAATAGATAATAAATAATGAGACCTTCTGAAGTTCTTCAGTACCTTATCTTCTGTTTTGATGTGTATTTTTGGTAGAGTTTTGATACAATATCTTTAAGATGATATTTTTTTTTCTTAATTAACACAGTTGGACAATGAATCTTTCACTCCCTTCACAGAATTTACCTATATAAAAAAACAGCAACATATTTGATGTTTCAGAAAGATAAATATCAACTATGAAAGACTACCATGTTGCCTGTACTGTAAAGTTACCATTGATTTTTACAATGATCATTAGCTGCCTTTGAGAGTCTCACTCCATGACTCTGCAGTTTCAAAGCATTTGACTTTTAGAATATGAAATATCAACTAAAAGGAAAGTTTAGTAAGTTTACAAAGTGTTGTGTTCATCTCATGAACTTTATACTTCCTTACTTTCATTAGTCTACTCATTTCTCTATTTGGAAAAATATAATGATTAAGTATCATCAGTAAGGCATGTTGTCTACTCTTCTTATTGGATAAGTTGTGGAGAGGGAAATAAAATTGGAGTGTATGTGAAAGTAACATAAATAATGCTAATGAACTTCGTTCATTATAAATCTTAATAAATATTTGGTATTGCACCTTAATCAATATATTAACATGTAAGTCTCCACCACCATCACATGGTACTAGTGCTTATTATTGCTATTGGTGTATTGTGGCCACAACAAAATCTGGAACTGATAGGGAAAAATAAAACAAACCTGCTAAACAAGATAACAGTAAATGAATCAATCAACACAAATATAAGCTTTGCTAACTAGAGCAGATTCTAGCCAAAGGACACCAAAGACCAAAATGAGAAGAAAAGTAAGTTTACCATACCCATTCAAGACTCTTTTCTTACTTCTTCTTATTTCATGACAGCTTCTGGGTCTAATTGCAAAATTAGGGGCTCAAACTGGAAGTGCTTTGGTAAAGTGCTTTGTCAATGTTCCCTTGTGCTTTCTGATGTAGTATAATCTATATTTAATTGCAACATTAGATCTGATGTGGCTTTCTGGCCAGAGGTGGGCCCCTTATCTAATGTAGGTAAGCTTCTAGATTCTTCTCAGAGAAGTCACCCCTATGGCCCCCAGCTACCAAAGTCTTGCCACGTAAAATCCTGACAGTTTGAATTTCAAGGCTGCTCCATCCAGGTCAGATAATATCACATAATTTTCAATTGCCACATTACGCAGAACATTTTCTGCTGACCAGCTAGCGATACAATATAGTCAGTATTATTATTATAGTCAGTAGTATTAGCTTATGTAACAAAAAAACAACTCTGAAAACACATTTCAGATAGTCAAAATATATATACATATATATATATATATTTGTGTTTCAGTCCCATTTGAGGTATTTTCCTAAGATTATACCCTAAAATAACCTTAGATTTTATTTATCTTTTCTGACTTTCTCAAGAGGCAAGCTGAGATATATTTCTATATATATTTTCAAAAGCTATTTTGGAATATATATTCTTTTTGTGATGAAAACCAGGAAGCACGTGACTGAAAAAATATCCTTTAGTGATACATACCCACTAAAAAGTTACTATACACGTTACGCAAATCATTATAATCACTTAATATATAATGCTTTTATGCTAAATTCTTCATGACAGAGTGAATGCAGGTCATCAGCAAGCAGCAAATCGCTCTGGAGAGATTTTCTGGATGGCAAATGGGTGCTTCAGTTCCTCTCAGTGAGGAATCTCCAATTACTAATACTCTTCATGCTTTTTCAAGTGGCACTGGTTCCAGTGTAGATGGTTGGTTGGCCAAATTTTGTGCAGATGTCCTTTCTTGGGTCTTGAGCATTACTCAGACACTCCTTTATCTAGCCCCATCTGTTGTGTAGGGGTAGTTCAGGGGCAAGGCGAAGACTCCTACTTCCGCTCTGAGCAGAGATGAGGGTCCAGTCTCCCTTGACTTGTGAGTCAGTCAAGTCTGTCAGCTCAGGGCCGGAAGCTAGCTCACCTTCCCCTTGGCAGGACTTAAAGCAGGGCTGTCACTCAGCCTCACACTTGCACCTGTATCCCCCACCTCTGCCTCCTGGCCCTGGGGGAACTTCCAGATTCCGAAGTTCCCTTAATTGAGGATTTGGGCAGCTCTTTTGGTCCTCAGGAGGTCTGTTTGGTTGTAGGCATCTGCCTGGAGAGGTTGTGTCCCCTACATCTGTGTTTTAACCTCAGCCTGGCAGTTGCAGGAGGCAACACCATTTTTGTTCCAGTAGTGTTTCTTGTTGCTCCTAGAACAGAAAAAAAAGGGCGCAACTTCCACCCTCTGGTGCAAGCTGCCATGCTGTGACCTGGCTGACATGCCACACCCTGCTTGCAAACTCTGGTCTACACCCTCCTGGTTGCTCAGGCACCCCACGGGTTCTTTGTACATGTGTGTTGGCTAGTACAGGTCCTAGCCTGGCTCAAGCCTCATTGGACACTCTCCGGAGGGCTGCCACCTCCTGGCAGCTCCCTCTGATACCTGGGGTTGCTTCAGTTCAGGAAAACCCCAGCACACCGCAATCCCCTGCTCCACTGCAGAACATGCCTGCCCCACAGCTGATCACCTCAGCCAAAGGTGGAGCCAAAGGTTAGTATTTCCCAACAAAGTTTCTAGACACTCAGGGACAGAGTGTTTGCTCCAATGAGCTAATTTATTGGCATTTTACATACACTAATGCTCTCAAAGGGAATCCACTTCCCTAGTAAGTTGATGGTTGCTATCCTGGTGATAATAGGAGTCTCTGCTGCAAGACTTCTTGCAGCAGCATCTTCAGCTATACAGGGAAGACTCTCCAAATCATGGGTTTGCTGGACTCCTGAAACCCATCTGTTGTGTGGTCCATATCAAATGCAAATTCATTTCTACTGAGATGCCTAATCTATATGGGAAACATCTCCTAACTACCACAGCTATTTCTACCAAGACTATCCTACAGTCCTATGCATCCATGGAAACCTTTGCAGGTATTCATGGGTGGAAGCTTGTAAGAATGTGAGGAGAACCACTAGTTGGGCATTGGTGAAACTGAGGAAAAAAACCAGCCAGGTTGTCCTCAGACAGAGTTGCAACTGCATCCGTGACTGTCTACAGCTCCACCACAAAAATGGTTCTTTGAAAGGAGTTGGCTGATGCAGAGGACTTCCCTGCCATCTCTTCCACTATCTTCTGCATTTCAAGCAGTTTGTGCAACAGACTTCATGAGCTGATCCACAAGCAGGACTGGATCATGTTTGTCATTGAGATCTACTTCTTCCCACTCTTCCTCTTTCAACTCCTCCTCATCTTCATTATGCTTCTTCTCTTCCTTTTCCTCCTCTACATTCTCATCCTTGCTACTCGATCTCCACTGCTCAGTGTCGCCCTCAGAGTCAGCTTGTCTCTGCCTGGGCAGTCAGTAGTATCAGAAGCATTTCAGTAAAAGCCCAGAATTCCCAGTGCTGGCACACAGTGAGGAGAATAAATTCCTTATTGATCCCACTCTGAGGCTTGCTTCCCTGCTTAACCTCTTGCAGCAGCCAAGTCATCTTGAGACTCAGCATCTCCTCTTGTTGTTGCATGAGGTCTTTCATGATCGTATCGATATGGTCCCCAACCTTGAGCATGAGCTGTAGGAGGCTCAGCATTGACAGGATGCGTATGATACAGATTATCATGGTCTGGAGGAGATGGGAGAGAAGGGGGCTTGGCAGGGCTGGGTGCAAGGGACCTGGTGGCTGTGGATGAAGGGACAGAAGCCAGAGAGATGTGAGGGTAGGTAGGAGAGGGGACAATGGAGCTTGGAGGCAACAAGGGCAGACTTTGTGGACGCTGCACGTGCAGGGCCACAGGCCACCCTAGGCAAGTTTGTGCACAAGTGTCAGGTGTCCAACAGGGCCTTGAGCCCTGGCCAGAGAAGGTGTGGGGACCCTCCTGCAAAGCTCTCCCCATGATCAGTTGTGGGCTAGGTTTTGCCTTGTGCAAGGGTACTGTGAATGCAGGTGACACCACATCAGTGTCTCCCTAGGCCCCATCCTCTGTGGGGCAGTAGCATCTCTTGAGGCCACAGGTGCTTGTCACATCCCTAAAGCCTCTGGGAACTTGCCCCCACTCGGGCACTTCTGTGGTCAGCCCAAGACACTCCCCAGAGTATCTGCACCCTCATTTCAGCCTTAGAAACCACCTTGTGGGCCAGTGTTTGTGCTCTGGCCCTCAGCCAGCCCAGTCTTCCCCCTGCCTGCAGCACTCACCAATGGCCTGAGCCACAATGCACCACCATGCTGTAGCGACATGGTGACATGTTAACCCCCATGCCAACACATCCTCGGTTCTTCTGTGGGCAGCAGAACATGATGGTGACCATCCCAGCCCGGGAAGGTCCCAGCCAGTGTCTCCAGTTCTGGCTCAGCATCACACATCTGCTCTGTGCACCCAAAGGCCCAGCCTTGGCCACTGTGACATGCAAAGCACAAACCCACCAAGCCCCCAGGGATCCCTGTGCACTGTGGGCAGGAGCCACCCCAGGGCTCTCCTCCTGGAGACCCTCACAAGCACCCTTCTTCCCCCTCCTGCTCTTGAGTCACACCAGCTGTAGCATGGCATAGCACAGCAAGCTCCCAGAATCCACAGGAATAAAAAACATGTTCCTGATGCAAACGGAAAATATCCTGTGGATCGGGCTGGCAGGTGCCTACTTGCCCCCTTCATGCAGCCTCTCCTCCACATCCAGGTTGCTCCATGTTGCCACACAAACTCCCAGAGCAGTCTCTGGGACAGCCACCCTCCACCTGGATCCTCTGTGTCAGCACAGAGGTGCTCCTGGGGCTGCACTGTGGATCTCCGTTACACAGGCTGCAGGGAACCTCTGCCCCTCATTCTTCTCACACTTTGGTGGCCACAGTTTGGTATCTCACACTGGTAGTGAGACACCACATTGAAGTGAGGACTTTAAAGCCCATTCTCCCAGATGCTCCACCAGCTTGGCTGTGGGCTCAGCAGTGGCCTGCACTGGCCCTCTTGGAGCTGGCTGGAAGCAGAACAGGGCAGCCCCAGCCTCTTCTCACAGTGGCTGCTCCTCTGTAGCACTCTGGGGCCAGCTCATGGGCATCCACACACACCACAACACTGAAATGCTGTAATGCTTGTAATGAGAACAACTAAATAAGGGCAACCCACAGAGAGCAATTAAATACAAGCTTCTCCGGGAATGACGCCACAAATGGTTCAGCTTCACAGCAGAAGAAGAGTAGAAACCAATAAAACCAGGGGCAGTGGACCAACAGGCCTGTGAGTTCCAAATGTATTGATGTCCATAGACAGAAAAGGAGGCAGAGGACTAATGAGCAATGAATGTAGGCAATTCTAACCCCCCTGCTATGGGCAAGGACACCTTCCACTAGATCAGGCTGCCCAAGATCTCATCCAACTTGGCCTTGAACACTTCCAGGGACAGAACATCCACAACTTCTCTGTACGTAGTGATAAATTTCAATGCAGACCTCTAGAGCATTACACAGGCACCCAAAAAGGACCTGTGGTAGTCATTTTTGTGCTTTAATTGTGGTAGCTTGAAATGATAGTTGTGGAACATTAGAAGAACAGGATATGTAAATGGCTCAAACTGCAGGCCTGAAGACTGGCATTTGCACATTGGGAAAGAAAAATAAGCACTGAAGTATATGGGTGTTTGGGAGCTGCTCCATGTGTGGGTCTGTGCTTCAGGGTCTATTTGTCAGGAGCGGGTTGGTCTGGCTTCCGACCCCCTGGGGTCCACCCACCCCCGATCACCTGCTCCTGAAAGGGTTCCTCTCCATGGGCTGTGGTGTGGGCTGCAGTGAGGAGATCTGCTCCGCCATGGTACACCATGGGCTGGGGGGGCGGGGGGGGAGTCAGCCTTCCCCACCAGCGGCCTCTCTGTGGGTCACGGGGGTGGGGGGGAGCTTCGGCTCCAGCACCTGGAGCACCTCTGTACTGCAATCCCCCTCCTCTGCACTGACTTTGGTGTCTGCAGGGAGATTTCTCACTCCTCACTCTCCCAGATGCTGTTGTGCAGCATTTTTGTTGTTGTTGTTGTTGTTGTTTTTCTTTCCTTGTATGTGCTCTCATAGAGGCAAAAACTGCATTGCTAATGGCTTGGCTCTAGGCAGCTGTGGGCCCCTTTGGAGCTGGCTGAAGCTGGCCCTTATCTGCCATGGGGCAGCTGCTGGATCACAGGCTACCACTGCAGCCCCCTCCACTACCAGATCTTTGCCATGTGAATCCAATACACTGGGGCAGCTAGGTCATTACTGGCCTTTAAAGTATCAGGGCATAAATTAATTAATGAAACTCTAAATGTGATGGGGATAGAAGGGACTGGGATAACAGTGCCACTTTTTTTGCGGATACCAAGCTGAGACTAGGGATAGAATGATCACTGGGAAATTATTGTATGTACCTGAGGCAGGGACTAACTTGTTGGGAAAGGATTTGTTGATTTGACTAAACAAAAGGATTTGATTTGACTAAACAAAAGGATTTGACTAAACAAAAGGATTTGACTAACTTGTTGGGAAAGGCAGGGCGAGCAGGAAGGGCGGAGAGCAACCCCCTGCCCACATGAACACCTCTTAACGACAGTCTTTAGCTAGGTGATAATGCTCTCCACCAGGCAGGGAGCGCTCTGCAGGAGGTCGGTATACACCCAGACCGACTGCCCATTAAAGAATGCAGCGGTTCAGGTCACCGGATGCAGGGAGTGTCAGAGCCTGCTGCTGCCATCGGCGGGAGGCAGAGACGCTGCGTGCGTGAGGTGTGAGCAGGTGGATGACCTGGTCCGCATGGTGGCAGAGCTCAAGGAGGAGGTCAAGAGGTTGAGGGCCATCAGGGAGTGTGAGCGGGAGATAGACTTGTGGAGTAACTCCCTGCAGGGCCTCAAGGAGAGGTACTGGGGTGAGACACCCCAAATGGGGGTGGACCCCCTGCCCTGTCGCTGTCGGGCAGAGGGAGGGGATCTGGGAGTTGAGGAGGAATGGAGACAGGTCCCTGCTTGACATCGCAGGCGATGCCCTCCCCTTCCAGCCCCACCTTCCCAGGTGCCCTTACGAAACAGGTTTGAGGCCCTGGAGATTGAGAGACCAGCAACTGAGGAAGAGATAGAAAGTGTTCCCAGGAGGATGCCTAGGGCGAGGAGGTCAACTCCACGCATCGGGACTGCCTCCACCAAGAAAGACAGGAGAGTGATCGTTGTGGGAGACTCTATCCTTAGGGGAACAGAGGGCCCTATTTGTCGGCCTGACCCTACCCGTAGGGAAGTCTGCTGCCTCCCTGGGGCCAGGGTCAGGGACGTTGCCAAGAAAGTCAAGCGCCTGGTACGGCCCACTGACTACTACCCGCTACTGGTCTTTCAGGCTGGTAGCGATGAAGTAGCAAAGAGAAGTCCGAAGGCGATCAAAAGAGACTTTAGGGATTTGGGGCGACTACTTAGAGGATCAGGCGCGCAGGTTGTGTTTGCCTCTGTCCTTCCGATAGGGGGGATCGAAGCTGAAAGGTGTGCTGTTCACCTAAACTCGTGGCTTCGAGACTGGTGTGACCGGCAGAACTTTGGGTTCTTTGATCATGGGAAGGTCTATGCTACACCGGGCCTGATGGCACCGGATGGGATCCGCCTCTCTCGGAGAGGGGTAAGGATCTTTGGTCAGGAGTTGGCAGGGCTGATAGATAGGGCTTTAAACTAGAGTCGAAGGGGGAAGGGGCTAAAACCAGGCACGCCGGTGAAGACCTAAGGGATGGTACGCTAGAATCAGAGGGGCTGTGTGCCAGTGAGGTCCTTCAGTTAGATCCACAAGGTGCTGAGTGTAAGGAGACACACCTGAAATGCTTCTACACGAACGCACGCAGTATGAGGAATAAAATGGATGAGCTAGAAGTACTGGCCCAATCCCGCAACTACGACATCATCGGCATAAGCGAAACCTGGTGGGATGAGTCCTGTGACTGGGGTGTTGCGATAGATGGTTACAGGCTCTTCAGGAGGGACAGGCAGGGTAGGCGAGGTGGTGGGGTGGCGATGTATGTGAAGCAGGGGCTGGACTGTGTGGAACTTCAGGTCGGCGATGGCAAAGTTGAGAGCCTCTGGGTAAGGATCAAGGGACGAACAAATAAAGGGGATGTCGTTGTGGGAGTCTATTACAGACCGCCTGGCCAGGACGATAGCGCCGATAAATTATTCTTTACAGAACTAAGAGAGGCCTCGAGATTAACTCCCCTTGTCCTTATGGGGGACTTCAACTTGCCAGACGTAAACTGGGAGTGCCACACGGCTGACACGAGCAAGTCCAGGAGGTTCATGAAGCACCTAGATGATAACTTCTTGGTGCAGGTGCTAACGGAGCCAACTAGGAAAGGTGCCCTCCTAGACCTGTTGCTAGAAAACAGAGAGGGTCTGGTGGGAGATGTGGTGATTGGTGGCCACCTCGGTCATAGCGACCATGAAGTGGTTGAGTTCAAAATTTACGGTGACAGAAGGAAAAGTGCCACCAAAACCTCATCCCTAGATATGGGGAAGGTGGACTTCAGGCTGCTCAGGGAACTAGTCAGCAAGGTCCCCTGGGAAGCTGCTCTTGAAGGCCTCGATGTCCACCAGTGCTGGTCATTCTTTAAGCGATGCCTCCTAGAAGCACAAGAACAGGCAATTCCTAAATATCGCAAATCAGGCAAGCGGGGCAGGAGGCCGGCGTGGCTGACCAGGGACATTCTAATGGAGATTAGGCGGAAACAGAGAGTGTTTCGCTACTGGAAGGAGGGCCAGGTGACATGGAAAGAATACAGGGATGCTGTTCGTGTTTGTAGGAAGAAAATTCGTGTGGCTAAAGCACACCTAGAGTTGAAGCTGGCTGTGTCTGTGAGAGATAATAAAAAGGGTTTTTTTAGATATGTGAATGGAAAAAGGAGAACTAAAGAACACATAGGGCCGCTCCTTGATAGGGAAGGTCTCCTCACAGACAATGACATAGGCAAAGCAGAGACGCTTAACGCCTTCTTTGCCTCTGTCTTCAATGCCGATGATGGGCTTCGGGACCCAGGGTGCCCTGAGCTGGAGGACCGGGACGGTGGGGATGACAAACTCCCAACTGACCCTGAACGTGTGCGGGATTTGCTACTCCACCTGGATCCCTACAAGTCCATGGGTCTGGATGGGATTCATCCCCGGGTGCTGAAAGAGCTGGCGGACATCATCGCGGAACCTCTCTCAATTATTTTTCAACTATCCTGGGAGTCTGGAGAGGTCCCGGTAGACTGGAAGCTGGCAAATGTTGTGCCGATTTTCAAGAAGGGTCAGAAAGAAGACCCTAGCAATTACAGGCCTGTCAGTCTCACGTCAGTGCCTGGTAAAATCATGGAGAAGATGGTTCTCGAACTTATTGAGGCGCACCTGGGGGACAAAGCAGTCATTGGTCCCAGCCAGCATGGGTTTGTGAAGGGTAGGTCCTGCCTAACTAACCTGATTTCCTTTTATGATAAGATCACCCGTATGGTGGACCAAGGGAAACCAGCTGATGTGATTTTTTTGGACTTCAGCAAGGCTTTTGACACGGTTTCCCATAGGATCCTACTGGACAAAATGTCCACCATACAGCTAAATAAAAACATCATCCGATGGGTGAGCAATTGGCTAACGGGCAGGGCCCAAAGGGTTATGGTAAATGGGGCTGCGTCAGGCTGGCGGGCGGTCACCAGTGGGGTCCCTCAAGGCTCCATTTTAGGGCCGGTACTTTTCAATATTTTTATAAACGATCTGGATGTAGGAATAGAAGGTATTTTGAGCAAGTTTGCTGATGACACCAAACTTGGAGGAGTTGTGGACTCGGATGAGGGTGGAAAGGCCTTGCAGAGGGATCTGGATAGGTTGGAGAGCTGGGCGATCACCAACCGCATGAAGTTCAATAAGAGCAAGTGCCGGGTCCTGCACCTGGGACGGGGAAACCCTGGCTGCATGTACAGACTGGGCGATGAGACGCTGGAGAGCAGCCTAGAAGAGAGGGATCTGGGGGTCGTGGTAGACAGCAAGTTGAATATGAGCCAGCAGTGTGCCCTGGCAGCCAGGAGGGCCAACCGTGTCCTGGGGTGCATCAAGCACGGCATCGCTAGTAGGTCGAGGGAGGTGATTGTCCCGCTCTACTCTGCGCTTGTGCGGCCTCACCTCGAGTACTGTGTGCAGTTCTGGGCACCACAGTACAAAAAGGACATTCAACTGTTGGAGAGTGTCCAGAGGAGGGCTACAAAGATGGTGAAAGGCCTGGAGGGGAAGACGTACGAGGAACGGCTGAGGGCACTGGGCCTGTTCAGCCTGGAGAAGAGGAGGCTGAGGGGAGACCTCATCGCAGTCTACAACTTCCTCGTAAGGGGGTGTCGAGAGGCAGGAGACCTTTTCTCCATTAACACCAGGACCCGCGGGAACGGGGTTAAGCTGAGGCAGGGGAAGTTTAGGCTTGACATCAGGAGGGGGTTCTTCACAGAGAGAGTGGTTGCACACTGGAACAGGCTCCCCAGGGAAGTGGTCACTGCACCGAGCCTGACTGAGTTTAAGAAGAGATTGGACTGTGCACTTAGTCACATGGTCTGAACTTTTGGGTAGACCTGTGCGGTGTCAAGAGTTGGACTTGATGATCCTTAAGGGTCCCTTCCAACTCAGGATATTCTATGATTCTATGATTCTATGATTCTATGATTTGATAATGAAATTGGGCATTCAAATAGTAAATTGTTAGGCTAGAATAACAGTGTTATTAATGGGGTGCTCTCAGACCCTAAGAGCAAAGATATATATTTTCCTTTGAGTGGAAACACCATGAAATGGGGTGAAAGCAGCAATACAGATGGACAATTTTACCTCAGGTGTTTAGAGTGCCACCAATTTATTTGGACAAGTTCTAGAACAAATTTTGGAGCAATTCCAAACTCCAGTGGGGGTGTTGCTGTTAAAATATGTGGATGATCTTTTATTGTCAGGACAGGAGAAAACAGTTGTGAAGGAAGCCACTAACATGCTATTATTAAACTTTCTGGTAAAACAGGGCTTGAAAGGATTGAAGATAAATTAAAATTTGTAGAAAGAGAAGTCAAGTATTTAGGGCATCTAGTGTCTGAGGGGGAACAAAGAATAGATCCAGAGAGGATTCAGGGAATTGTTGAGCTACCCCTACCCAAAACTAAAGAGAAGTAAAAAGTTTTTAGAGAAAGACGTTTTTAAAGAATTAGGAGTCAAGAAGTCCAAAGGAAAATAGATACTCCCTGAGGGGAGAGAAATGCTGAATAAAATACCAATGAGGCAAATATTAACTGTTTTGCATCAAGAGGGTCATTGGGGAATTCAAGCAATGTGTGACGCTGTGCTATGGAAATATGTATGTGTAGGAATATATATGCTCTGGCTGAACAAGTACACAGGAGTTGTGCGGTATGTCAAAAGCTAAATAGGAAAACCATCTGCAGTCAGCCCAAAGGAGGGCGAGAACCAGGAATTCTACGCTTCCGAAATGTACAGGCAGATTTTACAGAACTCCTTAGAGAAGATAGATTTAAATACTTTAATTAGTCTTGGTTGATCATTTGTTAGGGTGGGTGGAAGCTTTCTCCTTTATTATCTGCTACTGTGAACATAGTAACTTAAGTAATTCTAGAACAAATAACTCCCAGGTATGGAATTGTTGAAAATACTGACTCTGATCAAGGAAATCACTTTATGTCAGAAATATTGCAAGGGCTAATGTGGATTCTAGGAATCAAGTGGAAATTTCACTCTCCTTGGCATCCTTCCTCTCTGGAAGGGTGGCGCGGATCAGACAGCACAGAAGCAATTGACTAAGTTCTGGAAACTCGGCTTCCCCAGACGAAGTGCTTACCTTGGCACTTCTCCAAATTCAAACTTCACCAAGAAAAGATGTGGGAGTTTCACTATATGAAACACTATTTGGATTTCTGTGCATGGACAAAGGTAATAAATTACCTCAATTTTAGACAAAATATGCTTTTCTTAAGAACTATGTACTCGGGCTGTCACCCTCTGTCATCTCTCAGGACCCGTGGACAGTTAGCTCAAACCCCACCCTTGGAAGCCCTGATCCATCCATTCTGAGAAGGAGACTGGGATCTGATTTGAACATGGAGAGAACTGAAACTGCAGGCTGAGTAGGATGGACTGTTCCAAGTGCTCCTGACTACTGAGATGACAGGAAGAATGGTTGAGAAAAAGTGGACTCATACCTGGGTAAAAGCATCAGTTAACCCTGATACCTGAGAGACTGTATTAACAAAGACTTTTAAGGTTTAAACTGTTAAAACTATCTATTGTAAACCTTTAACTTCTCCTTAGATGAATTCTTAATGAATTAATGAGTAGAAAGAATTGAATTACATAGAATTGGAATGTTTCCAGGGAACACTCCCTGGAAGTGGGAGAAGGGGCTAGTAATCCCCACCAGAAGAATCCTTATTAGTTTGTGATTTTTATTGTTTTTCTTAATTATTATAGGGTTGTATATACAGAGAGAGAGAGAAATGATGTATTTTAAGTTTATCTTAGTAATACCTATTCTCAGTGGGATAGGATGGAGGAAAAAATCAGCATTTCCAATTAATCCAGAACATCTCTTGAGTTCTCTCTCAAAATAATTGTTGGATTTGCACCCAGATGCCTAAAAAGACTGAAAAGGCATTGTCCCTGATTGCTATTTCCAGCAACAATTGTTTCTGGATTCTCTAGATTTCTAAAAGTGACAGATCATACTCAGTCCCAGGAAGAAACTGATTTTGAAGTTGAGCTCCCTACACATAATCCTGGTACAATATACAATGTTATCAAAAGTGTCTTTTAAACAACATTAATAGAAACTCAGGGGGCAATATTACTGACCCTAGGTGTGGAAATATCCATGAAGTAGGGAATAATCCATACTGTACTGAATATGGTAGCCACAGGAATGCTAATATACATAATGCACACCAGATACAACATGAGAATCCTGTAACCAGATAGCCTGTCCTGAATGGCAAGGGGTGGTACTGGCTGTGTGGCAATAAAGCCAGGAAGCTGTTGGCCCTAGGATGGAAGGGAGCTTGCACCCTGGGGGCAATAATTCCAAATGTAACTATTATCGAAGACTATTATTGTAGCCCCTTTGAGACCACACGCAGAATTAAGTGGACTCCAAATAATCCTCTAGTAAAATTCTCTAGCATTTCACAGTTTTGCAGGGTGGGTTTTACCTTGGTTAGGGGTGAGTTAGTTAGAAAAAGCTATTGTAAATATCACAGTTATAACTGAAGAACTAGAAAATAACAGTCTAGTTTCAATAAAAATGAGATAAATTTGCAAAAATAGCACTCTAGAATTGAATGGTATTAGATTTATTAATAACCTCATAAGGACGAGCGTCCACAGTAATTAATACTAGTTGCTGTATATATGTAGATCAAATGGGACAAATTTGACTGATCCCAAAAAAAAAAAAAAAAAAAAAAAAAAGATCCTACATAGAGTAGTGTCGGAGTGGGAGACGGTCCCGGAGTAACGATTCAACCTCGATGTGAATATAATCGTGCTCCATTTACTGCAAGTTCTAACAAAGAATATATCAGCCACTAACAGCACGCGCCAACAACAACTTATGATTGGTGTAACTTCTCTGTACATGCGTCTCTAGCACTAATATAATTGGTACAATGGTGTTGTTCATGCGGAGTAATGTTGTCTCTCCTCCTGCACATAGTTCCGCATATTCTAGTCATAACATCACTCAAGGTTATCAGCCCTGGGCCTACATTATCTTCACTTGAAGATTATCTTCTTGAAGTAGAACTTCAAAGCCTGAGTTGCTCATTATAATTAAATCATGCCCCTTCTCACTTAAACATAGCTCCACAGAGTAGCTCAAGATGACGCTTCCTGGGGATTTAGAAACATTTGGGAGAAACTAACTTTGCAGTTACCTGAACGGACTTGGCTCAAGCAACTATTTGTTGGTATTGTAATAATAATGGCATTGTATATCTGTCATCCCCTGTGACATCTGAAGTAGAATATTGCACCTTAATGTTGGAAAAACTCAAAGATGTATGTGAAGAGGTGCAAAAACAACAAAAGGAGTAAGAAAAAAAGAAGGGGGAATTGTGAGAAACTAAGCTGTGTTTTTGCAATAGAGAACTAATTTTCTGTATTCAAAGGTAGTTGTGCAGTCAAAACAAGGAGAAATGCTAAGTAGATAAGTGGACAGCCGAAGGCCTCACTGTTCCAAAATAAGGAAGAAGCTTGAGAAAAACAGGATGAGTGGTGTGGGAACAGTAAAACAAAGAAAGTAAAACAAAGTTCTCAAAATATAAGAAAAGCAAAAAAAAAAAAAAAAAAAAAAGGAGAAATTAAAGGGTTGAAAAAAAATGTACATATATGATACAGAGGAGTGTCGAGTAGCTTGTGAACCTGTAGTACTCAGCCAATGAGGAAACATGGGAGGTGATCAGGTGTCAGGTAATAGGGAATAAAAGATTAGATTTGTTTACTATAATGTGCTTCTAATTGGCAGAACGCATGCCATTGCAATCGCAAATAAAATAGCTTCACAGAAGATCCTGTCTGAAGAAAATTATTGAGATTTTTCTCACAAATCAAAGGGATATTCCGTAATACATGGTGTCACACTCAGCAATAAAAGGTGGAAAAAGGAAGAAGAAGGGAGGGGTGGGCTCTTGTGAAAAATGTCTGTCTTCCCAAACACCATCTATGTGCATTGAGGCCCCGTGTCAAGGACATGGTCAAGTATCGCTCATTGGTTGGAAGTAGAGTAATTTATTTCTTCTGCACCTCCATATGGCCTTTGCTCTCTTTTTTTTTTTGTTGTTGTTGTTTGTTTGTTTGTTTGTGTTTTGGTTTTGTTTTTCCCTTTTCCCCTTTCCCTTTTCCCTTTAGTTAAATTATTTAAATAATAATAACTTTCCCTTAATAATTATTTTTCCTTTAATTAAATTATCCTTATCTCAATCTGTGAGTTGGTTCTTTCCTTTTCTTCTCCTCCTCCTCTTCTGATTAGAGGGAGTGAGAGAGCAGTTGTGGTGGAGTTCAGCTGCCTAGCAAGGTAAAACCACCACAGTTGGCTAAGGCAGAACTGTCTACAAATTGAACTTTTCAACTTTGTTAAGAATCGGATAGAAAAAGGAAATGTACATGTGCAAAGGAGTCTCAGCACATTTAAACTTGACAGGGCTAAGTAGTAGAACTAAGTAGTACAAAGGAAACTTATGATCTATGGAGGGAACAAACATTGCTTAACTCCAATAATGTACCTAGTGGAAATCGTTTCTGCCCCTTTCATTGGACAGATGCATACCATTCAACTTATAAATAAGAAATGGTTGTACAAAATAATTCATGGTCGACCAGTATGATTGTCAGTCATCTATGTGTTCAGAGACCTCATAAGTGAGTAGGAACTAAGGGAACATAGGAATTTCCTCCTAAGGGTCTGGGACCCTTCTAAGGATCCTGAAAAGGGCTGCATTGAGGAACAATGGCAATGTGGGGATGGATCATTGGGCCAGGTGGCAGTTTCAGAGCTGCCCTGAATTATTTCACTCAACCCTCCCAAGGGGAATATAAGAGTTGAAGGCAACCATAGTGGCTGTACTCAGCAGCGGAAGGAGGTCATTGCTGGGAAAGGGGCTGACATAATATTCAGACCCCCCCCCTCCTGTCTACTGCCCCAGAGCTGGAGATCTCAAGCTTTTTCAACAAAACAGCAGGAACTCTGCTTTAAATGTTTCAAGCTATACTGAAAGCACTCTAAATTAAGTACTTCACCACCACCAGATTTAGATTTGATAATTTGAGGATGAAGAAGTTGGGGTCAATCAACTGACACAGACACATTCTGGCAGACCCCAGACAGCTGCTGGAAGGTGGTGTGCTCCGGCTTCTGTGAGGTGCCCAGGAACCTCCCTGTGACAGATTCCTCAGAAGCTAGCAAAGGAAAGGTGGGGAGACTTTCTGTTTGCTTAAAAAACTTCTCTCATATACACCCCCCCAAAAAAAACAAATAAATAAATAAATCACAAGACAAATACAACCCTACTCTCCTGTTGCTCCAAATCTTCTCTCCTACTTGTTTCAGACTAAAGTTCATTTGATCATGTTACACTAATTGTACTACCCAGGAGGCAGAAAGCATGACGCAGGGGAACTGGCCAGAATAGTTTACTGTTTACTAGTTTGCTATCTCCTTGCAAATTGCAGTCAGAATGAATTTGGGAGTACAGTAAGAAGGACAACACATATACCTTCCTACCCTAATCTTCACCAATAAAACATGGAACCTCATAGTGAGGGCAATTTAGTATATAACAAGGGATTAAATATAGGAACCAATAATCAGAAATATTGTAAATAATGGCCTCATTGCACTCTTTATTTTCATGCAATTCTTTGATAAACTAGAACCTGAGAAGGAAACATATAGATTGAATGGCAAATTGTCGTAGGATCATAGAATATCCCAAGTTGGAAGGGACCCTTAAGGATCATTAAGTCCATCTCCTGGCAGCACACAGGTCTACCCAAAAGTTTAGACCATGTGACTAAGTGCACAGTCCAATCACTTCTTGAATTCAGACAGGCTCGATGAAGTGACTACTTCACTGGGGAGCCTGTTCCAGTGCGCAGCCACCCTCTTGGTGAAGAACCTCCTCCTGATGTCTAATCTAAACTTCCCCTGTCTCAGCTTAACCCCATTCCCGCAGGTCCTATCACTGGTGCTTATGGAGAATAGGTCTCCTGCCTCTCCCCCCCCCCCCCCCAGGTGGTAGACCGCGATGAGGTCCCCCCTCAGCCTCCTTTTCTCCAGGCTGCACAGGCCCAGCAAACTCAGCCGCTCCTCATATGTTTTCCACTCCAGGCCCTTCACCATCTTCGTCGCCCTCCTCTGCACACTCTCCAACAGTTGAATGTCCTTTTTGTACTGTGGTGCCCAGAACTGCACACAGTACTCTAAGTGAGGCTGCACCAGCACAGAGTAGAGCGGGACAATCACTTCCCTCAACCGACTAGCAATGCCGTGCTTGATGCACCCCAGGATACGGTTGGTCCTCCTGGCTGCCAGGGCACACTGCTGGCTCATATTCAACTTGCTGTCTACCACGACCCCCAGATCCCTCTCTTCTAGGCTGCTCTCCAGCGTCTCATCGCCCAGTCTGTACGTGCAGCCAGGGTTTCCCCGTCCCAGGTGCAGGACCCGGCACTTGCTCTTATTGAACTTCATGTGGTTGGTGATCGCCCAGCTCTCCAACCTATCCAGATCCCTCTGCAAGGCCTTTCCACCCTCATCTGAGTCTACAACTCCTCCAAGTTTGGTGTCATCGCCAAATTTGCTCAAAACACCTTCTAGTCCTACATCCAAATCATTTATAAAAACTTTGAAGAGGACTGGCCCTAAAACAGAGCCTTGAGGGACCTCACTAGTGACCATCCGCCAGCCTGATGGTATGTGGCCCCATTTACCACAACCCTTTGAGCCCTGCCCGTCAGCCAATTGTTCACCTATCGTATGATGTTTTTGTTAAGCTGTATGCTGGACATTTTGTCAAGTAGGGTCCTATGGGAAACCGTGTTGAAAGCCTTGCTGAAGTCCAAAAAGATCACATCAGCTGGTTTCCCTTGGTCGACTAGCCCAGTGATCTTACCATAAAAGGAAATAAAATTTGTTAGGCAGGACTTACCCCTCATGAATCCATGTTGGCTGTGACCACTGAACTGCATTGTCCCCCAGGTGCGCTTCAGTAACTTCAAGAATCATTTTCCCCATAATTGTACCAGGCACTGACGTGAGACTGACAGTCCTGTAATTGCTAGGGTCTTCTTTCTTGCCCTTCTTGAAAATTGGCACAACATTTGCCATCTTCCAGTCTACTGGGACCTCTCCAGATTCCCAAGATCATTGAAAATTAGTTGAGGGAGGTCCCGCGATGACGTCAGCCAGCCCTTTAAGCACCCTGGGATGAATCCCATCCAGACCCATGGGCTTGTATGGATCCAGGTGGAGCAGCAAATCCTGCACATATTCAGGGTCAGTTGGGAGTTTGTCATTCCCACTATCAGTCCTCCAGCTCAGGACACTCTGGGTCCCAAAACCCATCATCAGTGTTGAAGACAGAGGCGAAGAAGGCATTAAACGTCTCTGTTTTGCCTACGTCATTGTCTGTGAGGAGACCTTCCCCATGAAGCAGCAGACCTCTGTTTTCTTTGGTTCTCCTTTTTCTGTTTGCATATCTAAAAAAAAAACAACTTTTTTATTGTCTCCCACAGACATGGCCAGTTTCAACTCTAGTTGGGCTTTGGCCATGCAAATTTTCTCCAGTAACCTTATTTCTGTTGTTTTTGTTTGTTTGTTTGTTTTTCTCCAAGCATGTAGTTGTAGTGGGTTTATATGGCAAGGTTTTGGTAGCAGGGGGCCATAGGGGTGCCTTCTGTGAGGAGGATCTAGAAGCTGCCCCATGTTTGCTAAGGCCCC
Organism: Heteronetta atricapilla; assembly: GCA_011075105.1. Lineage (NCBI taxonomy): Eukaryota > Metazoa > Chordata > Aves > Anseriformes > Anatidae > Heteronetta > Heteronetta atricapilla. The sequence goes on along the minus strand of CM021731.1, from coordinate 122,070,242 downwards.
ACTGCTGACCAGAGCTGAATCAATAAGTGATGTTATTTTGTGCCTCTGTGTGAGCATATTTAAGACAGGGGAAAAAAAACGTTGCACCAGACAGCAGATGGGAGAGTGAGAGGAGTGAGAAGAGGAACAGCCTTGCAGGTGCCAAGGTCAGTGAAGAAGGAAGGGGAGAGGTGCTCCAGGCACCAGAGCAGATTCCCCTGTGGCCTGTGGTGACAACCATGGTGAAGCAGGCTGTCCCCCTGCAGCCCATGGAGTACCACAGTGGAGCAGGGTTCCACACTGCAGCCCGTGGAGCAGACCACAGTGGAACAGGTGGACCTGCACCGATCGAGACTGCAGCCTGTGGAAGACCCCTGTTGGAGCAGATTCTGGGCCGAACCTGTAGGCTGTGGAGAGGAGACCACGCAGGAGCAGGTGACCTGGCAGGAGCTGCTGCCCGTAGGGGATCCAGGTTGGAGCAGTTTGCTCTGAGGGATGGACCCCGCGGTACTGACCCATATCTGGAGCAGTTCTTGAAGAGCTGCTGCCTGTGGTAAGCCCATGCCAGATCAGTCCAGCAAGGACTGCCAGATCAGTTCAGCAAGGATGCCAGATCAGTTCAGCAAGGTCCCATGGGAGGGACCCCACAGCACAGGGGGCAAGAGTGACCAAGAAGGAGCGGCGGAGAAGAAGCACTATAGACTGACCATAACCCCCATTCCCCTGTTCCCCTGCACCGCTTGGGGTGAGGAGGTGGATGGGGTGGGGGAGGTGCTTTTGGTTTCTTTCCTTTGTTTCTCACTTCACTAGCTTGTTAGTAATAGTCAATAAATCTCACTATCTCCCTATACTGAGTCTGTTTTGCCCGTCACGATAATTACTGTGAAATCTCTTCATCCTTATCTCAGCCCTTGAGCTCTTTTCATCATATTTTCATCATATTTTCTACCCGTTCCTCTTTGAGGAGGGGGAGTGAGAAAGCAGTTGTGGTGGAGCTCGGCTGCCCACCCAAGTAAAACCGCCACGGTAGTCTGCCACTTTCTTTGGGAGTGATGTGCTGGTTGGGGTGTGGTGGCATTGGACTCCTACACATCCATGTAGGTTGGAGGGTGTATATATGAAGCTAGGGAATACTGTGTGAACTCAAAGGTATTTGCCTATCTTGGATTTAATCTCCCAGTTTCAGTTAGGAAGGAGTTGGTGTTGGTGCTAAACTATTTAATGGCTCCTACCCATTGTTGTAGGTGGGGGAACAAGCATGGCTAAGGTTAGGGAATATACTGCGAAATCAGAAGGTACATGCTCATCTTCAATTACATTTTCTGATTTTACAATTCCTTAAATGATGAGGAGGAGCATTTTGGTTAGATTAGACAATCTACAGGAGGGGTATCCCAACATTCTTCTAAATCATTGTCCTGGTAAAGAGCCAGGAGCCTGATTCACTGTAAATGAAAGGATACTGGAAGGACACAGACCTAACAAATCAAACTTACAGACATGGATGAGAAACAAACTTTTCCTAGTCAAACAAGTTGATGAGCTAGCAAACTACTGGTGGCAGTTCCAGAAAGATCAATCTAGACTTTGCAGCTGATGAGACTGTGAAACAGGGTCCCAGAATGGGATGGTACAGAAACAGCAGAGCTCTGAAACGCATGGTTGTGCAGGAGTAAGGTGTAGCAGGAGAAGCAAGGAAGGGTGTCAAGCAGAAATGGATATAAAAGGTACAAAATGAAGCATATGCTCATCTGGCTGAGCCCTCATGATCACTGCATGCTTTCCTCTTCTTGGTGTTTTTTTTTTTGTTGTTGTTGTTGTTTGGTTTTTGTTTGTTTGCTTGTTTGTTTTTGCTTTTGTTTTTTTTTTTTTTCATTAAATCTTCTAAGCAATGTTTTTAATAATAATAGTAATAATTGTTAAATAATGCAATCTCCACAACTTCCAGCAAGATGTTCCAGAAGATATATTTCCACTCAAAGAAAAAAACTGCAGCACATATTTGTATTTCTTCCTAATCTAACCTATGTGAGTCAATAAACTAACAAAGATAACATACAACACCAGCTAATAGTATGTCAATAATATGTCAATAATATACTAGTTTGACATGACAGTAGATGTAGATTTATCAGAAGACTTAAGGAGAAATATCTATTATTGGTCATATTTCTAATGAGGAAGGAAACAATGAGGATAAAAAGAAAGAAAGAAACAAAACAAAAACATATATTTTCTCCAGGGAGCAACTTTCCTGATTTTAAATGTTTAGTTAGAGATAAACCAGCATTAAATGAAAATTAATTAATTGAATAAATATTTATTTATTAGAGCAGGGGAAGGACGACTCTGTTTTTGCTTGATTTAGAGTCAAAATTCTGCCTATGTGTCAGGTGAGATTTTAAAGAATTTTGGTACTATAAAATCTTTTCTTTCCTCTAAGCTTATTTTAAGCCTTTAGACAGGCAATCTCATCTTTTTTAAAAAGGGAACTCTAGGTGAGTGAGGGATGCCAGTATATATCCATTAGCATCCTGAGTGAACTTTGTTGTGTTACTGGAACAGCATTGCCTCCTGTAGACTTCTTGTGGTTGTTACTGAACAGACACTAGGGAATTCTGCCAATTCTGCACATTTCCTGCTTAGGAAGCCTGAATTGTTAAGCAAGTCAACAAGCTCATCGATATAGGAACACTTAGAAAAATCATTATGAATTAGTTATTAAAGTGACTTGTTAAATCTGCATTGAACCCCAACTGGACAGTCTCATAGAAAATTGTAATGACCTCAATTTGATTTGGTTTAATTTACTTTGGAAGTGATTTAAGCTCATTGAATTAAACCCTGTTTAATTTTCATTATAGTTTTCACCCAGGGATTTTATGCACTTTAGCTAAACCACTTCTTATTTAAACTGCATGTTAACTTGAATTAAGTGTCTTGAATTACCCTATATAGAAGAAATGTAAGTAAAATAGGGAAAAATTAGTTGAATTACTTCCATCATTGATACTGATTTCTGTTGTATGCATACAGGCCAGCCCCCAAAATACATTTTCAGAGAAATATTCCTGGCATTTAAAATGAGTAAAAATGTTGTGTTTTGTAAAAGGGTTTATTCAAAACTTACCCAAAATTTAAATACAATTTTCTAAAGTTGGAGAAAATATTATTTTTATCTAATCATAATTTGAAAATTGTTTAGAAGAAAAAAAAATGTTGTTTCTAGATGCATTTAATAAGAAAATATTGGAAATCCTCATAATGGTACTGATGCTCTAAATTTGTATTACTTAGCATGAAAGAAATGCAAGTTCAACATAAATTCAACATATATATTTGAGTTTTCTTGGTGGTGGCAATCTCAAATATGACAAATATCACAGATAAGTATATCTGCTTCGTTTAAAACATCTAGAAGTTAAATGTTCGGTTTTCCTCCACGCTAAAAGTGATCATACACTTCAAAAAATTCATGAAATAGTTTACAAATTTGCAAATTATTAATCTCCCTCCCCACCAACCCCTTTCCATTTGTATCCAGTCATCTCTCATGCTTCAGTTTATCCTTTTCTGAAAGCTCTCTTACTCTTTATTCTTTTCATGGCCAAATGTACTGCTTTCTCTTCTGTTCACATTCTTCAATCTCCGGTCCTTACTTAGTCTACTCCCTCTTTTCTCTCACAGTCTCACTGTAGAAGCTGATCAGATAAGACTAGTGCCTGGAATTGTATTATCCAGCTCTTTTGGAATGACTGACTGGCAGTGGGACGGGAGCTTCCTGGCTCAATTACCTCTGGATATTTAAGGATTCTGATGAGCCATGGTCATGCATGCAGTGTTTTTGACACTTGGCTTTCCTAAAGCCTGCTATTCTGAGCTGGGAAGAACTCTGCTGAAAATGAGCTGTAACATAAAAATGCAATGCTGGCTTTCTAAAACAGTCTTTCATAGAAATCACTGGAGATTGATCTTAGGTCTCAAATAGGGTTTGTGTGTGTGCATGCTTATGCATGACTAAATGTATAAAACATTGATAGAATAGGAAGATTACACCGTTTACTGGAATATTCTACTTCTGTATTATGGATATACATTTCCTATAAATTACGTTTTCTGCTTAAGTCACTATCATACCATGCTTACAAAGGAAGAATTTTAAGCCCAGGTATTTATTATCGTTTGTGACTTTTTGCTTTACTTAAGGCTTTTGATGATGGTGAAATTATTGGTCCTGAAATCACCTGCAACAGGGCCTGAAAAGAATACAGGTATGGCTGTTGTGAGATGCCAGTAACCAACCCTCTAAGCAAAGCACCATTACCATACAGTTCATGGCTTAAGCAAAGCACCATTACCATACAGTTCATGGCTATCACTTTTATGTTTCTGTAGTTATATGAAGTTCTGAATTTGGGGCAGGAGACTTTGATTCAGGTTTATAAAACAGGATTTAAAGACTTCTCAATGGAAAAATGCAAGAAACTTGACACAGTGAATCACTACCTTTCCCCCATTATATTTTTAGTCACAAGTGCACCCTTAATCATGTCCGTCTTTAACCTCTGATGTGTTAATTCGTAGTAAATATTTAACATTTAAGCAAACATATTGTAGTCTGTTTTAGTTATCCTTGCTGATTAAATCCCCATGGGAAAAACACATATTTGGGGACTACTTTGTCTCCTCAAGTATTTTTCCCAGGACTTCAAGATTTGTCTAAGAGACAAGGCTTCAGGATGTCAGACCCTACCTGCTGAGTGCATAGTACATCTGCAGCAATACTAATGAAGGATTGTTAAAGATTTTTTGTCACTGTGACTTCCACTCATGAAGCAGAGGAACCAATGTGCTCAGTTATTTTATGAAGCATAAGAATTAGAAATATCCCTGCCAGATGATTTGTCCCAGGGGTGAGAAATATATGAAGCTGTTCAGCTGCCTACAGAAATATAGGAATATATCCAGGAAGTGCACATGGGATCCAAAAGAAGATTGTAAGCACAAAATACAATATAACAGAAAATAAGAGTTAAATAATGTTATTGCCCTTCTTTTCAATTAGGCAACAGAAATTGAGATAGTATACATTCCTAGTTCACTGTCACTGAAGCGTTAATTCATTAAAATATTTTTCTCACTATTCTGTGAATTGGTGGTATACAGAGGTGTTATACAGAGGAATAACATTTTATTCCTTTATTCCTTTCTCTTTGAGTACCATCAGCTCCCTGTTTTGAATACTGATAAATATTTTCAGTTAAAAAGTTCCCAAGTATATGCAAATATAAGTTCTGTTATGTCAAATTGGTGTTTAGAGACAAAAAAAAAAAAAAAGTATTTCAGACATCTCATACACAAAAAGTAGAAGTAAACTGAGATTACGACTCTTTATGGACATGTGAACACAGACTTCATAAGGAATATAGCTTTGTTTCCTCAACCATTTTATCTAAGTCATGGTTGTTTATGAATGGGAGATACTTTGCTTTTACATCAATCTCTGAGCACATTATTGATAGAGGAGATTCTGTCTAGCCTAGGGGGGCTCACAGCTGCCCATCGTGCTCAGCTATTTGGGCTTTTGGCTGTGTAACAGATCTGTAAAAACAGGCAGCTGCTTTTTGGGAAATAATTTTTAACAGTGTTTCAGCCTGAATTCTTTTAATACCCTTTCTTGCACAGAAGGATGATTTTATGTTTGTGGCTTGGCTAACATATATTGCCTTTTAAAAACAAAAAAGTGGTAGTTTATTGTATTATGCTCTATTGTGTGAGAAAGATTAACAGCACAATAGTCAAACTCCTGTGCAAACTGAACATAGCAGTGAATTATGACTTTGAATATTGTTATAATTAGAAGAAGAAAAAAAAAAAAAGGAAGGATGACAGGATATTCATGAAAGCATCTGTAAAAGCAAGTCTCTGCTAGGTATATTTTATTTGATGACTAGCAAATAAAAATCATAAAGAGATGACATCAAAGAAGAAGTGTATTACTATCATATGACATTTCCCTTTATTAAGCCATTCCAAATATGATGCTTCTAATTATATTTGCATATTATGAGTAAAGAGCAAGACTCATAAATACTGTGAGCCAGAGAAGCTTCCTGAAGTGAAGAAGTTATTTTGATTTACACCAGCTAAGGGTGTGCCAGAAGTGCAGTCTGCAGAAATGGTTACTTTCATCTCAGACTCAACTATTGCAGATTTTACTGTACTAATGCTTCTTACAGTTACTATACTATCAGAATTTTAACATTATGGTCTGTACATAGCACAAAATCTTGTGTATATAAATCAGGAAACTATATACACAAAGTTTAACAGTAAGATTTATATACTCACATACAAAATCAGTACTCCAAAGTTTACAATTTTTAAATAAGTTTTATATGCAGCATAAATAAACCAGAGAAATAAACCTGATTATGAATGTTAATGTGTGTAAATCAGAATTCTGACAGATATTAATGAATCATGGAAAATACATTATACTTAAAAAGCATTTTTACTGTGATAATTCCTGTTTTTGTTTCACAAAAAAAAAAAAATCCTTTTGAGATATTTGCTTTAAGCAGTTCTATTTTATATTTCTAAAACAACAATCTCCTGCAGCCATAATTTAATTAAATAAACTAAATGCCCCACCCCCACCCCACAAAGCTATGGATTGAAGTCTTAGAAAGCACCAGCTATAGAGCTGATAAAGGTGTTGCTATAGAGGCAACACCTAGACTTTCAACCTGAAATCAAGGATGCACAGCAATTGAAGATCAAGTACCTGGTTGAGATTAATAGTCTAAACTGCATATAATTCACTTTTGTTATTGTTCTCTTTTAGCTAGGTAGTTTTAAAGGCTTAATAGCATCAAGTTAGAAAACGAATTGACTGAGGTTTGTTCAGTGTTCAGTACTGTGTTTATCAGTGCTATCATTGTTTGTGCCAGTCACAAGTTTTTCCCATAGCATAAGTCAGGGAGTAAAATTATGCCAATTTCTCTGTCCCCTAAAAATTGACTTCAGAACAGTCTTTTTGGGTGGAATAATGACTATCACCTAAATTAGAAGACAGATTAATATTTATTTCAGAGGTAACATCCCTTATGACAACATATTATTGCTTCTATTGTGGATTTATACTAACATTGGACAGAACAGAACCCAACAATGATCAGCTATTCATCCTTGTCACTGGGGTAAGCTGCTTTATCATCATCCCTTCCACTTTCCTTCTGTGAATTGTTCTAACTTCTCTACTCTGACCTTCATACATACATTTTTCAACACTTTCACAATTTTGCCATCTCACTTCAATCAAAACACTCACACTGCGTAACTCTACAGTCTCTCTGTTTCCTTCTCCCTTTATTATTATTAATTATTATTATTGTTATTCACATATACTTGTCACAACTTTTAAACCCAGCTCAGGCCCTTACAACATTTATCTCGTTTAATGAGGCCATGTATGAAACACATTGATTTATATTAGATTATCATCCTCACCCGTGATGTAGTGAGCTTCACAAAAAAAAAAAAAAAAAAAAAAAAAAGTTTTGTATTTGATGGCCAATGGGATGAGGTTCAACATGGCTAAATGCCAGGTTGTGCACTTTGGATACAACAACCTCATGCAGAGCTACAGGCTTGGAGGAGAGTGGCTTAAAAGCTGTGAGTGGGAAGGGGAGGGG
>CM021731.1:122003992-122052872 GCA_011075105.1 Heteronetta atricapilla | reverse complement strand
AAAAAAAAAAAAAAAAAAAAAAAAAAAAAAAAAAAAAAAAAAAAGCCTGGGAAAGAGAATTGGATATTATTTTAAATCAGACATGGTTAAATTATTATTTCTCCCAAAATAGCATACATTGCCCCTCTGCAAGCACTTGATTTAAGTGACCTCTTGATTTACTTTTAATAGGAATGTGTTTATAACTTTTTTTTTTTTACCAACCATGTGATAAAGTTATGGAAGTCTTACCTAGCCGAACGACGTCATATGAATTAATAATAAGTACTAGCTTATTATAGCTTATTATACTTATTATTATAAGTAGCTATCCCTAAGGATTGTTCTGTATTTTCTCCTAATTTCTCTTAACTTCTCAAATTGCAGGTGCATTGTCAAATCTGTAGACATGAATATATATAAAAAGATGTATATTATCAAATATATATTAATTAAAATGCACTGGGTAAGTGGTTTAATCTCTGATTTTGTCTTTATTATTATTTTTTTTAATTTGGATTCACATCTGATGTTCCATGACTTATATGGCAAGGGAAATTGCTTGACATAGAAGGAAAAGAATTTCCTTCAAATATTCACTAGACTGTTAACACAGAGTCGATTAAATTGAGCAAGAATCCAGCCACGTCCAGAATAACTGAGGCCTGAAACTCTCATGCAGTTATGCTGGATCAATGATTGTGATAAAGACAGAAAATTAAGGTCCAACTAAATAAACACCCTTGATATATGGATAGAAAAAATGCTTTACATACTATACAAATTGGGGATATGGTCCTGTTCTCATTTCCAAAGAATTAGCACAGAATCAAAGAAATGAGCCAGGCAAGAATGTTACTGAACCATTTATAACCAGGGAATGTTCAAGCAATTATTTCATGTCAGTGTGACAAGAGAAAATTACATTTAAATTGTGCTGCCAATAAACATAACATCATTTTTTATTTTTCAGGACTGGTGCCTCAGGGAAGGGCTGTGTGATTCAGAGTGGAAAAGTTTCTGAGCATTTAAAAAATACATTAATCTTGATTATTTGATATATCCCATGAGAGTTCAAGCTCAGGAGGATTCTTCATTCCTCCTTTTCCATGCTAGTGCTTTACTTTGAGCCCCAGATCCACAGAACAGTTCATGGTTTTGGGGACCCCTGAAGAGCACATGATCTCATGATCATTAAGAGCAGGGTCTTACATAAGGCGTCTACGGCCCTGTCAAGCCAAGTATCAAATATTTCCAGTGAAGGAGATCCCTCCAGTTCTCCAAGCAACTTATTCAAAAATTTAATCTTTGTCACCTTGAGCAATTCATTTCATATACCCAGACTGAATTTCTCCTAAAGTAACTTGTGCCCATTGTCTCTTGGCCTGTGAATCCGTATGCAGGGAGTATTTCCTCCTTCTTTGTAGCAACTTTTTAGGTATTGAAAGGCTGTGATTAGATCCTCCTAAGTATTCTCTAGGCTGAACAGTCTCAATGTTCTCAACCTTTCCCCATATACCGAGTCCTCCAGCCATCTTGGTGGCTCTCTGCTGAACTTTGTCCAGTTTTTCTGTGTCTGTCAAACTGAGGAAGAAACAAAACTGGACCTTCTATTTCATGTCTAAATAACTACGTTTGTTCATCTGCTGGATATATGTTTACTGATACACACAGCTGAATATGTAGTTTGCCATCCAGAGGGACCTGGAAAGGCCTGTGCAAACCTCATTGGTGTTCAACAGGGTCAAGTTCAAGCTTCTGCACCTGGGTCACAGAAATCCCAAGCACAAATACAGGTGATTCTCCCCCCTCTGCTCTGCTCTTGTGAGACCTCACCTGGAGCATTGTGTTCAGCACTGGGGCCCCAAGCACAAGAAGGACATGGAAGTGTTAGAATGGAGGAGGGCCACAAAGGTGATCAAGGGTACTGGAATACCTCTCCTATGAAGACAGGCTGAGGCTGTTGGGGCTGTTCAGTCTGGAGAAGAGAAGACTCCAGGGAGACCTTATAACATTTGAATACCTAAAGAGGGCAAGAGGGCCTACAGAAAAGCCAGGGAAGGGCTCTTCATCAGGGAATGTCGTTATAGGACAAGGAGTAATGGCTTTAAACTGAAAAAAGGTAGATTCAGATTAGATATAAGGAAGAAATTCCTTAGGGAATGGAAGGGTAGTGAGGCCCTGGAACAGGTTGCCCAGAGAAGTTGTGGAGGTGTCCTTGCCCATGGCAGGGGGTTGGAATTAGGTGATCTTTAAGGTCCCTTCCAACACAAAAAATTCTGTGATTCAATTATTCTGGTTCCTTTCCTGAAAACTAGCTCAAAAATAGCTTTTATTTATACAGCTGCTACAAATTCAAAAATTTTAACTGCTTCTTATTAAACCTGAAAAAATATACGTCTTTCAAATTTTCATACAGTCTCTTCCTTCCACTGCTGCCTTCATCAGCTTTCTGCAGGTGTTTCTGGATTTTTTTTTCTTTGAATCTTTTCTCAAAACAATTCTAATACTGTTAAAAGTACACTGAGAAATGTCATTAGGAATGACAAATGCAGGCACAGACAAATTATTTATACAGTTTTGCTTCTGATTTCTGTTTGTCATCATTTTCTATCCACTCACTTAACTTTAATAACTTTCACTCTTTTAATTGCTTAGTCTATTGCTGCCTCCTCTATTTGGCCTCTCAGACATATTAAAGATTTTAACAAGGTTTTGCTGACTACAAAATATAGGCATTGGGCAATGAATTTAACAGTAGTACCCATAATAGGCAGAGTTTATTTCTAAAAAATGCAACTTTTCATTACACTAGGCAAGACTTGTTATTCCCTTGTTCTTGATTTATCAAGATAACTGAATGTCTAAAAACTTTCTGGATTAATGTGAATAAATAGATGTAGCTAATAAATAGATGTAGCTAAATACTTTTTTTTTTTTTTTTTTCCAGGCAAGTATGTCAAACTTTGGAAACTGTTTTGGCTGTACAGGTAGCTGGTAAAACATCATTTTTAGTACAGCAAAATATATAATAGAAATGTGGGACAAACAGAAAAAAAAAAAAAAAAAAAAAAAATGTTTAGAATTGCACACTTTTTTTCCTTCTTTTTTATTTTATTTACTTATTTATTTTTCCTCTTCCTTGCCACCAAAATATTAAGTAAAAGGGACTCTACAATCAAGGATACATTTTGCAGAATATGCTATACTATTTAGTTTTGAGACTTCATACTGCTACTGCTGCTGTAGTTGCTGCTTTCATTTTAATAGTAGAGAAAGTTATTTCTACAGAAGATTTTTCTTTGTCTGATTAAAAAAATACACTACTCCAGAATATATATGTATATATATTGCTAGTTATTAATAAACATTGTAAGGACCTTTTTTATTCCTTTAGGTTTTCTCATATTGCATGAATATCATTTTTATCTATAGAGGGAGAAAGAGGCTTATGTTAGGAGGAAATGAGAGCCATTGTGGGACTTCTGAAGCAGAGAATACACTCACTCAATCCAAAAATATTTTTCACAATAAAAGTCCCAAGGACAAATCTTAGTCTGGAGAGAACAAGTAGTAAAACACGCCTTGTGACAAGAAAAGATAAAATGTTCAACCCCAATTTCTTTTTCAGTGGTTGGACAATCAGAAATTATATTTAAACTGACTTTGTTGGAATGAAATGGTAAAGAAATTGACAGGTTCAAAATGACCAAAGTTTTAGTGAATGAGTCCTACTGAAAGGTTTCTTTTTTAAAGAAGTATTCACCTTCAGCTAATCATTGATGACAATTCACCAGAATAAATGATGTGGTGCCAAGAAGGGGTGTCCCATAAAGATGTATCCCTGAGAAGGTCACATATTGGTAGAGCTGACATGTCTGGGATAGGGGACACAGAATCATGCTTACCTGTTGTTCTGCATAAATGAAAAACATGATTTGAACAAACATGAAAGAGATACAGATACAGGGATTGATTTAAAACTGGTAAGTTTCAATATTTTAACTTTAAAAAAACAGAAGTGATCCATCCTGTCAAATCTTCCATAGCACCTCGTGGTGTACTAAGCACCTAATACAACTGTGGAGGGAAAAAATGAATGATTTGTAGAACTTGAATGCTATAACCCGGCAATAACCCAGCTATTAACAGCTTATAGAGATTTGCTGATGTTACAAATAATGCTACAACATGGAAGATATCAGAGGGTTGTCAGTCTGTGTGTCACAGGTCTGTCATTTATCTGTCAGACAGAATAATGTAACATTGTTCAGTAGAAACACCTTGGAGTAATGAGTCAGATTAACCTAGCATGATGCTGTTCCCCTGCTTTCTCTACAGGGAAAGGGAAATGCTCAAAAGTAAGGCAAGGAAATAAATGTGCATAATAGTACATAAACCCTAGGGGCTGACAGAGTAAGACAGGAAGCTCTGAGCAAGAAAGAAGTCTACACAGTGGGAAGCCCAGAATGAGCTGTGGCACACATTACCAGACACCTGAGAAACCAGCTGCCATCAAAAGAAGACGCTGTATCACTAGCCAGTGATGGGCTCAGTTGCTACATTTAAGCCAGTGAGTAAATCAGGAGCATGCTGAATGCTGGGGGGGGGGGAGGGGGGAGGGGGCGACACTGATCATCCTTACAGTTTAATTACTAACATGCTTGCTAACTAGAAGTGTGTTTGAAGAAAAACTCTCTGCCAGACACTATCGGCATGATTCACTGAGTAACATAAGCCAGTAGGGGATACAAGTTCTCATTAACCATAGCGGACAAGTGTGCACCAGGTTTGGCTCTCTTTGCTCTCTCTACAGTCTTCTAACAGTACCCTGGTACCTCAGCACACCACTCCTGACGTACTTTATGTGTCTTTCTACAAGACACTACTGAGTTCTACTAAGCTGAAACAGTCCTCACATTGTTGCAGGTAGATTAGACTGAAAAAGCTACCCACAAAAATTACTTATATCTTAGGACCTTGGTGTAGCACCTGGGGCCCCATATTAGAGTTGAATGCTATATGTTTTGGACATGTGTCAGCTTCTGTCAGTTGTGCTCAGAAACACAGAATCCACGTATTTGGTAGCACAACGCCAGCCAATAACTCAGAGGTAAAGCCTCTTACAGCTCTCTGTAAAGGCAAAGCTGGGAATGTAATTACATTCAAGAATTATTTTCAGATCATGAACACATTCCTAAACTATACATCCAGAATATTCTTATGACTGGAATTGCTGAAGAAAATCTACATAAACACTGTTAGTTACAGTGAGCTGGGAAAAGCAAGTCAGCACATTCCACAAAGGCCTCAAGGAGCTAGCTATAGAGTACCATTTTCATAGAGATCTGGAAAAACAAAGCTCATGCCTTGGAATAGTGCCAGACAAACTACTTACCAGTCTAGGCATGCATACAAAGATCCAGTACTTGAAGTTCCAGTACATCAGCTTGAAGAAGATCCATCACCTTTACTAGGATTGCAAACTTTCAGTTCAGTTACTAGTCCTGAATAACTCTGGACAGGTTTTGAGGAGAATGAGAAGGCAGAAAGAAAGAAATATATATGGAAAAACACTATAAATGTTAGAAGTGCCACTTTGAGAGAATTCTTTCCAGAACCTGGAATCTCATCACTGGCCAGTGCTCCAGTATTCCAACAATATGATTAAAAATATTTCCAAAGGAAAGGCAGTAAGGCTGCTCTGCAACATAAGACAGCTTTGTATTCGTCAGGGCAGATGTACAAAGGGCAGGTGCCTCCTTCTTCCAGCACAGTTAGCAATAGCAGGGGAAGGTACAAAGGTGCTACTTCTTCTCACTGTTCAAATATTCAAATCTGATCTTTAGTGTTTTGTAAGCAGTGGCCCAGGAAGACAGGCTGAGGTGCAAGGTAAAGTCTGAGAAGCCACTTCCTTGACTGCACCTGAAATCCTCAGGGTCCATTTTCTTACTGCCCTATATGTCTCCAGAAAACTTGGAAACTGTTGCAGTTTAACTCCAGCAGGAGGCTCAGCACCACTGAGCCACTCACTCATTCCCCCCACAGTGGGATGGGACAAGGATCAGAAAATTGTGAGAATTTGTAGCTTGAGATAAAGATACTTTACTAGGTAAAGCAAAAGCTGTGCATGCAAGCAAAGCAAAGCAAGGAATTGATTCACTGTTTCCCATCAGCAGGCAGATGTTCAGCCACCTCCAGGAAAGCAGGGCTCATCACATAGAATGGTTTCTTGAGAAAACAAACATCAACACTTCAAATGTCCCCTCCTCCTTGCTCTTTCTCCTGGTTTTATTTTTCAGGATGATGCCATATGGTACAGGCCTTTGGCCAGTCTGCATCAGCTTTTCTGGCTGTGCCCCCTCCCAGCTTCTCGTGTACCCCCAGCCTCCTTTCTGGCTGGGCAGCACAAGAAGCAGAAGAGTCCTTGATTCAGTGTAAGCACTGCTCACCAGCAACTAAACGTTCTTGTGTTATCAAGACTGTTTTCAACATAAATCCAAAACACAGCACCATACCTGCTACAATGAAGAAAATTATCTCTATTCCAGCCAAAAGCAGTACAGGAAACATGTTCATTTTCATGTTTACACAGAAGCCTGTGAAAACAAACTGATTAATTTACTTGAAAAGATGGAATTTTTAACTGCAGAAAAAGATACTCAGAACATTTAGCACTTACTTGATTTATAGCACTTGGAATAATTTTAAAACATAAAAAAAAAAAAAAAAAAAAAAAAAAATAACAGAAGCCTGACATTATACGTATGTCATTATACTCCACCATTCAAATCCCAATACAGAGAAAAGTCAATCGTCCATGCAATGCATTCAATGTGCAGGCATTGTATAGCTCCTTTATTTTCAGTTCTGAGGAGGAAAGGAAAGGCCTGTGGGGACAGCAACAATCTGTCTTATGCAGTGTTTAAATTTTTGTCTGTATCTCCTTTGTTGTACTGGATAAGTGCCATCATGAGGAAAGACAAGGACAAGGGGAAAAAAATCATGAAGGATGCCACAGAGCCGTAAGTTTCATTTAAGTACAGAAGCTCAGATTACTCCTGTAAAAATAGCTCTTGCATAAATACACAAATGAAATTATAAAATTATTTTAATAATAAAATTTATGTCATAGCCGTACTGAAAACTAGATTTCAATTAAGTGAACTGACTTTCCATGCATTATACAATGTCAATTACCATGTAAATAGCTGTGAAATAAACTAATGTACAATTTAGGAGTTCTGTGTTTCACAAAGTAAGTGTCAGAAGCACTCAGTGTTTATTAAGTTCAAAACAAATTTTGGGCTTTAACATTCACATGTACAGAATAAGCTGAGGAACAGAGGAAGATGTGATTTAGAGTCCATTTTGATCTATGGAGCAAAGATTGTCTTCAACTCAAAGACTGTCTTCAATTTCCAGGAATGAGGACCCAGGCAACTGCAGACCAGTCAGCCTCACCTCCATCCTTGGAAAGGTGATGGAACATCTAATCCTAAAGGTCATCTCCAAGCACGTGGAGGATAAGAAGGTGATAAGGAGTAGTCATCACGTATTCACCAAGGGGAAATCATTCTTAACCAATCTGATAGCCTTCTGTGATTGAATAACTAGCTGTGTAGATGAAGGGAGAGTGGTGGATGTCATCTACCTTGACTTCAGAAAGGCTTTTGACACTGTCCCCAATAACATCCTTATAGATAAGCTCAGTAATTGCAGGCTAGATAACTGGACAGTGAGGTTGATTGATAATTGGCTGGATAGCAGAATTCAGAGGGTTGTGCTCAGTGGTACAGAGTCTAGTTGGAGGCCTGTAGCTAGAGATGTCCCCCAGGGATCAGTACAGGGACCAGTGTTGTTCAACCTATTCATCAATGACCTGGACAATGGAACAGAGTGCACCCTCAGCAAGTTTGCTGATGACACAACACTGGGAGGAGCGGCCGATACCCCATAAGGCTGTGCTGCCATTCAGAGTGGCCTCAACAGGCTGGATGGCTGGGCTGAGAGGAACCTCATGAAGTTCAACAAAGGCAAGTGCAGGGTCCTGAACCTAGGGAGGAATAACCCCAAGCGGCAGTAGGGGCTGGGGGCTGACCTTCAGGTGAGCAGCTCTGCAGAGAGAGATCCGGGAGGCCTGGTGGACAGCAGACCATGAGCCAACAATGTGCCCTTGTGGCCAAGAAGGCCAACGGTGTCCTGGGGTGCATCCAGAAGAGTATTACTCTTCTGGGGGGGGGGGGGGGGGGTGACCCTCCCCCTCTACTCAGCCCTGATGAGGCCACACCTGGAATATTGTGTCCAGTTCTGGGCTCCCCAGTACCAGAGAGACATGGAACTACTGGAGTGAGTTCAGAAAAGGGCTACAAAGATGATTAGAGGCCTGGAGCACCTGTTGTATGAGGACAGGCTGAGAAAGCTTGGCCTGTTTAGCCTGGAAAAGAGAAGACTGAGGGGAGACCTCATTAATGTGTATAAATATCTGAAAGGAAGGTGTTGCGAGGATGGAGCCAGTCTGTTTTCAGTAGTGCCCAGCAACAGGATGAGACAACAGACACAAACTGAAGCACAGGAGGTTCCAGCTGATTATGAGTGGGCACTTCTTTACTGTGAGGGTGACAGAGCACTGGGACAGGTTGACCAGAGAGGTTGTGGAGTCTCCTTCTCCGGAGATATTCAAAACCTGCCTGGATGCCATCCTGTGCAATGTGCTTTAGGTGATCCTGCTTGGGGGGTTGAACTAGATGATCTTCAGAGGTCCCCTCCAACCTTGGCCATTCTATGATTTCAAATAATTTTAAATAATAAAAGTTGTTTCACCTTTTGGCAACATAAGATCATGACAGAACCTGTATCTAAAGAAAGCAAATTCCTTTTTTTTTTTTTTTTTTTCCTATTAAGAAAATGAAGCAAAGGAAAACTTGAGCTACTTATTTCTATATCAACAGTCACGGTAAAAACAGAGCAGCACTTTAAGAATACTCTGGCAGTGTCTGCTTTATTTGTCCTTAGCAGCTAAGACATATTGTGTTAAAGTCTTCACTTTGGAAATTGTTACTGAATTGTGCATCTGTCACTGCAGTTTCAGAGGGAAAAAATAAACAAAACGAACAAAATAAACAACTACAAAACATATTATTTGTTGTTATTTTACTGTTTCTACACTGGGACATTTATGTATCTCCATCCTGCTTCTTCTCTGTAAATAGATATATTGTATTAAATTAGAAAGTACAAGAGGATCAGTAGCCTAACTTTGATCTGCCCTTGAAAGTAAGGAATCTGTGTTTCCACTCTGCCCTGAGTAGTTTTAAAAGAGTGGAAGGCGACAGCATAAGCTGTTACAATAACTCTCTTAGGAACTGCCTTGTTATAGATAGATTCAGATATTAATGTTTTTGTCAGATTTATAGCTCTTCTGCAATCCATCAAGGAATACCTTGGATAAGTGTCCAGGATTTCATTACAGAAACTATACTAGTAAACTGTTTCTTATCTGGCCAAATGCCTGTGAGTGGGTTTAACTGCTTAATCAAGATATTATGCTGTTAAATGCACCAGCAAGTTTGACTTTTTTCTATTTTTGTTTTCCTTTTCTGAAACACTGTAAGTATTTGTCATGCCTGAAAAATAAAGGTAACTTAAAAAGGCCAAGGCCACATCATAATCACAAATTGAATAATTATGTTACTATAGTTTAAATGTCTCTAAATCATTTGAAGCTGAATAAGAAGCAGTATCTTATAGCATTTTTCCTCTTGCCCCCTAGGACAAAATATTGAATAATAATAATCAAAATAAAAATAATTAAGGCTAATCTCTACGGTACTGGATTGTTTCCATTAGTTGGCCACCTCTGACTTCTGCTCATTTGGGGAAATTAATTGAAAGCAATTATGTAGCAATTATGTCTTAGAACTGTTTTGTCTTTTGGTTTTAATCAGTCACCTCCTGTGCAGGTCTCCCACCTCTTAATGATAATATTTTATCTTGTAATCAGTATACAAGACGTTCTTTATTGTTGTGTGCTTCAAGCTGTGTCTGTTAACTTTTTGTAAAGATATAGAGCATCCTAGTAGAATAGGAACAGAGTCTACACATTACATTTCTATATTTTATGTAAGTATACTGTGGAGACATATGCAGAGATATTATTTGGCTGCATTTAATAATTGCTTTGTTGTTGCTTTTTTTGTTTGCTTGTTTTAAAGTCACCTTGTGAGTTCATGTTTGTGTCTGTATGCATGTTGAAAGGACCCAACACAACATTTGCCATAGTATTTTATGTTTTGGAGAGGGTTACTATCTATACTTTCAATCTGATCCCTGAAAAATGACACACAACTTATTTCTAGTTTTAGATAGCATTGGTTATTTCCAAATTGCATTTTTTTTTCTCCTAATTTCATAACATCCTCAGTGAGGCTTTTTAATATATTTATGTATAAACATAGCATGTGACAAAATCAAGACTCCTGTAACTTGGTCCCCAAGGCTCTTGGGGAATAGAATTATTTCCTTGAGGAAGCATTTTCACATTTGACCTACATATATAAACTCAACACTTCAAAACAATATGTAAGTAAACATTATCAGGTTTATATTTGAAAGACTTATATGCCAAATCTTACCTTTCATTGTAGTGTAGTAATTTTTGATTAAAAACAAGCAAAACCTTAAAAATATAAGCACAAGATGTCAACAAGATGCTAAAGTTTAGACAGACAGAACATTATATCTGGCAGCTGAGAACTGTCTCAGATGTTTTAACTGTAGTCCCAAAAATTCACTCAGATGCAATTCACTCTTTTTTTCATACAATTAACAGAGACCACTATGCTGCAAATAATATCTTAGGTTTAACACAGGAAAAGGATAGATACTAGATATTTGAGACTGCTTTGCCTAGCTGAATATTCATCCAATGTACAAATATAAGGTATTATAATATTTTTTTGTTATGCACAATTTCCTCCCCAATACATATCACAGTTTAACCTTTGGCTATTTTTTACAGTGTATTTAAGTACAGTGCAATATCAGTGCTTTAATCAGGATAATTGCACTGAAGGCATTTAAGTTTAGCTGAAAGTCGGAAGACAAGGGTGTAAAAAAAAAAAGTTGAAAGTCTAAGTGTTTAAACAATTAAAATAAAACTAATGATTGAAGTTTTCTTAGTCAACTGTGTAGGTATTTTAGTCATTTATTATTATTATGTAAATAGACTAATTACATTGTCTGAACACTAGACTATTGGACTTACCCGGTCTTTCAAGATATAGTTTGACACACACTTCCAAAAGGGAAGGATATAAAAATCGTGCAAATCAGAGGATCAGTTGGTTCAGTATACCCCAATGTCACCCTTGAAGTAACTGCACAGGATAGTTTCTGTTAGAATTACCCAAACCCAGTGGACTTGATACAGGCAATTTTTCCTGTCCCCATCTGAATTAAGATTCAGAGAGAAAAGGTACTTTTCAGGACCTTTTATACGAGAGATACATATCCTCTTAAGAGTGAACTTGGCAGATGCATCTAATTTAAAATGATTGAAGTTAACTATTACACTGAGAGTAACCAAGTCTTTGAAGTGTTTGACTTCACACTGAATTGGAGTGCCCAGCTAGCAGTAAGGCTGAGAACAAATCACTGATACAAACACACATGCACTCTGCAGGACTGTCTTGTCTTGGACATGTCGCATACCTAGTAGCTGACCCCAGACCCACGTGTCTCCAGTTGGAATTCCCCACAGCCCACTCCCATACTGCACTCCAGGAGTGGCATGGAGTATCCCCTCCCACCTTGCTACTAGGTTGTCCCTATGTTCAATGGCACCCACACACACAGACCTATACCACAGAGCACACTTGCACGGAAGACAGAAGAGGGCTTTAGTGAGGGGGCAGTAGGGGAAGGTGACCTAGGGTGAATTACACTGATCAGCCAGACAAGCACACTCACCAGTATCCCCTCTGCACATCACCAGCACCTCGTAACTGCCTTTCATTTTCCCATTCTTGATCCTCTCTTGTCTACTTTGATCCTTCCCCTAAACAATTCCCTTAAGTCATCTCATAATAAGTTTCACACAATCCCCAAACACTCTTCAAGCCTTCATCCCATAAATTCTATATCCTTTTAGGCAACAACCTGCTTTAGTTTACGTGGTACTCCAGAGATAATTTATTTCATTGATTTACATTGGTGGGTTTCATACCAGGGCCAATAGCCCAGTCTTCATCCTCTGATAGTTTTAGGAGTAGCTGATTCTGTGTTTTGCAATTTTCACTGATTAGATTTTCACTGATGAGGTTACTAGATCCTCTCCACCTGCCCCTGTTGCCCTGATGCTTCCAGGGTCTCTGTGATCTTCATGGCTTTTCATCAAATAGCCTACTGGTTATGTTCTTTGCATAGTTTTCTTCACCTTTCCTTGGTGAAGGAGTGTGGCCAGCAGGTCAAGGGAGGTGATCCTCCCCCTCTACTCTGCCCTGGTCAGGCC
This sequence comes from Heteronetta atricapilla, assembly GCA_011075105.1. NCBI lineage: Eukaryota > Metazoa > Chordata > Aves > Anseriformes > Anatidae > Heteronetta > Heteronetta atricapilla. Next base: position 122,040,382 of record CM021731.1, on the reverse strand, counting down.
TCACGTGGAGTACTGTGTCCAGTTCTGGGCTCCCTGGTACAAAAAAGACAGGGATCTCCTGGAAAAAGCCCAGTGGAGGGCCACAAAGATGATACTAGGCCTGGAACATCTTCCCTGTGAGGAAAGGTTGAGAGACCTGGGTCTGTTCAGCCTGGAGAAAAGAAGACTGAGAGGGGATCTTATCAATGTGTATAAATACCTGAGGTGTGGGAGACAGAGGGATTTGGCCAACCTCTTTTCAGTGGTTTGTGGGGACAGGACAAGGGGTAATGGCCACAAGATGGAGGACAGGAAGTTTTTCACCAACACGCAAAAGAACTTCTTCATGGTGAGGGTGACAGAACACTGGAACAGACTGCCCAGGGACACTGTGCAGTCTCCTTCTCTGGAGATATTCAAGGCCCATCTGGATGCCTACCTGGGCAGCCTGCTGTAAGGAACCTGCTTTGGCAGGGGGATTGGACCCAATGATCACTAGAGGTCCATTCCAACCCCTACAATTCTGTGATTCTGTGATATTGTAGGAATCTATGCTAGACTAGACAATAGAGACAGTGATAAAAATATGCTACACTACACTCATAAACTATTGTCAGAGAAGTTTATAAGCATGTTAATGTTATAGGCATACATATGTCATATGTATAGGCATACATATCGTCATACATAAATAATACCATAGAAAATTTTGAGTTACTGCTCTTGCATATAGTCAGGTATTTTGTTTCATTTCTGACATCAGTTAAAGCTGCTACTTACTCCCAGTGTGGATATAAACTTTGTGAATACCCCATCTGAACTTAAAAGAGGATTTAGGTCAGAGTTTTATGGGCTCTTTGAAGAAGCGTTATACTAATCCTTACAGTATTGTTTGTTGATAATGTAAGGAAGCAAATAAATTTTACTCTAAGAAAAAAATGCATACAATGACAGTATCTTTTGTGACCCACCAGTGTACTAGCTGAAGCCGCAACTATAGAAAACAAACCAATGTGATTCTCACTGACCTCAAGTGTGAAGACGACTGTATTTGAAATAATTGCTAGTTAAGTCAACTACTGGAAAAACAGCAAGATGTGGGTTATTAATATGCATCTTTTGCATGTGCATGATGTTGTTCAGTAAAGAAGAGAAAACATACCTTATTTTTTACTTTTGAAATAGTAGCAGAATCACATTCCTACCAGTGAAAGAACCATCTGTAACAGTCTGTAAGGGCTGTAATTGAAGATACCTGTTTTGTGATAGGAAAGTTAAAAGGACTTTTTTTTTTTTCCCACTAGATAAAGCAAAGCTAAATGCCTTTTTCAAGCTTCCATTTCTAATTCTATAGCGAATTGAAAGATATTCTATTAGTTGTATGTGTGTGCTTGTTTTGTGTGTCCCCTGTCCCCCCACCCCCAAGAAGAAGAATATACTGTACAAGCATATAAAGGAAAAACTGAGTATGCACTGTTATCATTTACATGGCTAAGACCTTGTCAGTGACTGTAGAAACTGGGAGTTGTTGGAGGGTAGCACAGAATGTAGTCATAGAAGAAAATTACAGCTTTTAAGAACTTTTTAAATACAACCTGGAAGTCACAGACTATAACACTAATGAAAATCTATATTGTTTCGGTGGCTTTTATCGAGTACTATTTTCTTCTGTAGATGAACCTTGCTAATGTAACAGGAAGTCATTTGAGGAATTAAGGCAACAGAATCATTACCAGCATTGGTAATATAGAGAGCAGCTGAAAGCTACTAGGGAAATGTCAGCAATAACACCAGAGATGAGGAAAAGCTGATGGTGTGGCATCAAGCTATATGATAACTTTTCTGTCATGTAATGTTCCTTTGAAGTTCCTAGTATTAGAGTACCATGCTTACATTTGTAGATGTAAAATGTTCATCCACACAAAGGCTAGGTTTTCAGCTGCTTTAAAATGCACATCTGCATGGATAGCACTGGCAACAACTGACTTGTGCTTGCTGAGACCTATCTTAAGCTGTGACAACCCATCCTAGAATTTAATTCTTATTTTCATTGGAATGTTAGCAGGGAAAAAATGAATATTTACTGATATTTTGTCCTTGGTTTAAGTAATATAATGTGTGAGTTTGTTTTGATTATGTCCTGGTTTCAGTTAGGACAGAGTCATTTTTCCTCCTAGTAGCTGGTAGAGTGCTATGTTTTGGATTAGGATGCGAAGAGTGTTGATAACATGCTGATGTTTTAATTGCTGCAGAGCAGTGCTTACACTAAGCCAAGGACTTTTCAGCTCCTCGCTCTGTCCTGCCAGCGGGCAGGCTGGGGGGGCAGCAAGAGCTGGTAGGTGACAGCCCCAGGACAGCTGACCCAACCTGGCCAAAGGGGTATTCCATACCATCTGACGTCATGCTGAACAATATATAGGGGTGGCTAGCCAGGGTGGGGGGCCGGCTCTCGGTGTTGGGCTGGGCATCGGTCAGCGCGTGGTGATAATTGCATTGTGCATCACTTGTTTATACATATTATTATTATTATTATTATTATTTTCTATCTTAATAAACTGTCTTTATCTCAACCCACAGGCTTCACTTTCCCGTTTCTCTCCCCCATCCCAGAGAGGGAGGGGGGAGGGTGAGCGAACAGCTGTGTGGTGTTTAGCTGCCGGCCGGGTTAAACCACAACAGATTATTAATTTAATAGATTGTAAAATCAAAAATGTTCTCTATGTTTCTATACTTATGTTGCTTAGTTTGGAAAAACTGCATTTACCACTAAAAGTAAATAATGCTCTCTTTTTTTCAGCCAGAGCTTGTGGTGATTTTACCCTGCTGGGCAGCTGAACTCCACCACAACTACTCTCTCAAGAAAAAACCCTCTTCCTAGGAAAAGGGGGAGAAAATACGATGAAAAGGGTTCAAAGGTTGAGATAAGAACAGGGAGATCACTCAACAATTATTATTATGGGCAAAACAGACTCTGCATAGGGTGATTAATATAATTCATTACGTATCACTAGTGGACTAGAACAGTGAGAAACTTTTAGTTTATTTTAGCAAACTAAAAAGACCTTCCCCTCATCCAGCCTCTTCTAGGTCCTCCCCCAAAGCGGTGCAGGGGAATGGGGTAATGGGGGTTGTGGTCAGTCCAAAGCACTTCTTCACTGCCACTCCTTCACAGTCAGGCTCTGTCCCTGCTCCACGTGGGGTCCCTCCCATGGGATGCAGTCCTTCCTGAACTGAGCCTGCAGGGGCTGCCCACAGGCAGCAGCTCTTCAAGAACTGCTCCCACATGGCTCTGAACCACAGGGTCCATCCATCCCCAGGAGCAAACTGCTCCAACACGGGTCCCCCACAGGCAGCAGCTCCCCCCAGACCCCCTGCTCCTACGTGGGCTCCTCTCCACAGGCTGCAGCTCCAGCCCCAGGGCCTGCTCCTGCGGGGGTTCTCCATGGGTTGCAGCCTCCTCCAGGCCACATCCACCTGCTCCGAGGACTCCTCCACAGGCTGCAGTGTGGAGATCTGCTATACATGGGACCCTTTGGATGGATGTAGGGGGACAGCCTGCTCCACCAGGGGCCTCTCCACAGGCCGCAGGGGAACTTTTGCTCTGTGCCTGGAGCACCTTCTGCTCTCCTTCTGCACTGACCTTCGTGTCTGCAGAGCTGTTTCTCACTCCTCTCTCCTAGCTGCTGTTGCACAGCAGGCTTTTTGTTTGTTTGTTTGTTTGTTAGTTTTTCTCCTTTTCTTAAATATGCTCTCACAGAGGTGCAACCAATGTCACTCCCTGGCTCAGCTCTGGCCAGCAGCTTCCTTTTGGAGCTAGCTTTGGTCTTATATGGGGCAGCTTCTGTGCTCTGCTCACAGAGGCCACCCCTGCAGTCCCCCTGCTACCAAACCCTTGCCATGTAAACCCAATACAGAGCTTTACAGTGAGTGATCACATCATCTCATAAATCCCAGGTTCCATAATCTGTAACCCAACAAGAATCAGGGTGTAGATGTTTGCTCTAACAATAAGTACAGTATCTCTACAGAGATTACAGAGAAGTAATTTTTCATGGTTGGAATCATCCCAGAATAAGTGTGAGGTAGCAAGCTTCAAAGACTTCAGATACTCTTAGTGTAATAGGTAAATTCAATCATTTTACATTAGATACAACTGTGAAGTTCACTCTTAAGAGGCTATGTATCCTCCAAATAAAATCTGATAAAAATAACCTTTTCTCTTTTGTGTTGTACTCATTTGAGAATCTTAAGTGAACCAACAGAAATGGCAAAATATTATTCAATCAGCATCAGCACACATACCCAATGCACTTGAAAGGCAGTAAGTTAATTTCTAGAATTCTAGTCAAAAGTCAAAAATAGTTAAAATGATCTTTGAAATTTGATGTTCCCAGAGTCTTCTTTCAAACAGCTGCCCATAGGGAGGAGGGTTTTCATGCCTCAGCCACTACCTCAGCTGGTGAAGGGAAAAGGAATAGCTGACTTGAACTACTTACTCCCTTACATAGACAGCATTCAGTGGAGTTGTTGCTCTGCCATTACTAGTAAACATAACTTTCAGTGCCATCCAAAGTGATCGATGACATAAACACAGAGTAATAAATTGAATAACAACAACAAAAAAAGAGGCAGCACAAAACCTCATCCATTTAACATGAAACTTACATTTCTGATTCCTAGGGATCAATTCTTCATTGTCACATGCATGAAAAAAGAGTATTTGGTTCCCATTAGCTAAGTGTGTGAGAGCAATAGAGGGATAAATTCTAGCTAGGGTGAACTCATCATGGCTCTTCAAAGAACAGAGATTTACAATGCATCAGGCTCTGGTACAGGGATGAGGACTAGACAGCCTAGATGGTAGAGATGCTTAGTTTTTCAAAGTGAATGCAAAATTAAGGATAAATCATTAATATCCCTCTTTCATTGCTCTGTCATGATCCTGCTTGCTCTCCCCTCCCCTCCCTTTTTTTGTAATCTTTATGCACTTAAGGATGTGTTCAAACATCACATTGACTTGAATTATATGGGAATCATGTATGTATGTGTATATTTATATGTACAAGAACCATGTATCTATACATATATCAGCTAGCTAATTTCTAGCCTTCTGCTATTAAAAATAAGTTATAATTTGTTTCCCTAGAATCTATTAGTAAATTTGGTTTCAAGGGGCCATGAAGATTAATCTTAAAACTATACTGGGATTAGATTTTTGAAACTGTGGAACAAAAAGGTATTCTCTTCCTCTTGAATTCCCAGTTTAATTACATTATGCTATGCATGCTGACAAAAGAAAAAGCATCTCTACAGTAAATACTTTTAATCTGAACAAAACAAAATAGTAAGCAATGGAGAGCTCTGTGGTGCCAGCCTTTTACACTGTCGTTTGTGGTTACTCCTGTTCAATACGAAAACACACAATAATTAAGCAAAAATTAAAAGAGAGTCTAATTCTTCTGTATGCTAGGTAAAACTACTATTGCTTTTTGTTGGCATGGAGTAAGCACTGCCTACTACAATGGATATTTCAGAATTCTGAATATATACTCTTATCGTTCTTTGAATCAGCCAGAATAGATTTTTGGGTTTAGTTTTGACAAAAAGAATAACTTCATCTTTATCTCAACAACTAAGCATTGCACTTCGAAAAAAAATAAAATAAATAATAATAAAATAAATAAGCCATTCATACCATTCATATCTCCAAAAAATAATATGTAAAGGGAAGGTGTTTTGTTTGTTTGTTTTTAAGATAATAGCATCTCTTCAGTACTAGTCAGCCAGAGTTCCTGTTGAACACAAGCAACAGGGAATCTTCTGTCTTTCACCCTTGAAGTGGTGATTTGACTTAAATCAGGCTCCACTGAGGCAGACCAGAACAGCCCATATTAGCAAACAAGGCACCCAAAAGGTAAAATATGTTGCCCAAAGCATTTATTTTTGCTTGCCAAAGGATCAAATTAGCTAGTAGGAATTAATCACTCTGGTGACAGAAGTGGGGTGGTTTTACAGCCAAGCTCCACCACAATTGCTCTCTCACTCCTCCCCTCCTCAAAGAGGAAGGGGGAGAAAAGACAACACACAGAGCTCAAGGTTTGAGATGAGAATGATTTAATTAAAGGGGAGAAAAAGAAACAAAAGAAACAACAAGGCCATGTGGAAGCACAGAGAGAAAAGAAAAAAGTTATTCTCTACTTCCCATCAACGAGCAATGTTCGGCCACATCCTGGGAAGCAGGGCCTCGAAATGCATACTGGTTGTTCAGGAGGACCACCTCCCCCCTGAGAGTCCCCTTTTATTGCTTAGTGTGACATCAGGTGTTATGGAATATCCCTTTGGTTGGTTTAGGTCAGCTGCCCTGGTGATGACCCCTCCCATCAATTGCCCACCCCCAGCCTGCTGGCTCTTGGGGGCTTGGAGAGAGTTCTGATGCTGTGCCAGCACTATGCAGCAATAGACACAACACTGGAGTGATACCAGTGCTGTTCCAGCTATGAGTGTAGAGCACAGCACTTTGTGGGCTGCTGCAGGGAAGGTGACTCCATCCTAGACAGACCCAACACAAGAAGCCATTGGAAAACTGTGTATCTTCAATTTAGGCTGAGTTTACAGACTCTTTGCACCTGGAGAACAGAAATCCACCATCTGTGACACCAACAGGCCTCAAGCATAATACATGATTCTTTCTATCACAGGAAAGGAAGAGACTTTGAGGAGTCATCCTGACATATTCAAGTTTTCCATACAATTTCCAGTCATTTTGATTCTGCATAAGCCCAGAAACATGATTCAGCCTTCACAGACGGTGACATGTTGCAGTCTAGTTCATTCTCAATTCATTCTGGGTTTGCTAAATTAGCTTTCCCTCTGCAGTCCTTTCAGAGCTCAGTTCAGAAGGATTCTTCTGCCTGTTTCTCTTACAACACCAAAAAAAAAAAAAAAAAAAAAAAAAAAAAAAAAAAAAACAGAAGTACGTGTTTTAGCTAGCAGTTGAGCTTTATTTGATCGCCACTCAAACGTGTCAACAGTTATGATTTACCTGAATTTTATCAGGTAAAATAGGAAAATGACACAGGATGAGTGCTCTAAATACTGGAGATAAAGTTGTGATGATGTCTTCTTCTGGTTGCTTTGATGTAAGTACCTATTAGATAAAAAGTTTACTGAAACTGGGAATTTTTTGCATCTTTTTTGTTGTTAGAGAAAGGAAATACTTTATTTTATGTGCTAATGTCAGAACCGCTAGTGATGTGAGAGAGGAATGGAGGATGGAAGCCTTCTTCTCTAATTTTCTGTATGCATTTTTCCCTACTTGAATAATCTTTAATATTCAATCAAAACCTTTTTTTGTTCTGACAGATGGACCTGTTTTTTCCCCAGTTGCCAGCAGGTTAAATCAGGTGATAAAAGCCTACTACACATTGAGTGACAAGAGTGCAGATTAGACTAAAAGGAGACTTAATCACATATTTTTTGAAGATGTATTTCCTTTGATGTAATATCTGTAGGGGATTCCTCACCTCTTAATTTTCATTTTTAGGTTTCTTCAGATTCTTTTCCTACAGCTTTAACATCAATCTTTTAAAATCATAAGTAATTTGATGGTTTTATTCCTCTTCTTTTGGATGTCTGTTTCATTAATACCTTCTCAATAACAAAGACTTTGCATGATTTACCCTCACTGAGTAGTAGCTTAGATTTTCTTAAAGTAGTAAGTACTGCTTATGGAGGTGTAGATTCAGCTCATTCAGCTTTGTGCAATTGTTTGTTTGTTTGTTTGTTTGTTTGTTTTCAGAAAGGTATGTAGAATACTTCCTTGACCTATGGAGATAAAAAAAAAAAAAAATTAATGCATCCTACTGTGATGTTGGAATGAAAGTCTGCTTTGATGCAGGATACTAGAATACATATGAGAGAGCACTATTCTTGTCATAAAAGCTGGCAGCTGAGCTTTCATTACCTAATCACCAAAAATGACATATGAACAGAGACAAAGTTAGAAGCTTAAATGAAGAGGAGATAAAAATCACTAAATCAAAGATAAAAATTGAGGTAAACCTGTGACCAAGAGGTGACAAATGCTGAAGATAATGGGAGTAAATTTTCCTGCCAAGAGATATAACCCTGAAGAACAAAAAGTGTTGCTGAAGGTCTCTAAGGCCTACAGGTAAGCTATTTTCTGTACGAGACTAATCATAATTTTATCTGCGTCAAATGGAAAGAATATGTGTTTCCTGAGCTCCTGTAGCAATGTGATGGAGCTCTGCAGAGCCCAGGTCTAACTTTCAAGCCAACATTGCTACAGGCTAAAGTGAAAGGCTAAAGCAGCATGGGCTTGATACATCTGCTGAAATAAGGTGGAAATTTTCCATTCACATTTATTAGAGCTAGATTAGGCCTGATATTTATTGCTGAGATACAATACACTAAACATATTCAGTACTGCCCTTTTGATACAATAGTACTTCACACATAAGCTTTCAATTTACAAGAGGTATGACTCCAAAAGCAACCATGATGAAAGGTTCTCCACTCCTGCCTCTCCATCCCACTTCAGGAGACCCAGATAAGAACTAAAGCTTGAAGTAATTCAGGCATAAATGTTCTGAAGTTTCTTTGTATTCCTGTCCATCATATATTGGAGAAATTTACTTTACAAAGAGTAAAGATGCACAGTAAACAATTAAACCATAGCACCTCACAAACTGAACTACGCTAAATGAATAGTGTGTTTTCAGATAAAATACTGGTGAGACATTATGGACCAGAGGAGATGATTTTGGATTTACAAGTCAATTTTTAGCATGTAGCCATAAGAAACAGCCCAGTTAGTAATTTTAATTATTAATGGATTTTGTCAGTCTGTACAAGAGAGTAATGTTAACCCTTTATGACAGGAACAGGCTGCTGTACTTGCCAAGATGCTGCATAAATTTTTAATATCTGAAGAGGAGGTAGTTTTTGAAGACCTTGCATGTATCATTTGTGCTCACACTGATAAGCATTTTGCTTTAAAAACAGCCTCGTAACATATATCCAAATGAACACTGGAGTGGGAGTAGTCTTGGGTTCTGTGTTACATTTTAAGGACTAGCAAAATATTTCTACTTTATTTGTAACACTTATTGGGATTCTCCTCTTCACATTGAGTGAAACAGTTCACTTCTCATGTGGAATTAAGTATTGTTTTACCTACAAAGAAGATGTTATTGGTTTAAACAGACTTCACAAAATCAGTGGTTTAAATCTTAATTGTGTTAGGCAAAAGGCTGAAAGATAGTTTATCACTGTCTGTAACAGGCACACTAACAGCCCATTTCATTCTTGTTGAACTGGCACTCAAGAAATAACTACAATAATGGAAAAAGATTATTTCTTAATTTGTAGTCCAACTACTTGTTTCAAGGTTTATGAGTTCAATGTTTCAACAAAGAGGAACATAGCCAAATTCTTTTCAGAAAATACCTGCCTAAAACTAACTGTTGTAAGGACTTCAAAATTTAGTTTTATGATCTTTAACTAAAATTAGATTTTGTATTTTAAAAATTTTAATGACCTTTTCTGCCTTAAAATCTTAACATAGAAAAAAAAATGATATAATAGTGTTTCAGAAATATTAACAGCTAAATGCAAATTTTAAATTGCAAATGCCTGCTTTCTAAAAAGAACTACAGATCACATGTTGTATGTTTGGGAATGGGGGAAGAGATATTCTTAAAATAAAAATGGTCCAGTTTCAATAACTTGCTCAACTATGGTCTAAATATGCATCCAAAGACTTCAGTGATCATTCAAAATAGCACAAAACCTGAGTATCATGTTGCAATGTCTTTCATTTACTAGTGAATGTGATGTCCATCACTGTTCATCACTGTAATTCACATTGACTCAAATGCAGTAGTCATGTTCCCCATGGAAGATAACTTTTTTTTTTTTTTTTTTTTTTTTTTTTTTTTAATACCCAAAACCAATATGGCTATTTCTCTTTATTGTCCAGAAATGCAAATGTAAAAAGAATCATAAAATGATCAGGATTTAAATATGTAGTTGGAATGACCCAGTTTATCTGTTATAGGAGAACACATCAGGAAGAGGTTTATATGTTTTCTTTTGAAAAATTCTGAGGAATAAGAGTCCATGGCACAGCTATAATGAAAGGGATGCACAATTGTGGCTGCCATTTGTAAAAGCTGGTACTAGTCAAGGATTCACTTAGCAACACTGGTGGTAGAGGGAGGAGAGAAAACTTACGGATATGACTGTAGACTAAAATTCAGACCTTCACCAAAATCCAAGTACATAGGACTATAATGGGTAAAGTAAACTTCTTAATGATGACTACAGCATAAAGATGTGTTTCATGTTCCTACCAAGTGAAAACCCTTAAAAAGGCAGTAAACGTAGGGTTATTAACAAGGTCCTTGGGGGTAAAGGGGGAGAGCCAGAATTTTTCCAGAACAAGAAATTCTTGTTTCATGGAATAGAATGAATGTTTTGGAACAAGATTACTGTTTTGAAGGCAGGAGTGTTCTGTGGCAAAACTTGTCTTCCTCTGAAGTTTTTGGCAACTGTTGCTTAGACTGGGCTTGGATTGTTCTTTGAAATGTTAGCTTGTGCATTCCTTGCATTCCTGCAAGGAGCAATGTGGAGCAATATGTGGCTTTTAGTGCAAGTGTAAAAGTTAAATATCAAAGTCATATTTCAGTATTGTAAATGTGTTTAGATTAATGACATTTAGAATGAATATACTGTTTCTGAGTTTAGGAAATCAAGGCACAAGTAGTTTGCTTATTTGCATATAAAGTAGATTAAAAATGGTTTATCCAAGGCTTCTGGCCCCATATAACATTAAACAAAATTAAACTTTTTTTTTTTTTTTTTTTTTTTTTTCCCCTAAAGAAAATTTGTGCTCCATTAGAAGACTGAAGATTCAACATCAGCAAGATGCTTAATGCTCAGAATTAATTCAGGACTCTTGTCTCAAAATATTGACTTTGGATGTCCACATACACCAATGAGCTGATTTGCTGATTAAGTCTCACAAAAGTAGGTGAGAGAACTGGAAATATAGGCAGACTTCTCCGTGTAAGGATAAATAATCTGAATTTGGAGAGTGTCTTTACTAAATAAGAGCTCTAAATTTAATCTCTAAAAACTGATCACACAAAATGGAATTAATGTGATTCTCAAATGGCATTTAACCTGGAAGTCAGCCAATGGCAACAGTAAATGTCTACACACCTATGTTTGCTTCTAGTGGGTGTGTAACACATTTAGTTGTCACTGTACGCCTGCGTACACAGTTCAGCAGAGATACAGCAAGTATCTCTAAATCGACGAACATCACCTGACATAATTTCAGAGGTTATAATAATTCAATTAGAATTAACAGGCTAAATTCAATTTAGCAATTTATCTAAAAAACTGGCCTTCATATGTTTGAATTTGTTGTATATAAAATTAAAAGTTAATTTGTCTTGAAATCAGGCAGGTCATTTTCCAAACTGTCTTAAGAAAATTGTCTGCATTAACATAATTATTGCAGGGATCAAAGCTCTTCACTTAAAATGATTTGTTTCAATCAAGCTATTTCCAGTCTTGGTGCATGGCTTTCATAGCTTTGTTGTAAGGCTGTTTCAAAAAGATTTTTTTTTTTTTTTTTTTAGCTTTCAGTGCTTTCTCACCCCACATGTGAATGTTTCCTTTTATACATCTCACTTCCACTTGGTTTTTCATCACTCTGTTCCATTCCCAGTGAGTCTCACATTATTTATCCACAGTAGATTTAAACACCGGAGTGTCAAAGATCTCCCTGAGCAGTGGAGAAGTGTTACCCAAATCTGAAATCTTTTAAAAAACAATTACATTTCAAAATGATTTAAGTGGTTAGAGACCTGGGAGTCCAATGATTTACTTCTTTTTTTTTCTCTTTTTCTCCCATGGAGAGCCCCCGCAGGAGCAGGCCCCGGGCTGGAGCTGCAGCCCATGGACAGGAGCCCATGTAGGAGCAGGGAGTCTGGGGGGAGCTGCTGCCTGTGGGGGACCCATGCTGAAGCAGTTTGTTTCTGATGGATGGACCCTCTGTTACGGAGCCATTTGGGAGTAGATCTTGAAGAGCTGCTGCCTGTGGGCAGCCCCCACAGGCTCGGTTCAGGAAGGATGGCTGGAGCAGGGATAGAGTGAAGGAGCAGCAAAGTGATACGGGCAACCCTCATTTCCCCATCCAATTGTGCTGCTCACGGGGAGGAGACGGAAGAGGCTCAATGGGAGGAAGGTGTTTTTAGTTTGCTTTTAGTTTCTCACTGTTCTAGTCCACTAGTGATACATAATAAATTACATTAATCTGACTACGCTGAGTCTGTTTTGCCCATTATGATAATTGTTGAGTGATCTCCCTGTCCTTATCTCAACCCTTGAGCCCTTTTCATTGTATTTTCTCCCCCTTTTCCTTTGAAGACGGGTTTTCCTTGTGGAGTGTTGTGGTGGAGTTTAGCTGCCCTGCTGGGTAAAACCTCCACGGGAGTTATCATATTAGGTATTTAACCAATTTGCTTTTTTTTCTTACCAGTCTAAGAATTTGTAGTTTGTATATTTAACTTATGGGAATTAGGGGAATTAGGCTAATTCAATCTGAATAAGTTAATAATAAATTAGTTTGGACTAATAAGTCCAAACTAGAGGATGGAGTTCTGTACTAGTGCATTTTTTGCTCCTTTTTGTTCCTATATATACATGTATTTATTTTTTATTATATATATATTTTTTTATAGTGAGATCTATACACCTGTCTCTGGAGAAAAATGGGAGAAAATGAGCAGTACACATTATAAAACTGGGAAGAAAAATGATGAAGGCAAAGTGATTTATGGAAAGAGTGTTCACCCTCATGAAGAAGCACAGATGCATAACGTGTATCCAAAATAACATTTTTGTAATAGATCTGGAATGGCTCAGACTAAGGTGACTAATTTTACAGCTCTTCTAAAATAGCATTACTAGTTCTTATGCTCAGCTATGGTTACAATTTTCCATGAAACTAAGTGAAGAACAATTCATGAAGGCAGAAATGAAGCTTGGCTAAAAGTTCTTGGGAATGTAGGAGCCACAGTAATATTTTGGAATCCTAAACAAATTCAAACTAGTATTGCTATTTATCAGAATGATTCAAAATAGCTGTCTAGTCTAAGATTCATCTGTTCTAACTTCTGAATACTAAAGCAAAGTCTGAATTACTGACCTAGCCTTTAAAGATACAGGGAAAATGCATGCCTAGCATTGGCTGATTAGCCAATAGAGTAGCATCTGATGGTTTTTGAATTCAAAAATAAAATGTAAGTGCCCAGTTTCTGAAATGATGGTCTAAAATTAAAGAAATCTACAAGTTAGACTACAAACATGGTCTTAAAATCAATATTTTTTTTTTTTATTTTTTTTTTTGTCCAGATACAGACTTCAGTGATTTGGGTTAATCAGGAAGATATTTGGGAGTGAAAGTGTCTTTCTTTTTTTTTGTATTTGAACATTTTTAACAAGAAGAAAATAATAGTATCAAAAAAAAAAAAAAAAAAAACATTTATACATTCACAAGTATACATCAAAAATATATGTACATACTAACCTGATATGAAATTTTATGTTCCTTGTGTATTTAACTGTGTGTTTAAATGTGTAATCAGCATTTTTTCCTCATTTCCACAAAACAAAACAAAACAAAATTAAATCAGTATTCCAATAAAAAATCATTCAGAAAAGCAACAGAGCAATTTCCTTGTTAACATTTCACAGTTCACTAGCTGCAAAAATTCTTGTATTTTATCAGACGGTAATATATATTTGTCTTTTTTTATTTTCAGTTTTATAGAAATTTGATAGAAGTCTTTTAGGAATAACTAACATAGGATGTGAACTGTAAAGAAAAGGTGATTTTAGATGACAAACATTGTTGGACATTTATATAATATGACTTGAAGATCAATATATAACTAATATTTTACATTGAGGTAGAATGTAAAACAGTTCATTTTTCTGCTAAAATATTTTGCAAAAATATTGAAAAGTAAAGATGTATAAAGATAAATAGTTACTAGAAGCACATTGCTGATACATTAGACTACTAATCTTTGTTTGTAATGGGAATTTAGTAAGGAATCATTTCTTTGTAAATACTTTTTGAAAACCTTGTATCCTTTTTTCTCATATTTTCCTTTCTAATGTAAATGTGGAAAAGGCTATGGGTCAAGCATCAAACATCATGGATATAGTATCTCCGCTCAGATTAGAGAGAATATTCAAAGTACCCTGTAGCCTAATTTGATTCAGAATGTAACTTCAAGTCTCTTTACAAAAAGAGACTGCAGAAATATGGAAATATTTTAGTATGTTCTTAAAGAAATAGATAAAACATATGATGTGAAAAATTTACCATAGGCTCCAACTAGAATTTTCTGTCTGGCTGCTCTTTCCCATCCCTCAAAAAAAAAAAATTAAATAAAAATAAAGAGTATTCAATTTGATCCAGAAATATATGTGTGTGATCTATGACAATTTGTTTATTGAAAAAATGAAAGATTTAAAAATTTTTGACTATAATTTTTATGACCCAATTTTTCTTTTTATTGTAACTGTTCCTTATTTCTACATAGGACAGTAGCATAAGACTTAAGAAAGGTGTGTTGAAACAGTCAGTATTGAGACTAGTTCAAATGTGGCAGGGTGGGAAGGAGGGAACAATTCAGCAACCTCTAATTTTTACAGATTTTATAACTACTGATTTGCAGCAGACAAAGCACAACACAAGCAGGTGGTTTTTGTTGTTGTTGTTTGGTATTTTTCCTCAGCACTACTTGCTTCACAAATAAGCTCACATTTCTTGCAAAGGGCGTCCCACTAAAACTGCTGGTGTGCACTGAGTGACAAGGGTCTTATGGTATTGAATGCAAAAAGGAACCACATGCATGATGTATCCATTTTCCAAACTGAACTTTACAAGCTGTGTGTACATCTGTGATGCCAGCCGTTTTAATGAGGCTAATTCTATTTAATTTAACTAATTAGAAAAAATATTTCCTGCTTACCGTGTTATGTTGCCAACAGGACATACAACTGATTTCCAAAGCTACTAATCATTGAATATTGGGATAATGGCTTGAGGCCTAAATACTGACAAAGTAAAAAGAAAAGGCATCCAGTATTCCACTGTATGCATAGTTTTGTCTCGTTTATTCTTTGCAGGCTTTATTTCATCCTTTTAGCATAAGTCTATGTCACTTCTTTTCAAGAAACATTAGAATCAATGTAGTGTTTTTACCCTTGAATATTGGTCATAATACAACTGTATAAGGTATAACTGTACAATATACATAAATGTAAGATACTGATTTTGATATGCCCACATGTATTATCTATGTGCCAAACAAAAATGTAGTAGCACCTTGATCTTTTGTCACCAACATCATTAAGGATTCAGCACCTGCTCCAAGGTTTCCATTCTGCAAAAAGCACTCAAAAATCCACCAACATAAATAATACTAATTAGAATTTAAATGTATCAACTGTCTTAGGACAGCCATAAAATTACTTCATATACCATATGATCTCTGTGTCTACAGATTTCAGATAACTTTATAGGACAACTGCATGAATACTGGGAAAAAAATCCACAATCTAAAAAGACATTTTAAAAAATAACAAACAGCCAAGTTTATTCCTTTTTCTTGTTTTGTTTTTAAAATTTTGCCTTACTATGCATACTTTTACAAATTTGGTAGGGTATCAAAGAAAAGCTCTCTGACTTAATGTGTTGACAATCAAGATTTTTGATTTTTCACTGTTACACAAAGGCTTATATGAGTTTAAATTTTAAATTAATAGATCTTCCTCATTAGAAAAAGAATATATATCTTTTATGGAGTGTTGAATCAGAAGCCAATCAAAAATATTCTCTTAAAATATCATAAGGATTAAAGTGTCATATCCATATTTTTTTAACATTTACTTACTACCCCACCCTTGAAGTGAAAATTTTAATTTTCAGGCAGGATAAGTTTATTACTTTATCTGCAGACAAATATCTTTTTGAAGATATAGCAAAGCTGACTGAAGATATTACTTCTACTTTTTTATATCATTCACTATAGAATGTTACACATCCATACCTTTGCTATCAAAAAATCTTTCATGAGTAGGTCAGACAAACAAAGTCAGATTACTTAGTCAAATTAACTCTTTGATATATGAACTTAACTGGCTGACTTCATACAAATGAATTTACAGACCACTCACATGACTCTTCTCCTATGACAGCTGAACAAGATAGGCCTATGAATTTAAAAACTTTAACTGAACTATGCATTTGCAAAATGTGCACCTGTTGATGTCAAGAGGTTAAGTACCTTGTCTCTATCAGGCAACAGCCCTCAAGTCACAAACCCTCCAGTGTAATTTATAGCCCCAGAGGTGAAGGTCAAAGTGAACCAGAAGGATCAAAGTCCACTGCCTTTTGTAATCACAAGTAATGATGCAGGAAAAGGTTTAGTCCAACAATAACAACATTTCCCAGCTTCCACTGATAAATTTTAGACTTAAAACATGGTTGTAAAAGACAACATTTATAGCAAAAGTCTGCAAGAGAACTACGCTTCTAAACCTTGGATAAAACAGCTTAGGGGGCTCCAACATAAAGCCCTAGAAGTATCTAAGTTCTACTTGGATAACATCTTACAGAGGGCACTTCAGGCTTCCTTGTTACAAGGAGTAACAGATAAGGAGAGACCTGACCAGCTGGACCTGCTTCAAATTCTGGCCTTGCTAGATGCTATCTGATTAACCACTGGCAAGATGCTTAAACTTTGCTTGCTTTGATTCCATGAAATGGGGATAATACATCTTATCTCTTAGGGACTATAAGAAGATAGGTTTGTACACTCCTTAAATTTCATATATGCCATACTGGGGGAAAATTATGAGATTTAGTAATTGATTTGCTGAGTGTGTACACACGTGTAAAGAAAAAGGTGTGCACAAGTATGTTAAACTGTTCACTGATACATATTTATCTGGTTTTATGTATTAAGATGTTTTGGGTGTTTTAGAGAGAGCATTTTCTGTTTGGAGAGTATTCATGCTTGTCTATAGCAATATAAATTGAACAGTATTCTCATAGTAAGTATATGTAACAAATGGTACTTAGGGTTTAAGTTATAGTCATGAATTTGCATTTTTCATACACTGTTTGCTTATTTGTTGCATGATTACTTGTAGTAGAATCCACTAGAGATAAAGTCAAAATCTTATGTCCAAGTATAGAGGAACTTTCTAATGAAAAATGGCCAAGATATTGTGCCCAACAACCTTATTATTTTACAAGTGCTTATACATCTTTAAGGATTGAATGCCTTAGTATATCTCTATCTTGTCATTTTTAAAACAATGGCTACTACAAAACCATTCTGCATGTTCTACTCTTCTGTATTCAGCACTAAGCCAGAGGGAAGAGTGCTGCCTAAAGATCTGTTCAGGTTACAGTTTGTTTCTTTTGGTTCCTATGAGTTTTAGCATCCTCCACTGCCTGTAGGCTCAATAGAAATTCAGAGGTGGCTAGCTGATTTCACAGTTGTTTGTATTTACAAACACAAACAGGGTTGCTTGTATTTAAAGCCGAATGGGGAACAGTGATCAGCTTTCTCTTTAACTTCTTAACTACAAAAAGCTTGAAAGCATCCCAGCCTGCCTTTGAAGGGCTGTTGAGAGCAGCAGCCAGGAAAAGGCATCAAGGGAGAAAAAAAAAAAAAAATGGAAATCCGGAGGTATTACAGTTTGCTTTGCTAAATTCACGGGAGTTAGGTAAAAAAAAAAAAAAAAAAAAAAAAAAAAAGGTTGGTTGTGTTGGTTGTGTTCAGGAGGAAAATTTACTACATTTTAAAAGTAGCTCCATAGAGAAAAAGTGCTTCTTCCTCTGCCATGAAACTGAGAATTACATGATGGAATGAAAAGATAAATACTTTTACAATACATTCAAAAAATTGCATGTAAATTGCAAAGTTGTATTCAATAGGAGTCATTTTAATGTATTGAGACATTGCAGGGGGTGTCAGTCACATTAATACATGCCTCGGGTGGTTGAATGTTCAAGCACTCCTTGACTCCCATTGCACTAGAAAAATGTGTTAATGAGTCCATAGAACACAATCCTGACATATTTTAATGCTATGTTAATTTAAATTGCTGTGGAAAAAATCCCGGGGCTATGAAAATCTGTAGCATGGAGCCAGAAGAAGCCACACATTTTTGTCTTGATCCCTCAGTCACACAGGCCTAGTTCTCTTGAGTGAGAAATTTATAAATACATGTTAAGGGAGGAAGAGCTACAATAGCTACCTTACTCTCAGCCTCTTTGTCCTCAGGGATGGGTGATAATAAAACTGCTCTAGTGAGGATTATTTGGAGGTGGATTGAGCATAATTTTTTGGCAACCATACCGCTTTACAGAGCAGTTGAAGGATGCTTTATATCTTTTCTTTATTGTGTGTTCCCAACTAAAAATTCCAAAGGAAAGATGAGGAGAAAAGGGATTAAAAGTCCTTTGCTATGCAGTTCAAATGCAGACTTTTAACAAATGCCACAAGCCCTCTTTTTAAAATGTGACTTTTTGAAAATATAAAAATGAGAGGACCCATTCTGGCTTCAGCCTTCCTACTGTTATAGGGTAGGCATGTCTACTTAACCAGACTAAGAACATCTTGATTCACATTGTGCTTGCTGGAGCTGCCAACAAATTCTTTTACATTCTTGTGTGTTCAAACAGCAGTATTGATGTGGGTCCCTAGCTCCTCTCCCTGTCAGAACCTCTCAAAGGGCTTGCAGGTAAGTGCAGTGAATCATAAGAGGTCTCTGAAATAACCTCAGCTCTTTTTTAGGTGTAGAGAGCTGAACAAGAGATTAAAGATATTCCCAAAGACAGTAATACTTGTCCCTATCTGGGCCTTTCCAATTGCATCAGTATTACATATTCATGAAGTAATTATGAAATTACTATGTGTAGCCCGTCCTGGTGCATTACATACTACACGAGCTTTTGTGTTTCTATCAAGAAATACAATAAGCATTTACACCATATTCCACTTAACTCCACTCCTATTCCCAGATATTCATCTATACAGTAAGCATTAGTGTTGTGGTTTAACCTGGCCGGCAGCTAAACACCACACAGCCGTTCGCTCACCCTCCCCCCTCCCTCTCTGGGATGGGGGAGAGAAACGGGAAAGTGAAGCCTGTGGGTTGAGATAAAGACAGTTTATTAAGATAGAAAATAATAATAATAATAATAATAATATGTATAAACAAGTGATGCACAATGCAATTGATCACCACGCGCTGACCGATGCCCAGCCCAACACCGAGAGCCGGCCCCCCACCCTGGCTAGCCACCCCTATATATTGTTCAGCATGACGTCAGATGGTATGGAATACCCCTTTGGCCAGGTTGGGTCAGCTGTCCTGGGGCTGTCACCTACCAGCTCTTGCTGCCCCCCCCAGCCTGCCCGCTGGCAGGACAGAGCGAGGAGCTGAAAAGTCCTTGGCTTAGTGTAAGCACTGCTCTGCAGCAATTAAAACATCAGCATGTTATCAACACTCTTCGCATCCTAATCCAAAACATAGCACTCTACCAGCTACTAGGAGGAAAAATAACTCTGTCCTAACTGAAACCAGGACAATTAGCCAGTCAGTGAAATCACAGTATTTGCTGCACACCCTCTTTGTAACAGACTATGTTTTGGGAAACTGCAAAAGGAGAGACAGGGACAAGACTCTGCAGGCATCCCTGTAGGCTTATCCAGGCAGAGCCTATAATCCTTGTGCTGGGTAAAGATGCAGCATTGTCATAGAGTCTCCTGCTTACTTTTCTCCAGAGGTGGTCAGGAACTCCAGCCACAGAGCAGCCACTTTTCAGCCTTAGGATGGGCCAAGTGGCTAGCAGCCACTTCTTGTCTCCTCTGTTTTCTAAGAAATGTGCTTTCTCTCACCCACCCTGATGCATTCATGCTGTATGCTGGAATCCCTGCTGAAACATCTTGTATTTGCAGTTTAAGTGGTCTTACTCTTTTCCTACTTTTTTTTTTTTTTTCTGACATTTAATTAAATGTGGCTTCCCATTTCCCCAGAGCTCATTTAGCCCAGAGCTAAAGAGTTAGTAAACTCTCATGAACCTATGAGCGTGCTATTTCCAGAAATGAAGTCCTAGATTCCCTTTCAAAATGGAGAAGAGCCTGAAAAACTGTTTAGCACTTTCTAGCGTTCAATACTGTCAGAAACAGACTCTTACCATGGTGGTGTTAGAGAGAGCTGCACATCCTGTCTGGGCATGGAGTTTCTGAACCATACACAAATCATACTATGTGTCCTTAGGGATATGAATCAAAAGTGTTATCACTCACTAACTGTAGGGCTCCCATAGTTTGCTGGAAATTTAAATTTCATAGAAATCAACGAAATCTGAAGGTTCAGCAACCTGAGAGCAATCAACGTACACAAATATGTCTGTTTTACATGCAGTTAACAAGGAAGGCCAAACTGCAAAATTCACATTAATTCAGTTATCATGTCACTTCAGCTTTGAATGATTTGCAACACCTTATGAAGTGTGTGCTGAAATAAGGCCTTGTACTGCTGAACTAGGGCCTTGTACTTTATTTTCCATGTGCTCAGTTTAAATTTATTTATTTATTTATTTTGTGCCCAGGTGATAAGAAACTTAAATAATTCAATAGATATTGCCAACAGATGGCCTGTACCCTAACAGTACCTCATAGTCATGTTTCACCTGTCATTTTCAGCTTCTCTCACAAAGCAATGTGGAAAGTCTTCCTAAAAGCGCTCTTTCTACCCCTCTTCACCTCTAGTTTTAAATTAGTTTAATATCTAAGTGTGTATGTTTGTGTTCAGAGATCAAAAAGTAAGGGGGGGGGGGGGGGAGAAATCTCAAGTTTGAACTGGGAATTTCCTTAAATTTCTTTTCTCTTTCCAGACCTCTGCTCCTGATGAAAAGCATACACTCATTTTCAGCAAATATGTTTGTTTGTTTGTTTTTCCCTTGCCTTCAGATTAACAGAACCCCTCTCTACCTTGTTCTTGGTCTGAACTTGTTACTCTTACAGGCAAATTCTAATTAACCAAGCTTTAATAAATAAATAAATAACCAAACATTTGTAACTACAAGAAATAAAGTGTATCTCCTAAAATCATAGATTGGCTTAGACTGGAAAGGACCAAAGTGATCATCCAAGTCCCCCCTCCCCCCATAGGCAGGGATGCCACCGACTAAACCAGGTTTCTCAGGGCCTCATCCAACCTGGCCTTGAACACTTCCAGGGATGGGGCATCCACAGCTTCTCTGGACAAGCTGTTCCAGTGCTTCACCATCCTCTGAGTGAAGAATTTTCTCCTTATATCTCATCTAAATCTCCACTTTTTTAGTTTAAAACAATTCCCCCTTGTCATGTCATTATCTAATTAAGCAAAAAGTTGCTTTCCATCTTTTTTATAAGCCCCCTTAAAGAATCAGAAAAGATGTAGTGAGGTTACACAGCCTTCTCTTCTTCTGGATGAACAGCCACAGCTCTCTCAGCCTTTCTTCATAGGAGAGGTGCTCTAGCCTCTGATTATCTTTGTAGCCCTCCTCTGGACCCACTCTAGCAGCCCCACATCCTTCTGGTGCTGGGGGCCCCAGGCCTGGATGCAAAACTCCAAGTGGGACCTCACAAGAGCAGAGGGGGACACTCTACTTGCTTGCCATTCCTCTGTTCATGCAGCCCAGGATGCAGTTGGCCTGCATGCCTGCACTGCTGGCTAATGTCAAGCTTTTTATCCACCAGAACCCCCAAGTCCTTCTCTGCTGGGCTGCTCTCACTGAGTTCTCCCAGTCTGGGTTAGCCCCAATCCAGGTGCAACACCTTCCACTTGGCCATGTTGAACCTCATTAGGTTCACATGGGCCCACTTTTCTATCTTGTCAAGGAAGTTGTGAGAGAAAGGGTAATTGTTTACAGTTCAAAGATATTTTAAGCTCTCTCAGCTACTTCTTGACAACAACAAATGAATTACAATTTTAGCTTTGAGTTAGTCTTTTTTCTTCAGTATCCATGAAATTGGAAATGTATTGACAGACTATATCCTAGTTAGTAATTTATGCCCACTATGTCTGGTTATCCTTTTGGTGAAAATGGAAATTTGGGGAAAGATTTTTAATGAGGTTTCTTCTTTCTTCATGGCTTTTATGGACAAATGTGATATTCCCTCTGAGGAGTAAGATCTTTTTTTTTTTTTTTTTTTTTTTTTAATAATAATAATAATAATAATAACCTCTAAGAACACCTGCAAGTATGGCTGCTGGGAAACACTGCAGTGACAAGTGTCAAAATTAATAATCTCAAGTAGTAAAATAGTTTTAAAGATTGCTAACTTCTTCACAATGTAACAATAGTCATTGATGCTATTAGATACCAGTATTTTGTCATATTTGTGTAGTCTCCAATATCATACGTTGTTTACATAGACAGATTCCTATCAGACCATCACACTACTAACATTGTATGTTAACCTCAAGCAGTGATCATCTCTGATGATCTGTAGATACATGAAAACATGTATCTAAATGTTTTGTATGAAAACACAAGTTCAGTTTGGAAAAGAAGGAAAAGAAAAAGTGTCTTGATAAATATTCCTTAGCATTAAAAGTTTCCAATTTTGGTCTATTGTCTTAGATGAACATTTAGAATCACTGGTAAAAATTAAAGTAATCTAAGTTGTGAATTTGAAGGAAATTATTTAAAATCTGTGAGGAATAATCCTATACAAAACCAGAATTGTGACATGTTTAATATCGACTTTTTTATGGAAAACATCCATACAATGTGCTTTAACATAAATATATTTTAAAACACATGTCTTAAGCTGGTTTGTCTTAACCTTCTTGCATTCCTTCTGTAGACAAACTGTTAAGGGAGTTCCCATGAATGGAATCTCGGTCCAGCAGCTGAGGGTGGAATTAATGACATTCCCTGGTTATAATTAATTAAAACCAGAGAAATCAAGGAAAGCAAATCAAGCAGTTTGTTCCTGAAAATACAGTGACTTCATTTGTTTTTCATTTGGAAATGCAGTAGGCACTGAAATAGGTGCAAATGCTTCCCTAAATGTTGCTAACAACCACTGACTGAGCACAGTAGATGTTGGAGCACACCTGAGCAATAAGACTCCTTAGAAAGAGTTTATAATCTGTGTCATCTTCTCCTTTAAGAACTACATAGATTTATCCCAAGGCTGTGAGCATCATGTCAGATATAATCAGAAGGTAGAGGGAAAGATTTAAAAAAGTGCTTAAGGTTTATTTTTGGACTTATTGGGCATTAGTCATAATTCCGTATTTACTCTTCAGGTATTTATAGATTTCAGGATATCAGTATTGACTTGCCATTTTGCAAAAGTCATTGAATGTCTGTATAAGGATGCTATTATAAATCATCATAAAAACAACATCAAAAAATGTTTAACTTCCATGCTTGTAGGCATAGTAGAAAGTATTTCTACAAGAGAGTAGTTTTTAATAACACTTTTGAATCCAACAGAAAAATGTATTGCACATCCTAAAGAGATAGGACAAATTATTTATATATAATAATCTTCATACTTTTACCACTAATTCTTGCCATTGTTTTGTTGTTTGTTTGTTTGTTCTTTTGTCTCTGAGGCATTTCAGATTCATTACATATGAGACAACTGTAGTAAGTGAGAAAAATTGGTGGAATCTGTGGTCATTGCCTAAATATATTCACTCTAAAAATGGTTTAGGATCATACTCTAACAAAGGTTGAACGAAAACTGCACATATAGATGGCAATTGCCTATATAATGCTGTTCTGTTTTGAACAGATTGTGTGTGGAAGCAGGGATTTTCCAGATTCCTTTCTAGCAAGACAGTGAAATAAGTCTTTCAAAGGTGAGATCTGCTTAAGATGTCTACACTACGATGAACTGCATCATTCTGAAATGGCTCCCATTTCTCCCCAGTGCCTACAAAGGTAGTCTGGATGAAGAGTTCAGGATGGCCATGATCCTCTGAGTGCCTAAAGTTATATAAGCTCTGTTCTGCCCTAATTACTAAGTTAGCATCACAATTTGTGGTGGCAGAGAAATTGGTTTAAATTGTTAAAATACATTGTGAAATTGTCCTGGGATTCATTTTTACAAGTCTATTTTAAAACCAGTTTAAGTAACTATTCAATTTGTGGTTTTCTTACGAAGAAACTTAATACTTTCATACTTAATATTACATATTATACATGTTAATACTTAATATTAACAGTGTAAAGTTGAGGATTGATTTAAGAATGTTTTACACTTTCCCTTAAGAAACAGAACAACCTTAGAATTTAGAGAGAGAGAGAGAGGCAGAGGAGGGGAGGGGGAAAGAAAGAGAGAGAATTACACCATAAACTGTTGTGGAAACACCTGATGTTTCCATCATTGAAGATATAGCACAGATTTTGATTTGTGGAGAAGGTTTTTTGTTTGTTTGGCTTGTTTGGTTGTTTGTTTATGGTGGTGGTCTTACTATAAGTATTTCTGTTTTAAAAAAAAAATCATAAAAGTGTGGCCAAACTGAAGTTATAGATCGAGAACAAGCTGGCAGTAACATCTTGTTCATTTATTTCAGTGGTTTTGTTTGTAATGTAATGTCAAACCACACAAAATAAATACATGACGGGTAAGACACTGTGGGAAAGAACTGCAGGAAAATGATAGAAGAGGGAGGAAACAAATGACTTTAAAAATCTTATAATTTATATTTTTTTTCAATTTATCATAAATGCTAAGTCTTTTTTACTGTATCTCTGTGTATTAGCAAGGCAAGATCCCTACTACATAATAGGAGACTATGTATCTGATATAAATATACTGACCAGAGACATTAAAATTTTTGAAGATACACAGAGGAATTCCAAACCACCATGTCCTGAGAAAATACAATGACAGTAAACTGCTTTTTTGTTGCTGTTGTTCCAAACCCTCAAACTAGACACAGTTATCAAAAAGATTTTTTCCTTTTTCCTTTTACAATTTATTTGTATTATTTATTTATTTATCTATTTATTGTAAATGGGATATTGCTATTAAATATTTTCAGCCTTGTAGGAATTTTAATTATCCTCATTGAAGCTTGATGTAGAAGATACGACAACAGCCAATTTGATGGGATTCTGCCTTTTAAAAATGTTATTTTAATTTGTCTTTCTAGCAGAAAGACATATAATTATTATTATATTATTATTAATATAATAATTATTAATTTCATAATTAAACATGTGAACAGATATTAGTAAAAGGAACTCTGGTATTTTCTTTTTTTCTGTCTTTCTTTCTTGCTCATTCCTTTCCTTACCTTCCCCCGTCTCTCCCTGTCCTCTCTTGTATTTCCACTGTCTTCAAAACATGGCTAATAACAAAGTTTAGAATTTCCTAATTATCCTAACAGAAAAAGGGTTGAATTAAAATTAACAGCTTCTTTTGTAATTCACAGCTTTTAGTCAGCACAAGTGTGACCACATTAAGGTGTGACTTGGATAAGAGGCTGCGCTTATGCTACTGTATCACATTGATCTTAACTGTGAAAGGAGACAGAGGTGGGATTAGGCAGCAATAGTCTCCAAATAAAAGTTTGTCCTTCTCAGTAAAACACTCAATATTGAATTTTATTCCCCAAAAGGTGAGAGGGCCAGACAAAGCACTTCCAGACTTCTACAGTACCACACAGTCAGTATGAGCAGCAAACCTGACTTTCCAAGGCTCTAATGTGGCAAAGGAGAAGCATAATACCCAGAAGTCTGATGCTCTACGCAACTGCCTACCAGCTAACAATTTAGTCTGGATATCTTAGCAATTTTGTATCCACAGTAGTTGCTTTTTTAACATGCTAAAATACAGTTTACACATGTGTGTATATATATGTATGTATATATAAAGGTAAAAATATGCTAATTAAAACCAAATTAATTGCTTTGATACAAGCATCTCAGTAAATCATACTTTACTGCATCCAAGACCTACAGAATTTCAGGGATACTTGCCATGAGTACCTTTGAAAACAGCTCAGCTGTTCTGCCTACATGTTAATGTTAAATATGTAACAATGATCATATATATTTTACCCTTATGTAAATCTATCAAGTACTAAATAGTTAAACCTTATGACTCCTATATATCATGTAAATAAATGTATACTTTAAGTTCTACTCTTTACCTCTGAGGCAAATTGGCCACAGAAGTGAACATGTCTTTTACAGAAGGGTATAGGATTTGAAAGAGGACATTAGTTTCCTTTATTTTCATGGTACTTTCATGATCAATTCCAGCAAAATGTTTCACTGTAGCTGTACTCCAGAGGGAAAAATCTAAAAATCTATACTGTACAATTTGTGGTGTGTATGCATTGTACCTAATAAGACAACCTATTTAATGTCCATGTTATTCCCATGATGTTATATATCCAATGTTTGTACCTATACTGTAAGAATAAATAAATAAATAAATGATGGGATCATATACACTGTTCTGAGTTCAGTCATCTGGAAAATCCTGATTCTTTGAACAGAATTACCATCAAAGCCAATGGCTTGATGGCTGGAAGGTGACATTTTCCATAACGTGGCAGCATGTGTTGAAGCAAGAACTTCAGTAGTTCTCAGGGTACTCTCAACTCCAAAGTTGCTTTATGTTTTTTAAAGTTTAGCAACCTGTTACTTTCAAATATAACATTTGCCTTTTTTGTTGTTGTTGTTGTTTCTCCAAAACAGCATTTCCTTTGAGAATAGATATATAAAAGAGAACTCTATTACATTATCAATAAACCTAAATAGCAAATAAGTAAAATGCCTAATATATTTCAACTGTACTGTACTGTATGTTTGCTTGGAGAGGGGATGCAAATTGTCAGTACATAGCCTCACAGACCTCCCTTGCTTATAATCAGCTTAAATTACACAGTGAAGAATTCTAAAATCTCAAGAAAGTGCAGTTCCATTGACTGACGTGTCTCAAAAATGAGGCAGAACAGGAAGCAGCTGCTGAGCCCTTCCCCTCAGCAAACATCTGTCACACGAGCTGTGCCACCACTGACTGTGAATCCTGTTTGCTCCAGTGTTGTGATATAAAAAGAGATCAAGAATGCATCAACAGAACAGATTTTGCACACTGGAAATAAGAGGACAAGAGCACGGGAGAAAGATCTTTCATCTTGTCAATGCCTCTTCATCAAAATTCTGATCACATTGCCTTCGTTTCAGATCCTGACACTCTCCTCTGCCTTTATTCTTCTTCTCCTTCCCTCCCTTGTTCAGATTAATCTATCTGCATTGCCAAAAACAAAACTTTCTCCTTTGCATTGACAGTCAACTCTCTTCTTCTCAGGAAATGCTACACCATCACCATCACCATTGTAAGGAACAGCTTGGTGCCCTCTGTAAGAAGAAAGAACCCTAGTGTTTGAAATCAATTGACATTTTTAAAATAAAGAAAGACAAAACTACATATTCAAATAGGAGCTACATTTCTTTCAGATCCATATAACAAAATTATACAGGAGTGTTCTTGCAAATCTTTTAAATTTTTGACCCTCTGTTTCTCATTTTCTGAAGCTTGCTTTCTGTGCTGTCATGGATCTTCTGTAAAAACCATGATAAAATTGTAGTGGTGTTCTATGCTGCTACCTATTTCAAGAGAATATTTAATATAAGAAATAAAGACAGAGGAAAGAAAATGTTGGATCTGGGAAATTTGAATTTCAGAACATGGATAACAGAAGTTTGACAAAATAGATTCATCTCAGGAAAAGCTGGCATCAATATTAAGCTTTGTGAAGCCTCAAATTTGTTTATGCTGTAAAGTCCTGTATGTGTCCTGTAGCTACATAGCATTTCAGTAGCATACAATACCCTCCCACCAAGGCTCTCATGTTTCTGTATAGACTTGAAGAAAGATTCAGACAGCAAAAGAACCCCCCAACCCCCGCCCCCCAGCCATGTTAAAAACATCCTTCTTTAACCCCTTTGTTGCACACACCACAGAGCTCCCACCACGCTGCCACCACTCACAAGGGCATTCACTCTGAACCTGAAAGAATATTGGGAAGGTTTCTGTCATAGAAGCAGCATTTTTAAACTTCCTGAAATACTGGCAGTAATGCTAATTTAGTTACAGATTATACAGCAGCCATTAATGTCTAAAAAACATGTAAAATTGTAACTTGCACTGTTTTGAACTGGCAGGTATACCTAATTCAGCTCACAATCTTTATTAACAGTACCTGACAGGCAGAACTGAAATTCAGCCTGAATTTCCTGTTGTTGTTTATTGTTGTTGTTGTTGTTGTTTACAGTAGCTCTTGGTCTTTTTTTTCTTATGGCCTTCATAGCATGTATTTACATACACTTGTAAAAATGGACATTGAAACAATACAGGGATTCTTACTTGGTAGCAGTTTTTTGCTCCTATTTTAGCTGGAATTAAATGTCATTGGAAAACAAAATTCCTGTATCTTAAACTCAGGCAAGCTACATTCCCTGGCATTTGTTTCCAGATTTTGCGTTGCATTAACCCTGCATAATGTGCATTAATACTTTCAATAACGCAAAACTTCACAGTCCATATAATATAAAAGCCAAAATATGTCCACAGGAAGTCAGCACAAAGATCCAACAAGCCTCCCATCTACAATGACTAGTAGAAGGTGCCTAAGTGAAGGGTATAAGAAACACAAGAAGTAGGCTGAAATCTTTCTCTCAAATATTCTTCTACCTCGGCCATACATAGTAAAGGTTACTTTCTGATTTGGAAGGTGTAATCAGATTATTGTGCTTAATGCAAGCATCTCCACCATGAATGTATTTGAATCCTTCAGAACTGATTTATAGTTCAGCCATCAAAATATCCTGAGGCAGTAAATGACTTAGACAAGTCTCTGTTTTGTTATGCATCTGTTCTGAATATGCCACATCATAGTTTCACTGGATGCCTCCTTCATCTTGTATAATGAAAATATTGCTCCTAACATTACTTTTAACTTTACAGATCTTACGTGTATTCCTGTTGTATTGATTTTTCCAGATCAAATGGCTTTTGAACTGGGTCTTGTGTACAGTTCAAAACTAAAGTGCTGCTTCTCTTTTTCTGAGTTTTCTCCTTAGTTGTTACAAAGAACATCTACTTACTATGTTCTAAACTTTAATACCTGTCATGTTCCACCATAACACTTACCTAATCTACATATAGTAACTGAGAGTGTTTGTTTGCTTGTTTTCCTTCAGAATCTTTCTAATATCAGTCATTGTCACCATAGAAACACAGAATCATAGAATGGCTCAAGTTGGAAAGGATCTTAAAGATCATCTAACTCCAACCCCGCTGCCATAGGCAGGGATGCCACCCACTAGATCAGGTTGGCCAAGACCCCATCCAGCCTGGCCTTGAACACCTCCAGGGATGCGGCATCCACAACTTCTCTTGGCAACTTGTTCCAGTGCCTCAGTACCCTTATAGTGAAGAACTTCCTCCTAATCTAAATCTATCCTCTTTTAATCTAAGACCCCTTGTCCTATCATTATCTACCTGAGTAAAGAGTCCTTATCCATTCTTTATATAAGACTCCTTTAAGTATTAAAAGACCGCAGTAAGGTTTCCCCAGAGCCTTTTCTTCTCCAGAGAAGTTGAACATCTTAAATAGGTGGTCCATAGTGAAGTTGTACTAATGCATTCTTCCTCTTCAGGTATTTTAATCTTGATCTGTGATATTTCTAATGAAGAATTTGCTATTCCCCTCCCTTTTTCCATTGTGCTTGCTGTCCCCGTCTTGCCCTCAGGTAAATTACTCCTACACAGATAGGTCACATCTGAAAGTAGAAGCCTAAATTTCCCTGTGGTATCCAAATGGCAAAATGAAGCTGCAAAACAGATGAAGTGCAGATGAACACTAATAATTTATGTTAACAACTGGGATAATCCTTTTCAGTTACTAAACTGGGTGCATCGTTAAGCACAAAATCAAGTATCTCTGCTTAGGTGTGTGTGTACATGTGTGCCTATATAGGCGGAAGACAAAATCAGCAACAAAAACAAACATTTCTTAGGCTAATTAATTATAACACGTATAATTTTGATTGATTCATGAGCTTTGTGAGGTAGGTAATTCACACAGCTTTAATTTCAAGAATCTCTTACTCTGCTTCAGAACTTTCCAAGGGACTTTTTCACTCAGAAACTTTAAACCAGTTAAATGTTACTCTGGACCCGCTAAAGTGATTTACATCTACAGAAGCAGTTTCTGGATTTGGTTTATTTTTTATCAATAAATTTTAGTACTTAATATACTTCAGAGTGGAATTAAATGGACTTCATTGTAAATTCATTCACATACTCTGAATACACCTTACTACTTAGCTTGATAGTCCTACTGCTACTCTAACCTACATGACTTCATATTTAGGTTGCTCTACCTGCTTTGAAGTTTGAGAAGTCATTTTAGTGCTAAGTGAATGCTTCAATAAAAGACTTAGCCAAAGAAAGAAAATTTGTATTATGCTACATTAACTACATTATGAGCACCTGAACCTCATTCATGCAAACAGTGTCAATACTGCATTTAAGAATGACAACGGGCAGGTTTTGGTAGACAGTCAGGATTGTAATTAGTATTTACTAAACTGTGTCTACTATCCTCTGTGTATACCCAGTCATCTAGGACATTGGGCCCTGAGGTGGCCCACAGGCCCCATGCTTGCTACCCAGAGTCTTGGACTGACCTTGGGCCTGATTCTTGGCCTTGCCTTTGCCTGACATTCTCCAGGCAAAGTAGACATTGCCACTGGCTCAGACTGGCTTTGCTTGTGTCCTGTGGACATGTTGGGACCAGGTCACTGGTGTGAGTCTCTGCTCCATGGCTGCCTGGCCCAAAGTTGCTGTGCCCTGGTGGGAGCTGGGCCACCAAGGGAGCTGCAGCACTAGAAGTCATTAGATTTAAAGATACACATTTATTTTCTCAAACTTGCACATCTACCACTTTTAAACAAGGACATGGGAGGAAAATAAATAAATAAATAAAAAGTTTCCTTCTGAGAAAGTCCTTCTGTGATTTAGAGTTTTAGCAGGTCCTGGAGCAGGCAAGGCAGGCTGTGGCCAGGCCAGGCAGCCCCCCCATAGTGGCCTGGCTCCTGTGCAGCTAGAAGCCTGGGATCCTGCCATGGTACAGCATAACCCTGTGACAAGTGCAGCCTTTAAAAAAAAAAAAAAATAGAAAGGCTGAACATTTTTATTATTTTTTTTTTCCCCACAAAACAGCTGGATAACTCAGCAGGGTTTTGCTTTCTTTCTTTTTCCTTTATTCCCTCTTTTGTTTTCAGCTAAGGAGTTGAGATCAGATTTGTCTCTTAATTTCTAACATTTTGTATTTTGATGACTGGCATTTTCTCAGAAAAGAAAAGAAAACCCTGAATTGCTGGTTGTCACAAGCTGGCTAGCATCACTTCTTCAAGTATCACTTCTTGCTTTTCATTTGCCCTTTCTTTCTTATCCCCTTTTGCTCAGTTCTGACCATTTTTGGGTATTCATGATGGCCTTGATAGATAAGTGCTCTAGTACATTGAACTCAAGTCCACTGTTCCTATACTTTTTATTTTTTTTTTCAATAATGTTTATATTTTCAATCTGTGATTTATGATATTGTAATGGATAGCAATAATGCAAATTCTGCTGTAACTCTTACTGAAGGAATAAGAATGTTTCTTTATGGGAATTGGATGAGGTTTATATTGCTGAATATTCTAAAAGTAAACAGATCCTCACAGAAAAAGAATCTCTCATTGCTACCTTCTGTTAAGTCTGAGGAGAAAACAAACAAAGAAACATACAAAACCAATTCTGAAGAGAAGCATACAAATCTTTTTATAGTAAATGAATGCACCCTAAGTTTTTATTTTTCTTGCCTTGCAATAGAGTATTTAATTAAATAGATGAGATACATTGTATGTTCTAAATAGTTTTTGCATGGATATTATCTTCATTTGAGATGCTTTAATGAGAGAAAAAAAGGAATGGAAAGTAACCATTTATTTTACATATTTAAAAATGTGCAGTAGATGAGCATTTAATTGTCTTGACATTATCCTTTGCTCAATTAGGTTAAAGCAGTAAGTTTCAGGACAACCAAGATATATTTATATATCTTTTATATCTTATATATATATATTTATATATTTATAAAAATATATAATTCTTGGTATATACCAATATATATGTGTGTGTATATATATATATTTAATTCTACCTTCTTTAAGCATTAAGAATCAATGAAATGCATATTTTGAAGGAACGTCTCTGAATGAAAGTATCCTCCCACTCAAGTAGTAACAAGATACTTAGCTTTTATGCAATGTCACTTTTCATCTATAGGTGTCGTAGTGCTTTGTTCAGGCAACCTACAGCTGATGCCTAACAGGCATAGGAAAGGCTTGTTTCAGCTGCATATATAGATAGCAGTGCCCCAGCAAAGCTGTGTATCAAATAGCCTGAGTTGTCTGACATGCTCTTCACAAAGGTGCTGGATTACTCACACAAAAATGGTATCAA
The DNA here is from genome assembly GCA_011075105.1 of Heteronetta atricapilla. Classification (NCBI taxonomy): domain Eukaryota; kingdom Metazoa; phylum Chordata; class Aves; order Anseriformes; family Anatidae; genus Heteronetta; species Heteronetta atricapilla. Next base: position 122,007,734 of record CM021731.1, on the reverse strand, counting down.
CAAGAAAAGCATGGTAAAATTATAGTAGCTGGGAAAACGTAGCTCAGCAGAGACTGCATCATGCTTATATTTACAGAAATGTATATGCACTTTAGGCAGAGAAAAATACAATTTGCAGCTAGGACTATAAACAAATTTTGTTTGTTTGTCTCAGTTATAAGATGAGTAGTATTCCATGATTGTAGTCCTTAGAATCAGGCTTTTCTGTAAAGGAAATCAGTCTTGAAATTTTCACATGACCTGTTAGTCACTTAAAAGTATCTGCTTTATTGAACACTCTTGCTTGGACTCATTACAATGTGTAATATATAATATATAATAAAAATGCATGGGATAAATGTATTATATTGCATTATATTATATTGTATTTAATATTTTAAATACACAGGAATTTAAGGAGAATCAGAGAAGTTAATAACATAACAGTTTGCAACATTAACCTTGCTCACTCTGCAGAAATCCGGACTACTAAATCATTTAAAAAATGAACAAAAAGGGCTTTTTGTTTTCTTTTTTGTTGCTGCTGTTTTTTTTTTTGTTTGTTTGTTTGTTTTTTTTTTTTTTTTTTTTATAAGATCAATGTAACTGTGTTTTGAAAACAGGAAAAGAAAAAAAAAAAAAGGATACACTATCCTTTTTGCTTTACTGAAACTCTTTAGTAATTAGATTGAGACTGCAGTTTACAAGGTTCAGTGTAGATTTTTACATGACTGGGGTTTGTATTTGGTGTTCTTAGCAGGGGAGTGAAGGTGTCTTTCAGAAAAAAAAAAAAAAACATTTAATTTTTTTTTTCATCTAAAAATTCTATGCTTGTTTTCCATTATGGTAGATTTATATCATGTCATATCGCTATTATGTATACATACTAAGCAAGAGAATGTGCAAACATGTCTGTCTCTGGACAGACTTTCTAGCAAGGTGAGCATGAGGTCAGAAAGTTCTGAAGGACACCATGCAGCTAAGAAGCAATATTAGCTCTTGAGTACTGCCCATTCAAGCAGATTGAATTTACTAACCCTAAACATTCTGCATGATATTAGCACCCTTCAGAGCGATATACTCTGTCAGACCTTTCATTTTAAACATATTACTTTCAGAAAAGGAAGTTTACTTTGACTGAACTGTTTAGCTTTCCATAATAAACATTAAGTGTGATAATCCTTTCAATCACTTGCTAAAAATTAGATGAAGATATGGTGCACGACTCCTTATTTCAAAAGACATGATTCTTAAGATCATACAAATAATGCAGGTATGCTACTCATTAATTCATTCAGTATGCATTGAATAACATGGAGTTAAAATAACGTTTAGAAAACTGGTAAGATTTTGCTTCTGTCTTAGCTGTAAAATGATGAGGTTGTAATGAGGATGGAGGAGATTGCCTGCTTTATATACATCCCATACTTATTAATGGGCAGACAAATCCAAATAAAAATACAGTATGTACTTGTTCCACACCCCTCAAAAACAAACAAACAAAAAAACTAAAATCTCTTCCATACGCATCCATACAACTGCATTGCTATTCATAGCAATTCAGTAACTGAGACATTAACTGAATCCAGTTCCCCCCACCATGGCAGGGGGGTGGAACTGGATGGTCTTTAAGGTCCTCTCCAAACCAAACCATTATTCTGTGATTCTATGATTCCCTAGCCTAAGGATGAATTTAAGCTGGGAATGCAAGTAGTGTATTCTGCACATGCAAATGATATACAGGTTTTCTGTGTTATTAGTCTGGTTTCAGTGATTTTAGCAATTACATAGTATTTTGTTCACATCTTTTGGCTTCCACTATTTTCATCTTCCCTTTGTCCTTCTGGTCCCTTAACCAGCCTCTCTGGGAACTTATATATAGCTCCCACAACCACTGTATATGAACACCTCACAAACAGTAATACCTTTTTATCTTCACTGCGCCCTTGTGAATAAGAACAGTGTTAACTCACATTATAAAAAGAAGGAACAAAAGCACAGAGATTAAATGACTTGCCTGTCAATGCAAAAGAAATCTGCAAAAAAATCAGGAACTAAACCTAGATGTGATGAGTGCCTGGCCAACCCCAAGCTTGTCCTTCCTACCCTCTGCCAGTCAGCCTAGAGCATTCATCGGTCTGTTGGGTGCAAATAAGACACATGTAATGGGGGTGCTTTTGTTGGGAATCTGGGATCACTCACTTATGGTGACAAAGCAGCTCTCCTGAATGAAAAAAATGAGTATCTAAGTTGGAAGCACATCTCTCTTCCCCCCCCCCCCTTCCTCTCTTAACCAGTTAGAATGCCTAAGCTTCTAAATCAGGCGCACAAATCAGCTTTTTAAAGTATGTAGTATGAGTCATTTAGCTAACTTAAAATGCCCTGTACTGATCCACAAAGAGAATCCCATAAAGTTTTTCATGTCTCTTTTACCTACCCACGCATGCAGATCACTCATCACAGTAGTATCTAAATGCTTGGTTTAACCAGTCACATTAATTTATGTATTTTAAGATTGAATTTTGACTTTGACTACCATTTTTTTTGCATTCATTGCTATTTTTTTTTTAATATGAAATGAAGAATGCCATTCTATTGTTACAAGGAGAGGTGAGGTGGGGAGTGTGCATGATCTCCACTGTTCTACAACAGCTCCCACCTCTCTGACAACCCTCTGACTCTGCTCAGCACTTTATCTGCCTATCAATAATCCTGCATCCTCTATCATGAGACTTTTCACACTTTCCCAAATGATGCTTTTCTTCTTGTTCTCCCTTCTCTTGTAAAATGTTGGGGGTTAAAAAACATACTATTTTTGATTCTTCTGTATGCCTACAGGTTTGACTTTGTGATAGTCAAATGATACCTAGTACTTTGTCACTGCTTTGGAGAATACCAGTTATGCATATATATATATGTACATATAACGTACATATATGCACATTATTACATATTAATATGTATTACATTATTACATATTATACATCTATAATACATGTTTAGCTCATATTGCTCAGTTACCTACTTCCCCCTCACCCTTCCAGCCTGCACGCTAGGTTGTAAGAGGATGAAATGCCCCAGATCCAGCCATCTCTCTGTATGTAAGCAACATTCTGCATCTCTTCCTGTGAGTGTGCATTTACAAGGTTAGTGCTATGGAAGAGGGGATACATTTGTGCATGAATTTGGCCAAATTTATTGGGGGAGTACTGGTATTTTACAGAGTTATGCTTTATAGAACATGTGTTTAGTATTATAAACATCTGCAAATGACTATTTATTTCGTGAAGTAATTAACATTCCTAATTAGATGCACCTTGCAGCTGCTGTTAATCTTAATTGGCAACAACGCAGTTACATTTTGATGCATATCTTCAGAAGAGTTACAGCGGAGAAGAAGGAAAAAAAAAAAAAAGAATCTGAAGGGAAGGAAATAAAACTGTTCCCACACAGTTCAGAGAGTTCGCACAAAGAAGATCCCATGGCAACAGCGAGGCCCACAGTTTGCCTTATAAAAATCCAAGAATAGATAATGTATCATCTCTTCTGAAACAACACTCGGCTTCGGGAGCGGGAGGGGCGGGGGGCAGAGGCGAAGCCGTGCCCCGCTGCCCGGGCGCTCGCCTCGTCCCTGGGAAAGAGCAGCGCGCCCCGGCGCTGCGGGGGCGCGGCGGGCGGCGCCGGGCGGAGACATCACTGCTGCCGGGGAGTTTCTGGTGGATCCCAGCGAAGGGCCCTCCCCCACCTCTCCCCCCTCAATACA
>CM021731.1:121988196-122003892 GCA_011075105.1 Heteronetta atricapilla | reverse complement strand
AAATCAGCCTCTCAAAGTCATGCTTGCAAAGCCGGCGGCGGCGAGTACCGAAGCATCCATGGGGTGGCAGTAACAGTATCTTCTTTATGACTCGCAGCAGAGCGGAGAATGCATTCAATCAAATGAGCCGGTCTTGTAGAAACACTGGAATCATTTATACATTGCAGTTTCTCTCGCCTCTCTCCCTCTCTTTCTTTGCTCCTTAGGATATTTTGGGTGGATTGTGGTTTTCAATCAAGACCTCCTGTTCTTTGCTGATCACTTGTCATTTTCACTGGGGATTCGCATCATTCGGGGCAAGCGGACAACCGATTTATTTTTTTCTTCCTTTCCCTTTGGAGATTTTTCCTCTTTTTTTTTTTTTTCTTCCTCCAACATCACCCCCGCCCCCCTTTCGGCGCGGCGGCGAGGGTGCTAGGACCCGGGAAACACCCTCCCCCCGGCATCCCCCCCCCTCCGGCACGGCACCAGGAAACCCCTCCGGATCGCCGCTCTCCGGATACTTGTGCCCGGCAGCCCGGATCCGGCCCTCGGCGTCGGCGGCACTGGACGCGGAGCTGCCCGTGGGGGGGCCCCAGGCAGGTCGCCCCCCTGCCCCCTCTTCCCCCCACCGCCGCACCTGGATGGTACCTCCCGCCGGCGGCGCGGGCACTTTCTGAACTAGGAAGGAAGGGGCGACTCGGGGGGGGGGGGGTGTGGGAGGGGGGGCGCCGCCGAAGTCCGTATGGAATTACCTGCGGCCGCGGCGGATGGATGGGCGCCGTGTCCCCGGCATTCGCAGCCAGCGCAGCAGCAGCCCCAGGAGTGAACGCGGGGCTCCTCCGGCCGAGTGCGCAGTGTGGCGGCGGCGGTGGTGGTAGTGAGCGGCGCTCGCCTCGCTGGACGGATCGCACCGGAGGGATATTTCGGAAGACTCCCGCGGGTAAGGTCATTTTATCCGGGCGGGAGCCCCAATGTGGTTAAACTTGGTGGCGGGTGATTGGGGTGGGCACTTGGGTGCTTGCTGCATTGCCCCGGTGCGAGGGGATCCGGCTGCTGCTGGCACTTGAGTGAAATAACTGCAGTAGGTATTCCGGCGGGTGCTTCTTGCGATAAATCAGAGAAAGAAGAAAAAAAAAAAAAAAAAACTTTTCACCCTCTGGATTTGGGAGGGTACCGTGACAGCGTGCCGGGCAAGGAGGCTTTAATTTCTCCTCTTTCTCTTTTTTTTTGACCCTCCCCCCCCCCCCCCCCTTAATAATTTTGGCTGAGAAGGGCATGCGATAATAAAGAAGATCTCCGTGATGGAATCTGTTATATATTAGACAGGATCCCATCCGCCGGCTAAAACAAATGTTTCCAACTACGTGCAGCATTCTGCTGCATTTCAGAGCTGCAGTGGAGGTAGACAAAACCCGTTTTTCAAGTTGTTAAACTTTAAGGTGGCAGTCCTTATTAAGCATGGCACGGTGTCCTGGTGCTAATGGGGTTAAATGCCTCTGGTGATTTGGGATTACAACTGTTCCTGCAAATCCTGCGAGGAAATTATAAACTGAGAGACTGTAAGGAAAAAAAAGTCCCTTCTGACAGACGAAAAATATCATAAATGTTGCTAGCCTAGAAATGTCTCATCTACGTGCTCCTATAAAATATTTTTTTACACCCAATAACTTACCTGCTGGAACCTCAGACCACGTGCATGGGAGTTGAAGATTTGCAAACAGAGATCCTATCTTCGGTATTTCATACATATATTCATCTGGCTGAGGGCTGTGTGTGAATTAATTCCTCTCTTAGTTGTGGTGTGAAGCGAGAAAGGAAAAGGAGAGAAAAGACCGTCTTTTTAAGAACACAGGGGAAGCACTTCAGCCTTTAGAGATTTAAAGGGATCCAAGCAATGCACCTTGCTAATTTTTCTCTGCAAAATCAATTCTGATAGAGGGAATGGGGGAAGGTTGAGGGAGTCGATAGTGATGACGTTGCACAGTACAAGGCACCGCAATGCTAAAGTTCTGTAGTGTATGCGAAAATATATACCCTTCTGTGCTGCTGGTGGCTTCATGCATAATGGATGGCAGAAGATACGCAGATCTTTCTGTAGGAAGATGGATGTATTTGGGGAAAAAAAAAAAAAAAAAAAAAAAAAAAGACGGCGATTATGTAACTTGATTACATCAGTGGCATCAGTCGCCGATCGTGTAACGAGGTGCTTACACGGCGCATCGATCACCTGGCTCAACTTTATCACTCTGGCGGCGGGGACCCGGGAAGAAGAGGGGAGATCCCCGCTCGGCGCCGGCAGGGGCTCGCCTCTTGCCGACCGCCTCCAGCAACGATGTGATGCTGGCGGGCTTGCCCGGGACGGGGAGCTCAGGGGGAGCCGCCCGCTCCCTACGAGGGAGCTCCCGAAAAGCTCCCGCAAGGGCAGAGCCGGCAAGGTCACCGGCACCCCGGGCCTGCGGTGCGAAGTGGCAGCAGAACGGGGCAGGAAGGCGGCCGAAGTTTAGGCTGATCCCCCTCCCTCCCTCGCCTGAATCTGAGGGGAGTGTCGCTGACCCCTCGTCCCGTCCGCGAGGCCGAGACGGGGACGGCTTTTTTCTCCCCATCCTGCTCAACAACAATAAAAAACCCAAAGTCTTTCCTGATAAAACGGCCTAATCGACCTGTTACATTCTCAAAAGGACCTAAAGGGAGGACCTGGCGTTAAAGCTGGGGGAACGGTAGCCTGTTAAGATGTTGCAAGCATCTCAGAAGCAAGCAGGTGAAGGCAAAGGTGTGCCAGGAATCCCATTGGTTCAACTCGCGTGGACCTTTTTCCTGAATTGTCTGCAAAGAGGTCAGGATCCGGGTAGCCTTTATTCTAATACCCACGTTAGATTCATAAATCACCATTTTCATCTGTTCTGGAAAAAAAAAAAAAAAAAAAGACTCCTTGAAACAGATAAGCTTGCAAAAGCACTGCTGAGGCCCCATGGATGCATTTTCTGAAAAGTGTAAGCCTGCTGAAATCTTAATGCAGCTGAAATGAGTGATCTTATCACTGGCCTGTGTCCTACCCCACTTCACTCTGGATTCATTCTAGCAGAATTTCATTGAACACCTTTTCACTTTCAGAGAGGCTAGGGCAGAGTGGCTTTTACATCTCTTGATAAACATGATCTCTTCATACCTACTCTTTATCACATTTAATGCGCTATCTCAGAATTTTTAACATGGCACAGTCCTGTTTTTTTTTTTTTTTTTTCCTCTGCTTCCCTGAAAACATCAGTATTTTAAAGTTGCTTTAGCATTAGTTCATGAATATTTTCATATTTCTTGAGGATAAGTCTGGGCAAACACTAATAAATCCTGCTAATGTGGTTTGGAGTTTGACATTCATGGAGCATAGTGAGTAAATTGGGAAAAAAAAAAAAAAAAAAAAAAAAAACGGCTATGAAGTTAAGTCTGTTTCCATCCTTCAGGGGTCAGAATAACACTATGGCAACTCCTATGACTTGCTACAGCTCTTGTAATTTTCAGAAATGTCTGTGGCACACTCTGCTCTGTCACACATGATTACAGGCACATTCTTTCCCTTTAATTCCTGACACACATTTCTTGTGACACACATGCTGCATACCTATCTTACGGAGAGTAATACTGTCCAGAGAAAGTGTTATAAAACCCATTCTGCAAAAGAGTAGCCATTAACAGTGTGGGAATATATCATTGGACACATGTAAACTGGCATGCTGGCTGCAAGGATTTGCAAATTTAGGGTAGTACAGAATGATAAGCAACCAAGCTTTATTTATAGTTTAATTTCATTGCTGTAGTTAGCAATAGCCACTCAATAAAAATAGGTTTCAGCTCCAATGCAATATCCATTCCTTTTGCAGCCAATATAGCTTCTTTAAGAGGAAACTTTCCTTGCTGAAATAAAACTGTAAATCACTCAGATGAAGAGAAATATTTACATAAAACTTTCCCGGACTCCAAATCTCAGACCACTGAAGCAATGAGGGTTTGGTCACTTACTCCTTAGTAGCCCTGGGAAGTCAGCTTTTTTATTTTATTTTTTATTAAAAAACAAACAAACAAAAATAAAAAAATAGCAGCACATGGAGAATAATCTCAGTGCTTCCCTCTGAAAGAGCAGGCTTCTGACTGCTGCTGTCACTGAAGACTTGTCTTACTGCTGACAGGAAAAAATGAAGCACACAGCAGATCTTAATGAAGCATTTTTTTTTCCTATTCTGTGATATTGCTGTAATGTATTCAGAATGCTTTCTGTGGCCATTATGTCAAATCCCTGTTTTGGAAAACAAAACAAAAAATGGGTAACTGACTGAGGCTCTCATTTGGTATTTTTTGCACTTACAGAGAAGTGTTAGGATATACTTTTATGTTTCATAACAGCTGTGATCTTCAGCGGCTGGGAATCTTCTTGTTTTTATAGTGCATGCTGCACGATAATATATGGCAATTGAAACATCCCAGCTCTGATTAATATGATTATAAACTAGCAACTTATCTAGTGGTGCTCAAATTGTAAAGTTTAATTATAGCGTCACCATTTGCACAGCTATAGATAAGGTTGTATCAGCATTTCTATTATAAACCTCTATCTCATTGCCATCCGTTGTGTCAAGGCTCCATGAAATAAGAAGAATTTACAGTACAGACAATAATGGCTGTTTTGGATTATGGCTATGGCCTGTCAGGTCAGTAATCCGCATGTTTCTTTAAGTCCTTACATGCACATCTACAGCAGCACCACAGCAGCCATTATGTTCTATCAGTTCAAGTGTATGCTTGTTTTATTTTAAATTGTAATTAAATATGATATGATAGACCACATGACTAAGGAAGGATCATGTAACCTATTATTTTTCATATACTGTTATTTTGTTTTCATATTCTTAAAAGAAAAGCAGCTCAAACGCAGCAATGAATTTTACTTGTGATAGCTTAAAATTAATTCACATTTGGAAGAAAGCTCTTTTGAGGGGAAGGAGGGAAAAAGAATGAAGATGAAAGGTTGTGTTTTATTAATTATAATATTCAAACTTTGCATGTTCCCCTAAGGGATTTGTATATGGAACTCTGTCCTATTGCAAAAGGGGAAAATCCTGTGTTATTTATAAGAGCTGTGTAAGACCAAGAAGATCTGGCTATTTGTTTTAACGGTGGGTACTTTTGTCTTTCTGGGTCTCAGAGTACCTGTGCATTATAGGTAGTTCTGGGCCATTTAATGGTGTTATATAGCATGATATTTATGCCTCAATAACTAGGTCTGAACAAATGAATCAAGGACATCAGTTTTACTGTCTCCTGTGCTTAGAAATTTCATGTTTATAAGAACAGCACACAGGCATGTAATAGTCCTCCCATGGTCATAGCATCAACTTAAGTAATTCCCCATGTAGTTTATGATTAGGGATGTAAAGGGAGAAAAGGAGAAAATGAAAACATTCAGATTTTTGCCAATGTGATTGATTTTATTTTTAGTTTGGGGTGTAATTTAGGAAGTGCTCAGCTTAGCTTCTAAAAAGAAACACAGAAACCTAATTCATGCAACAAGAAGACCTATACAGTCTATATAGTTAGCATGCAAACAAGGGATAGTAATACTTGATAACTGGATGGCCAGAGGCATCAGGAAGTTTTTCTGTTCCCTGGTCCATTCATTTAGCCTCATTGAATGGTACATTATAAAAGAGGAAGAAGATGAAGCAAAATGGGTTAAAACAAGCATTGAGAAAGTGTTTAAGTATATAGTCATTGGTGATGTAGCTCTTGTTTTTCAAAAGATGGGGTATATTTATATATTTCTTTTCTGTGTTCTTCACTAGTAAGATTGACGTTCCAAGTTCCTAACTCCACTGCTCTATTTTTTTTCAACATGCTTACTGTCTTCAGAACAAGGCCCATCATCTTTACATCTACAAGCCTGTTTTTAGTTGCACAGCAAGACCCTGATCTCTCACTTGAGGTACTTCTCCATAAAATAATAAATGGGTAGGAATGTGAGAGAAAGAATGTTTACCATTAGGTATTTTAGAAAAGGCAGGTATTTTACATGGAGCACATTTTCCTCTGACAAATAAATCATTGGAATTTCCTTAAAAAAAAATCGCAATCCTTTTGTAAGGATTTCTCTTACAATGATAGTGAAACTTATGTGTAAAACCTCAATATCTCTGTTTCACCTGTTAAGTTCCTCTTAATAATGTGTGCTTGAACAGTCAGTAGCAATTTCAGCAAACTCAGTCCCAGCCAAAAGTTTAGACTGTTTGAAGGAAAATGAAGTCATAGTGACATACATTGTTATAACACACATGGAAAAGCTTCTCCAGTTCTCCAGGTGATGCTAGAAGTGAGTTTAAATGCTAGTGACCTGTCTGGATTCCCAGACCAATTGCCTCAGACTCTAAATTACTGTGCCTGAATGGTGTAAGGGGCCCACATCTACATTTGTCCATGCCTACGTGGCAGTACACTTCTGCTGGATTTGAATCTGAGCTCAGTGGATCATATGCCTCAAGGATAATTTCTACACCAAGAAGATCTCTCAGTATGATTAAAAGCTTGGGCTGGAGCCACTGTGTCAGAAGAGGGATGTGTTTGGCCCGAATGCTTGTGTGTGGCACTGATCCCTGGCAACAGTTTTAGCCCCGTGTCTGTCAGATTACAGTTCAGTGCACAGAATTTCAGGATGGGAGCAGAGCACAGCTGTCATTGTATAGCACCTTGGCATTCCTGTAATTCCTGTATCCTCAACTTCTCTTCAATGCTTTATGGCTGTCTTCTCCCAAGTTTAACCCCCCTTCTCTCCCCAACCCCCGGAATTTTCACCTTTGCGCATCTTAGAATGACGTAACTGGAAATACATGACATTTCCTTTTCTGCAAATTGTGTGTGTAAAGGAGATGACTGTGTATCAATCTGTCAATAAGATCTGCATATTTACTACACGTAGAGTCTATTTTACTCAACATCTCATATCCTCTAACAAAACAGAGAAGGTTTGGCTGTCAACTTTCTATTAGATATTATTTGTGGGGTTCCATAGCTGAAGTCAGTGTGCTAACACCAATGTTCGATCAGGTTCACTGAGTGGCAGTCTCTCCTTTTCTCTGCATATATATCATATTTAGTATTTGTGCATGTGTTTGTGTACATTGCCCGCCTCTACATATATATGCTTTTACTCACATACATATGCAGCAATCAAGAGAAAATGTTCCAGTTATTTTTAATGCTAAATGTAGAAAACATAACATGATTCAAACATAATATGAGATGATAGATGTTTTCAAAGATTTTTTTTTTTTTTTTTTTTAATATTAATATATTTTTAATGATCTGTAAATGCAGCTTACTTGAAGATAACACATTTATTTTGGAATACCCAAACTGAAATATACTTTAAAAGGACTATCCAAGATGATCAGTCAGGGTTATATATATCTGTAATTTTAGAAAAATATGTGGTAACACTTTGGAAGGTAAAATCTGAATGTTTCCCATATGTTTCCAGCACAGCAGCAGCTACTATTGCAAATCTCTTGCCTATTATTATGGAAAAGCTCAATCAAAGTATTTGCTCAGTGCGTAGCAGAAGAAAGCTGAAATGTATATTATAAAAGGAATGCAAACGTTGTACTGGGTCTGGCTGGGATGTTAACTTTCCCTGCAGCAGCCCATACAGTGCTGAGCTCTTCATTTGCAGCTAGAACAGCAGTGGTATCACACTGGTGTTGTGTCTGCTGCTGAGAAGGGCTGGCACAGCATCAGGACTTTCTCTAACCCTCCTAGGGGGTGGGCAAAAAAGTGAGAAAGAAACAGCACCAGGGCAGCTGACCTAAACCAACCAAAGGGATATTCCATACCATATGATGTCACACTCAGCAATAAAAGGTGGAGAAAGAAAGAAGAGGGGAGCGGTGAGCTCTCATTGCAGAAACATCTGTCCTCCTCCCAAACACCAGCTATGTGCATTGAGGCCCTGCTTCAAGGACGTGGACAAGCATCGCTTATTTGTGGAAAGTAGAGAGTAATTTCTTTCCTCTGCACTTCCATATAGCCTTTACTTGTTTTGTTTTGTTATTCCCTTTTCCCCTCCCTCTTCTCCTTTCCCTTTTTTCCCTTTAGTTGAATTGTTTAATTCATAATAATATTTCCTTAATAATATTTTTTCTCTTTAATTAAATTATCCTTATCTCAGCCTGGGAGTTGTTCTTTCCTTTACTTCTTCCCCTCCTCATCTGAGGAGGGGGAGTGAGAGAGCGGTTGTGGTGTTCAGCTGCCTAGCACGGTAAAACCACCACAGCATTTCTTGTGTAATACTTGCTTTACCACTGATGACTCTCGTATTGAGTATGAATAATGTGTCTGCTTTTGGTCACTCCTGATCCAGCAAGCTATTAAGGAAAAAGGAAAGAGAATGACAGGAAAAGGAAAGACCTCTACATGAAAAGATTTCTATCTGAAGAAAGAGATGAAATATTTTTATTATTTAGAAAAAAATGAGCAAGAAATTATATGGGAGAACAGGGGATGCAGTCGGGAATACTGCAGCCTATTGAAAGATATTTTGGATTCTCTTACATATTGTTTCCCTGATGACCAATAAAATTAAATTGTGACAAATCTAAAATGAGTAAAGGAAAGCTCTCCTTTACTCCTTACTTTAGCTCATTCAAATCCTTTGGTTCTTATTGGTAAGGATACAGCAAAGAAAAAGGTCTAGTAGGATAGAATAGGTTGCGTAAGTCTAGGAATAAGAAAAAATAAAAATAAACTGTACACTGTAATAGAAAGATAAAAAGGTTATCAGCCTAACAGATAGTTGAATAAGACTATCAGCTTGTGTACTAAAGGACCACCTGCTGACTTCCAGTTACAGTGCAATCAACGGATGCATGCATCTGAGATTTCTGAAGGATGATTCTTTCAAAGGATTTGTTATTGGCGTCCACTAACTAGATGAACTCTAAGTGTGATCCTGTAACCAGTATTCTTCACTACCTATTCAGTTTACAAATCTGGCAATTAGCATACTGCTTAATGAAGGTTTTATTAATGCTTAGTGGACAATCTAATTTGTCTCTTTTGAGTCCTCAGTACTATGGTCTTAATCCAAAACCCACTGAAGGAAATAGAAAGATATCTACTGCATTCAGTAGGTTTGGATCAATCTCCAAGAGTCTTGTACAGCTTTATCATCCAATTTCCTCATTTTTGTTATTTTCTGTGAGAAAACTCATGCTTTTTCTTATCTTCAATGGGTTAATATTGATTAGAAAAATAAAATCATTTAAACTTTAACAGAAATCCATAAACGTCCCTGACATTTATCATCAGTATCATCAATTCCCATAATTAGAAAATATACAACCTTCATATTTTGTTTCTTTGTAGAAATGAATGTTTTTATTAATGAAAGATTCTTATGTTATCTCTGATCTCTGATGCTTTCAATTGCTTTGATGGGGAAAAAATCATAAAACCCTTTAAAAATAATCACTAAATATATATGCAGTATTAGTATATAGCCTAGGCTAGTTTGTCCTAAAAATAACACAGATTAATCACAATATAAATATGTTTTAATCTTTGGTTAGAGTAATATATCCTCTTTCCTGTTGCCTATTTAGTGCTTTATAAACTTAATATTCCATTAAAGAGCAATCACATGGCTCAATGGACAGATAGCATATATTTATTGCTGGCTGTTCACTTACAAGGGACCTTCCTTAATTAGTGTTTTGTCTGGATTGCATCTGTTTGTAATTGTACTTAATGCTTAAGACTTCCATAATAGTTGATGTCCTTTGTCCATGTATGGCCTTTATTTGTCCATGTATGGCCCATTTGTCCATGTATGGCCTTTATTTCTTGGGCATGCTAAAATTAGTTTTGCAGGTTTGGTACGAAAACAGTAGAAATAACTAGGTTAGGTAGCAAAAGTGAGTTTTCACAAAAGCTCACAAAACTTGAGTCCCCCTCTACAGTTCTTGAAGGGATATTTACCTCCAGAGGTGACTTACAGCAGGAAGCTAACTTTAGTGTCTGTGGTGTGACTACAAACTTTTTCCCTTATTAAGTGTTCTCTATAGGAAGAAAGAAACAAGTCTTTAGCAATGAATTGTAAATACTTCAACATAAGACAAATATAAATACAATTATAGGTGAATGACATTTAATTTCAGTTACTGCTTTACTATATGAGTTTTCCAGGACTGTTGCTCTTTACCCAAATTCACTTGAAGACTTTGGACCTCTAAAGCCTGAAATCAGTCCAATTTCATTTGCAAATATTTCTTCTCTGTAAGAAACTACTAAATCTGCCCATGACTCAGTTTCCTGTCTCTGAATTCTGCAAGATAAAAATACCTGTCTTCTTGTCTTTTTAACTGCTTAATCTCTTTATAATACAAGATTTCTATTTTAATATATATGCAGTAGTGTTAGAGGAAAAGTTAATGTCATTTTATTCCCTACACCCCTACAACAGAAATTCAGTTTTCTGCCAGTCCTTGAAAATCATGGAAAGTATTTGCTCTCCACCAAAAAAAAAAAAAAAAAAATCCATGTTGGTTAAAGAGTTTCTGTTCATATTTTTTGTATTAGGTACATAGATTTTGGGAGGGTTATATTGAATAGAAAGATGTCAATTTACATGTAAAAATGGAATTAAAACTTTTTTTTTTTTCTGTAGAAAATTGATCATGGAAGATAAGATAATTTCTGAGTATTTAATGTGAGTTCTTAGCAGAAAAGGACTCTCAGCTATGGTCTTTAGATGCTAAACAATACAAATATAAAAACAGTGCTCTGAGTCATACTACTAGGGATGTCTGGGTCATCTGCATGTTTCCTAAATAGTAATAGGTATTTTTAATTTAAGGTTACATCATTATTCATCTTCTTTTTCCACCTTGCCTGAACTGGTTTTATATAGAATATGAATATATCGATAAATCAAAAGTAGTGTTTTCTCTTTTTCCTGTATTTCAGCAGTATCTTACCTGGTTAACAGGATAATAATATTAACAATCATGTGTCTTTCTGCTGTTTGCTTGTATTCAGGAAATTCTCAGCCAGTGCCCAGGGAGTTGCTGAAAAGACTGCTTTTGGTGGCAGTATACAGTGAATTGGACTAGGCAGCCTTAAAACCATAGCAGCAAGGTTCTTGCATTTCATGCAGTGTGTTTGACTGTTGGTGAAGGATTATCACCTGTTGTACACTCATGGTACAGTGTTTCTGAAGATCAGCTTTTCAGAAGGGAAAGCCTGGCATGGCAGTTCCCGTTTCTCTGGGAGATAATCCCAGAGGCTGGCAGATCTCTGCTTTCACGCAGCAAATCTCTGCCATTTGGTTTAAGCCCTGTTACCAGAAAGGACAAGCTGTACTCTGCCACCCTTTGGGCTTTTTCCAGCCAACAGCTTTCACCCCTGGCTGGACTACAGATCTTGGCGGTGATGCTGCTGCATGTCCTCCATCACACATTGGCCCCACAGTCTCTTGCCCCATGTCTTACAATAAGTGGTGACTCGCGCTTTGTAGCGTCAGCAAATATGGGGCATGTTCATCTCCTCTAAAGACATTCAAGCTGCTGACAGGGAATAATATCAAGAGATGCAAGGGTAAACTGATTTCTCAGAGAAACTCCTGTCAGAGCTCTGTGTTACATCAAGAATAAGCTTAGGGTAACTCCAGTGAAGCCATTTCATTTGGCTTGCCAGATTGAGTGTAATATGAGCCTACAGTGTAGATATTATTGCATTAATTTTAATGAATAAAGATCACAGACACATTACTTATTTAATTAACATAGAAAAACCCATTGTCAGCAAGCAAAGAAGTTATACTCTACAGCCACTGTAATGTAATCAAAAGAGTATACTTTATGGCTGTGAGAATATAATTTTCTTGTTAAAAGCCTTTGATGTTTCTTTAAATATATAAAAACACAGGAAATGTGTAAATAAGGCTTGCCAGCCATTTTAATTGCCTCCTATCAAAATGAATCTTTTAACTTTAATCTGTATTTATTTTGATGTCTTTCGGCTAATACTGATGCATGCAGTATCCATGCATATATATGAATAGAAATATACATGCACATACACATCTTTTATTAATGAAATCATGGGTTTTAATATTGAAAAATACAGCCATAATATCATTTTTCATGACCCTTACTATTACTTTTATTTGTGTAGTTATACTGTTAGAGGGTATTTAACCACATGTACTCCTGGCATTCAAGAGTCCTGAACTGGAAATTACAATACTTGACCAAGCCCTACTGCACGAAGTCTTTCCTGCATGTCTAGTTCAGACCTACATATGCTTTTCTATCTGAGTTCTTTTGTGCATTACTAAATGAGCTGGTTCAAAGTTTCTAGAAGTCAAGGCATCAAGAGGCCTGCAGTCACCTGAATGACAGTATCTTGACATGTGTAGGATAGGCTGTTGGCTTTGTATTAGTCCTGAATTCATAACTCAAAGGGAGTCTCTGTTTCGTAAAACAGGGGAATTTGTGGCCAGTATATCTCAGAGTGTAGATGAGTTTGTTAGATGAGTTTGATACAGTAGTAGTCAAGATTTTAATGCATGTTTTGTTGTGCTTAGTCCCACACTGACGCACACTACAAAAAAAACATTGCTTGAAATATCTATAATATATGGTCAGACTGCCGTCTATGTAATAACAAAACCTTAATACAAAAACTTAAATGTATATAAAATGCAGTACAAAATGTATCAGGCTGTATCAGTGCTGCCTGAAACATGGAAATAAATAAATTTATTGTTTGTCTGGCAGGAACTGTAGTTCTGCAATCCTTGCTTTTATTATTACTTTTGTTTCTGTGGTGTTAACCCGGCAGTGTGCTCTCAAATTAACTTCTAAGCCTATGCTTAATTGTGATGAATGAGGATGACTAAATTTGCAATTAAAAGTAGTTTCTTATAGCATAATCTTTTTTATCTTTTTTATTTTTTACTGAAAATTAAAGGATGTCACAGAAAGAGAAGAAATGGTAGATAAGCCTATGTTCCAATAACACATTTTTTCCTCTATGGGCTTTTGATTTTGGTTTAAGGATTATCTATTAAACCAAAACTAAACCAAACCAAATAAACCCAAACCAACCCTGAAGACAAGGGAAAGGGACACAGCAGAAAAGAAAGAAATATTAGTAAGTAGATTTGAAATTAAGTCTGGATGCACATATCTTTATGAGTTGTTTAAAGTGCAAATGGTCTTTATTTTAGAGGTAAAATCTACCCTCATACTATATAAGGCTTATATTTAAAATAGCTTCATTGAGAAGTGCCCCAATTTTTGCTTAGTTCTTATCAAAGAATAAAATTAAACTATGCTGTCCATCAAAATGCACTTTCTTTTAGAAGTCTAGAAATATTTAAAATAGAAAAGGGGGTATCATTACAGTGTTCAGTATGAAACTAGTGTAACTTCTATGGGGTTTCATCAACTTTAATTTGCTGAACTCAGATAGAAGTTCTGTAACATACTGGTTGGTGTTGGAGGTTGTATTTTTTTGGTGTCTGGAAATATAGCCCACTTTTTGTGTTACATGATGTGTACAGTGTACGGCTTTTAAGGTAACCATTGTCTACAATGTGTTGATAAAACAAGAACAATTTAATCAGCTTCATGAACAAATGAGGACTTCACCTTCTGTGGCTGTCCACACCTCACTTTCAGTAAACAATAAATTTGAAATAAATAAATAAATAAATATCCTTAAACAGTCCCATATTTGAAGTGTTGTGATATAGAAATGTGGAATTTTATTTAATTGTATCAGCTGAGACATTGTAGCCATCTCCAGTCACTAGCAATGATTGTGACTCCCTTTTGAGCACAACACTTACATTATAAAGTGATTCAGTTGTTATGTCATACATAACATGTTCCTGTGATCAGACAGAAAATTAGCTGTATACTTTCCAGATGAAGTAAGGGGAGCTCTGCAGTTAGATCAACGTTGGTGACTTTGATGAAGCTCAACCTCCTTTTCATTGCCAACTGAGCACTGGCAGCGCCTGGCTGGCAGGGAGGACACCAGGTGTCCCCATGCATAGTCACATAGCTTGCTAATGATGAGTGTGGGTGCTTGGAAAGCCACAATTTCCCAGTGGTCAGGAAGCACTGCCTCCTTGTAGTCTTCAGTCATATAGGTTCTACGTGTGCTCTCTAACAGCTGGCAGGGCTGCTCTGGGGTGAACATTAATGAAAGGCTTTTAATAATTAAGGAACTGAGAAGTCCTAGGTGTCTGTCAGAAGCCTCTGGCATGACTTTAAGTCAATCATGTAATCTTTTCGGTTACACATCTCTAGGGAGAAACCCCTGCCTCCTAGGACAATGTTAAGACTTGGTGTAACATCATTTCCCAGGTGAAGGAGTGGGGTTGGCTGGGGGGTGTTCCTCCATGGCAGCTCTTGGGGGCCATCTGGCCACATGCCAGGAAGGGGACCTGCATTTTGGAGTGCCACGACAGACAAGTTCAGATCCCACCAACTCTAAAGTAGGTGGTCCAGGACTGACTTGCCTTGAGTCTCTTCTCAGCCACCTGTGGTGGTCCCAAAACTTAGTTGTTATTGTTGTTGTTTTCTGTAGGATTTGGAGGTAATGTTACTTTAGGTTATGTGAAGTGATGGCTAAGCTCTAGCTTACAAAAGCGGTATTTTTTTTTTTTTTCACGCACAAAGCTGATGGTAGGTGTTGCATATCCTAGACTACCTCTAGGAATACATAGTTTAGGAATACATGGCTTGCTGGGATACTGTCAGAGGATAGTTTAGCACAGACAGAAGCAAGCACTGCTAACGCTGGCATTAGCAGTGGCCCTTGGCATGAATTATTTTCCCTTGCCCACTAACTCCAATCAGAAACCAGCACTGAACTAATGTTAGGCAGTGCAGGTCATGTAGGAACCAGGGGAGGAAGCTGACTTGAGCATTGCCTTGCTTGGCTGTGCAGATATATCGCCTGGCATCAGTTCCCATGTGTCGAACAGGGTGACAGCGATTCTCACTTTACAGGCCTCCTGTGGGAATAAATACATTAAAGACTGTGAAATGTTAAGATAGCATAAGATGGTGTTTTGCAGTGTTAGGACAGCACAAAGGAAAGAATCCTATCAAAGAAGACGGATGGGTTTCCTGTGCTGTACTCCTCCTCCTCAGGAATGTGAGCTAATAATCATAGGCTTTGCAGTTGTTTCTGGGGATTTTGTTATACAGATAGTACTTTCTAATTATTACATTGTAAAATGCACATGTGAAATGGAGAAGTGAAATGGAAAGAGGTAATCTGACTAAATATGAAAAGTATGTTTATAAACAGATATTTAAGTCTTTGGAATACATTAGCTCACTCTTAGTCTTATAGATTGGATCTGTGTCTGTCTATATCTGTGTTCAGAAAATGCTCACACCTCTGGTGTTGCCCTTTGAAAAGCCCCAGAACCACTATGCCCATCAATAGCATGCTGTTGTGATGGAGAGGGACGGTCCTCACTAGGAGTGCTCACGGTCAGGGCTGGGGAGGCAAATGTGCTTCCAGCAAAGCTACCATCCAGGGCATGTTGCAGCTGAACTTGAGGAGTAGGCTACAAGCCTCCTTGGTCTTTTACACTCCTATCAGTTGTCCTGCCAAAAAAAAAAAAAAAAAAAAAAAAAAAAAAAAAAAAAC
>CM021731.1:121958027-121988096 GCA_011075105.1 Heteronetta atricapilla | reverse complement strand
AAAAAAAAAAAAAAAAAAAAAAAAAAAAAAAAAAAAAAAGCCTTGGGAAGCAAAGTTTTGGTGAAACAATTCCACTGAAAATAGAATTTGCTATGGTCATATTTCCCATTTACAGGAAAACTGAAATGCACTTAGCACTCCAGCAGATAATGTTTGTTCAGCAGATTTCAATTAAGGTCTTTATTGCTTTTAAAGGCCAAGCTGGACTTTTTCCATGAGAGATGTTTTTATACCCTCTCTGTCCATAAGTTCATGCAATGACTTTATGCAGACAAAATATGCATCTGCCTATATCCTTAGAAAGCTTTTATGATGAAGTTGTGGACAAAAAAAAAAAAAAAAAAAAAAAAAAAAAAGCTTTTACCTTGCCCTGGTTGAACTGGTTGAATTAGCAATTGTGTGTGTTGTGGGGGAGGCAGGCATTGTGGTTAGTGTTTGGATGAGAATTGGGATTTAAATGTTGTTGGAGGAATTATTATTTCTTTCTATTACAAGATTGTACATAATCACCCAGTTTCCATTTCCCTCCACATTGCACACATTCAGGACCAGTTGCATACAGTTTACGGGAGACAGAAATTAGAGACAGCTGGGGAGCACAAGTAATAACAAAACCACATTGGCAATACTATTGACAGAAGCTGTCAGCTACCACTTCCTTCTCAATTTTTCGTAGGCATTACAGCAGAGAGGGGATTTGAAGAAACAGAGGTTGGAGTTCACCGCCTTTTTAGTCTGCTTGAATGATTGAGGAAGGCTATAAAAAGCCACCTCAAGCTTAATCTTGTAGCAGCCAATTCTCACAAACAGTGAGGTCCCTCTGCAGGAAGAGCACACAGCTTCTGTGATGCCAGACCACCTGCAGATGCCACCTAAGAGAAAGCAATCAACAGCCCATTTTTCATTGGGCTGTCCAAACAATTAATTTGCTCAAATCATGTCATGTAATTTTACCTATGGATGAAGAAATTTCTGCACAAATTCCTGTGAGCCTTTCATAACTCTGTGGAAAAAATCTTTACCCCTCAGTGAAATTCCACCATTTTAACTTCAGAAAACAGAAAAATAAGCTGTCTTTGAGGGAAGGTAAGCAGCTTTTCTTATTACATAGTATTCTGAGTATTTAAATAAAATATTTGGGCTCTTAGTTCAAATTTAGGTTTCTGACCTTTTCTTAATAAGCATGTTTTAATCCATTTGAATTTGAATGATGTTTAATTTTTAATGCAGATTTTGTGTCATTTTGCCTTCTTAATAATCAGAAGGTCATGTGGTATCAAGTGAAACACCTTATGACAATTTAAATTTAGTATATCACCATTATTACTCTTATCAGTCTGAAAGAATTAATTGAATTTTGAGTATCGCTCATAGACCATGATGTCTGCTTCTGAAAAATGCATTGAGTTTTAAATTGTCCTCCAACAGCCAGCCTCGGACTAGACAGGAGATACTAACAGAAATTTGTGGAAAGATGGAATTATGGGTGTTTGCATGGTAAAGCTGAGTCAGAAAAAAGCTATTCAAAGACTCTTTTATAAAGTTCTTTTTGTTGTTGTTAAATCTTAAAAAAAAACCAACAACTACAACAAAAAATACATGACCTACTCACATGTGAGATATACTTATTATTTTTTTTTCTGCCTAGTCTCTTCCATGTGAAACAGGACACTGATGAAACATATACTAACCAGCAAATGTATTTATAGATGTGCATTCCAAAAATACAGTAAACAGCACATGAATGATTCCTGGAACAAGTTATCTTTTTTTTTAATATATATATATATATATATATATATATATATATATATATATTTTAGAGAGATTCCTAAACTTCCTAAACTTTAATTGTGACTTGTTTCCCAAATCCTCTACCTACTTGCCATGCATTCAGGATGTATTAGAAGTCCGAATATATGTGCTCATCCTTAAGGATAGGGCCTTATTGTTATGCAATACCCACTCCCTCTCATAACAGTTTTCTTTTAGGTTTGTCCATCTATTCAGGTTTCTACTTTCAAGACCAAAATAATTTCTGGACAGCTTGGATTTAGTGTCCTATAACTGAAATTACTTTTCTTCTGACTCATGCTTATTCTCGAACAGCATGCAAGAAAACAGTCATAACTTCTCTGATATTTATCACAGTAAACAAGCTACTTTTGTAGCTTGTAAACAAGCTATTTTCTAGTCTAGTTAGACTTCCTATTCCCTGTATGTATTCAGCAGTCTTCTTTGCACTCGTTCATCCAGGTTCACTTCTTGTAGCATGTTGGCCAAGGCCTTCCACATTATGCCAGAGAAGGTCTCCTAGTGCCATATGCAGTAGCTCCCCCACATACCTGTCTTAAAATCCAGATGCCAAATTTGCAGTTATTCAGTGATTTGTCATTCTGAAGACTGTACTCATCCCATATGCTTTCCTAACATCCAACATATAGCAGTGTTTAGCTTTACAGGGTGTCTGTGGCTGCCCTGGCCAATCTATATCGCTTTATCACTCTAAATTAAGTATGCCTTTAATGCTTATAATCTGCCTTGTGTTTGAACAGTAGCCAAAAGTGTTGCTCTCTCTGCTCTTGTAAGGGTCCTTAACAGTGGTCTTTCTTTTAGCACTATTGTTCATAGCTTAAGCCTGCTTAAAAAATCATTCTGATACCAGAAGGATTGAGGTTCTGGTGCTGTTTCCTAGGTATATTATGCAGGATATCATAGTAGTTACTAATATACAGGTACGTAAGATTGAGCATGTCAGTTTTGCTCACTGACTGTGAGCACATTCCAGAAATATCACCAGAAATAGTGATATGCATGAGGCAGAGGCCTCATAGATTATGTCTTACCATAACAAGACACTATATTTCTCATTTGTTCCTATTTTAAAATCCCCTCCTCTCATCTATAAAACCGTGCTAGCAAATCTGGCATTCCAATACAAGTTGTAAATACAGCTTAAAAAAAAACAGTGTTTTTTTTGTTGTTGTTGTTGTTTGTTTGTTTGTTTGTTTTGTTTTTCAGACTTTAGGACACTTCACATGACATATGTTTAGGACAGGCAATTCTCTAATACCTTGTTATTAAAAAGTCAAGAAATGGAGCAATAATGTTACTGGCATAGAAAGAGTATAAATTTCCAAAAGAACTTGTTCAAAGAAAGTCATGAGATGTTAGGGATTAATATCAGCCTGATTTTAAGTATAAACAAACAAACAAAAACAGGTTTTGGTTAATTTTAGCTCGTAGTAATGTAAATTAGCTTTTATAGGTTATTTGTGGTGAAAACTGTGTATGGTAGCCCAATTTTTAACTCCTAGTTTCATGAAGTATTCTTCAGCCCTCTGGCCTTATCATGCACCGCATTCTCATTCGAAACCTCTCAATTTTAACAAATAACCACTACTGAGGATGTAAAATTAGAAGATAGCCATTGTGAAGTAGATCATCAGTGACAGCAACAAGAGTCTGTCACAGGAGTGCAATTACTTTAGGATCCACTCAACCCACTTTGATTGTTTTATCTCAAATGTGCATAACCTGTGTTTAAAAAAATTCCAGTTATGTTAGGTTTTTGATATTTCAGTATGGCATTTAAGTGCAGGAATAAGATGAGGAGGGGCAAATATAATTTTGCATTGTAGGAAGAAGATGTCAGAAACCATCTGGAGAAGGGTCTGTGCTTGTACTGCTAAGTGAAACACATAGCTGGGTGCTATTCCCTCAGGCCAAGAACCTACACTAAGCTATGTTAGACTATGTAACTTATGGCCCAAAGGGGTAATCCTGTGAGGTTCTTGTTGTCTAAGACATCATTATTACTTTTGTTGCTTCTCCCCACCGCCAGTTCACGATGTTGGCCATCATATGAGGGCATTGTTATGGCCTGTCAGACTGGAGTTGTTACAGCAGAAATGAAAGGATTGTACTGTGTAACCGGGATGACATATAGGGACATTCATTTGCAAACCTTGTGGGATGCTGTCTGGGGAGTCTGTAGGGCAAAGGGCATGCAATTGCACCCCCTCTGCCAGCCACCTGCACCATGCTTGGATATTAGCACTGGGAGCTTCAGCTTGCCCAAAATGAATGCGTGGTGGGGAGTGTGTGAGCAGGGAGGCAGTGAGGATGGCTGCAGATCCTGTGCTTGAGCTTTCCTCCTGCCTTTATTTTGTTTAGCACTGCTGCAGCCAGGGAGTCTAGCTAGCTGTGTCTGAATGCAAAAATGCACACTTATTTTAAAATACACAGTTTAAAAAAGACACAGAGCACCAACCCCATACCACTGATAAGTCACAAGCTCCAATCTAATAACTCCCAACATCCTATAATTAATTAGAATAAAAAAAGCCTCAGAAATTACAATGTAAGAGAAAGAGAGCAGGAGAAATCAAGGTTGTCCTAACACATATGCACCATATATATGGTGCAGCAGTGAGAATACTGATGTAATATTCTTTATTAAAGTAAATTGGGAAGTTTTAAAGAAAAAATACTAAAAATATTATATAGGAACAAGTCCCAAGTTGCATAAAAATAGTATCATTTTTCTTCATTATTGTATAAGATACAAAAGGGCAGGTAGGAAAAAGTCTAGAAACAGCATGTTCTTACCTACATCAGGCAGAGGAGAGCCAAATGAGGCACATCTCAAGATGGAAGCACTTTCACAGACCCTTTGGACCTTTCTGTCTCTATATTGGGCATATAGAAAAAAAAAATTTCTTTTCTTACTAATATCATGCATATTTAATCAACTAGCCAAAGCTATATTCATTCTGGTGCAAGCAATAATAATTGCCTGAGGAATCAGTGGGGGGAGGAAGGCTTGCTGTAAGGCTGCTACTGCAGGAGTGTAGAGAAGCTAGCCAGGGGTGAAATAGTGTTTCCAGAAATGGAGAGCCTGTAATTTTTCAGGCTTATGTATTCTCTTCCTCCCTTTAGGTAAAAATATTTTGTTACTTGCTAGTAATACAGCCATGTATGCAGTCCTAGATATCACCTGAAGAAAAAATAAAGAAAAACTAGAGAGATAATTTTGTTAAATTTTATTTTCATTTGATTTTACTTTCTGTGCTGAAATTAATATTGTTCATTCAGTGAAGTTAATAAAAGTTCTCATATTCATGACACTTGCACATCATTTTGACTATTTTGTGGTAAACAACACACACATTTTCATATTACCAGAGGAAACAAGCTACACAGAGAAATCAGGATATGAGTGTTTCCCCAAGCAGCAATTTTAAGCTATTTATTTTCCAGTTTGCAAAGAGGATTTATATTGCTCAATGAAATAAAGTTTAAACCATTTTTGTATACAAGACAAAATCAATTGTTGTATCAAGGATGAAATATCATGTTTCTGTAAGTGAGATTCTAAAGAAAATTAATGCACTTCTCACTCAGAAGTCATTTCTTCAAAAATTCTAAAAAAAAAAAAAACAAAAACCAACAAAGAACAGAGTATTCTGAAGAACAAATAACAATAACAATGCAAAACACAACAACAACAAAACTGCTGACCTGTGTGTGTGCTAGTTTAGGATGAATGTAGCTATGGACTGAATAGTAATTAAGCTGATGTCACAAAATAGTTCTCAGTTACATCATTTGCATTGGGCTCTACCTACATTAGCATTTTGGTCTGAAGCAGTAACAGTCTTGAAGCAAATCCCTGGCAGTTCCTACTTCTATGGTTTGGTTTCCAGAGCAGATTCCGGAGCATGCAAAACAGATTCCTTTGAAGGATGGAGTGCCAGCACTCCCCTCATCTCTGCACCAGGAGAGCTCTGATCCCCACCAGGCATGGATCAGAGCCTATGACTGAACCTCTGCACAGACTCAAGCTGATTTCACAGACCAGGTTGTATCTATTTGGAAATGCAACAATGACACATGATGTAGAAACTGGGGCTTTAAGTGGGGAAAAAACCCACTGATAGAAAACCATAGTGAGCGAAAAGAAGGCAATTTATGTGGATTGTGGCAAATGCATGAAGGGTATTGTACGCTGGTAAAATAAAGTGAAGTGAGTTGAATGAAAAACTACATTTACCTTAATGGAAGAAATGAGCTTCCTTTAAAAAAAAAAAAAAAAAAAAGTGTAATAATTAATAAATGCTTTTACCATTTACATAACCCTGCAAAACCATCTGTCAACAAATTAAATAAAAATCTAAGAGTGCTGCCATGTGGGCTAGTCTTTTTAAAGCTCTGGTGTTCTGCCTGAAGTTTGTTTCTAAAGCTCCCATTGCTCCTGTTAAAACAGGAACATAAACTCTGTGCATGTGCATGTTCCAGACTCCCCCTCCTGCCCTCTTAGCCCAAAGAACGTTTCCACTTCTGCTGGTTTGTACATCTGACAAGCTTTTTTTTTTTTTTTTTTTTTTTTTCCAAGTAGAAGCTGGTTATTGAATTTGACTCAGTTTTGCAAATACTTTTAAAACAGCTGAAATCACACTTTAGCACAAGAAGAAAAAAAAAAAGAGAGAAAAAAAAATGGAACAGTAGATTTACTACTGTTTTACTGTTTTCTTTTTTTAGATTTACTAGTGCAAAATTCTTAGCACTATTTTGCAATGTTTCTCAAGAAATTCAATATTTAATATGTCCCTTTAATCCATAACAGGATTAAAAATAATTATTTTCCTGTTTTATGCTTTTCACGGAGGCTGGTTCAGTACATATTCCATTGTTTGTGTGGTCTTGCATTATTTAGTAAAATCCTCAGAAATTGAACAGCTGTCTGCTGGTTTTGACCTGCAACATTAGAATAACGGTATTACAAAGACAACAGATTTTGGCAGCAGTAAACTGAGTACAGCTGAACTATGATATTTGCAATTAATATGTTACAAAATCACATCTGCTTGTTTTCATTTCTTAATATTTTTCAAGTAGCACCACTTAGTAGAATCTGCAAAAAAAATATGAAATTTTGGAGATGTGTATGAAGTTATAAGGTTGTATTTCTTTGCATTATACATTTCATATCCATATTTAAGCCTGGATTCCTGTAATGGTGGTAGATTATGTCCACGTGAGTTTAAGAATTAGTCAGTAGTCAATGCTGTCTTATCAGCAAATTCCGTCATAATAGCAAAAGTACAAGGCGTGCATTAAATTTTAACTTTCTCCAGTAAATGTATATTACATGTATGATTTTGTCAAATGGCATTTGTCTCTGTTTTTTCAATTGCAATAATTATGTTATTGAATGTCATAAGCAGAGTCCAGATGCAGTTAGATTAACCTAATGGTATTTTATGCATATGAATTTATTGACATAAATTCAGTTCACTACTGAAATATAAAATGCCATTTGTCTTTATAAGGTTAGTTGACGGTCATTCCCTCAGTGAAGGGAAGCTGGGGGAAGAGGGGTTAGAGTAGAAACTGGAAGACAGCGACTTGGGGAGACTTTGCCAGCTGCAGAGACAAACAAGGCTTACTTTATTATTGCCTTAATAAAAGCTATTGAGCCCTGAGTACATAGTAGCTTCTTGGCACCTCGCACTCTGCGTGCATGGAACATCCAATTCTCCTGTTAAGTGGTCTGCTCAGTTATACTTGATTTCTCCAGCCCATTTTTCATTACTTTCCAACCAGACTACAGTCTGACAGAACAAATTTCTAAGCAACCACCATAAAACTCTTTCTAAAAATAAAATAATATAAAAATAATCCAGATTCTGTGGCCCGATCCTGCCAGTACTGAGCAGCCTTAATTCCCATGCAACTCAGCAGGAAAGATCTGTACTCGTCTCATTGCAGGAAAAGACAAGAGCTTATGTGAGCAGGCTGGGGTTTACCACTGCAGACCCTAG
Source organism: Heteronetta atricapilla (assembly GCA_011075105.1). Classification (NCBI taxonomy): domain Eukaryota; kingdom Metazoa; phylum Chordata; class Aves; order Anseriformes; family Anatidae; genus Heteronetta; species Heteronetta atricapilla. Next base: position 121,980,270 of record CM021731.1, on the reverse strand, counting down.
TGCCTCTTGCTGTGAATCAGATTTGTGCTTAGCTCCAGAAGCTAAAAAATCTGCAAGATCAATTTTTCTATTTCTTTTTGTTTATTTTCTAAGGAAGATTTTGCATTAGCTACACTGTGTTCACCTTGGTCAAAACTATATACCTTTATCAGAATCATAAGGTCTTCAGACTTTTTGTACTGTGTTGGTATATTTTTTAGCACTTATCAGGGTCTTGGGATCTCTGGTATGAAACATTTCCAACCAGGAAACTTAACCACAACAGCCTTTCTAATGAGATTAAAAATGATGATTTGTGGTAATATATATAGGTATAAGTTGTTTTTAAAATAATATTTTAGAAAAAAATATGGTAAACATTTATTTTTGTGTAGCTTGTGTAGTATAAAAATGAAAACATTTGTGTACTGCACAAAATACTCAAAATTTTTCTCATGAATTATTTCTTCATTCTGCTTCACAAATGAAAAGTATACAAGCTGTGCATATATACTTAACAGTCATTCAGGGAATGCTATGCAGTACTTGATCAATATTCTTGAAGAAGGGTGATGAATATTCATTACGCTTAAAAATGACCATTTTAGAAAGAGGTGATGAAGAGTTTGCAGTCCTGAAACAAAAGATGTAATGCTCTGAACTTAGCCTGCATTTCTTGGTTAAGAATTTTTGGTTAAGAGTTTTTGTTTTTTAACTGAGATTGATTGTCACTATTGAGCAGAACAGGGAATTTTGCTGTTGTTCTTAAATGTGAAAGAGTGATTCTACAAGTTGCCAAGTGCTCTCTAGCTTTCATACCACAAAGCACATGCTTTGGTCTTTGAATGTGTTCCCTCAAGCCGTTCGGTGGTCTTTGTGTTGGGAAATAAGCAGATGAAGAAAAATTTTGTTGGATAGAGATATGAATAAAGTTCTCTAAAAATCATAACACTAATATTTCTTTGTAAAGTTAGTATACTAGAATAAGCTTGTTTCATTTACTTCACTGCCTTAGGATGCTTGACGGAATAACTTTAGCTTCTTTAACTTCAATTAGTCAAGGATGGACTTCTTGACTAATTGGTGGCTCCCAGTTACTATCACAAAACAGAGCAAGTGACTTGCAATATCTGACTCTGTAGACCATTTTTTTTTTTTTTTTGGTCAGTGTTCAGGTTGGAAATACCTCATAAAAGATGCTTTCCTAAGTAGTTCTCATTTTATATTGAACATGTATGTTAGGCTGAAGATACTTGGGTCTACCTGCTATTTATCCATAGTCTTTTACTGGAAATGTATCAATATATGTTATTTTACAAGTTTAATTGTTTATTTAAATGGAAAATAGTCAGTGAAATTAACTTCAAGATATACTATTTGCGAATATATTAAATGAATGCTTTTGTGTCTGATATATTTACAGGCAAAGAAATAATGTATATGTCTTAATACTTTTTAAATTTGTGTTCAATTAAGATTTTTTTAAAGACTTTTTTTTAACCTTAGTTTTTGTTTAATTTCATTATATACTGAGATGATTCAGGTGATAAACAACATCTAACATGAAAGAACAATACACAGTGTTGCAGTTAGTCACTTCTACACAAAATGGTAATGTGAGAGCATACTCTTCTGGCACAATCTGTTCACTCAAACTGTGGCTGAAGTTTTTAGATGGGAAAGAGAGCCTGGTTTTGCTTCTTATACTCATTTGTGGTATGTGAGTGTATCAGACTTTATCAGTATTACCCCAGTGAAGGGTAATACTGGTTATGAACTAAGAATCAGTTTGGCTTTATTTGAAAACTTCTCAGTTGTGAATAATCCGTGTTAACTTTACATGTAGAGCAAATGACTTTATTTTGCCTCTGTTGGACCCTTTAAGAAAGTCTACATTGTTCTATGTCCTTTAAGACATGGACAGGATGCCTTTATTTAAATACCACTGGAATCTTTCTTTTTATTTATTTTATATAGTAGAAAATTTATTTTCAGTTGCAGATACTGTTATTTGAGCAGCATTAAAATCTGTAAGGACACTTGCAATTCATTCTTCGTGATGGTTTAACATCTCTACACTACATGATGTACACTTCCAGATGTACCTGTATTTGCTATTGCATTTTCTATGTAGATATATTTCTTTACAGAGAGATAGTGAGGCATCAGAACAAAGCAATTGAGGTCAGAATTGAAGGTGAAGAATCCAGGGACAACTTACAGTTGGATGAAGACCATGAGGTAGAAAATGGTAGCCACAAACAATGCAGCTGTCTGAGCTGGAGGTACACCAGGCTCACTCTTCCTCCTACCCCAGCAGAAGCATCCATAGGAATTCCTTGGAGTTCTTTATTAACATGCCAGGTGATTTTGGAAACAGATAAGAGATATTCTAATTAAAACAAATGACAGTATCTGTTACATGTAGTCTTTTTATAGTTTAGGAAAATATGTACATCTTTTTTAAAAACAATATTGAAAAACAGTGAAGACCATTGCCGCTAACATATGTATATCAGCTTAACTTTCCTGTGTTGGCTTGGAGCCAATTTTATGAGTTTTTGATGAAGTTGCCAAATTCATCAGGTTCTCTGATGTAGCTGAAGTTATTCATGTTGATAAGTGGTTATAGGGCCAAGGCCTACTATTTTTACAAACATCTAAGGCCTTCCTAAATAAATTAAATCTCTTGACTAACAGACACAGTACCTCCAGTCTGAGTGGTTTAGTGGTTACCTATTTAGTGTTCAGCGTTTAGTGGTTACCTATTTACTGTGGCTGAAGATATTTAATAAGTGATGACATTTAGTAAATGAAAAATTGTCATTTATTTTCTTGAAATACAAATCAGCAAAAGTACAATATTGGGTTTTTGTATTCAGTGAGCTTCTGTTTAGCCTGCATCTTTTTTTTTTTTTTTTTTCTAAAAAAAAAAAAAAGAGAGAGAAAGAAAAAGGAAAACAAAACAAAAGAAAGATAGCTGTTCCTTCCTTCCAATGATTTATTTTAACTGGGATGCAAACATTAATGTAACAGCATGGAAGAGTTCTACTTACTATTATCATTATTATTATTTTTAAATTATAGGCTGAGTTCCCCAAATGATTTAATTAAAATTCACTAGAATTTAAGTTTCTTTCATATAGGCCTAAATTTGTAATGCTGACAGTGAAAGATATTTAAAGATGAGGACCATGTTTTTATATAGAGACTGGTACAGAAGAACTTTATGCACTAAAAATGCAGACAATATTTTACAAAGGAGAGCTTTTTTATGTATGTTTTTTATGTGTGTATGTTTTCTATGTATGTTTTTATATTATTGTTTTATTATTGGTAGTTATTGAAAATAAGAAAAGTTACCATTTCAAAAATTAAACACATTTGTATTTAATAACTGAGATTCTCAAGCATTTAAGCATGCTCATTTAAAATTTCACACAAGGAAAACACAAGGGATCTTAACAATTATTTATGTAGTATTTTTACTCTACAGCATATGTTTGCAGCTGAGTTATCAATGAAAAATTGTAGCCAAAAAGCAGAACAGGTCAAATATATATTTTATAGAAGAGAAATTATAGTAACATACAGTAAAGTAATAATGAATCATGATGCCTCATTGGTTCCAACTTCATTATATTGCTGTTTAGCAGTGTTTCCTGTCCAGAAGTATGCTTATTTATCCTACCTTAAAGTTCACATAAAACATGATCAATATTTAGCAATTTGTTTACTATAGTGTTTTTGGCAATGTGGGGCTCAAGTCTTATCTTAAAAAGACATACAATCTCATGATTTTTAAAAGATACTTTATAACTGATATTGAAGTATGTTATCTCACATTTTACGAAATGCTAATTGATTTTTAAGAGAAATGTCTCTATTATTGCCATTCTTGGAAATTCTTTGAAACATTACAGGGTAGAGTCTTTCATATATTTTGCTGCAAGTATATAGAGCTGAATACCAAGCTGAAGTATGAAATTGATTCTGAAAAGGGCTGGAAAGAGGGAAACTTGCATTTGTTAATGGCCTTGCTCTGGAGACATTCTTTAACTGGAACTTACAGCATAGTTTGTCAGGATCTATGTAATCCCCCCACCCCAACACGGGTAGATAACACATATTTTCCCTGCCCCCCTTGATGATCGTTTAATTTAATTTTGGTGAATTGTTTAGTGTTTTAGTTGCAGAAGTACTAATAGAAATCAGATGGCATGCTAGGCAGTTTATATTCACAGAATTAGTCTCCATAGTCTCCAATTCAGGGAGCTCACAAATAGAGATGACTGAAGGTTTTTGAAGGACAGATTAAACAAACAAACAAACATACAAAACATACAAAAGCACAAAAATATTTAAAAAAAAAAAAAAACAACAACAACAAAAACATTATGCTAAAACAATTTTGGGGAATGTCAGGAGACAGTATTGAAAATTCAGAGGAATCAAAATCAGAATTACTAAAAATCTCAAGAAGGGGAAAATGTTTTTGAACTTCCTACAGTACTTTCATTGTATTTCAAATAACTTTCTGTTATTTATGTAGTGGCAGTATTAGACTAGTATATTCTATGATGAATTATATATAACACAGTTATCTTACTAACTCTACCATCAAGTTGGAGAACAATAGGAGAGTTAATCTTGTAATTGTTTTCTGATATGTGATGCCTTTAAGAGGAAAAATGAATTAAGGTGGAACTTTTCTAACTATCCAATTGTAGGGATTGCTTACATAGCCACACAGCAAGGTAAACAGATTCACCCATTAAATTTGTTAATGTTTTTTTTTTTTGGACCAAAAATTATTTGGGGTGTTATACCAATGGCAGATGAAAAAGTGAGAGGATGTATTTTCAGCCCTTTTCTGGGCATGTGTCTTTGCAGAAATTAATGATTCTTTGTAGAAATTAATGATTAAGTACTTATTGATCATAACAGTTAGTTGTTACACACATTCAGCTATTGTGACTACTTTGACCAAAACAGCCCACTGGAGAGCACATGCTCTGATTACTTATTTCAAAATCTTACTGGTACACATACTTTTACCCTCTGATTCTTTTTCTTGCCTCTCTAAAAACAGTTTTCAATGTCTAATTATTTCCCTTAGGAAAATTACGTATTTTTCCATACCTGAACATGTCAGTTGCCAATATTGGACTACTGTCCATCAGGTAAAACTTTTGTTTCAACATCTGGTAACCTTTTCCTGTCTTCCATCTTATAGGTAATTTTGGTTTCAAAAATCAGAATGCCCTGATTGATAAAATTTTACAAGGAGGAAATACTAATATAGCAATGCCAATTTTTTGGTGCAATTTCTACAGCTTGCATTAAGGAATAAGACTTCATATATGTATCAGATGCAAGTGCTGTGTGTGCAGAAGAGCCAATGGACCACAAGCTTCTGCACAGAAGGGCATCTCTCCAAGGATCCCCGCAGCTCAGTGAGCATCTTAGAGGATTCCTTTCTGCCAATGCCACTGTCATTTCCATGGACATTAGGGCTTCAACATGAAACAATTTTTTACAGCTGTAGGTAAGAACTCCACTTTGAGAGATGTCAAGGATAAAGTTTTTGATCTCTATTGATTAGTGTTTCTCTAGCAGAAAGGCTTATTTTCATGAATCTGCCTAAAAGAGTTAAGGCTATGATCCAGCAAAGTGTATACTTAATTTTCTCAGCATTCTGAATCAATATCAGTATATATGTTTAGAAAGGTATAGATATGGATAAAGTAAAATAAAAATAAAATCAATGTATACACATTGACTCAAGAGACAAAATAGAGATAATATTTAAGGAAAAAGTAACACCCTATTATATTTATATATATATACATATATATATATATATATGTATATATATATATTTCCAAGTAGCAGCATTTTCTGTTCTTGTACAGACAAGTTGGAAGATCAGAAAATAAATTTATATATATATAAATTATTATATAAATTGTTTATATAATATATATATATATATATAATATTATATATATATACATTATATATATTATATATATATATATATATATATATATATATATATACATACATCTTTCATTTGTAAACCAGGATTATACTCAGGAATGTACCAAACTGATCATTCTTGATTGCTAACTGACCTGGATGGGATCTTCTGCTGTAAGGAAGAACTACTTAGAAAATAGAGGAATTTCATCAGTGTGTAGCTTTTCCAGAATTCTTTAAGCCAAATCAGGTTAGTCTTACTCTTAAATGCTAGATCAAACTGTGTTTGCTGTGCAAGCTTAAGATCTCCTGTCTACATGCATTTATCTCCCAAATCTGTCAGGCATCTGATACTACAAATATCACACTGATAATGGTGAAGACAATAGTAACAGTAATTTTGTTCTAATAAACACTTTTTTTTTTTTTTTTTTTTTTTTTTTTTTTTTTTTACTGAGAACACAGGAACAACCAGGAAAGTATTATCCTAGGGAAGTATTTTATCCTTCCTTACATACATGCTGTACAAAAACTGAATTTTATAAAATGGGCCTATTATGCGTTTATTCATGTCACTTCTGATGACTTCTCTCAGATAGGTTCTGACTCCTTTTACTTCTATTGGCAATATGGATTCAATGCAGTGCAGGCAAAACCTTCAGTGCGGGTTCTATTCCAGTCCTCTGAAATTATCTTCTGGATAAATGCTATTACAAAAACTTAGAAGACAGTGAGTAGGGAAAGTTAAAATATGGATTAGGGTGATGTGGATAAAAGGAAAAGCTAGGTTCTCAGATTTGCATATGTATATTCAGGTCTAGAAATTCAAAAAGACACATTTCTAGTTTAAACTGAAGAGTTTTTGACATGGAAGTAAATGTTAGGAAAACTGTCATTATATAGCACCATTTTAATCACTTTTCAGACTAGAGATACATTAAATTGCAAATACAAGCCACTATGACCTGGCTACACAACATTAGAGGACAAAAAAGGTAAATTACATTTACACTGATTAGGATATTTATTTAATTTCACAGCTATTACTTTCCATACATAGTTCAAAGGTTTGGGGTAATTGTGACTCATTTATGTTCTTCATTGATTTGATTTTACATTTGTTAAGCTATTTTTAAAACATTTAAAGCTCAGCTTGTCAGCTTTCTGTCAAAAGAAACAACTGTGAAGACACCTCTTAATCCCCTTTTCAGTTATTTAAAACAAAAAGTCTCTAAATTTCTTGCAACATATACAATTTACAAATTTGCTGCCTAAGGTTCTAATATTTTCTTGTAACTTTTACCCTTTACTGAATAAAATACAAGTTCTGAGTGGACAAATTATCTTTGCATCCCCAGTTACTTCCTGCAGTAATTTCCATTGATTGGAGTGCATGTGCTTGTGAGAACGGAGATGATCAACTGCACTGAGTCAACAAAACACTCATTATACTAGCAGATGCTTTTATTATCGCATAGCAAGAGGAGTGTTATGGACCATTGTTTTCTTTATCTCCCAGAAGGATTTTCCAGTGTACTTGCAATCCCAGAAATGGATGCTCTACTACATGTTCAAAGAAATTCCTGACAAGAGCTCAGGAAATGTAAGCTCCACGTTCACATTCTTTATGAATGTACAGAAATTTCAGCATTCATTTGAAGAGGTGATTCTTAGGGGAAATCAACCAAACTCACAAAAAGGAAAAAAAAAATCTATCATGGTAAATAATACAGAACATAATTATTGTTGTTTTTTCTGGAAATATATGACAGTAACATTAATAATTTTTCATCTTTCACTGTATGGACACAAATCACACCAACTATTTGAATACTACCCCAGAGAGGTACTTCCTGTGTTTTCCCTAAGTCTACTAGGGAAGTACATACATACTATGTACATACATACATACTATACATACAATGTATAGTGTTGTTTTTTCCCCCCACATATGTTATTCTCTTTCACTAAGTGTTTGGTACAAATTTGCTGTTAATTTATTAAGTACATGCAATGGATGTTAAATATTTGAGTGAACTGAATTTGAGTTCAGCATAATAGCTGAACTTTTAAAGTTTGTGTTTATTCATTCACATCTTTGGGAAGCCCATCACCAAAATTTACCAAAAGCCTTTCAGACCTGCTGATTGGCATGGGAATATCACCAGATTGCTAATGGTTTCCACTTCTCTCTGTCTAGTTAAAAATTGAGAAATGTACACCTCTGGTATTTTGTACTTCTGGTTGCAGCTAAAGCAAGAAGAACAGAACATTTTAAAAAGTAGACTGTTTCCTGATGAATGCTAAAAAACACACAAACATTTGGATCAAAGAGATATTACTTCAGTCAAGAGATATAATGTTAAATGTCTATTCCACTTTTCCATCTAATAGGGTATTTTTTACTCTATCACACAAGCTTTTAAATGTTTACTCGTGATTCTTACTATCCTGGATTTAATTCAGTTTTCTTAGTATAAGCATAGGAAATTTCCCATGTTGAACTAAAGAAAGCTAGATTTCCACATCTGTTAGAGAATTTATAGAAGTCATTAGAGCTGTAATAATGTATAATTATATAGTGCTGACTGCAGTCAGAATCAAGACTAGTAAATGTTGGTACACTTGCAGCATAAAGAAAAAAAAAAAAGAAAAAAATCTTTTTAGTTTGTTTGTTCATTTATGCTTATCAAACAAGTCAGCCAGCCATGGATGGATGTAACAACAGAGGAATGTGAAACAGCTCAATTTTTGCAGACTAACCAAATAACTTTGTCATGTCACTGTTTAGCTTGTAAACAAGTGTGTGGTTTCTAATATTTGTTAGAAATTAAAGCAAATTCAAAATATTCAGAATTTGGCCAGGAAGCAAAAGGAGCTCTGCCTTCTTAACCTATGAGAATGATCTGCTGGATTTATGTACTTAGTCTCTTCCCACAAATGTGAAGAACATTTTTGTCTAACACTTCAGTTGTTTAAAACACTTCAAAGTGAACTTAGATTGGCTGCTTGCAAGAGATGAGAAAACAGTTATTTTCTTTCTGCATGTGACTTGAGGGCTTTGGCTTTTTCCTGCTTGTGTCTGGGTTTAATGTTGAAGATATACATATGAAGCCTAGGAGCAGAGCGCTGATTGCATAGCACCACTCAGAGGGCAAGTATATTTCCATTTCTTTTACATGCATCATTTAGTGTTTGATGCAGTGATTTTGCCTGTCCTTTAGGTAATCAGAGTCTACAGAGATAAAGGAAGAAAGATGGAAATAAATAAAATAAATAAAACATTTAAAAAAAAAAAAAAGGAAGGAGACAAAGAAGGGAAAGCAAACAAGCAAGAAAATGAAAGAAGCTTCATCAAATAAAGTAATTGTTGGAACGCTGAGCATCAATGACATTGTTATTCTGTCACTCTTCTGCACACATGTCAAGATACCATGGCATGGTCTCAAGACATGGCATTTGTGTCTTGTACTACAAAGGGGTGTAGTGGTTTAACTTGGGTGGGCAGCCAAGCTCCACAACAACCACTCTCTCGCTCCCCCACCTCAAAGAGGAACAGGGAGAAAATATAATGAAAAGGGCTCAAGCGTTGAGATAAGGACAGGGAGATCACACAGTAATTATTGTGATGGGCAAAACAGACTCAGCATAGGGAGACAGTAAGATTTATTGCCTATTAATAACAAGCTAGAGAAATGAGAAATAAAGGAAAGAAATGAAAAGCACCTTCCCCCCATCTACCTTCTTCCACCTCCTCTCCCCCAAGTGGCATGGGGGAATGGGGGTTATGGTCAGTCTATAACTCTTCTTCTTTGGCGCTCTTTCTCAGTCACTCTTGTCCCCTGTGCTGTGGGTTCCCTCCCAAGGGATGCAGTCCTTGCTGAACTGATCTGGCATGGGCTTACCACAGGCAGCAGCTCTTCAAGAACTGCTCCAGGTATGGGTCCGTACCACGGGGTCCGGCCCTCAGGAGCAAACTGCTCCAACATGGATCCCCCACAGGCTGCAGCTCCTGCTGAGTCACCTGCTCCTGCGTGGTCTCCTCTCCATGGCCTACAGGTTTGGCCCGGAATCTGCTCCAGTAGGGGTCTTCCACAGGCTGCAGTCTCCATCGGTGCAGGTCCACCTGCTCCACCGTGGTCTCCTCCACGGGCTGCAGCGTGGAACCCTGCTCCGCTGTGGTATTCCATGGGCTGCAGGGGAACAGCCTGCTTCACCATGGTCCTCACCACAGGCTGGAGGGGACTTCTGCTTTGGGGCCTGGAGCACCTCTTCCCCTCCTTCTCCCTTCTTCTTCACTGACCTTTGTGCCTGCAAGGCTGTTCCTCACTCTTCTCACTCTCCCAGCTGCTGTGTGGTGCAGTGTTTTTTTGTTTTGTTTTGTTTTTATTCTGTCTTAAATGTGCTCTCACAGAGGTGCAAAACAACATCACTTATTGGCCCGGCTCTGGTCAGCAGTGGGGCCCTTACCAAACATGGGGCAGCTTCTAGATCCTTCTCACAGATGCCACCACTATTGCCCCTGCTACCAAAACCTTGCCACGTAAACCCACTACAAGGGGACAGAAAACAACAGCACAAAATTACATGCAATCCTTGGTAATTCCAGCTTCTGCTGGATGTATAGGATAAGATTTCTTAAACTTTGAAAATCTGCTGGAGGAAGTATCACAGTCAGATCAGGTCTGCAGCAGTCTTTCAACACCCTAAAACTGAGAGGCATTGCCTGGGGGATGACTAAAACAACAGTGTCCACATTCCGTGTGATAGTCAGTCTTGAAAATTCATTTTAACTTCCCACTGTAACTAAAGTGTTTTCTAATAGGAAGATGACTCTAGTATGCCATCACCATCCCTATCATCAGGCACAAATCTCTTCTGGACTGAGCAAATCAAGGCAGAGTATAGAAAAAAGCAAAGTGGGTATTATTACTCTGAACATTGCATTATTTTTAATTGTCATTGGGTTTTGTTTTACATCTCAGAAAGAATCCTTGAAGCTTAATTTCCACTTCTCCCATCTCCCTCCAGCCCTTTTATATTTTCTCATGCATGCTGAAGTCTAATAAATATTTCTGATTTCTTATTCATTTTGGAATAAATCTACTATGAGCTCTATAGGCATTTTAGACCCCTTAATGCAACATTACATGCTTCTGTAAGTATTATAGTTTGGAAATAATATGACAGTTTGTAAGTAAGAAAAGCCATTGAACCTTATGTTTCTGACACTGAAGTCCAGTGTCACAATTTCCAAACTAGACAGTCCACTTCACACAAACTACACAGTCCTCTTCATTGTAGAGAAGTCACATTCAATAGTAATGAATCACAGAATCACAGACCAGTTGAGGTTGGCAGCGGCCTCTGGAAGTCACCTAACCCAACACCACTGTTGAAAGGCCACCTAGAACAAGTTGCCCAGGACCATGTCCAAACAAGTTTTTAAGATCTCCTGGGAAGGAGAATCCAGAACCTCTGAGCAATTGTGCCAATGCTCAGTCATTCTCATATGGAAAAAGCTTTTCCTTATCATCAGATAGAAGTTTGTGTTTTTAATTTTCTACCCATTGCAAGATCATGACTCACACAGATGCAAACATTAAGGATATGTAGTTGATAAATTCCTACATGTTGTGGTTCAGGCACTCATAGGGAAGGAACAATTCAAATACCTTCTGCATAGTTAAAAGACGATGTGCTATGGAGCAAGTGGCTGAATTTGGTCAGCAACATCCTAAATGGTCGCTTACATAGCGGGATATTCTGGTTAATAACTCTTTAGTATTATCCATTAAATTTAATCTCCATTGGATCAAACACTTAAATATTGCTTGTTGCAAGAACTGGAATTCAGGGCTTCTAGATGTCTACTACAACTTAAAAATGGTTACTTTCACTCTTTGTCAAGCACAGTGGATCAAATATTGAACATTTCAATTGATAAGAGAGTATTTCAGGGGCAAACAGTCAGAATACACTTAACAAATTGGTGGTTAAACCACTAATGTGGCAGGAGAGTGATGTAAACTCCAAGTTTGTATTCCAGTTTAATCAGAGATGGGATCTAAACATGGTTCTTTCCAGGTTTTAACTGCAGCTTTCATATTTCATCTTTAATATCGTACCCAGGTTTGTGACCCTTAAATACAACAGCAGACTAAGAATGCTACCTTCCTCTCACCTTTTTCTATCTGCAAGGTTTAAGTTCCAGAAAGTATCTTCCACAACCTGTGAGGAACTTCGTCATTTAAGTCAGGTGTACAACCTCTGCTAGGCAGCAGGCCGCCAAATGTCATTGTTTGCAATTACAGAATATCTTTGTCGACCAGCCTCTATATCTGATTTTGTTATGCCTTTTGATATACCACTCTCTGAAGATAATTACCTTCTTTCTGAGTATATGGTGCTAAAATACTTTCCAGCTCTTTACACCTTCCAGATCATATCAGAAGGTTTCCTGGTAGCAGCTCTGACTTCAAGAACAAAGTATTTGCTAGGTGCAATGTAGTGTGTGCCTTGCTTAGTCCCCCTTATATAGAGAGTGTGATGATACTGCAGCAATATTATTAAGTTGATCATGTATATGGGTAAACTTTTATGTAAATATTATGGCCTTTTTTTGGAGTTGTCAGAATCGTACAATGTTGGTGACATGGTAATGTATTAAGTATACAGAATCTATCAATTAATGAAACCACATTCTTTCATTTACAAGTAATTTATAGTATTGTAATACCAAATTTGGGGGACACCTGATATTCACAATGCTCTATTTTAGACTTTTCAGATTAAGCAATATATGCTGTTTTGACAGGGATATGTACCACTGTATTAGCATTTAGAAAACATTTAATTAAGTCTAGTGATTAAAACGGTGATTAAAATCTTGCTAGTCAGAGTTCTTCCCTTTCCTGTGCTCCCCAGTATAAACTGTTAAAAGCCAGCTAAAGAAAAGATAGTATGTATGGGATTCTACTCCAGATTTACGTAGGTTGAAAGTCTGTGCTTCCAGTGTAGTCAGAAAAGATCTAGTCAGCATGTTTGGTGCCAACTGGAGAGCAAATCAGTGCTCAGATAGGAAGTGACTGCTTCTGGGAGAGCTGAACACAGATCTGCAGCTGGTCAGAACCTCAAGAATTGTCCTGTAAAGGCAGTGAAAGAAAAAAAGTGACTGATGAGAGGAGGTTTGCTAAGCAAAGAAAATAAGGTTCAGGAATCACAAAATGATTCTCTAATGCATGCTACCTGGCTAGGGATCTGGAGAAAGTGGCCCTTGTTGACACAGTTGTGTATTAAAAAAACACTACAGTATTATACTTCAGTTCAAAATCAGGAGATCAAAATCAGGAACTCAGAGAACATATTCCTACATAGAAAAATAAATCAAGCTGAAAGCCTTGCTAGCCTATTCATTTCCGAACACTCAGAAATACTTTTTTTTTTTTTTGGTGTTTTCAAAACTTGTTGATGTTCTGGGATTCTCTGAGAACACGGGCTCTACAATAAAGGGCTTTAAAATAAAGTACTCTTTCCTTACCACCATTTAATATTTTGATGAGAAATATATTATAATCACAAATGTGGAAATGGTTTTACCAGATCTGTTAATGAGATACAATATCCATAGAAACAGATGATAGATTTTATTCTGTATAAACATTGTCTCATGTAGCTTAGGTTGAAGTAAAGGAGCTATACATTGATGACAAGTTTAAGTGTGAGGGGAAAGTAGAAAAAAAATGTTATTTATTCTTCACTTACGAAACCTACTCCATGGTCTTATGAATGTCTACAGTGCAAACTAGAGAAAGCTGGAGGAAGAAAGCTATTTAATTTGTTTTAACTAAATACAGTACTTGAAATTATTTAATTTGATCCAACTTGTCTGGGTAGTAGTAGAAACAAATGAAAGACGCTAAGAAAAGATTCATAATGCTTCAGTTCAGATTAAACAGTGAAAGACATTTATTTCTTCCTCTAAATATGGCTACCTTAGAGATATAAAAAAGGAGTTAGAAAAAAAGAACTTAAAGTATTATGAGACAAATGCTGTCTTTTCCCTGAAAATATTTTTTTTTAATATAATTTAATGTGAAACAGTCTCAAGAAATGTTATAGCTTTTGGGTTATATGTTGAATAATTAATAAATAATTGTAATTCATGGAGATTTGAATATTTACACCCACCTTAGAGCTAACAGGCTGACCCAATTTGGTAGGTCAAGCTTTTCATTCAACCAAGTACCAACCATGAACACTATCTATAGCTGAATTCATAATACTGAGAAACGATCAGTAAACTCTAGACTGGGAGTTAAGGCCACTAACAGTTATAAACATACACTGAACTTTGTATTTCAGTTTCAATATCCTTTCATAGAATCATAGTATATTCTGAGTTGTAAGGAACCCATAAGGATCATCAAGTCCAACTCCTTGCACCGCACAGGTCTACCCGAAAGTTTAGACCATGTGACTAAGTGCACAGTCCAGACGTTTCTTAAATTCATACAGGCTTGGTGCAGTGACTACTTCACTGGGGAGCCTGTTCCAGTGCGCAACCACCCTCTCAGTGAAAAATCTCCTCCTGATATCTAGTCTGAACTTTCCCTGCCTCAGCAGGGGAATACCATTCCCGCAGGTCCTATCACTGGTGTTTATGGAGAATAGGTCACCCGCCTCTCCACTCCTCCTCACAAGGAAGTTGTAGACCGCGATGAGGTCCCCCCTCAGCCTCCTCTTCTCCAGGCGGAACAGGTCCAGTGACCTCAGCCGCTCTTCACACGTCATCCCCTCCAGGCCCTTCACCATCTTTGTCGCCCTCCTCTGAACACTCTCCAACAGCTAAATGTCCTTTTTGTACTGTGGTGCCCAGAATTGCACACAGTACTCTAAGTGAAGCCGCACCAGCACAGAATAGAGTGGGATGATCACTTCACTCACCCTACTAGGGCACACTGCTGGCTCATATTCAACTTGCTGTCAACCATGACCCAGAGATCCCTCTCTCCAGGACTGCGCTCCAGCGTCTTGTCGCCCAGTCTGTATGTACAGCCAGGGTTGCCTCGTCCCAGGTGCAGGACCCGGCACTTGCTTTTGTTAAACTTCATGCAGTTGGTGATTGCCCAGTTCTCCAACCTGTCCAGATCTCTCTGCAAGGCCTTTCCACCCTCGTCTGAGTCTACAACTCCTCCAAGTTTGCTGTCATCGGCAAATTTGTGCAAAACACCTTATATTCCTACATCCAAATCATTTATAAAGACACTGAAAAGGACTGGCCCTAAGATAGAGCCTTGAGGGACCCCACTAGAGACCTTCTGCCAGCCTGATGTGGCCCCATTTACCACAACCCTTTGAGCCCTGCCCGTCAGCCAATTGCTCACCCATCGTATGATATTTTTGTTAAGCTGTATGCTGGACATTTTGTCAAGTAGGATCCTATGGGAAACCATGTCGAAAGCCTTGCTGAAGTCCAAAAAGATCACATCAGCTGGTTTCCCTTGGTCGACTAGCCCTGTGATCTTATCGTAAAAGAAATCATATTTGTTAGTCAAACAAATTTGATAAACATTATCTATGTAATGATGAAAGCCAATCTCTTGGGGGTTGTTTGCTACCACCTCCCCTTTTGCCCCCCCCCCCCAAAAAAAAAAAAAATCTTGCTATTGTCTTTACTGCTGAGGAGTCATGTTGTAGTATTTTCTATTGGAACTGTGGGGTATATTTTTGTTTGTTTATTTATTTATTTATTTAGCATGTAAAGTGAAGAATATGCCAGGTCCCTATATGGGAAAAAAAAAAAAAGGTCTTTGTGCTTATTTTGAAAACTAAATTAGGAAAACAAATATGGATAGGTTATTTTGTAAGGTACTCATTGAAGTTACTCAAGAATTGCAGTAGTTTTGGAAGGCATTTTTTGCTTCATGTAACCAGACTTACATTTATCACACTATCTATGTCCTGAGATAGTATTATTTATTTATTTATTTATTTATTTATTAACTTGGAAGATAAACTTTGATTAAAAAACAAGGTCCAAAACTTAATTTTACACTTTTTATAGAAATTTCAATAGAATAAACATAAATTAGTTATTTATTTTTCTTTCAGTGGTGTTGCTATCTTGAGAGGTGAATACATTCAGCAAGGAAAAGGTTGAACTTTCCAGTGCTTAAAGGATGGGAAACATTCTCAGGACTTAATGGAAAAGGGACAAAAGATTCAGTAGGTGGCAGTCTTTCCTTTGAATGTTTCCAGTACCAAAATCTCTTAAGTTGTTTCTGAAAGCTGTTGTCTTTTAATAGGACCTTAAAATAAAGAGGTGCCCTCAAGTGGTTATTATAGATTGTATGGGATGCTTTAGAAGAATAGTGCTTGCCTTAACCAATTTTTGTATCAGAAAATTAGCTACTATTAGCTTTCATTTCCTCAGTTATGTCAATTAGGTATCATTCCTTTCCCAAACTCTAGAGAATTTTTGTGTTCTTTGAAACAATGGCATTAGCTCTCAATGAAGTTGTTGCAATGAATTTAAGCACATGCAGGTCCTCTCACCTTGCAACACTATAGTTATGAGCGTGTTTACTCGCTGTTTTAGGATCACAGAACAATGAGTGGATTACAAAAGCACAGTATTGTTTGTCTGGGCAGGATTTGCACAACTCGTTACAACTTTTTTTTTTTTTTTAATATTTTTTTTTAACCTCAGAGTAGTGAACTTACATTTTAAGAGAGAAGTTTCCCCATTTCACAGTCCAAAAAAAATTATATCAAATATTTGTGTTCTTATTTAACAAAAAAAAAAATGTAAATGACAATATCAGTATAAAAGACAGAATATTTGGGACTAGCCAAATCAAGCACACAAATCTTTAGTGTCATCAATACTAGCAGATACATATGTTTTATAAAATAATGCACATTTGTGCACATACATCTTTGAAATAACATCAGTTAAGCTAAGTTCTGTTATCTTGTTCATCTCTTT
Source organism: Heteronetta atricapilla (assembly GCA_011075105.1). Classification (NCBI taxonomy): domain Eukaryota; kingdom Metazoa; phylum Chordata; class Aves; order Anseriformes; family Anatidae; genus Heteronetta; species Heteronetta atricapilla. The sequence continues at coordinate 121,963,319 of CM021731.1, read as the reverse complement.
TGTAGTGAATTATATATGTTTATCTCTCCAAAAGTGGGGCATTATTTTCAACACTGAATAATTTATTTAGTCATATTTGTAGTTATTAATGAAAAATCTTTGTTTCGTAATATAATTCCATTAGACAATGTGTGTTGTATTTTAATACCCCTTGCTTCCTACTCTTCCTCTTCCTCCGTCAATAAAAAAATGAAGAAATAATTTTATTATTGTATACTATGTATATATCAATGTGTATATATAAAATAATATTTTTATTCTATTATATTTATATTGAAGAACTGTGAGTATTTAAACATGTTTTTGATGAAGGATTTGAGGAGAAACATTGGAAATAATGAAGAAACTGAAGAAATATGGAAACATTTCAAAATATATCTATCTTCTTGTCTGGTGTTGTAACTTTATGTGTCTCATTTCACCCAGAATCTTTTTTTTTTTTTTTTTTCCTGATTCATACTTTTAAATAGCAGATTTAACTTCAATCTTTTCTTGCAAAGTTGTTTATGATTTTATTTTTCATACATTTACCAGTAATAAAAGAAGTAGGAAACATAAAGTTTTCCTGATGCACGCTGATATATTTAATGGCCCAATGGAATGCTAGAGGAGGCGTGGATAAGTAGACTAGAAGATATATAAAATATCAGTGTACAGCATAGTTTAGTTTCCTTCATGGCTCGTGTCTAGCTGTCCTAGTAGCTGGCAGACTTCAAAGACTAAATGTCCCTATCTAGCATGCCCATCCACCAACAGTCTTGACAGTCAGATTTGATATACCATTTCCATATGCTATTCATACCATATCCTACATAAATTATGACTCCTCTACTAATAGTGCTAAAGGGAGAACCAGGTTTGTTAACACGTCTTTTCTACTTCTGTAGACCTTGACATAATTTGTCTATTGAAGAGCAGTTTGTCTCTAAAACTCAAATTGTAAAGATGTCTCCTTCTTACCAAGTGTGATTTTCAGTCCTGCAGTTTTCATATATATATATTCTTGGTAATTTTACAGAGCAAATATGGTTAGAAGTGAGATATTCTTCCTTCTCTTATACAATTCATGTTATATTAACTAAGTGGCAGTACTAAGATCTGTTTTTCACCCTTCCCTACGTTTAGTAGAGGAGAAAGATTACACTGAAGTGTATAAATGTAGGAGCTGGATCAGACTCTTTTTCTTCTAGTAGATGTTGCTCGTTGAGGAAAGGATGCCCTTTGAGCTTCTGATCACAGTTTCTAAGAGTAAGAATCGGATTTTATGTATTTATTTATTTTATGTAAATGAATTAATACACACTCTATGGTCTGTGAGGTATTGAGGGAAAATAGCTACTCTCACACTTCAAAAATTCAAAATTCAGTTGAAAGTACTTGTAGCGCCATTCTTTCTTCTCTTTCAAAGTAGTAAAATAACATCTTGGAAATCTCTGGGATACTGAACTAGCAGAGAATACAGAAGCCCAGTTTCTAATGCCTACTTCATATAATTCTGTGTAGCCTTCACTGACTGCTGAATAGATTTTGTATAGAGGTTAAGGCATCATTACCTTTTATAACAAGGCCACCCAGCTAGTTGACCAAGGGAAGCCAGCTGATGTAATCTTTTTGGATTTCAGTAAAGCTTTCAATATGGTTTCTCACAGTATTCTTCTGGACAAAATGTCAGCATACAGCTAGATAAATACATAATATGATGGGTAAACAGCTGGCTGATAGATCAGGCTCAAAGAGTTATATTAAATGGGGTTAAACCAGGCTGGCAACCAGTCACTAGTGGGGTTCTCCAGGACTATATTTTGGGGTCAATTCTCTTCAATATTTTCATAAATGACTTGGATGTAGGACTTGAAGGTATACTGAAAAAGTTTGCAAATGACACTACGTTGGAAGGAACAGTTGATTCTGTTGAGGGTAGAGAGGACTTGCAGAGATCTTGACAAATCAGAGGGCTGGGCAATCACCAACAATGAAGTTTAATGAGAACAAGTATTAGATTCAGCATCTGGGATGGAGCAACCTTGGATATATGTACAAACTCGGGGCCAAGTGTCTGGAGTGCAGCCCCACAGAAAGGGATCTGGGGGTTTTGGTTGATGGCAAGTTGAATATGAGTCAATGGTGTGCCCTGGCTGCCAGGACGGCTAACTTTATCCTGGGGTGCATCAAGCACAGCATTGCTAGCTGGTTGAGGGAAGTGATTGGCCCACTGTACTCTGTGTTGGTGTGTCCTCACCCTGAGTGCTGCGTGCAGGTTTGGGTACTACAGTATAAGAAGGAAATAAAATTATTACAGAGTTTCTAAAGGAGATCTACAAAGATGGTGAAGGGTCTAGAGGGGAAGACACAGTCTGAAGTCACTTGGATTGTTCAGCCTGTTCAGAAGAGACTGAGGGGAGTACTCATGATGCATACAGCTTCCTCATGAGGGAGGAGAGGAGCAGGCGCTGATCCTCTGGTAACCGGCAGAGGTTCAGGTTTGATATTAGGAAAAGATTCTTTCCAAGAGGATGGTTGGGTGCTGGAACAGCCTCCCCAAGGAAGTGTTCACAACACCAAGCCTGATGGAGTTCAAGAAGTGTTTGACAATGTGCTCAGACATACTGCCTGATTTTTAGTGGTCCTGTGTAGAGACAGGTTCCTTCCAACTAATGATTCTAGGATTCTGTGCTGATCTTTACCTGTGGAACCTTGTATGACTAAGGGGTCTGGTTTCAGAGCTAAACGTGTACTGTCACAGCTGAAGTTAATTCCCAGGCTTAAGATGGGATAAGTTGGTGGTAATTAATGTTTTATTATTATTAGTACTAACTGAGGATAAGAAGGAAGGATTTGTCTTTTCAAGAATTTGACCCCTGAATATTTTGAAGCCTGAAGGATTATTATTTTTTTTTTTCTCTCCTTCTCTTCAGTATTTTAAGAGAGGAAGAATTGTAACACATTGATAAAGATGCTGGTATCACTAACATTTGAGTGTTGCTTTATTTTACTGGAATGTATTCATTTATTTTGAGCAAAACTGGGATGTACTGCTTTCCTTTATGTTCAGCAAGGATTCAGGATATATAATATGGTTACTCTTCCTTAATGGAAAAATATTAATTAAAGACACATAATGAACATACGATTCTTGTGCGTGATCCTCTATTTCTTCCTGTTTTTCTAGACTTTGAGGGAGCAGCTATCATATGAAGATATTATGAACTGGGAAATTGAAAATGGTATGTGGCTGCCCCACAAGAGAGATTTTTGTGTTGACTGAACCTAAGAAAATATTTTGACTATGATTCAATTTTTCCCTGTCTTCTATTTATCTGAAAATTTCTACTGAGAGACCTGATATTCTTAACATTCTTAATTTCTTTAAGTCTGAAGATGAACTATGATAACTAGGACAATAAATCAGATAGCCATTGCCATTACCTGAAGTTTAGCTGCAGGATTTGATAGGACCTAGTAGAGAGATGAAGGTAGGGTGTCTGGCTTAGGAAAAAAAGGTGCAATGGAGGTCCTAGGTGCTAACCAACTGATGTTCTGGACCTATCAAGTGTTTTTATTTGCTTAAATGATGGACCTGAAGTTGACAGTATCAACTGTTACAGGCTGTAACAGTTATGGGCAAGACAATGGATCGGGAGGAGTTTAACCACAGAAAAGAGTGGTCCAAGAAAAAGCAGGATTTCAGTGGGCATGGTCAAAAGAAGGAAGTGGAGAGAAGGCAGGAAGAGGCTGGCTTAGTCATATCAGTCCTAGAAAATGATCATTTATAAGGCTGATGCTCAGTTTATCAGTTTATCTGGTACTGTGACCTGTCATCCTGTGTTTTCTGGGGGCTTACTTGTATCTAAATAATTTTCACTCTCAGCAGTTATCCCCAGCAGTCTGTGAAGAAGCTGGAAGACACGAGATATAGCTAGGTATTGTATGACTTTTGCTGTTTGGGTGCTTGCCTGCCCACTCCTTTCACAAGCATTTCCCTGTGGCAAGCAGCTCCCTGAAAGCTGGTAAAAGACTTTGAACTGTTTTACAAAATGCAGTTGGCAGAGGAAAAGTGCTTTACATGAAGAAAGCTGGAGCACAGTGTTTTCCCAGCTGCTTTGAGACACTATATATTTGCTGCGTGGCTACTAATACTACTTCTTATTTTTTTCAGGAGTGTTTACAGATGTAACCCACTATAGTGATACTTTTATAAGAATAAGAGTACTTCCATTATGGGACAGTATGTCCCTGGGGTTAATGCCAGAGTCAGGTCTGTCAAAGTAGCTGTCACAAGGTGCCATGAGGAATATGAAGATCAAGACAATCAGTATTACCATCTCATGTGATACTTTTGGAGCAAGTCTCACAAATCTTTTTGACTTCATCAACAAAGCAATGGATACTAGAATGACATTCTTCTGATGACATTTTAGATGTGACTTTTGCAAAGTCTGTTAACAACAACAAAACTGTAGGATTTAGCACAGTAAACTCACTTGGTGTATAAGAAACTGAATGTGCCTCTCCCAGTTTTAATGGGGACTGCTATTTGCCAAGGAGTCAAGCAATTTTATTTGCAAGGAGAGAACTTTCTCTTTTCCATCCCAAGTAGGAGTATGGACAAAACCAGGAAGTCAAAAATCAGGGTAGGCAATGTGCTGAACAAATGCATGTTTTTTACACATTATAATATGAAGATGGTCAGGTGGCATATATAGTGGATTTATGTGGGAAGGTTTTGGTAGCAGGGGGCCATAGCGGTGGCATCTGTGAGAAGGATCTAGAAGCTGCCCCATATTTGGTAAGGGCCCCACTGCTGACCAGAGCCGGGCCAATAAGTGATGTTTGCACCTCTGTAAGAGCATATATAAGACAGGGAAAAACAAACAAATGAGAAAACAAACAAACAAACAAACAAAAAAAACACACTGCACCACAAAGCAGATGGAGGAGTGAGAAGGTTGAGGAACAGCCTTGCAGGCACCAAGGTCAGTGAAGAAGGAGGGGAAGAGGTGCTCCAGGCCTCGGAGCAGAAGTCCCCTCCAGCCTGTGGTGAGGACCATGGTGAAACAGGCTGTTCCCCTGCAACCCATGGAGTACCACAGTGGAGCAGGGTTCCACGCTGTAGCCCGTGGAGGAGACCACGGTGGAGCAGGTGGACCTGCACCGATGGAGACTGCAGCCTGTGGAAGACCCCTACTGGAGCAGATTCCGGGCCAAACCTGTAGGCCATGGAGAGGAGACCACGCAGGAGCAGGTGACTCAGCAGGAGCTGCAGCCTGTGGGGGATCCAGGTTGGAGCAGTTT
>CM021731.1:121877332-121955776 GCA_011075105.1 Heteronetta atricapilla | reverse complement strand
AAAGGAAAGGAAAGGAAAGGAAAGGAAAGGAAAGGAAAGGAAAGGAATGGAAAGGAAAGGAAAGGAAAGAAAAGAAAAGAAAAGAAAAGAAAAGAAAAGAAAAGAAAAGAAAAGAAAAGAAAAGAAAAGAAAAGAAAAGAAAAAGAAAGCCCCTTATGTATTTATTTTGCCCCTTACTTTATGCAAATATTCTAAGATGATATTAAAAGATACCTATGCCTACCAGAAAGACTCACAATACTGATTTAACTAGACTCTTCATATATCCTTTTATATATATATATATGCATATATATATATATATGTATATATATATTATTTAAGTAGTTAACACTCAGCGTGTGAAACATGGCTTTCCATTGCAGCCACAGAAGACCAAAACACTGAAAACCAAATAACAACGTATGCCAACTACATACAGTAAAACACCAGGATATACCAGACACGTTAAGAGCAATTATCAGTAAATAGGGCTTTGATGAAAATCTTACTGTTATAAAATTCTTATGAGCAAATCATCTTCTAAGTAAGTTTGTGAAAAAGTAGAGTGGGAGTAGGAGCTGTTTTAACAGTAAAGTATAATAAATGAGAACTTCACATTCTCCTTCAGGCAGTTGAGGGATGTGGAATAAGTTTTAGTGAAACACTTAAATTTTCAGCTGTTCCAAACTGTGCAAACTTCACCAGAATTTTAAACATTCTGAAACCAGCAAAGCTTAAGCAAATGCAAATAGAAAGTGACAGGGAAGTACCATCTCCAAACTATGTCTGCCAGAAGACTACCAACTGCAAACTGTTCATGTACAAATTAAGGCTCTAACTTTTTGCAAAGATCCCTGCAAACAGGACTTCGAATTCAAAGAAAATGAGCTTTACTTTGCCTATTTGACAAGGCATTGTATCCTTAAAACCTACAGTAAATGCTATCACAAACATAGTCTTTGGGGGCTTATTTCTAAAATGAATCTCTTGAGTATAAAAGAAAGAAAGAAAGAAAGAAAGGATGTTTAAAGGGATGTTTTACCCTTTTCTCCCTAGTTCCTCTTTATGTTCATGTCCTAGGGATTAGGGTTTATATTTTTTTAGGGATTATATTATATTATATTTTATTATATTTTTTTTTAGGGATTATATTATATTATATTTATTTATTAGGGATTATATTTTTTGCACTTAATTGAATTCTAGCCTGATTTAAGTTGCTATGAGAGTGATTGTAAAGAAGCTTCTCCCTGTGCTTTTCTCACCTCTTAGTCTCTATGCTGGGAGAAAGTTGATGGAACTTAGAAGAATGTACACAACAAACCTTAAATAGTTGAAGTAAAGTTACACCTGCCCAATGAGCAAGAGCCGTGATTTCTACTGAACTAGTATTTCAAAGTACAAATACATGAATGAACAGAACTTTTTTTTTTTTTTTTTTTTTTTTTTTCTTTGTTTGTTTGTTTTGATTTTTAGGATCTATGTTTATGTTTTATAATTTCACTAACATTTTATTTTCACTAACATTTTATTTTAATTGAAACGACTTCCTCTGTGAGATAGTGCTTTTATAGGGCAATTACTGAAGTGTTCTCTAGCAGCATTGACTACATAGATATATCCAAATCTGCAGCTTCTTTTGTCAGAATGTACCTTCAATTCAGTTGTATTTAGTAAATACATTTAAATTATTACACTGTGATTCTTTGGTAAGGTCTTTCTTCTCATCTTAAGGCATTGCATTTCAGCCCCCGGGGGCTGCCCAAGGAAGTGGTGGAATTGCCATCCCTGAAGGTATTTAAGAGATGTGTGGACATGGGACTAGGGAGACAGTTTAGTGATGGGACTTAGTAGGTCATGTTGGTGGTTGGACATGATGATCTTGAAGGTCCTTTCCAACCTAGATTATTCTATGATTCTAGCATTATAAATATATTTTGAAACAACTCTAACACAAGTTGGTTTCAAAACCAGAGTTTTCATGAAAATAGTTTGTATAAGGATACTACTAGCAGAGGTATTGTCTACAGTATATGTAAGGTGTATAAATAAATTAAAAACAAAACAAAACAAAACAACAACAGATATGTAAAACATTATATTTGCTTTAGAAATGTAGGGAGGATATTTCAAGAGTACTAGTGATATGCTGATGAGAATACTGACTACACCTGTGAACCCAATGAGACCTAGAGAAGAAATTTGTCAGTGAGAAGCAGTGCTACAAAAGGCCAGCATGACAGCTTCTCATATATAGGTTCTCTATACTGACACCCAGCAGTTAGAAGTCCTCAGGCACTGGAGACAAATTAGATGGATTGTTTCATGCATTGTAACTGTGTCTTTTAGGCCCTATATTATTCTTTACATTGTGGCCCTGTTCCTCCACTATGAAAGAGATTACTAATAAATCATATTATATATAATTGAAAGTACTTGCAAGTTGAAGTAGCAGGTTGTGATAATATTAAAACAAGCAAACAAAGAAGAACATCCAGAAACCAACCAAACCAAACCAAACCAAACCAAACAGTTTTATTAGATGAATATCAAGGAAAGCTATTAAACTCCTAACTACGATTATCTTAAAATTATGAAAAACGTAAGTAATGTTTAAGGAATAATTTGAATTAGATTTTTGTACATTTGTACATCTACTGGCATTAACATACTTTCCTTGGTGTAGTTTTAGAGAATTTACGCAGGAAGATGAGTTTCAAATTTTTTTATTTTTTTATTTTTTCCTTAGAGTCTTCTCCAAGATGAGAAACTGAATGAATTTGTTGGGAAAAAAAAAAAAAAAAAAAAAAAAAAAAAAAAGAAGTCAAGTTATTGATGATGCAGAGTGCTCAGTTTTGAAAAGCTGGAGAGCTACTTTCTCCTGTGTCTGAGTGAAGTTGAAAGGAAATCATAAAATCATTACTGTGCAAACTCTGTTTTCTTACTTCATGCTGTCGCTGTTGTATTGAAGCTTGCTTTATTTCAGTGTAGGGAAACCATGTACTGATGCTGTGTAGTGCTGCTTGAGTCTATGTGACTTTTCAACTTCTATTTGATGTATCTGATGCATCTTTTCCCTCTTCTCACTTGTGTCGTTTTACTACTTTATTCCTCAAAGAGACATTTGTATCTTGATGATTCCTTTAGGCACACGTCAAAAAAAGTAAAAAAGAGAATGCTGTGAAAGTGACATGCAAGATTTTGCTTATGTCCCTGTCATAGAAGAGTGTGCTCTCAAAGTGACCCTGAATCACAGCTGAAGTGTCCAAAACCACTTTGATACACAAATAAATGAGACACACAAATGCACCTGCATTTCTTCATACATGCTTACATATAACCAGTTTAGGTTGGTAGATGCAGTTGACATACTTCTAGGCTAAAAAGCCAGTTAACAGCAAAAATAATACATTTGGCTGGTTAAAGCAGCATGCTGCAGAAGGTGGTTTACATGCTAATCTGGAACATAGGCTAAGGGTTAATGATAGAAGGAATATTTGGAATTGTGTTCAGAAATGGCCATTAAGCAAACAGAAATATCACTGTGAAATTAATAGTTGGAACAATATATGTCAGAAAATGAATGAACTTTTCGTTGATAAAAGCAAAGCACTTATTGCTTTGGCTACAAGCATTAGTATACATCAGCCCTGACCTGCAAATGTCTCAACATTGAACCTCTATTGAGGAGATACCGCCAGAAGAGTCAAACTGAGTCACATTATGTTCTAGTCTTCTGAAAGTGAGTACATGGGAAGGAAGCAGAGGTAAAGTGACCTAAATTAAGAGCTGAAATTGTGTTCGCTGAATAGAAACCACTGTGCTAATTTCTTTATTCGACTTCCAAATCAACTGACTAAGGATACTCAAAATTACAAGGATTAAAAACAAACAAACAAAAAAACACAAACAAACACCATTTCCTATCAAGTATCCCATCTGGAATACTTTGATACTTTTTGCACAATATCTCAATTCATAAAAGCCATTCATTCTTTCCTGTAGTCCTGCTGAAAATGGTGAATTTGAAGTAGGTGATATTCTTGTTATTTAAATATTTAGCTGCTGGAATAAGCAGCTGCAGAAAGGGAAATCTGAGATAACTCTCCTGTGGATGTGTTATTTCTATATGTCTCAGAACATTAACAACAATGCAGATAACCCAGTGTTCGTAGGAGATTGGATAAAGATTTTCAAGTTTTCAGATTTTTAGATTCAGTCTGACAATATATTTTTGGTAATGCCAGCAGTCTCATGCCAATATTGTTATTATTTTCTCTTACATTTTCTTACTTTATGTATTTATTTTTATTTTTATTTTAATGAAAAGATTTCCTCTCTCTGTCCTGAGGCAGCAATACATTATGCTTTCTTTCTTTTGCTCTAAAAACTAAACATTTAAAATCCCACAGTGTCCCACTTTGCCCCCCTGTTCCCTGTTCCCACTTTGGTGCCAACTGATTGAGAGGGCTTCTCACTGACTTCATTCATTCATTCATTCATTCATTAAAAAAAGAGTTAAGTAAAAGAAGTCAAATTTTAAATGTATTGAAAATTGTTATCTAAACATTTTATATTAATGTATGTGAACTTGGAAAACATGGTGCTATTTAAGTCATAATTCGAGGCTACTATTACTTGCAATCTGCTTATTCTTATGTATCATATCATATTTTTTTTCTGCTGGTGGAATAGATGATTGGGAACATTATCGAGAAGAGTATGAGAACAGAAGCAAAGTGTCTTCTGGGGCAAAACTTCATATGGATATTTGTTTGTCACTAGACTGTATTTGAATTAGACACTTGTTCCTATATGAGAAAATTGTCTATGTGAGTATTCAGTGATTAGGCAGTATTATAAATACCACAAAGGCAAAATTAATATTTTTTTTTTCCAAAATAATGTAAATGTTATATCTTTTGTCCAATCTTTATTAAATTTCAAAATTAATAATAGTTGAATTTTAATCAGCATGTCAACCTGTCCATTGGATGTACTGATAAACCAAAGAAGATGTGTAACATTTCCAAAGGGATCCTTTCCAAATTATTGGAAAAACAGTTGGATGTAGCTTCTCCATATCAAAACATTAAGATTTTAATAAATGCTTAGTATGTATTGTATACATTCACTGGCTGTAGGGTGTATGTGTGAAACAGAGCATATAGAACCTTTATTATATATTTTTATAGACTTCTAGAAACCACAAGTGCTCTCTGGATAGAAATGCTTAGAGAAAATTATTGTATGTTTATTCAACTGAAGAGTTGAGAATTTGAAAGAAAACCTTCTTCAATAGTGTTTCAGAGAAGCAAAGATTAACAGATGAAGTAATTAAATGATAATCAGTCCACAACTGAAAGTATCAGAGCTCTAATATTCAGCATGGAGTGCATCAAGTTACATGCTTTGTAAAGTCAAGATAAAAGTGAGACAAGTAGATTTATATTGTTTGCTAGGAGTCATACAAAAATTTCTTATGCTTTTGTCAATGGTAAATTATTCTCTTAGTTTCCCCACTGCTGACATAAGTTCTTTATAACAGCAGACCAAAATTTATCCAACAGTGGATATTTATGCATCTGCTTGTTTTCTTACATTTACTACTTTGCATTGCCTGACTTTGAATTGCATAAGAAACCATCCAGCAACCCTCTGTGCATGAGTCCTACTGATGAAATTTAATCTCAAGTTACAAATCACAAAGTAATTTAATATTCTACATTTTAGAATTTAGAATTCAACATGCAATGCTCTAATGCAGAACTATTTTTCCTGGATTAGAGTGTACAGGCAAAATGACTTATTTTGAACTCTGAATGAGGGTTAGAGAGAGATGATGGTCCAGGGAAGAAAACCCTTTCTGATTCATCCTTCTTTTAGAGCAGGATGGAAATGACAGAAGTGCCTACAGTATCACAATAATCTGATTTATTTCACTTGATATAAATGCTAAATAATAATAATAATAATAATAATAATAATAATAATAATTTACTCCTGCCCTTGTCATTTAAAATAGAGACTGTCACTTGACAAATTTTGAAAGATAGACTAATCTGGTATTATTTACATGAATATTCTATCCTATCAAGCTAAAACTCTCTGCATTCCTGTAGATATGAAGAAAACTTCATATAAAACGAGAAATAGATAACTATTTTAACAGACATACAGATAAAGCTAAAAACAGTGAGTTCTGGTGAGTTCATGACAGACTGACTAGATATAATCTTCTACTTCCACCCTGAGAAGTGTGGTTTCTGAAGACTGTAATGACCAGAAGTTTTTTTTTTTTTTTTTTTTTTTTTTTTTTTAAAATTACAACAGTTAAACCAAAGACTAGCTTCACAGGAAGTACAATTTGGCAAATGTAGGATAGGAGGCTTGGGCTTGTTTTTTTAGATTTTTAGATTTTTTTGTTTTGTTTTAGATTTCAATTGAATTCTCATGGTCACTCACAGTCAATAGAAATACCTTACTAAAAATACGTAAACTACTTTTTGCAAGCTCAATAGGCTAATATTTGAATTAGCATGACTTTAATGCAAAAGATAGAAGGGCAAAGACTGTTTGAAACTGAAGTTCATAATAGATATTCAATATACATTTAGCCAAGCATATTAAGAAAAAGATGGTCAGTGATAATAATTTAGTAGTAAAATTCCAGCTCTATGGCTTGTGGTAAACCTGTGAGATTCATGACAGAAATAATTTTCAGGATTAATGAAGCATAATGAGGAAAAAACTACTTGATCCAAGCCACTAGATTTTTTAAAGCAGTTTTCAAATAAGGCCCTAGTAACATGGATAACTGCACTTAGCCGTGATAAATTGTCTCCTAGTTTCAATCATTTAGTGCTTTTTTCTCTTTCCAATTTGACAAAATTAAAATTTTTGTATATTCCTTAAAACACACATCATCTCATTACTATCAATTCAGTTAAAATCCATTAAGTCATAAAAAGTCAGCCTAAAATAAGTGATTTGTGAAACTATGGGTCATTTATGGTATTGTAAATTGTGAAACCACCTATAAAAAGTAAATTCTGATTTTCAATTTTTTAATATACCCTCAAATTTAAGAATTATGATATTGATTTCAGTTGCTATACTTGTGAGTTACATTTGCCTCATATTGGTCTTGATTCAGAAAGAGACTTAAAATTAAGCATATGAAACTGTCATAATAGTTCTGGCTTGTTTTAAAGATTAGGTGTTTTGGGATTCTTCTCATGTAAACATAACATCTTCTTATTGAAATAAAAATAGCAAGTTATTTGCTGTGTTATTTGGAAATTTTGGTGATGAGTGACATATGCTAAAAGAGGTAATACCTGACTCAATAAACACATGAGGAAATAATTACAGCAATCAGGTTAATGGAAAAAAAAAGACACACACACACAAAAAAAAGTCTGACAACTGACAAAGACAGACATTCAGAATGCTAAAAAAGTAACAGTAACCTCTAGGAGCTACAAATAGATATTAATAAATATATATTATATATTAAATTAATATATATAATAATAATATATATTAAATTAATATATAATAAATATTTTACTGGAAATAAACAGTTTGCAGGCATATAAAGGCCATAACTTCCAGCACAATAGAAGAAAATTCAATGAAGAAAATGGAAAGAAGGTATGAAATGAACAGAACAACTCATGTTTAACAAAGCTCATGTGTGTGTGTGTGTCAAAACAAAAAAAAAAAAAAAGGAAAAAAAAGATTCTGATCTTCATTCCCCTATCAGAAGACAAGAAAGGTGCATCACTCATCGAGAAAAGGTTTGAAGGTTTTCACTTCAGAATATTTAGAGAAGCATGGTTGATAAATGAAATGCAGATTAGGTTTGGTTACAATCAAACCTTAACTCACACTCAGATGTGAAGTGCTCAGTTCTGGGCTTTATGTTTGTCTCCAGTGGGGTCACAAATAACAAAAAGAAAGAAATACAGTCTTGGTGTTATTCTTAAAAAGGATTAATAATTCCAGGATTTTAGTGTAATTTAAGCTTCTTAACTATGTGAATATCTTCAGTGGATCATGAAAAATAAACTAAATTTCCATCACCATTAAAATCTATTAACTATAGTTTGCCTTTCTTGTCACACAACGAGTATGAGTGAAGTCATTTCTGGAACAGTTTTGTCATGTATTATTCAAAAAAGTAATGTATGTAAAGAAGAAATGTGTGGAAAGGGAGGAAGGAAAAGAGAGAGGTATATATCAGAGAGATAAGTGATAGCAGAGATGTCTGAACATTTAAAAAGATGTTCAAGAAAATTACAACAAATCAGTCTGCATGGAAGAGAAAGGGAAAGATGAACTGTTCTGAACAGCTCTACATGAAGATGTACTGTGGCATTTCCAAGCAGATAAGTAAGTTTCAAATGAAAGCTATTTATTTATTTATTTATTTTAAATCAAACATTAATGAAATTTAATCAAGATTTATAGAAGGATAGATATAGCTGTGGAAAAGAAGAAGAAGAAAAAGATTAGCTTGATGCTCATATATCTTCTATTGTTAAAAAAAAAAATAGACAAGAAATTGACAGTTAGGCATGAAAAGCCTACTAACACCTCAAAAGGTGTTATTAGGAGACAAAATCAAACACAGCTAATGCCACCACTGGCTTCCTGCTCTATTTTCAATTATATTTTGTGTCTATCTAGCTCTTAGTACTCAGCATCATGGAAATTATGGGTTTGTGAAATCAGATACAGCATTTTTTATAATATTTCAATATTCCTATAAAATGACATATATGAACAGGTTAATTAATGCAGAACCTGTATAACATGACTCAGTTTTCAGTACACTACTTGGAGAATGCCTTATTTCTCAAACAAAAAATTCCCTGTGCTTCTGATCTTTCCTTTATATCTAAGGATCCTTTGCTACATATATTAAGCTAATTTTGGAGATATTCTGAACATTCAACACTAACAGTTGAGAGATAAAAGTGTTTATCAGCATTTGGCCTGATCTGTGTTTTAATTCAAGGGTGGACAAGAATCTTTGTTTGTTTGTTTTCCTATGGCAAAAGTAAATGTAGCACTTTTGAAAGCATCTGCAGAGAATATGAATTAATCTGTTCTGCCTTTGTGAATACTTTGCCTGCATGTGTCATATACTGATAACATTACTCACATCATTATTATTATTATCTATGTGCAAGTGTTTTCAGATACTTGATACCTTTTAATAAGGAAGGTGTACCGTATTTTATATGAATGAGTTGGCAAGATTCAGGTGTTATGGTTACCTAGGAAGAAAACTAGGGGTGGAGAAGTCAAAGTAGGGATTAAAAATCAAGATAAACAGAAAGAAGACATTCCCTACCCCCATTCAACACGTCATTATGGCTTAATAAATGTCATGATGTTCTCTAGAGACATTTACATACTCAAATGTGGTTTATTATTGAGTGTAGACTATTTCAATCTATTAATTTTGTAAGCTGAATGCATCTGAATTTATGGAAGTGTTGATTAGGTGTATAAATCTGTGGCTGACATAAAAAAAAAAAAAAGGTGGACCTAGTGGACCCAAATCTTTGTCACATAAAACGAAGTATTCAGGTATGTTTTGTCTGAGGCAAAGTTGTCATTCTTTTTCGACGTGACTTGGCCAACATATTTATCCCCTCCCTCTGGCTCCTTGAAAATATTCAGTTCTTGTCATTTTCATTTATGAAAATAGATAACACACAAGTCCCCCAAATTAATAACTATATCAACATTAATAAAATGTTGGTTTCAAGCAATCAAAGATTCCATTGTCGATCTATGGAAAATGTCATAGTAATAACTAGGTGGTAAATTTGAATTTAGTTTCAAATATTTAAAGGGTTTTGATCTTTTTGAATATATTATCATCTACTGTGCCTATAGAGGGTTATATCTATTATTATTATTATTACTGTAAATAAAGAATATTAAACAGATTCAAAAAGGGCAATTTATACATAGTTATATAATGTATATATGGAATAAGTGAATATGTCACTGAAATTAACAAAATGCAGGAAACCCACACTTCTTATGTTCTTACTTTGAATAAAATATATGTATTGCTGCACTTTTTATGACTTCATAATTTTTATTTGAAGTGCTTGAAAAAGAAACATTAACACCACTGTTATATAAAGATTTTTTTTTTTTTTTTGTCATCAGCCTTCCAATTTAAAATAGTTCATACATAGAAAAAAAAATACACACCACCACCAATGACAAAAAGCTTTCTTTCCCAGCAGCTTTCCCAGCTCTCCTGTATACCTGAGCTGAGCTCTATTATGTGATCAGTACTGTACAGCCAATTATAAATAGCCTAGAATACACCAGACACAAGAGGTCCAACTATAGCAACACATCCTAATGAGTTTGACCCTGGATGCTGTTGTAAATTCTCATCTCCCACTATGGCTTTGCTGCATATAGGTTACTTAGGCTGCTTAAACTTGGAGTTAAAATAAATAATAATAATAATAAATCATCAGCAGCAGCTCTGTTTAAAAGGTAGAATGTCAACACCTGTCTCACAAGGTTTCTGTAAATATTAAGTAGTGAACTGTAATTGTCCTCTGGGCATAACTGAAAAATGGTCAATTCAGTGGAACACAATCCACGAATGAACACAATACACAGTTTACTGAATACATGGATAGTATCATTTTTACCTTGTTTTCTTTACAGAAGGACTGTAACTGTTTATTTTAATTACATAATTTTCACTTTTGACCTAATATTAACAGTCCATATGCAAAATAATGATTAATGAACCTGCCAACTACTTCATGCAATAGTCCAAATACTAATGTATAAAATAGTGTGAAAGCACTACACTCTTTTTACCATGTTTCACTGACATCATACTTTTTTGGGGAAACATTTTACAGTATATTAGCTGCCAGATTGTTGTGAATTAATTATGAATTATTTTGTCTTCTTTTCCCTTTTCCTAACTCAGCTAAAACAGTAGATGTGCTGTTACAGAAGTGTGCTTTAGAATGACATGAAAGAGTACAGCAAACTTCTGATTGTTCTTTTTCTTCAAAACAGTAAGCTGAAATGGTTGGAATTAGTCAGGAAAAAAAAAAAAAAGCACATCTTCCCTGTTTACAGTCAGAACCACAATGCATAATATTTTGCTACAAAATTAAATCATTGATTTTTCAGCCTCTGGGAAGGAAAATACAGTATTGTTTTTATTTATTTAATTATTTTCAAGGTTTGTACTTGATGTGAATGAGAAAAGGTTTTCTTCTGGTACTATTGTTATCTAAATAATAGCATGGTGGTTACTGCCACAGCAATGGTTACATGCTGGTTGTTGAAATTTAAAATTCTGACTAAATAGGCAAGGATTGATTTCTCTTTTTGTTGTGTATAATAGCATGCTTGAAGACAAGCCTATCCCATGTCAGCTTTGTCATGGGAAGGAAAATCCATTCCTTCAGTATTGGTGTCTGCCTCAAAACATGCAGTGAATTTCTAGTTTCAATAAATGCCATGCTGTGCTTCCAGCTCTATCAAGATCATCTTTTTCTATTGCCTCCAAAAAATGTGCTCTGATCCATTTCCTCTTGCAAGTAGTACGCTGTTTCCCTCAAAAGTCCCCCAGTCCAGACAAGTAGGTGTGGGAAAACATCAGTGTGCAATAAAGCATGAATTTACTTTAGCTCATTTAGTACTGTCCATACCTCCAGTACAGGGCATCTGCTTATTGCACCTTCCAAGTATGTGTCTCCAAAGGAAGAATGCACAGCCATGCAAAGCTTACTGTCAGAGATGCAAACTCTCCTCTTTCCTCTCTGTGTTGAAGCAAGGTGACTAGGAGAAAACCACCAATCAGTTTTCAGCTGTGCTGCTATTTGCATCTATTTCAATAGACTGAAACATGCAATGTCTATGCAATGAACTGTAAGAAAGCAGCTTGTTATAAGAATTACCTGATCTAGATTACATATCCAGTTCAATTCACTGTGGATTGGTGTTTACAACACTGACTGATGCATCACCTTGGAATTAAACCTACCCACTGACATCTTGCCAGACGTTAACTGGGAGTGCCACACGGCTGACACGAGCAAGTCCAGGAAGTTCATGAAGCACCTAGATGATAACTTCTTGGTGCAGGTGCTAACGGAGCCAACTAGGAAAGGTGCCCTCCTAGACCTATTGCTAGAAAACAGAGAGGGCCTGGTGGGAGATGTGGTGATTGGTGGCCGCCTCGGTCATAGCGACCATGAAGTGGTTGAGTTCAAAATTTACGGCGACAGAAGGAAAAGTGCCACCAAAACCTTATCCCTAGATATGGGGAAGGCGGACTTCAGGCTGCTCAGGGAACTAGTCAGCAAGGTCCCCTGGGAAGCTGCTCTTGAAGGCCTCCATGTCCACCAGTGCTGGTCATTCTTTAAGCGATGCCTCCTAGAAGCACAAGAACAGGCATTTCCTAAATATCGCAAGTCAGGCAGGCGGGGCAGAAGGCCGGCGTGGCTGACCAGGAACATTCTAATGGAGATTAGGTGGAAACAGAGAGTCTTTCGCTACTGGAAGGAGGGCCAGGTGACATGGAAAGAATACAGGGATGCTGTTCGTGTTTGTAGGAAGAAAATTCGTGTGGCTAAAGCACACCTAGAGTTGAAGCTGGCTGTGTCTGTGAGAGATAATAAAAAGGGTTTTTTTAGATATGTGAATGGAAAAAGGAGAACTAAAGAATACATAGGGCCGCTCCTTGATAGGGAAGGGCTCCTCACAGACAATGACATAGGCAAAGCAGAGACGCTTAACGCCTTCTTTGCCTCTGTCTTCAATGCCGATGATGGGCTTCGGGACCCAGGGTGCCCTGAGCTGGAGGACCGGGACGGTGGGGATGACAAACTCCCAACTGACCCTGAACGTGTGCGGGATTTGCTACTCCACCTGGATCCCTACAAGTCCATGGGTCCGGATGGGATTCATCCCCGGGTGCTGAAAGAGCTGGCGGACGTCATCGCGGAACCTCTCTCAATTATTTTTCAACTATCCTGGGAGTCTGGAGAGGTCCCGGTAGACTGGAAGCTGGCAAATGTTGTGCCGATTTTCAAGAAGGGTCAGAAAGAAGACCCTAGCAATTACAGGCCTGTCAGTCTCACGTCAGTGCCTGGTAAAATCATGGAGAAGATGGTTCTCGAACTTATTGAGGCGCACCTGGGGGACAAAGCAGTCATTGGTCCCAGCCAGCATGGGTTTGTGAAGGGTAGGTCCTGCCTAACTAACCTGATTTCCTTTTATGATAAGATCACCCGTATGGTGGACCAAGGGAAACCAGCTGATGTGATTTTTTTGGACTTCAGCAAGGCTTTTGACACGGTTTCCCATAGGATCCTACTGGACAAAATGTCCACCATACAGCTAAATAAAAACATCATCCGATGGGTGAGCAATTGGCTAACGGGCAGGGCCCAAAGGGTTATGGTAAATGGGGCTGCGTCAGGCTGGCGGGCGGTCACCAGTGGGGTCCCTCAAGGCTCCATTTTAGGGCCGGTACTTTTCAATATTTTTATAAACGATATGGATGTAGGAATAGAAGGTATTTTGAGCAAGTTTGCTGATGACACCAAACTTGGAGGAGTTGTGGACTCGGATGAGGGTGGAAAGGCCTTGCAGAGGGATCTGGATAGGTTGGAGAGCTGGGCGATCACCAACCGCATGAAGTTCAATAAGAGCAAGTGCCGGGTCCTGCACCTGGGACGGGGAAACCCTGGCTGCATGTACAGACTGGGCGATGAGACGCTGGAGAGCAGCCTAGAAGAGAGGGATCTGGGGGTCGTGGTAGACAGCAAGTTGAATATGAGCCAGCAGTGTGCCCTGGCAGCCAGGAGGGCCAACCGTGTCCTGGGGTGCATCAAGCACGGCATCGCTAGTAGGTCGAGGGAAGTGATTGTCCCGCTCTACTCTGCACTGGTGCGGCCTCACCTCGAGTACTGTGTGCAGTTCTGGGCACCACAGTATAAAAAGGACGTGAAACTGTTGGAGAGTGTCCAGAGGAGGGCTACGAAGATGGTGAAAGGCCTGGAGGGGAAGACGTACGAGGAACGGCTGAGGGCACTGGGCCTGTTCAGCCTGGAGAAGAGGAGGCTGAGGGGAGACCTCATCGCAGTCTACAACTTCCTCGTAAGGGGGTGTCGAGAGGCAGAAGACCTTTTCTCCATTAACACCAGCGACAGGACCCGCGGGAACGGGGTCAAGCTGAGGCAGGGGAAGTTTAGGCTTGACATCAGGAGGGGGTTCTTCACAGAGAGAGTGGTTGCACACTGAAACAGACTCCCCAGGGAAGTGGTCACTGCACCGAGCCTGACTGAATTTAAGAAGCGATTGGACTGTGCACTTAGTCACATGGTCTGAACTTCTGGGTAGAGCTGTGGGGTGTCAAGAGTTGGACTTGATGATCCTTAAGGGTCCCTTCCAACTCAGGATATTCTATGATTCTATGATCTTGCCTGACCTAACACTTCAACTGCCTGAGGCACTGCACAGGTACAGCTAAGCCTTTCTCAGAGTGAGCAGATCTGGAGACAGCCAGCATTGTCAGTTTCCCAGGCTCCATTGTGAGCTCCACACATGAGCTCCTGATTAATGTTTTGGATAACTTGGGGAGCTTAACTTCTTATATTCCTATTGGCGTGGGTGTCTTGTGAGAAAGTACTTCAAAATGTAGGGGTTCAGTGGGATCTGGGAATCCATTTGTGTGCTGTGTTGTCTTTGTATTATGTTAATTAATACATTTAAAGGCTTCCAAGGTTCAGGATCAAATACAGAGCTTCTCAAGAGAGGTGGAAGTTATGTAAAAAGAAGCTAATGTTTTAGAAAGGGCAATCACTCAGGCCTTTCAGAGGCAGAGTAAGGAATGAAATGTTGTCCCTCATCTTTGTGAATGTTTGTTGGGTGAAAAAAAAAAAATAGGCAGATCATAACAAGGACTTCAATTGCTTGCCTTTAGTGCTGCTGTTGGGGTTAGAAAAAAAGGCTAGAAAATCATCAGTGAATCATGAGCTGATGACTGACCTGGTGTCACCAGTCAAGTATGGTGACTGACCTGGAAAAAAGGCATTACATTTAAGTCCTCTGCCTTTCTCCCTCTTCCACCTCCCACTCAGCTTCCATCTCCACAACCAAGAGTAAAGAATTGGAAGAAAATGGAAAGATAGTCTAAAGGTGATTTCAGAGCTGATTGAATTAGCTTCAGTTAAATCTAGGACTCCTGAAAAGCTATGAGGCTCAGAAAGTGGTAAAACAGTATGGAGAAAACAGGTATTGCAAAGAGCAATTATTTATTTGAAATATCATCCTTAAAAGGCAGGACAAACTGTGAAAATCTACCATAAAGAAAGAAGACTTACTGCATTCATTCATTTGCCATTCACTAAAGTTAGCCTTCAAGCAAAAGCAATCTATATGTGGGTGACTTACTATCCAGAGAACAGAGTTTTTGTATATGTGAGATATATTTAGTGCATGTGTAATTTCACAGAATCACAGAATTTCTAGGTTGGGAGAGACCTCAAGATCATCGAGTCCAACCTCTAACCTAACACTAACAGTCCCCACTAAACCATATCCCTGAGCTCTACATCTAAACATCTTTTAAAGACCTCCAGGGATGGTGACTCCACCACTTCCCTGGGCAGCCCGTTCCAATGTCTAACAACCCTTTCGGTAAAGAAGTTCTTCCTAACATCCAACCTAAAACTCCCCTGGCGCAACTTAAGCCCATTCCCCCTCGTCCTGTCACCGGGCACGTGGGAGAACAGACCAACCCCCACCTCGCTACAGCCTCCTTTGAGGTACCTGTAGAGAGCGATAAGGTCGCCCCTGAGCCTCCTCTTCTCCAGGCTGAACAAATCCAGCTCCCTCAGCCGCTCCTCGTAGGACTTGTTCTCCAGACCCCTCACCAGCTTCGTCACCCTTCTCTGGACTCGCTCAAGCACCTCGATGTCCTTCTTGTAGTGAGGGGCCCAAAACTGAACACAGTACTGGAGGTGCAGCCTCACCAGAGCCAAGTACAGGGGGACGATCACCTCCCTATCCCCGCTGGTCACACTGTTTCTGATACAAGCCAGGATGCCGTTGGCCTTCTTGGCCACCTAAGCATACTGCTGGCTCATATTCAGCCGACTGTCCACCATCACTCCCAGGTCCTTCTCTGCCTGGCAGCTCTCCAACCACTCATCTCCCAGCCTGTAGCTCTGCTTGGGGTTATTGTGCCCCAGGTGCAGGACCCGGCAGCTGGCCTTGTTGAACTTCATGCAGTTGACCTCAGCCCATCGGTGCAGCCTATCCAGATCCTCCTGCAGAGCCTTCCTACCCTCTAGCAGATCGAGGCATGCACCTAACTTGGTGTCATCTGCAAACTCAATGCCCTCGTCCAGATCATCAATGAAGATATTGAAGAGGACCGGCCCCAGCACCGAGCCCTGGGGAACACCACTAGTGACTGGCCTCCAACTGGATTTGACTCCATTCACCACAACTCTTTGGGCCCGGCTATCCAGCCAGTTTCTAACCCAACGAAGCGTGCGCCAGTCCAAGCCAAATGCAGCCAGTTTCTTGAGGAGAATGCCGTGGGAAACGGTGTCAAAAGCCTTTTCAGCTAATTCTGTCTCCATCAACCACTGCAGGTTGGTGATTCTAGATTCCAGGTTTCTTACTTGGAGCTGTAACATGAAATATGCTAAAGGAAATGCTTAGAGCACAAAACCTTCTGCAGGTAGCATCTGAAAATTTGTTTTGATTCCAGAAACTGAGTGAAATCATAATTTTTACTACTTTGATCTCTCTGTTGCTGCTTATTCTCACAGGAGAAGAAATTCTCCATAGTTTCATTGTAAGTTAAAAGACTAAGTTTAGAAACAGGGGACAATGGAAAACATTAATGAATTGTTGATATTGCTTGCATATCACCTCTGAATGCTGCTTAGTTAATGTGAGTTTTGTTTTCAGTCATATCTCAGAGCCTAGGTACCAGTAGTTAAAAACTTAGTTACATTTAGACTATCTTGATAATGAAAATCACCTTTGTGAGGCTGTGTAACATAAAAAGTTACAAATTATGTGTTTTTAAATATTTTAGATGTTCTAGTACATCCATGATTTGGAAGAGAAACCTGAAGTTTGCTAAGTGCAGTTCCCCCTTATATAGCATGTGCATATTATGTTTAATCATCATATTATGTTTAATCAATCTGCATATGCTACATTTCTACAAAGACTTCTATCATTCAGGCTCTGAAGAATTTACTGATGCTTCACATGTCAATACATTCAATATTTTTATTCAGAGCTTGCATGGCTTGTGACTGTTGAACAGCTCTTCCTTACAGTAGTTACAGTTACCATCAGGAGGTCCTACATTTCTTGAAGCTCTAGGCAAGAATATTCACAGGCACCCAGAAAATAAATAAATAAATAATAATAATAATAATAATAATAAAGATGTAGTTGCAGAAGGAAGGGAGGAAATATGAACACTATGGCAGACGAAGACAGAAATGATTTTAGTAGTGGTGTTTCTGAGAATATGGACAGAAATATAGACGAAAAAGAAGTACAGATGATAGACTAAACAGGAGTTTGGGATGTTGTCAGAAAAGGTTAGGGGAGAAGAAAACTTCAGAAGAGATTTATATATATGTTAAAGTACTCATTCTTGCAAGTCCTGGAAACTTGTGAAAAGTCCTGGAAAGTTGTGAAAAGGTCTAGTAAGAAGCTGTCATATCACAGAATCACAGAATCACAGAATTTCTAGGTTGGAAGAGACCTCAAGATCATCGAGTCCAACCTCTAACCTAACACTAACAGTCCCCACTAAACCATATCCCTGAGCTCTACATCTAAATATCTTTTAAAGACTTCCAGGGATGGTGACTCCACCACCTCCCTGGGCAGCCTGTTCCAGTGCCTAACAACCCTTTCGGTAAAGAAGTTCTTCCTAACATCTAACTTAAAACTCCCCTGGCGCAACTTAAGCCCATTCCCCCTCGTCCTGTCACCAGGCACGTGGGAGAACAGACCAACCCCCACCTCGCTACAGCCTCCTTTAAGGTATCTGTAGAGAGCAATAAGGTCGCCCCTGAGCCTCCTCTTCTCCAGGCTGAACAAGCCCAGCTCCTTCAGCTGCTCCTCGTAGGACTTGTTCTCCAGGCCCCTCACCAGCTTCGTCACCCTTCTCTGGACCCGCTCAAGCACCTCAACGTCCTTCTTGTAGCGAGGGGCCCAAAACTGAACACAGTACTCGAGCTGCGGCCTCACCAGAGCCGAGTACAGGGGGACGATCACCTCCCTAGCCCTGCTGGTCACATTGTTTCTGATACAAGCCAGGATGCCGTTGGCCTCCTTGGCCACCTGAGCACACTGCTGGCTCATATTCAGCCGACTGTTCACCATCATTCTCAGGTCCTTCTCTGCCTGGCAGCTCTCCAACCACTCATCTCCCAGCCTGTAGCTCTGCTTGGGGTTATTGCGCCCCAGGTGGAGGACCCGGCACTTGGCCTTGTTGAACTTCATGCAGTTGACCTCAGCCCATCGGTGCAGCCTATCCAGATCCTCCTGCAGAGCTTTCCTACCCTCGAGCAGATCGACACATGCGCATAGCTTGGTGTCATCTGCAAACTTACTGAGGGTGCACTCAATGCCCTCGTCCAGATCATCAAGGAAGATATTGAAGAGGACCGGCCCCAGCACCAAGCCCTGGGGGACGCCACTAGTGACTGGCCTCCAACTGGACTTGACTCCATTTACCACGACTCTTTGGGCCCGGCTATCCAGCCAGTTTCTAACCCAACGAAGTGTGTGCCAGTCCAAGCCAAGAGCAGCCAGTTTCTTGAGGAGAATGCTGTGGGAAAAGGTGTCAAAAACCTTGCTGAAGTCAAGGTAGACCACAACCACAGCCTTTCCCTCATCCACCCAGCGCATCACCTTGTCATAGAAGGAGATCAGGTTCGTTAAGCAGGATCTGCCTTCCATAAACTCATGCTGACTGGGCCTGATCGCCTGCTTGCCCTGCAAGTGCCGCATGATGACTCTCAAGAGGATCTGCTCCATGAGCTTCCCTGGCACTGAGGTCAAACTGATAGGCCTGTAGTTCTCCGGGTCTGCCCTCCGGCCCTTCTTGTAGATGGGCGTCACATTTGCTAGCCGCCAGTCAGCTGGGACCTCCCCCGATAGCCAGGACTGCTGATAAATGATGGATAGGGGCTTGGCCAGCTCCTCTGCCACTTCTCTCAGTACCCTTGGGTGGATCCCATCCGGCCCCATCGACTTGCGCACATCCAAGTGCCATACCAGGTCACCAACCAGTTCTTCATGGATGGTGAGGGCCACATCCTGCTCCCCATCCCCTTCCACCAGCTCAGGGTACTGGGTATCCAGAGAACAACCGGTATTGCCGCTAAAGACTGAGGCAAAGAAGGCATTGAGCACCTCCGCCTTTTCCTCATCTCTTGTAACTAAGTTTCCCCCTGCATCTAGTAAAGGATGGAGTTTCTCCTTAGTCCTCCTTTTTGTGTTGATGTATTTATAAAAACGTTTTTTGTTATCTTTAACGGTAGTAGCCAGATTGAGCTCCAGATGAGCTTTGGCCTTCCTAATTTTGTCCCTGAACAGCCTCGCTACATCCTTATAGTCCTCCCTAGTGGCCTGCCCACTTTTCCAAAGATTATAAACCCTCTTTTTTCTCCTAAGCTCAAGCCACAATTCTCTGTTGAGCCAGTCTGGTCTTCTTCCCCGCTGGCTCATCTTTGGGCACATGGGGACAGAACACTCTTGCGCCATTAGGATTTCCCTCTTGAAGAGCACCCAGACTTCCTGGACCCCTCTGCCCTTTAGAACCGCCTCCCAAGGAACTCCACCAACTAGTGTCCTGAGCAGCCCAAAGTCAGCCCTCCAAAAGTCCAATACAGTGGTTTTACTGGTCCCCTTCCTGGCCTCGCCAAGAATAGTGAACTCCACCATTTCGTGGTCACTCTGCCCAAGACAGCTCCCGACAATCACATCCTCCACCAGTCCTTCTCTGTTTGTGGAGAGAAGGTCTAGTGGGGCACCACCCCTGGTAGGTTCACTAATCAGCTGCGTCAGGAAGCTATCTTCCACGCTCTCCAGAAACCTCCTAGACTGCTTTCTCTGGGCTGTGTTGTGCTTCCAGGATATGTCAGGGAAGTTGAAGTCCCCCACGAGTACAAGCGTTGAAGATTTCGCAACTTCTGTCAGCTGCCTGTAGAACTCCTCATCTGTCACCTCATCCTGGTTCGGCGGTCTATAGCAGACCCCGACCAGGACACTAACCTTGTTTTCCCTGCCGATCCTAACCCAAAGGGACTCGACCTTGTCATTCCTAGCCTCGAGTTCTACAACATCGAAAGACTCTAATATAGAGAGCCACACCACCACCCTTTCTGTGCTGCCTGTCCCTTCTGAAGAGCTTATATCCAGGCATCGCAGCACTCCAGTCATGAGACTGGTCCCACCACGTCTCCGTGATGGCAACCAAGTCGTAGCCTGCCCGCTGCACGATGGCTTCCAGCTCCTCCTGTTTGTTACCCATGCTGCGTGCATTGGTGTAGATGCACTTCAGCTGGGCCTTTACCTTACCCTCTGGCCTTGCCATTGTTCCCCCTGGCACAGCCCCAACAATCCATGCTTCAGCCCCATCCCCCTTCTTACCTAGTTTAAAGCCCTATCAATGAGCCCCGCCAGCTCCTGGCCCAGGATCCTTTTTCCCCTAAAGGATAGGGACCCGTCTACAGCCATCAGGCCGGGTGCTGTATATAGTAGCAAAACTCATGTTGCCACTCCACTAGAAGATCTCTATGAAAGAAGTTAACAACTTTGTAGTACTACCTGTTACTGCCTTTTTGACATAAAGTCCACTGACCTGATTATTCAAGATTAGGATATTTCTGTGTAATTAAGTCATAACTTCATTTTGTGTAAGATAGAGAAGGATTACAAATTTTATGTCTCAGAAGTATTTTTTAAATAAAATTATGATGTCTTTTTAGCAAGAATATTTAAAAACGCTATTCTAGAATATAGCTAATTGTTCAATCTTCATTTTTATGTAGTATCTTTATTTGTATCTTTTAATACCTGTTATTAAAGAAAAACACAAACAAAAACAAACAAATAAACAAAACTCCATATTAGTTTTTTTTTCTAAACAATTTTGGATAATACCTAGAGTTTGTTTTACAATCCCCATATACACAGTCTCAGAGAGTCTAGCCATTGAAGTAAGAATGCCACACTTTGTGCAGTACCTCCAGTCTACCTTTCTGCTTTGAGAGTTTTTCAGGGAGTTAGCTAAAGAGGCGCTGTAGGCAGGTTGCAAACTGTGATACTGAAGCAGAAAGTCAGAAAGTAAATAAATCCCAGGTGTATGATTTCTTTTCTTCTGCTTCTCTTTTGTTTCCAATACTTCTTTCAGAGCTTGTGTTGATAAATTATAAGGACAGTCATCTTTGGTACATCTTAATAAAGCCATCTGTGAATGACCTGACAAAATTTAGCACATTCCTTAGATTACAGAAAACAGAATTAGGCTTTACTAAATTTCTGAGACTGTCATAGCTTGAGAGGCATTTAGGGATCAGGAAGAGTTTGACATTCTTTCCCCACCTCCCCACTCAGCTACAAGATTAAGGGATACACCAGGACACTGTGGGCCTTTTTAGTACTCAGCTGTTACAGGCTTTAACAGGAGGTGCCAGGGAGGTAAAAAGACTTGTAATAAGCACAATGAGGTTATATGAACAAAACAAGCCTGGATCATGCAGACATTAAATGATAAATAGAGAGAATGCTAATTTAAAATCCATTGTATAATGTATAATATAGAGATATAATTTATCCAGAATTTGTAAGAATTCACTTAGGAAATATTTTCTATTTGCCTTTCATTCATATCAGGGAGAACTGGAGTGAATGCTTTTCTTCTTTGAGATACTCTGGGTCACAGGAAGAACATCTTCCATTCACAGACCAATATTTGTTTAGTTTTTCTCTGTAGAAATGCTTCATGAAAAATATTTATCCTCTGAGAATGGAATGCAAAATGTTACGAGTCTTGAAAAAACACAAGCAAACTTTATCTCTCATCAGGCAAGGGAAAATAAGAGTTTGTGACAATACATGAAAAAGATTAGAGTTCTACCCTAATGCATGCTAGTCATTTATTAAATGTTCTAATTCTCCTTTCTGATGGTATCAATTCTTGTTTTTGACCTTTCTTTGTATTCCGCTTGCCCTGCTGTTTCAAGGTGAGGCATTTACGTTCTGTTAAATTGCATGTAGCTTTTCCCAGTGAAGGCAGTAATGTACACTACTCCATGTTAGAGAGATACCATATCTTTAGCTTATTTTTTATTGAAACCTTCTGCTTTGTTATCAACACTAATCTGAAAGCTGAGTAAAATCAATGTGCAGAGAAAACTAAATGAGTTACTCAATGTTCATTCAATGCTATTAGTCTCATAATGATTCATAATACACAAAACAATCTGTTTATATATCCATTTCCTTCTAATTGTTTTCAAGAACTTTATTCTTGTCTCCTAGATATTTTAATTTCATAGCTATTGAATGCAGAAGGAACATATTTTGTGCTGGTTGATATCCTCCGTTACCTCACTGAAATAGGTAGAATTACAGAGATGATATACTAGTAAATTTGTCCCAATGACTTTTCCTATATGCAACAGCAAAGTCCTAGAGAATATTTTTAACCTGTTTGAAAAAAAGAAATACAGTGTCTGATAACATAGTATTTTCAAGTAAAACTTTTGGATTTAGCATATCTTCAATGTTACAAAATAAAATTCCATATTATGCTTCTGCATGCAAGAGATGTTCCCAGTTCTATTCTAGAAACGTATACACTTCAAAGAATACACATACTGGGACCAACTTACCAATGCTTATTCACTTGTAAAATCTTTACTTGCACAAGCAATCCTGTTGAAGTTAAAACTCCCAGATATATGCTTTAAGGTTGCATGGATCTTGACAATTGTATTCTATCTCCCAGCTAAAGGCTAGCTTGAATTTCATCTGATGCAACCTTCCAGTTGAATGCATCCCTACTGTGAATATATATTTTGAAGTCTTAAGAAGCAGAGAGAAGAAGCAGAGAGCCAATTATAAACTGGCAATTTTTCTGGAAAAGCAGATCTAGATTCCTTTTAATATTATTACTGTTCCTACTGTTTCCCCCCCCCCCCCCCCCCCTTCCCCCAGTGGATTAGAATTCTGCTGTTTATCTCACTTTACAGGTTTTCCAGGTGTTCTTCTCAAATAGTACATGGCTTATTATAAGATTTCTTGCTGATGGTAGGAAAAAGAAGAAAGAAAATGTGAACATTGCTACTACTGTCTTTAAGAATGACCTTCGTTGTTGGGGCAAGAATTGATGTCATATATGGCACTTGGGCCCAAACTGTTCAACACTGCACTCCAGCATACTTTTTACCAAAGTTCTGCTTTCAAAAACGGGGACAACTATTTGCAAAACACCAGTGCCAAAGCTGAATTTTTTAGTGTCTTTAAGACTATACGTAGTCTGACTGCATTCTGCTCTAGGTTATGCTATGCCATGACTTTTGGGCGCACAGTGCCTGTATTCATACTGTATTCATTACTTCAGATACTAAGAATGATTAAATTTTAAAAGTGGATGGTGCACAAGCTATTGCATTAAACTGTCTTGGCTTTGCTAGGACAGCTGTCATAAATTGATTTGATGTGTCAATAGTGGCTATTAGCTAATTATATAATCTGACTCTTTGATGTGTTTGACATGCAGCTTTACTTTCAGACAAAACTGCCAACTGAAGAAGAAATGGAGTTTCCTTTTTTTTTTTTTCTTTTCTTTCAATTACTTGACTACTTACCCATATCCTTATCTTCAATTGAATACAATTAAATAGTTCTTAGAAAATTATTAAGTCAAGTCTTTGTAACACAGTTATGTCTGTGAGTGAGTGGATGTATGTGAAACAGAGAGACGAAGTGATGCTGGGAGTGGAGGTGTCTTCATTATTTGAGGTAATGACTGATTTTCCTGCAAATACTACATGCCAAACCTAAGAAGCATTTCCTTCAAAGGAGCGTGGCCAGCAGGTCAAAGAAGGTGATCCTCCCCCTCCCTTGCCCTTGCCTCCTTCTGCCCTGTTCAGGCCTCACCGGGAGTACTGTGTCCAGTTCTGGGCTCCCCGGTACAAAAAAAGACAGGGATCCCCTGAAAAGAGTCCAGCAGAGTGTCACAAAGATGATACAGGGCCTGGAGCATCTTTCCTATGAGGACAGGCTGAGAGACCTGGGTCTGTTCAACCTGTAGAAGAGGAGGCGGAGGGGGGATCTTATCAAAGTCTATAAATATCTGAGGGGTGGGAGACAGAAGGA
The DNA here is from genome assembly GCA_011075105.1 of Heteronetta atricapilla. NCBI lineage: Eukaryota > Metazoa > Chordata > Aves > Anseriformes > Anatidae > Heteronetta > Heteronetta atricapilla. Next base: position 121,931,338 of record CM021731.1, on the reverse strand, counting down.
TGTAGGTAACCTCTTCTCATTGGCTTGTGGGGATAGGACAAGCGTAAACGGCCACAAAATAGTACACAGGAAGTTCCATACCAACATGCGAAAGAACTTCTTCACAGTGAGGGTGACGGAGCATTGGAACAGGCTGCCTAGAGAAGTTGTGGAGTCTCCTTCTCTGGAGATATTCAAGGCCTGTCTAGACACCTACCTGGGCAGCCTGCTCTGAGGATCCTGCTTTGCAGGGGGGTTGGACCTAATGATCTTTCAAGGTCCCTTCCAACCCCTACAGTTCTGTGTGTGTATTATTGTAATAAGCACTGTCATACAGGAGCTTCAGTTCTCCATGATCACAGAATCACAGAATCCTCTAGGCTGGAAGAGACCTTCAAGATCACCGAGTCCAACCTCTGACCTAACACTAACAAGTCTTTCACTGAACCATATCACTAAGCTCAACATCTAAATATCTTTTAAATACCTCCAGGGATGGTGACTCAACCACTTCCCTGGGCAGCCCATTCCAATGCCTAACAGCCCTTTCAATAAAGAAGTTCTTCCTAATATCCAACCTAAACCTGCCCTGGTGCAACTTTAGCCCATTCCCCCTTTTCCTGTCACCAGGCGTGTGGGAGAATAGACCAACCCCCACCTCGTTACAGCCTCCTTTAATGTACCTATAGAGAGCAATAAGGTCACCCCTGAGCCTCCTTTTCTCCAGGCTGAACAATCCCAGCTCCCTCAGCCATTCCTCATAAGACTTCTTCTCCAGACCCCTCACCAGCTTCGTTACCCTTCTCTGGACTCACTCGAGCACCTCCATGTCCTTCTTGTAGTGAGGGGACCAAAACTGAACACAATACTAGAGGTGCAGCTTCACCAGAGCTGAGTACAGGGGGACAACCACTTCCCTAGCTCATCTGGCCACACTGTTTCTTATGCAAGCTAGGATGCTGTTGGCCTTCTTGGCCACCTGAGCACACTGCTGGCTCATATTCAGCCGACTATCAACCAATACTCCCAGGTCCTTCTCTGCCAGACAGCTTTCCAACCACTCATCTCCCAGCCTGAGGGTGCACTCGATCTCATCCAGATCATCGATATTAAGAGAACTGATAAGATATTAAAGAGAACTGGCCTCAGTACTGAGTCCTGGGGGACTCCACTAGTGACCGGCCTCCAACTGGATTTAACTCCATTCACCACAACTCTTTGGGCCTGGCTATCCAGCCAGTTTTTAACCCAACGAAGTGTATGCCAGTCCAAGCCATGAGCAGCCAGTTTCTTGAGGAGGATGCTGTGGGAAATGGTGTCAAAAGCCTTACTGAAATTAAGGTAGACCACATCCACAGCATTTCCTTTATCCACTGTGTCACTTTGGCATAGAAGATCAGGTTCATCAAGCAGGACCAGCCCTTCATAAACCCATGCTGGCTGGGCCTGATCGTCTGGTTGCCCTGCAAGTGCCATGTTATGACACTCAGGATAATCTGTTCCATGAGCTTCCCTGGCACTGAATGATGACTATCTCTCCATAGCTACAGTGGGATTTTTAGCAGGAGCTAGTAAGGAGCATGTGGGATTATGATATTAGATAGAGATGTACTACTGATGTAAAAAATATTGTGAACTTGATGTACTACTGATGTAAAAAATATTGTGCACTTACTACTGATGTAAAAAATATTGTGCACAAAGACAATGGGAATTACCTTGAGGTAACTAAACAGCATTCCTGGTTTGATCAATTTGAAAGGAATCATATAGAAGTACATCAGACAAAATTTTATGGAGTTGGATTTAATTAAGTGTTTTACTGTCTGTTTATGTTCTGTAAAGTCTGTATAGAGTGTCTGTTGCCTTCGCATGGCTGTTTTAATCAAATGTGGTTTACTTCATAGTAGAGTAAATGTGTACCTCGGCTCATGCTCTAGCACACAGAAATTTCTGCAGCCATTTCTTGCAAGTCAGCAAAACAGCACAAATTTATACCAGTAACACTATGACCCAAATATTTGTTGAACTACTACATGTTGCCTCATTAGATGTACTGTGGATTTTTAATATCAGCAGGATGCAGCATGTTTTCTGCTTTTTAGCCCAAATATCTATTTAGCAGCCTAAACAATTACTGCTGAATATGTTGTTTCTACAAAGTAGTAGTATCTTGTTCCTCTAATCCCTTTTCTTTCCACAAAAAATAAGGAAGGTTTCTTGACAGAGATCATTGTGATCCTTGATTTGTGTTATTTGGGCAAGCACAAATATTTTTCACACAACATAATTTTATTTTTTCACCTACCATAATCTGTCCTTGCTAGTGTGTTTTAACTGTGGTTGCTGTGCTATTGAATTCTGTTGAATTACCTTTTCTTTGTGTGTGCTTGTGTGTGTGTAACTGCTAAACAGGGAAACTTTGTGTTATCCCTATCTCATACTGATAAACATCAAGAACAACCTGCAAAGGTGAAATTGCCATTTCACAAAGAATGGCAATGGTTCAGAATTGTACCCTCCCACTCCATGTCCATGCAACACTATTATCCTTCTCTTGCTCTATTCTCTTCTTTTTTCCATCCACAAGACTAATTTTTCTTATGGGTATATAAAGCTCACATGAATTAAGTAGTAATGTACTGTGCTCTGTAATTCAGAACTGTGAGTTTTGTTTTAGGCATTTTTTTTTTTTTTTAATTTGACATAGAAGTGAAAATCTTCTAGCAGTTTATTTATTTAATGAACAATTTATTATAATAATCAGAAAATTGACTAAAATATAGCAAAGAAATACCATATGTCAACAATTAAACTACACTGTATACTTCAGGTCTCATTCACTTTTATTAATTTATTGTTTGTTCAATATGCATACTTTATGTGTATTAAAAATCACTTGATATAGCTTTTTTTGGCTCTTCTGCACTAGACAACTTGTCAAAAGTGATTTGCAGATCTCACCAGCAGTTAAGAAATCTTAGCGTATTTTTTTAATGAATACCACCCACCTATCTGCACCTAAATAATACTCATCATTTTAATGGATGTGATATTGAACTCTATTGGATTTTAAAGCTTCAGTAAATATCAGACCTACAATAACCATTTGAGATAGATTATTTACACCTACCCAATTTTTCTATTTCTATTTTTCTTTTTAAATAAATTAGGTGTGGTTATTGAACAGCAATGTTAAACTGCATAGAAGTTAAAAGAGTGGATAAAAGGTCATTGTCAAACCTGAGCGTTTGTGGAATGGACCCCATAATATCTGAAGTTCACGTGTAAAAAAAATATGAATGCTTAACAAAGTATATTTTTCAGATACTTATTGATATTTTTAAACTTTTTTTTTTTTGGGGGGGGGAGTGGATTGCGTTTTGTTTTGTTTTGTTCTTGTACTATTTAAACAAGTTTTCTGAAGCTAACTATCTCGTCTTTCAATGAAAAAATCAGGAAGCAACATTAATAGTCTTCAACTTGTTTCTCACCTTTACTCCAGACACATCTCTTCACAGCTGCCTGGACTCCAGTCACCTCAGTGAACCAATGCAGAAGGTGGTGAGCAATGTGTTGTGCTTCCTTTGCTTTATGCTGCTCCATGTTTGTCACTCAGGTCCTCTACCATGTTTCTCCAGCAACTGCAGGGGGTTATACCTGTTCAGGCACCCCCTGCTGTATCTCCACTTACACCTCTTCCTACTGTCTTCAAGACTGAAGTTTGACCAGGGTGATTTCCTATAGTGCCAAGGTGCCAAGACTGGTGTCTGTTCAACTGGCCTCATATTCATCATATTGTATTTGATGTTGCAGTCCTTCCTGTTAATGCTTGAAAGGGGAATGGGTAGGAAAGACATTATGTTCATTATGTTATCATTATGTTCTGAGAACATAATTTTATCAAGTTTCTACCAAGAAAAAAGTGCAATAAAATATAAATCTCAGAGTATCAGCGTATTCAGTGAGGATCAAATCACACAGTGGTATGCTATGTAGACTGTATATATACTCCTGCTATATACAGAATATAAATATGTAAACATATAACATAGTACAGAAGCACAGGGTACTGGGAAAGAGTGGTAGAATAAGTTTAAATACTTGATTCTGTATTTCCTGATGTAGTTTTTCTTGCCTGCATACAAAACAAAATAATAGTTATGGTTTCCAAGCTGACCTACGACTAGTATATTTTTTTGACAGGATCTTACCCTTTTGGTCCACTTGTATTTAATCACTATTTCATAGTGCAGGAAGATTGCTTTTCACTAACAGCTGGGGCACACACTATCAGAGATATCAGTCTGGGAATTGAAAGGGTTGGGGAAAAGAGAAACAATTCCATTTTATATAAACAGCTTCCAAGTCAGGTAGCCAGAAAATGATGAAGAGAACTGCTACAATAGGAGCTGGGAAGCATCTCTTCATTTACAAAATGTAACAGAAACAGTACAGTTTATATCTCTAGGTTAGAAACAATCTAAATTATTGAAGAACCTCAAAGTGTATTGGCCTTAAAAAATACCAACCCTCATTAAAAAAAAAAAAAAAAAAAAAAAAAGTTTTGTTTTTTTAAAGGAAAGGAAGGAAGGTCTGACTTAGTGTTTAACTTCACTTTCATTTTCTTGTCTCCCTGGGATCTGAGATGATACACACAGAGAGAAGAAAACAGATCTTTTTGTTCAAATTCCTATGTAAATGAAAAAAAAAAAAAAAAAAAAAAAGGAATGCACACAAGCATTTTGCTGCAGTATTGCTTTCTGTAGATGAATTGAGACTTGTACCTAACCTAGCAGAACACATTATCTGGAGGTCAGTCACCAAAGAGGTGTTGTTGATGTAACATCCCAACTGCTCTACCAGACCATAATCTGACTGCGCTTCCTCACACTCACTGTAGTGTATACAGGGGGTGGTTTTGACTATTTTTGTTCTGCTGCTGGAGATAAAGATATAATGGTTGTCTTTGGAAAAAGGAGTGAACAAAACCAGATTGGTCTGGAAATTATTTATGTTTGAAATGAACAGCAACTGTTAGTGTTGCCATAGAAATTATACCTTTAAAAGACTAGCATTTCCTCTCTGTATCACATTCTTTTGTATATAATCCTGTGGGGGAAAAAAATAATAATAAAAAAAAATAAGTCTATGGAATGTCATGATTCTGACTAATCTCTCTTGCTCCTGTTATTAGATTAGATTTCTCCAATCTCATCCTTCTGCTTCAGCCTTTGAAAGAGTACACAGCTGTCAGTATATATGTTAAACAATTTCTATGTTGGAAGATTATTTTCTCCTTTTATGAGAAGCTGTGTATCTTTTAAACATCAGAAATGTGCTGCCAAGTTTAGTTCACAGCATGAAGATAAATAATGCCATTAAACTAGAAAACCTTTTAATGATTGCTGGCTACTCAGTGGGCTTAGCAATTTAGAATAACACTTCCTTACAAAAATCACTACAGTTATTGAAACTTCTAAGCCCAGCAATCATTTCAAGACAAAGTGGTAGTATTCTTTTATAAAGTAGGTCATTGGTGATTTTCTGAAAGCTTGCCTTGGTAATTTTTTTATTCTTTTTATTCCTATGCACAAGAGGAAATACAGAATGTGAGCTGGGTTGTAAAAATAGCATAACATTATTTTAATTTATCTGGGACTATACTGGAATAAGGCATGCTATAGAGGTTATTCTTAATTCCCATGAGGACAGCTGCTATGAGTTGACAAATATATAGTTTGTGAAACCCACCACTCTGCACTTTGTAATGGTTAAGGAATAGCGAAAAAGGACATAGCTTCTCTACTATATCCAGTCACCCTTTACTTCAAAAATTCTTTGTTCACTTCAGTTTCTACTGTCTATTATGTCTTTTATTACTGAGTATCAGTGAAAAGAAAAACTCTAGCATTTATGTCATGCTTCTTTTTTATACCTATATAGTAAATATTGTCTATCTAAAAACAGGCAGATATATATCTGCTCTATAGTTAGAGATATATTCAATAAATCTGAAAACACAGGAAAACTTTTTAAGGACCTAGAGAAACAGAAAGGGAAAAAACACTAAATGCAAAAATTAATAACGGATGGGTTAACATGTAAAATTTAACAAGAAATTAAAATTAAATCCTTATGTGATCCTACAGATGAAAACAAGTTCACCATTTCATTTTCATTTGAACAGGAAGGAACAGGGAATAAAAAGGTTTGAAAAGAAACTTTATTATTATAAATGTAAAACATCTTTCTGAAAGTGAGGTCAGAGTTTGGTGATTTAACATGGATCTAAAAATCCTCTTCCATCAGTAGAAGAGAATATGTACTCAAAGCTATGTTAGGCATAAAAGATAAGTTCCGAATGCATTCTTGCAGGTATGATAGCACAGCCTGCAGGGAATGATGCACTGTAATGAAGATTCCTTACATGGCTCAACACATCCCTTCCCTTATGTCCCTAGTAGATCTGACAGGTGACATCTTTTTGTTATTTACCTTCTTTTCCTTCCACATATACTTCCTTTTCTAAAATCTAAGCAAGATTGGGTAATTCTTTGTTTTGTAGTCATTAATTTATCAAAACACTTTTACAATCTTAAAATACATTAGTGTTTAATTAAAACTTTGTATAATATATTCCCACTCTTGTCCACTCTCTTGTAGCACTCAGAAATTGTTAGGTTAGTATTAAACTTCATGTTTACTCCAGCACTTCCAAAAATTATATATGCAATTGTAAACAAAGTAGCTGGATTTTTTTCACTCTTTCATAAATATTCTATTTAGTTGAATTGTTGAAAGGACTGTTGCAAGCAGCATTATAGCAGAATTATTAAGGATTTTCCAATTTACCAACAACCCATAGAAGTTATATGCCTAAACACCGAACCACCTGACAGCTTGTAAAGGTTTTTTTCTCTGATCTTTTCTAATTTAGACTCCTTTCTAATTTCAAGTCCTAAATTACTTTTTTTTTTCTTAAGAATAAGTGATTATTATTATTATTATTATTATTGTAAATGTATTTTTCTATGAAAGTGAGGTGTCAAGTAGGCTCTTAAAGAAGTGCTTACCTCACTGACTTTTTGCCTAAAGTTCTAAAGGCACATGACACTGCGTGGGAAGAGTAAAAATATTCTGGCATGGTGTACAACCTCTGTGAAGGCTAATTGCTAAAACTCAGAAAGACTCAGAAGAACTGTCATTTGGAATGTATTCAGTTTAGCTTTGCCTTTATGTTTCAGCCTTGGAATAAGCATGAAGCTTGCAACTTTTATTTTATTTTTATTTTTTTCCTTCATTAACTGTTTTGTTTGTTTGTTTGTTTGTTTCTTGAGCTACCAGTAAGTAGTTTCAAGTCTGCTATTTTTGTTCTGGATAGAGGCTACTATTTATAATAAACAAGAGGATATGCAAACCTTATAGGAATTATTTTTTTTTTTCTTTTATATTAAATACTAAGCATTATGGATACAGTTATATTTATTGGAAGCATTATTCAGCAGCGAAGCAATGAGCTAGGAAATGTTTACACTTTCAGAAAAACAACAAGGTATACAGGTGATATTTTCAAAACTTTCCTTCTCAGATTCCTGATTTGAAGAAAGGGTAAGAGACTTGGAAAACAGGTACATTTGAGAATATCTTAATTCCAAAAGGTGATTATGCCAAGAAAATCAAAAGAGTTATTGATCGTTAAATTGATTTACTTCTGTGCCTGTATCAAAAGTGGGTGACTGTTTTCTGCTGGAGTTTATGTAGTCTTCAGAGACTTTAGTAAGCATGAAGATTATATGAATAAAACAGGAGTTTTCATGTTCTTGGAAACAATTTGACTTTAAAAAAAGGTGAGGGAAAGGAATAAGAGAGATCTGACAGTTCTTAAGCTGATCTCTGGTGGCAGCATGATTAAAGTGAGATTATTAAACTGAGTCATTAACTCATATTTTTGGTGGGGCAACTGAGAAGATGATACTTTTAAGTTATCTGGCTCCTTGTCTTGCCTGTTTTAGTAATCAAACTGTGCTGAGAGTAGGATTACAAACTGAAGCCCTTTTGTTTCAGACAATATTACACAAGCATCATCTGTTGTTAGGGAGATAGTCAACCAGGGAACAGTCATCAAAAGATAGCATGATGTTTTTGCCACATTCAAGCCTGTAAAAACTGTTCTGCTGAAAACAGAATGGTCCCTTCCCATTTTATTTTAAGCTACACTAGCAGCTGCTAAAATACATAAAACAGCTAAATGATTCCATAACAGTATTAATGAATTTAAATGAGAGCTGCTGTCTGCTCTTCTGCAGTCCAAAATTTCAACTAACGGGTGTGCACAGAGTCTGCAGTATGAGGGCAAGTCATCCCTTTTACCTATAAAACTCCCAATGACACCTATAAAACTCCCACTGACACATATCCACAAAAAGAGTAGAATTAACCTTTGTTGGGAAGACTGTAAAACTGTTCTGGTTTTAGCTAGGATAGAGTTAATTTTCCTCCCAGTAGCTGGTAGGGTGCTATGTTTTGGATTTAGGATGAGAACAATGTTGATAACACACTGATGTATTACTTGTTGCAGAGCAGTGCTTACACTAAGCCAAGGACTTTTCAGCTTCTCGCTCTGTCCTGCCAGTGGGCAGGCTGGGGGTGCAGCAGGCTGGGAGGGGGCAGACCCAGGAGAGCTCACCCAAACTGGCCAAAGGGGTATTCCATACCATCTGACATCATGCTAAATATATGGGGGTGACTAGGCAGAGTGGGGGGGGAAGGCTGCTCCGGGATAGGCTGGGCATCAGTCAGCGGGTGGTGAGCAATTGCACTGTGCATCACTTGTTTTGTACATATTTATTATTATTATTATTAGTAGTAGTAGTAGTATTAGTATTATTATTATTTTCTGTCCTAATAAACAGTCTCTATCCCAACTCACAGGCTTCAGTTTTTCTTGTTTCTCTCCCCCATCCCAGAGAGGGAGGGAGAAGGGTGAGCGAACGACTATGTGGTGTTTAGCTGCTGGCTGGGTTAAACCACAACAACAAATCAGTTGAACTACCGACACTCAGAGGGAGAACTTGTTTGGCTGTAATACTGATATTTTCACAATGGTATGACAAAATTATTAGTAGACTGGTGTCAATGTTAAACCATATAAAATAATAAATGGACCTGAGTTTTAAAATTTGTTTGCAAAAATCAGAAGTAACCTTTACTGATAACAGGCTTACGGTGGCAGAAAACACCCAGGATAAAACATTCACTGCAAATCTTACCTAGACTGACATATAGAACTGGATGCCCTTAGCATGCAAGCTGCATATGCTCAGTATACTTATCCTATGCAAAGCTTCCATTTCTTATGGGGAGTTTAGAGGAAGAGATTTATGAAATACTCCGGCTAACACAAACCTAATGCAATTAAAAGGTTGTATGTTTTAACTATTATACATATATAACATTTCAGTCTTGACCCTTTTGTTGTAATTATTTTAGTATAGGAATTATTCCATTAAATTATTCCAGTAAGGTTTTTGTAGTTTATTGGCTTCATAAGGGAGTTTGCAGTATTTTCACAATGCTTTTTGCAATAGTAGCAACCGTAGATACAAAATATTTTTTCCATCTAAATATGTTTATAGGGATAAGTAAACAATTAATTGTTAAATGTCTTACTGAAACCACTCAAATTAAATAGTTATTTAAAAGAAAAAAGAAATCAGTGAAGAAATTCAGTAAAGAAATCTGACTTTGAGAATCATTCTCATTGGATTTTGATTCATACCCCTATAAAATGTCGTTAAGCTGTATATATTGAAAAATACTTTTTCTCATTTACTTACAAAGTGGAAAAGCCTCAGACTAGTTGAACTAAGATTATTTAATTTGTTTAACAGTGGACTAATTAAGCATACCCTTAAATCCATGCTAAGTGACTTTGCTCACTCAGTCCAAATATAGTCCTTTCATGTGGGAAACTGCATTTCACAAATGCTAGAAGTTTGGGGAAAGCTCTTTTTTATGTAGGTGGTCTAGGTCTCTCAAAAAGATGAACATGTTCTGTTCCAGGGTGACTGTTTTGTCTGGAGCTAACAGCTTCTTGTTTGTGAACTATATAGACAGTTCATTGCTACTTGATATCACAGGATATTCACAGTCTGCCAGAATTAACAAATGTATTGCAGGCTAGCCTTACTTGCTTTGCTGACTCAAAGCTATAGTTTGACATTGCAATAAGTTAAGTTAGCAACATGTAAGAATGTCATCATAAACTGTGTAGGTGAATTAAGCTGAGGGTTCGGTGACAGTCTAGGCAGACCTAAGTGCCGATGTCTGTATACTTTCCTAGTTCCATCATATCTTTCCCTCCTGCATTTTCTGACATTTTCTTGAAGATTTTTTGTTCACAGTAAAAGTGAACAGCTCAGTGAAATGTATGGTAAATGTTGGCACAAAGTGTGGAGGCAGCAAAAATGGGAGTAGAACTATGAAGAAGATATTTTTCAACTGTAAAATACAGTGAGGAAAATTTAAGAAGTAAATTCAACAGAAGCTTTGGGCCTCCTCAACAACATGTGTGAGAGACAAACGTCTAATACAGTAAGCACAGGAACATACGAATGCTATAGTCTTGTTAGTTCTGACTTGTTTTACTCTAACTAATCAATCTTTCAATCTACCTGCAACAAGCTAAGTGAAATTTCTTTTGGTGGACACAAGTTATTCTGCTGTACAGTTTCATCATATTAAGTCTATATGCTTCAAACCTCATGAATGTGAGTGGCATGCATTGGCTTCTGCCATGTCTTCTATCACATGTAAACCACTTCATTTGAAGTGTGATGTTGTTACCTGGCTTTCCTGCCTTCCACCCTCTCTTTAGAACTTTCTGCAAAGTTTCTTCATTACTTACCACACCACCACATTTACCTCTTTTGCATCTGATGTTGTGTCTTTGGGGATGCACCAATGGAGACATATTTTCAAGTGTTTAGAACTTCTTAACTAGCACAAAAGGGAATCAGAGGCAGAGGGTGATGGGGCAATACATCTTTTTAGGACTCCTGTTTAACTGTGCAGGCCTATAGCTGTGCCTCCAGCCTATATCTGCACCTCCTCTGATTCTGTTGTATTCATCCCTACATTGTTAAAGTCCTTTCTCTCAGCCTTTGAAGGTTTTATATTTTTGGGGTGCAGAGAGCAGATGTCCTTGTCTTCAAAAGAGCAATTTCAAATTCTTCCTTGGGGGAATGCTGTCCTTTGGAGCATGTCTGCAGACAGATACGGGAGAAAATGTCTTCTATGGAATGTAGCCAACACTTTTATTCTCCTAGCTCCTGAGTAGTACTTTCACTCTTTAGTATAAGGATATACTTACACTTCTTGAAAAGGCTGTTGGTACAACTCCTATCTCATCTTATGGAGCATGACTGAGGACAAAGTAAAAATCACCTGAGAAATAAGGGCCATATCAATCCATTAAATCAAACTGAACTTTGGAAATAGATATTTTTCAATGGGCTCACCCATCTACAGTTTATAGTGGATATTTATCTAGAAGTATCCATTATCTAATGTTTTCATGTGTTTTGAAAATACTAACTCTTGTAGAATAGTGAACTGGATTATGAACTTCCATAGCATGTTGGTGTTGTTCTAAAATGCCTTAAATAAAAGGTTTTACTCAGACATATCTACACAACAAGCAGGTTTGCATAGTGATGTTTGTACAGACTTATGCAGAAATCTACCAGCTGACTTGTATTCATATTCCTGTGCACTGGCCCACAGAGCATCCACCTGTCCAACAGTACTGAATGCCAGCCCCCAGGCACCGCCACTGTGGCTGGGGGTTCAGTTTCCCAGACATGCTGAGGGGTGGCTGTGGCCAGGGCCAAACCCTGGCTTGTGGGAGTCACCTCCAGGTGTGGCCCTATTGCAGGGCCTGGCCTGAGCTACAGCTGCCATTCATTGCCTGAGCCCTGCACAGCCCATCCATAACTCCTGAGCTGGGTACACCCATGGGCCCACATGTCCTGGCCTCTGACCTCAGCCCAGCCCTTTCTCCAGGGAAGTGCCAGGGGCTGGAACTGCTCCAATTGCCTCCACCTGCCCTGCCTGGCATGGTGGGATGGCTGGCTCCCAGGTCCTGCCCTGAGCCCTGCAAGGGAACCCCCATAGTCTTGGCCTCAGGGAGCTGCTGCCCTCACATGTGTGGTAAGTATCTTCAGTTAAAACAGAAGATACTGTTTCACACAAATTTACTTGATGCTTTTAAGACTGTTTTGATATTCTTTACCTATTTCCTGTATTACATATTCCTCTAGCCCTTGTGTCACCCCATAAAACTGAGAAGGAGAAAACAGTAATTTTAGTCTGAACAAAAGTTGGGATGCTTGCTTCCATACTGTAACCATTGCATTTTCCTGTATTAGCTCTGCCTTGATCAGGCTCTCTTGAAAAAAAGAAGCAATAAGTTGTCCTTTCTGAAAAATGGCAATAATTTTTTGTGCATGAGGCAGCCTTTTTATTAGTTGTATGAGCCACATTACATAAACAATTGAGAACCTTGGGGAATAATAATAATAATAAAAAAAACCTGTGAATTCAATTAAGGTCTTGCAGTTGTGTGACCATCAGAGCAGCAGTGCCCAGCATAAGCCGTCATCTCTCAGTAAGTAAGAGGTATACTTTCCTCATCTGCCCCTGGACTTTCAGGACAAAACAATTAGTACTGATAAGCTCTAAAATCAGTAGCATTGAAAGGTGTGTATTTGGCTTAGCTAATACTGAACATGTTTAGAACTAATACATGCTTACAAATAACTTTACATCAAAGGTTTTGTTATAAGGGCAGACAACTCATTTTCTTTGGGAGTTGTCTTCTGTTCATGTTAACATGTGTTTCAGTTAACAAGTTTTTTGACATTATATTCATTGAGAATGTATTCAAGAAAGCCTAAAACTTGTAAACAGTGTAAAACTAAGAGAATTACCTTTCCTGACCAAATATATATACATCAAAGACAAAATTATCATTATGGCAGATTTATGTGTTTTAAATATTGTAGAGTATATCAAATATTTTAAAATACTGTATGTATGTGCTGAAAAGATTCCATATATTCTATAAAGTTTCATGATGATCTGAGAGCAGATGAAGAAAACGAAGGATGTTAAAAATGAAGAAACTAGAGGATGCTAAACTCGTATCATTTTCCTTGCTCTGAAAGCAGATGACCTGATTCACATGGGTCATCTTTTTCATTCACATGAAACATCTTTTATTAAACATTTGTTTTAAAAATTGAAGTTTGAGCTAGCTGACTGATACAAAATGATAGTCAAAACCTCAACAGTATCTAAGTGATTATATATAATACAGCTAAAAGCTTCTTGGTGAGTATCTAATACTTGTTATGTTAGAGCTGTGCTAATATTCTGTACTTGCTTAAACCTTTGCATACTTCACGATTCTCTTATTATGTTTGTCTGAATTGACAGTTTATTTGCACACAGTTACTAACAATATATGCACAAGAAACAGAAACGTTTTCTTTCCTAAATGTAGAAAGGTCAGTAAAGAATGCACTCTATGTCTTTTTCTATGTAATGTTTGCAAATACTATGCATTGCATTGTAAAGTGGGTAAAACTGTGAGTATGACATATGGGGCAACTAACTATAGGCAATGGCTAGATATAAATATCAAGTCACAGCATTTAATTCAGCAAGGTACAAGGGTGTTATACTTACACCTTTTGCTTAGATGGATCTAATGCAGACCTGCACACTGATTTTTTCCATTCTTCCTACATTCTCTCCAGCATGGCTAAGGTTGGAAGTTATTGTGGGGGCATTTCAAGCATGATGGCCTTAAAGGTTTTCTTTTTTATATCCATATTTTTCTAGTACTCTTATAAATACACCAGTCTTATAACCAATTTAAAGTTAAGCAAGATTTGTGCAGTATAAAAATCACTGCCTATGAAATATTTTTAATGTGCATATGCATCCACTTCTATTCCTGATAGTATGTAAGCACAATAGCTATGAACAATCAGGAGACAGAAATAGAAAGATGACTATCACTTCTTGTGGATTTTCTGTTGTTTCTGCAGATACCCAGAAAATGGAGCCTTCGCAGTTCATTGTCTGAGGCTGGGATGGCTGCTATTAGACAATGAGAGGTCACATTCTTTCTTAATATGCATGGGTGGAGTATGTGTTTGAATTCAAAATCTTGTGGAAATAATATAACCATCAACTATTGATGCATTTATTTTTAGAATGTACCCCAAATCTTATATTTTAGACATTTATTTTTTGAAGAACCAAAACCTCAGAAGTGGTATTCTGATACAGATTTTGTATATATTATTATTTATATTGTATATTATATTTTATTGTATGTATAGTCATATAGTAGTCAGCTAGTAGCATGAATTCATGGACAAATGCATTTATGCTCAGTTTTGAATTCTGTGGAAAATAGATGCATTTCTACTGAGCTTTTGAAACTTCCTGAGGGCTTTCACAATATGAGTTGATAAAGTTTTATGGAACGCTCTATTTTTATGTATAGTCAATATAATGAGTATCATTCTGCCCTGAACAACAGGGTGGAAATTAACTGAATAGTTCTGAATGAGCCACCCATAAACATTTGCTGCATTTATTTTACGTTATAACATCTTACTCAGTGCAAACTACTCCTTTGAAAGTGTACAATATGTGTATGTGTTAGAGTTAGAGCACATGCTCAGTAAGTGGGAGTATGATTTTGTAAGTCTTCTTGATTTGAAGAATTTGAACCCACATTTCCCTAATCTCTCATCCAATTATTTTGATGACAGCAATCTCTATCAAGGCCCTGTGCATATAAATTCAGGAGCCTGGAAAAAGAAGCAAAAAGAGACAAATTGTGGTCTTATAGTTACAGTACTTCTTCAGGAAAATATTCCAGTCTCTTCTTCTTCGTTATCTCTATTATACGTATCATCCATTTTAAGTCAAAAGGGTTTGATTAGGGATTTGGAATACCAAGTCTGATCCACCATAGCTGAAACCAGTCTGCTTCTCAGTCTGTTCAGTCTCTTACTGATCTATAAGTATTTGAAATCCCAACTCTGAAGGGGTAGAAGCATGTCATGCTGGTAGACAGTGATTCTAATTTCCAGAGGAAAGTTATTTTTGAAAGTTTTTTTTTTTTAATCATTATTCTGAAAGAAAGATTTTGAATGACACTGTTATAATAACCCCAGTTATGAAAATTGCTAGAAGTATACAGAATAACTGCAATTACAATGTAATTAATACTCAGCCTGTGACCTAGATATGTGTAAATCTTTGCATGATTTATATTTTCATTTATTATAATCTGAAATTAATTTTAGAAGGCTTTGGAATTGCCATTGTTACCATCGGGATATTGCAGTTTTAAGTTTGTATATCATATATTTCATGGCTAAACATTGATTGTACTACATTGGTACAGGAAACTCTGTCTCAAGACTTAGTGTCACTTCAAAAATTGGAGCTATTAAAAAACAGCACTGTTCAGCAGCACGTAGAAGTTGTAATTGGGTAGGGCAGTAACATCCCTTTTCTGACCTTGGATCTCAGTACAGTTTTATAAAGCCATAGGTCTCCTACTGTCTTTCCACACAAGCAATGAAGTTTTCTTTAGCATTAGGAATATTAGGTAGCCGGTTGGTACAAGGGCAATGAAATGAAGACTGAGCAGAGTTTTGCTAAGAAATTAGATATGTTAGTACATGCTTTTCAAAAATTAGCCAAACAAAGCAACAAGAGCAACAAGGAAAAGGAAGTTGAAATAAAAGAATGTCATACCAAACTGAATGATGGGCCTGGGCAGTTTCAAAGTTGTCTTGTTCAGTGAAGATAAACACTTTCCAGATTTGATGGAGGAAGCTCTAGCATTATTTTCAATATTTTCTTTCACCCTTCTGCTCCTTCAATAATAAAGGCTAGGAATTATGAAATTATGATGTGACTGTCAGTTTTGTACACAGGCTTGTTCACAATAATCAAGGTGCAGATCAGAGCAGAAAGATCTGCTCCATTTCTGCACCACTCTTGCAGAAAAACAAAACAAAACAAAAAATGAGAACTCCCCACGTCATGTTAAGTTGTCCTACGTGTCATAAAGAATTGCCATGTAGACATAACAAATTTTAGTTATATCTATTTATGAAGTTTTTACCCTACAACTTTAATAAACTGCAAAGGTATATATTTTAATTATAGATCATTGCTGTGGTTTAACCCATCCGGCAGCTAAACACCACACAGATGTTCACTCGCCCTCCCCCCTCCCTCTCTGCGATGGGGGAGAGAAACAACAAAAACTGAAACCTGTGGGTTGAAATAGAGACAGTTTATTAGGACAGAAAATAAAATAATAATAATAGTAATGAATAATATATACAAAACAAGTGATGCACAATGCAATTGCTCACCACCCGCTGCCCAACCCACTCCTGAGCAGCTGCCCCCCCCCCCCCACTCTGGCTAGCCACCCCCATATATTGTTCAGCATGACGTCAGATGGTATGGAATACCCCTTTGGCCAGTTTGGGTGAGCTCTCCTGGGTCTGCCCCCTCCCAGTTCCTGCTGCACCCCCAGCCTGCCCACTGGCAGGACAGAGTGAGAAGCTGAAAAGTCCTTGGCTTAGTGTAAGCACTGCTCTGCAACAAGTAATACATCAGTGTGTTATCAACATTGTTCTCATCCTAAATCCAAAACATAGCACCCTATCAGCTACTGGGAGGAAAATTAACTGTAACTCAAACCAGGACAGTCATCAATACTTTACAAAACAATGATAATCCCTGCATGAATTGTTCTGTTTTCAGTTGTACGTGAGGTCTGTATCTGATTGGTAAAGCTGATGGCCTTTTTCATGGAATCATAGAATCATAGAAGGGCTTGGGTTGGAAGATTATCTAACTCCAACCTCCCTGCCATAGGCAGGGATGCCACACACTAGATTACATTGCTCAGGACCTCATCCAACCTGGTCTTGAACGCCTCCAGAGATGAGGCATCCACAACCACTCTGGGCAACCTGTTCCACTGCCTCATCCCACTGTGAATGAAGAATTTCCTCCTAATTTCTAATCTAAATCTCCTCTCTTTTAGTTTAAAACCATTTCCCTTTGTCTTGTAATTATCCGTTTGAGCAAAGAGTCGCTCTTCATCTTTTTTATAAGCCCCCTTTTAGTACTGAAAAGCTGCAACGAGGTCACCCCGCCTCATCTTTGTGGCCTTCCTCTGGACCCATTCTAACAGACCCACATTCTTCTTTTGCTGGGGGCTCCAGACCGGGATGCAGCACTCAAAGTGGGGACTCACAAAGGCAGAGTAGAGGGGAACAATTACCTCCCTCCATCTTCTGTTGATACAGCCCAGGAGGTAGATGGCCTTCTGGGCTGCAAGCACACTCTGTTGGCTCATGTCAAGCTTTTTGTCCATGAGAACCCTTCTCTGCAGGGCTGCTCTCAATGAGTTTTTCTCCCAGTCTGTACTCACGTCTGAGATTGCCCCAACCAGGAAGCAGTACCTTGCACTTGGACTTGTTGAACCTCATTAGGTTCACGTAGGCTCACTTCTCAAGCTTGTCCAGGTCCCTTTGGATGGCATCCCTTCCTTCTGTTTTATCAACTGCACCACTCAGCTTGGTGTCATCTGCAAACTTCCTGAAGGTGCACTCGATCCCACTGTCTATATTGTTGATAAAGATATGAAACAGCACTGGTCCCAGGGCAGACCCCTGAGGGACATCACTCATCACGGGCTTCCACCTGGACTTAGAGCCATTGATAACCTGATATCAGGTTATCAAAATTTTATTTGGGCAAGCATAGAGGATTTGGCAGTTAGCCCACAAAAGAGAAGGAATAAATGGAACACCTGCTTCTCGCTCTTCACAACCCTGAAAATACAAAGCGAGCTTATATACTATGAAATGTAATGTAAATTAGAGATCTAACTTTTAACATGGCAGAGTTGAATAAGTATTAAATTAGAAACAGGTTGTACTCCAAGGTCTAAGATTGCACTGTATTAGTAAGGATCAACTTAAGGATCAACTGTGAAAAAAAAAGGAAAATATGTAGCCTACTGTGTATAACATAAAAGACAATCATTACTGTTAGTGTTATGTAAACCAATAGTCTTAGTGATTGTGAGGGATTTTATTATCAAGCAAGCAAATTTTCCATCAGAATATTCGGTGGAGCTTCATCCTCCAGATCCTTCTGTCCCTCTTCAATTCAAGGGAAAATGTCTCTGTCATTAGTGAATCATATGGGAAATATTATTTAGAGAATTTTTGGAATTAAATCATTCCCAAAATGCTCATTGCTGGTCAAAGTAACTAGCATCTTCTGTCATAAAGTCTGAGTAACATCACAGTTATTTTATCAAGTGTTTATTAAAAAAATAAAAAATCAGGAAGACTTTTTTTTTAAAAAAAAAAAAAAAAAAAAGTTTGAATTCCACAAATACATACGGTGAATATACTTAGCAGAGCAAGGTTGTTATTTTACCTTCATTGTAAATATTCTGGGAGCTCGTTTCATTGCCTGAAAATACATCCAATTAGAATTAGCCAATAAAATGATATTTAGAATATTAAAACTTTCATCAGTCTTTGCAGAGATGGAATTTCAGATTGGTACAAGAACAAGAAATGATTACTCAATCCCCAAAAGCAAAGCTACAGAGTGGTCAAGGAACTAACGGAAGAGCAGATAGTTAAGTTTAGATATCTCACAGGAAAGGAACATACCATAATAGGTGGAAGACTGGTTACACATGCAGAAGGATTTGGAAGAAGGGCTTTTGGCATATCTAAGGCTATAAAAGGGAAGAAATTATTTCTTTATATCTTTCTGGTGCTTACAACTAGTTTCTCTTCTCATGAGTGCCTGAAAATCTGATTGATGACTCTTTGTTTCCTTAGACTTTGGAAAGTATTTTTATGGCCTTTTGCTTTTGAAGCAGGTGTATATTCCTCTAACTAACATTTAAAATGTTGTTAAGGCTCTCCTGTTTCATGACACTGGTAGAAAATCATGACAATGAATTGACGCTTGCTTGTGAAATCACACTGATTATAATTTTACCTTTCCTTTGCAATTTACAAATCTAAAGCACTTAGTTTCAAGCTGTTAAAGTTGTATTCTGCATGTACCAAAGGTACTATACTATATTTTGTAAGTGCATGTGCTTCATACTTTGTGAGATCTAATGACATGCTGTTCAGGTATTTGAAAGGAACTGTCACTTAAAAAGAGACTGTTGCTGAATAGGCATTGAGGTTTTATGCTTTTTTTTTTTTTTTTTTTTTTTCTGATGTATTTAGGTGTGATGTTTCTTTGCAATTTTGTTTCTTTTCATAATTTATCAAGGACAAGTTTGTGTCTTATTCCACAATACCAGCACCAAAGAAATAAACTTTCATCACTTCACTCAGTCATTGCTTTCCAAGAGAGGAAACTGAAAACTGTGAGGTTTTCACTTACATTTCAAGACTTTTCTGCCACATGAAAATACACACTTAAATGAAGAGTTAGTTTTGTTTTCCTTCCTGCCTGCCTTCTTTAAAGCAAACTAATCTTATTAGCTAACTTAGCACTTTGATGACACAATAACCCCATAGTTCAAGGTGCAGGATGGTTTCCTAAAGAAAGATTATCTAAAGAGTCATTTTTTTTCCTTATGCTTATAATGAAAGTACATTTCAAGAGATGTAGAGATTGACAGAGAAGTGGGAAACACTATAGCAATATTGGATAAATTGATAAGCCATTCAGAAAAACACATTACTATAGAAGAGTTGTGAAGTATTTTGCAGGGACAAGGTCCTGCTTTTATTTTTTTATTTTTATTTTTATTTTTTTTTTCCCTTTAGAGGGAATTTGCTGAAAGATAATGAAGTAGTTTAAAACATGTATAAAGAATATCCTTCACAGTTAGAAAGGCAGCACAGGAAGAAAAAGTGGTTTTCAGCTAATTACCTCATGGACACTAGCTGGCATTTATAGACTAACACTGAGATACAAACCCTTGAAGTTATTGCTAGGGACTGAGCCAACAGAAAGTTTTGTACTTCAATTAAGTTTAATTCAGCTTTTGGGAAAGACCCAAAATGTACATAAGTAAAATTAGTAAAATAAAATTTTCTTTTCAATTTGCCTGCCTTATCAGGAATTGCTTTTCTGTGGTTAATTTTATTTCTGCTGAGCTGTTTTGGGAAGGGTGTGTGTAAGTGTATGCATTTTCCTTACAGTGAGTATTTATAACAAGTAAGAAAAAAAATCTTGCTTGGCATTTCCCCAGTGAACGTTAATGTTGAGATACAGCTGTATTTCTATTTCTGTCTCAAGTGGAAAATAAGATACTCAACAATGCAGCTGCCAGAGGCTTCCTATGTCATTGTTGAGTCAAGCAATGACATTCTCTATCAAAAAGACCTTTTGAAAATTATTTTCATACCTAGTTAAAATTTGTATGAAACATATTGATCTAGAAGCATTCATCATGCTTTTGACATTGTTATTCATGCAAATAAACAACCCACTGTTATATTTCAGTTCTTCCTTCCATATAAAGAAAAGGCAACCAAAAATCCCTGATTCTAAAATATTCTGTTATTCTACTATTCATCTGAAGAATCAAGTATCCTCATAGCCAAAGAATTGGTAAAATATGCTGGCATCGATACAACTTGAAACACAGCAATGAATTTTGTATCTATCATACATTGTCTCAGCTTTCTGGAAAAGGTAACTGAAAACCAGAAAAAAAATAAATAAATAAATAAAAAGGCCTTTTTTATGCATACATCACCTGTATATCTGCTTATTGCTTACAGAAACAGCAGACATATTATTTCCATTTAATCATGAAATAATATATATATTTAAATTACTACCTATATTTAAAAAGTACCTGTTTTTAGTAAAAACAAACAAACAAACAAAAAAAAAAACAGCCCAAAACAACAATGAAGTAACTGCTGAAGAAGGCTGTTTCCAATTCACAAGATATCACACTAAAGTTAGTTAGTGTTAAGAATTTTGCTTCTCAGAATTATGCCTTTTATTTTGTTTTTCAGTAAAAAAGTAACAGAACGTATTTCAGCATCTAGGCCTCAGACATACTCATTACATTAGAGAAGGAATTTTCCGTGGGTTTGTTTTAAGGTCCTCTTGGGATCTTTCTTTTTGATTTCCTTCTGACCTGCTTATTTTGTCTTTGCAAAATTTAAATAAGTGTCAATTTCTAGACTGCTCAATTGCTGAGGCATTCACCTTGGACATCTGCTGTGAATCAGTCATGAGAATGATGTGAGCCAGATTCTCCAACCTTACAATGTACAAATGCATAAAGCACCAACTACACTACAGTGATCTTTAACTCACTGTCTTTTGTTGTTTTTTTTTTTTTTTTTTTTTTTGTAATACATGATCAGGAAGAAAAAAAAAGAAACAAAAAGAAACAAAACAAAACAAAACAAAAAAGCTTCTACTGCTGCAGGAAGGAGTGTGGAAACAGAAGATAAATGTTGGTAAACTCTGAGGAGAGCCCATATGAGGCAGGAGAGCCCGATATCCCAGCATCAAGGCAGCTGAGGGAGCCGTCAGGACCTGGCAGTCTTCGCGAGGGAGACTGACCAGGCGTGGATGGAGCCGGCAGCGGCAGGCCATTTAAATCGGGTGCCACCACCATTTTGCAGCCACTCGTCTAGGCAGCCAGCCCCTGTCTTATAAAAGCAATCCCTAGGAAGCACTGCAAACAGGACTGGTTTGGCAGTTAGTGCCGGCAGGTCGCGGGGAGCATGGAGGAGTGCAGGGAGGATCCTTTCCCACCTTCCTCTCCTCTGGGAGCTCTACCTCTTACAACTTATAATTTCAGCGAGGAAGTTCCTGTAGAGAGTACTAGTGAGCCTGCTGTTTTGCTATGGTTGCACCCTGGAGGAACGTTGTTGTCAAGAAAAGTGTGGAGACCTAGACAGAGGCCCCACACAAACATGGGAGCGCACATGGGTCGCTGCAGCAAGTGCCAGAGCTTGGCCCTTGCAGTACAGGGTGACAGAGACAACACGTGTCAGATGCAACAAGGTGAATGATTTACTCTTCCTTGTGGCTGACCTAAAGGAAGAGGTGGAGAGGCTGAGGAGCGTTAAGGAGAGTGTGAGGGAGATAGATTGGTGGAGCCAGTCCCTACCAGCCTTCAGGCATAGGCAGCCAGCAGAGGATCCACAAGAAACACATCACGCCCTACCACCTTGCGAGCAGGTAATAGGAGGGGACCAGAAAGCAGACAGAGTTCCTGCTACAGTGAACACCCACTCCTCTCCTCCTAACAACAATGGTGATGAACCACTGGGGGGCAGGGGGCAATGGTAAAGGTCCCTGCTCAGCATTATAAGTGTAGCAGGTCCACCTGCCTGGTGATTCCCCTACCTCCAGCTGCCCCTGCAGGACAGGTACACTGATCTGTGAGGACAACTGGACAATGGCGAGGGTGATAGTTCTTTCTACTTGGGGGTGTCACCAAAGTCTAATGAGGCTACTCACTGCATTAAAATCTCCTCAGTAAAGAATAAAAGATGAGTGATTGTCATTGGTGACTTGCTGCTGAAGGAAGCTGAAGGCCCAATATGCAGACCAGACCTGCCACAGAGGAAGGTCTGCTGCCTCCCAGGGGCCTGGGCTAAAGATGTAAGGAAGAAACTTCCTTTGCTAGTATGGCCCTTGGATTATTATCCTCTTTTGCTGTTTCATGTAGGCAGTAATGAAATAGGAACAACTCCTCTAAGGACTACGAAGAAGGACTTCAGATCCTTGGGGAGAATGGTCAAGGGTTCAGGAGCACAAGTTGTGTTCTCCTCTATCCCTCCAGTTACAGGAAATAATGAGGGACTGGACACGATGAACCAGTGGATTAATAATTGGCTCTGAGCCTGGTGTCACCAGCAGGGGTTTGGGTTTTTTGACCTTCGGTTGATTTACATGAGACTAAGCCTGCTGACGACAGACAGGAATAGCTTTTTCCATCAGCAGAAAAGGGTTTTAGGGTGGGAGTTGGCAGGGTTCATTGAGAGAGCTTTAAATTAGTGCACAAGTGCTAGAGTTTGCTAACAGCCAGTGAATGAGCAAATGTGTTACTACCTGTGTCTATAAAAATATCAGTATCAAAATTAGATATCAAACCACTGTTTTCAAACTGTATTCTCTTACTCCTTCATCTTTAATAAAGTCATAATCACTAATGTAGTAAGTTTGCACTTAGTTCTCAAATACTTTGAAATGTAAAGCTTGAATAAGGATTCTTCAAGAATCATTGTTTAAGTGATTCTTCCCATAATGTGCTCCTTTACACCCCCACAATTATTTATTTCTAACCTGTTCTCTTCTGAAGTAAAGATATTTTAAGATAGTGCTTTCAGAAATATCTTGGGTACAGACTAACCTGACTGCCAATGAAAGTGCAAAAGATTCACAGTCTCTTTTGAAATCAAAGTTTGTACCATGTGGTTTATTTTGAAAATGTTACCAGTTGTTGTACTATTCTGTGATCAGGAGAGGTCAATATCAAGACTATTGGTTTCATTTGGTCTTTGTTTATAATATTAATGAACCATTGAGCACAGTCCTTTCGTTCATTATATGACTCTCTGCATAAAATACTATCCTGAGTACAGATAATACAGATTCTGCCATCTAGGTTGACTAGTCAGAGGAAGCTTTGGCCCCCATTCCATCTTTTAACACATTGAAATGTGGGTTGTTAGTCCTATTAACCATTGAAAAACAAAGCTGGAACACCATCATGACTAGGTTACACTCTTACACCCTCTGAGTTATACGGGGAATTAACAAAATGTGTACTCTCCATTTTCACCTCCTTCTTATACTGCTTCATCCCCCGAGAATGTAAGCAATAGAAATGGAAACCTTTGATCCCATCTTGGAGGTGAAGGCTGAGCTACAACCTGTGATCCATCCCTCTCCCATCCTAGTAACATTCACTTCACATTAGCTGCAGTGAATATGTTTCTTTGATCTTGCTCATGGGATTTCAGCTCATATACAAAGAAGTTACAGGACTCTTTGCTGGTTCCTCTGGTGGGCTGTTAATGTTCCCTTTTCACTATTCCTAAGAAGATGACCGGATTTATTTTTAATTAATTGCTTGTTTCATGGTGAATCTTATTCTCAGTCTCTGGAATAAATAAATGTGGAAAAAAAAATACGAAGAGTATTATATATATATACACACATATATATATATATTTGGGAAAAATGATTCAAAGAAATAATTTGATTTTTCAGGATTAGTGAAAAGATCACATGTTTTCATAGGATAAATTGATCAATAATGATCCAGGAGATCTATTAGGAGGATTTAACAGGGACCCAATGAATTTTCAACATGCAGACAAAATTAGAACTCAGGCTCCTGGTTTAAATGTAGTGCATACATGTGTTTGCTTTAAGGTGATTTCAATTTATTTATTTATTTATTTTTAATTTTTTTTTTTTTTTTTTTTTAGCAGGGATATTTCATGTTGCTGGGTTAAGCTGCTCACAGAAAAAAAAATCAAAATTTCTACAGTTACAGTATTTTGTATAATTAGTTGCTACAATGCTTTTTTAGTATCAGTATAAAAGCATTATTTTCTTTTTTGAACTCTAGGGAGCAGCTGTGGAAAGACAGAAGATGAAAGCTCCCATTCCAAATTTGATTCTCTTGTATGCTACTCTAACTCAGAGCTTGAAGGTTGTGACCAAAAGAGGATCAGGTAAGTAAATATCTCTTGGTTATGATACACGTTTTGGGAAAAAAAAAAAAAAAAAAAAAAAAAAAAAAAAAAAAAAAAAAACACTTTAAATTTACAAATATACACTAAGATGTTGCTATGATGGTTTGAAATATAGGTAAGAGGATTTCAAATTCTGTGTCAAAAAAGCTGGTAGCTTCTACATATTTTTAGACTATATTGTGTGGTCTTGATGGAAATTTGAACTTGATGGAAATTGAATTTGAACTTGATGGAAAAAAGAAAATGTTAATACTTCAGATATGTAATGCAAAAACAATATGACAATTCATTTGTTAGAGGAGAATGTCTTTTTCCCCATCTTATCCTCAGGAATTAAAAGACTTTTAGCTTACTTAAAAGACCTTGTTGCAATCAGTGTCTTTAACTTAAACTACTGGATTTATCTGTTTGACTATATATTTTATTGACTATATATTTTATGGTGAAGAATATCTTGGTTATGCAGTTCATGCAGTTTTCATCTAGGCTACTGATTTTTGTAATACAAAAAATAGATCACGTATTTTTTTCATGGTTTTAGTAACCATGGAAAGTGAACAGGAAAAGAGATTTTTAAAAGGACTACCTGATACATAGTTGAAGAGCAAATGATTGATAATTGATGCAACAAATATAGTTGTTTTTTTTCAGAAACCTAACAGAGGTGGTATGTTTGCCCATCATCTTTCATAATGTTATTATAGATCACTTATCTTCATATGTAAATGAAGGAAACTTCAATACTAAGACAATTGTGTGTTTTTCCGTTCATTCTTTGTCATCCTTAAATTCTATTTTTTCCCATTTTTCACTTTTCCTTGGGAAATGAAAAATTGATAGGATAACATTTTTGCAAATTTCTATTTTGCTCAATGGGATTAAGGAAAACTAAATCCTTAAGGAATGTATTGATTCCATGATGAGATAATTAATTAATTAGGTTTGTTGTTACTAGTTATTTTCCTTTTGGCATTGGAATGCTTTAGGTGTCTTTTGTTGTACTGTTTTAGAAGTCTGTCCCTGCTTTATTTTTCTTTTTTCTCCCTTTAATCTCTTTCCAGATGGAGTTGTGTGCTAGTCATACTAGTAATTGCAATACTAGTAATTCCTCTTAAGTGATGCTTAGGAAGGGCAGATCTTTCTATATTTTCAACAATGGTTTAAATAATAGCTTGTATTTTGAAGGGATTATACTTGTAACAACATTATGAAACAGGTTCTCTCTTCAATAGTTTAGTAACTAGAAATGTAGACTGAAGGAAGGAAAATAAGGAGTACCACTCTAATTGTAAATTATTCCTCAGCCAAAAGTTGAGATTAGTACTTTTACTTAGTATGTGAAGAGCCAAGGACTTGGTGATGATGGATGTGTTTGCAATATGATGTCTGCCTAGACTGGTACCATAGATATCATTTGAATTTGTTTGTGGGAGGTTTTTCCATTTGATTACAGTTTAGTACTCGTGAACTTTAGGTTGATGCCTCTTAATCCAAATTTAGTTTAAATATTTTCGATCCTCTTAGAGTAACTTTTACAATGGTATGTATTTTTAAGGAACCAGAAAAACTAGCCCGCTTTCTATTTGAATGTTATAATAATACAAATCCAGGTTGTCTTTGCATTCTATTTCATCAGTTTTGTCTGTATTCTCTTTCTGAGATTAACCAAGTAAAGGAGAAGAGGTAAATATTCATTTTAATTTCTGTTTGGAAAAGTAATGTAATTGATGTCCAGCCAAAGAAAAGAAGACACAATACTTTTTCAGAGGTTCTGAATATGTTCTCATCCTGATGAGAACATATACTTTCCAGTAATGGAAAGATTTGGATCTTATCTTACTGTAACATAGTTCTTGATGGTTTTGCATGAGATCTGCTAATACTGTACATAGTTTCATTCAGCTGAAATACTATTTTGTCATAGTGTGTGTGCAAAGGAAAGATCTGACTTTTACAGAAGTTTCAGACCCTTCTGCCTTTGGTCATGTTGTTTAGTGACTTTAGACATGAAGTAATACTACAGAAGTAGATGGAACGTAATACATGCATGATGGTGCATGGTTTGATTATTTATATAATTTAATTTTAATTTAATTTAATTTTTCCTCTGTGTATTTGGAAGTACTATTTTTAAACCCTGTTTTTTCTTTCAAAGATAACCTTACTTGCTTTCATAGAAGTTTTGCCAAAATAACATTCATTTATCTGTAGTGTGAAAATAAAAATGGTTTCCTAAAACGAATGCAAGTAACCAGTTGTAAATAGGGAATAAAATCAACTTGGAAAATTAAACTTCATGGGCATGCCAGTCAGGGGATGCAGAGAGCGAGGACATGGTTTATATCTGTTGTATGTATTGCATTCTGCCTCATGGATCAGAAGTTCAGCTGCTTACTCAAAGTTCATCAGTTTTTCTCTTGGAATCTCTTCTTGTAAAGAAAATGGATGAAGTGTGATTTTGTTTTATTTGAAAGTTGAAAGTATAGAATTATACTTCTATTTCTTACATAAAAATTGAATATAAGAGCAAAATAGAAAACTATAGTGCTTTAATATAGGAAAGTTTTTTTTTTTTTTTTGTATGAAAACAAGAAAACAACTGAACCTCATATTTGGAATTCAGTGTGACTCAATTTTGGAATTGTAATGAATTAAGAGTAATGCTAAATTGAAGCATAATGTAAATGTTATTTTAAATTGGAAAAGTAAAGACTTTAAAATCTTTTGCATGCCTTTTTGGAATAAGAAATTATTTCATAATAACTGAATGCTTGCACTTAAAGGCTGCAACAACCTTCTCCTTTGGCTCTTACTTGTTTTTCCATCTTGGTTAATAATAAATTTCTCTGTACACAATATGAAATCTTACTTATCTGAGTGAAATCTTCTCAAATGTTATAATTTTTAAAAAAATATATAAAATTCAGGTATTCTGACTTATGAACATTGTAACTAAAGAGCTAAAATAAATAAATAAATAAATTAGTGGTGCTATATGAGGCTTCAGTTCTTCCTGTGAGTTCACTTTGTCCCTGAAAAATCAGCATTAAATGAACATATTTTCATACTTATAAGATGATATAAATATAAATATGGAGTAGTAGTATCACCTTTTTAGAGAAGCGTGTTTGCATTTATTTTTATTTTTATTTTTTACTTCTCTGTTATCAATGAAAGGAAAAAGAATGTTTTAAGAATGAAGAAGTTTTTGCACTAGTATGCTGAATCGTTGTCCTAACGGTGGTTTGTTTCTTCCAGTTCATTTTTGTTGTTCGTATTTTCAAATGCCAAATCTGGAAACACAAACCTAGTACGTTTTATATATATATATATATAATTAATTAATTAAATTATATTTATATTAAAAATAATTATGTCCTTGAAAATAGTCTTTTCTGCACTATCAGTTGGATTTTCCTGCTAGAGTACTTCAGCTGTCTACTTCTGTAAGGATTTTATCAGCTGCTCTAAAAAGATAGTGATTAATTAAAGTAGGAGTTACCCCATCTGGTAGAAATGAATTTGCAGCCACTTCTCTGAACTGTCAAGAATGTGAAAACCAACCTTCAGAAAGTTGGTGAGGATGACAAAACTGTGGAAATATTTGCAGGTTCAAATTCTGTTTTTACTTTTTGAAATCAGTAACAATTCTGACCATCTATTGTCTTTCAGGATTTATGTTATACCACATAGTTAGTTTTACATGTAATTAATTAGGATCAATATGATATTCTTGTCTATGCTTCTGTTGATTGAAAAGCAGATTAAAAATTCAGTGTAAGAGAAAACTTAGATTGTGCTGCATTGGATTAAATGTTTGATTAGTAGAGTTGCTAAGCACTTAAATTACGTTACTTAAAGGCAGTCCTTGAATTCTTCATAAACAGGAGAGTGGTTACAAGCTTGTAAATTGTGTGGTATTCATCAGGTAAATATGATAATACAAGGTGTATAGGGAAAATTATTAAATATTTATTATATTATCAGGAAAACAATTTAAATTAGCTTGCTCACAGCTGTGTGACATACATGTGTAATTGTTTATCTTTTGTGTTTGATTCCATTTCTTTCTGAAAGAACATACATTTTTTTTGGTTTGTTTTTAATTTTTGAATGTATTTCTGTCATGTAATGAACAGTTTCAAATGACGTTAATATAAAATGGGTTTATTCCACATTTTGAGCACCTAATAACTTTGATAACTAATCTAACCTAATCTAATTTTGACCTAATAACTAATAATTTGAGCAACTAATAAAAATGGCTACGTGAGCAGTTCCAGTAATAGTTTAATTAATATAGAAAAATGAACCAAAATATAAACATATTCCTATATCCAGGCATGCAAATAAATTAGGCTTAAGTGCACACAAATTTTTCTTGTCAGTTTTATTTGAATGCACAACTCCTACAAGTTTTCAATCAAGAAAAATTCTCAATCAAGAGTGAAAAGAGCCTTTACCTTAATCTTTGCCATTCCAAAAACTGACTTCAGGGTAGATGTAATGTTTGTTAAGTAGCTATTTTACGTATTCAGTGAAGTCTCCATGAATGAAGCCTCTAGAGAGTCTTCTTAGCCTTCAAAAGTAACTGCAAAGATGAACTTTCATTTTGTACATATTGGATGTCAAATGTGATCTGCTGAAGGGAAAAATGACTCTGTCACTACTGGGCTTTATGAAATATCTCAAAGAATCTTGTTTCATGAAAATTCTCTTTTTGCTAACCATGTCCTGTTGGTGGAAAGGTAGAATAAATATTAAAGCCTACATATTTTGATTTGTTCTTATATGGCTTTACAGGGATTAGCTTAAATTTTAAAAATGTGGAAAAAAAATGCCTGTTTTTTCATCACGATGCTGGACTTTATATAAACTTACAATAAGCCTAATAACAAAAAGATTTGCACTTACTTTCTGTGCAGTCCACTGAATATTTGTTGCTCATGGCAGCCCTTGATAGTATTATGTGAACTTCTTGGTAATGCATTTCTAAATGCTTTCCTTTCAGTGATATTTCTTAAAATTATCCTGTATTAGATTGAATTAAATAGTAGGTTTTTTATCCACATAGTTTTATATCTTCAGTAACTTGTGTTTCTTAATGTCTATTCTTTTCAGGCTGAGTGGTATTTGATAGCTTACTTGTGATGAAGAGAGGTTTTTTGCTTATGAATTATTTAATATTCATGAAACAGGAAGTAGGTTAGGAAAGAGGCTCTCTTACTGATCCATGCGGATTTTTCCCTACAATGTGGATATTAAAAAAAATACTTGAGCACTGACTGCAATGCCATTTGGTGGCTTTGCTTTTTTTCAAGGGTGTTGAATAGACAAGGGTTTTTTTCTTAGTTGTTAAAAAAAAATCTGTTAAAAGGGGCTGGAGGAATGGACGGGAAAGTCTGCAAAAAATGACATCAAGAATCATAATTAGATACTGTCAGTGTAGTGGTATTTTAGGCACTTACAGTGCCTAATAGTAATTTGATGTCATCTTGTATCAAAAAAAGTTGGAGTTCATATTATTTTCTGTGGTCCTCTGTTCTTCTACAGATTGTTAGGCATGGAGTTAATGAAGGAGGTATATTCTGTATTCAGTTTTAGTACTACAAATTTATTCTATAACAGAAGTAATTTAACTGGGCCGACAATCTGTCCAACGATAGGTTATGAGGATATGTATGGGGTCCTTCATATCACTATTATAAAATTAAGGTCTGTACATGTATTATGTCATGCAGGAGAAGATTGAAGTTTACTTCTGTTTTTAATGTCTAGTATTTCTGTGCCTTAGCTACTGTGAATGAATACAGGTGGTTCTAGTTGTACTTGTGTAGGAGATCAAGATTACAAAAAAAGGAAGATGAGCTTTGACGTTGCAAACCTTCTTAGTGTTTTGAATTGTTGTGTGTTTTGTAGGAGCCAGATACTAATTTTAACTAGATAAATGTAATTAAAGATTCTTTGGAGGTTCTAAAACTGGTGAAATTCTGACATATATATAATATATACATAATATATGTTAAAAATAACTAGTAGTTATTTTGCTAATTTTGTACTCTTTGAGAACTGTAAGTGAATATTTTTTTTTTTTTTCCAAATTATGTCTCTCTGAATTTTTATGACTGATTTCTTCCACAAGAATCAGTGTATTTTAGAGCATAATATCAGATGTATGAAGGGTATCTCTGCACAGACAAGACAGTTGTTTTTTTTATATAACATTTCCTTTAGCTGGACCTAGCAACTGCATTATCTCTATTCTGCAATAAAATAGAAAATAATAATAATCATAAATCTAAAATCCAGGTTATCTGTCAAAAACACTCTGAGAAATTTTACACAATCAAGTACTGAGCCTGATCAGGAATCTGGTATACAGTATTTGAGTATTTGTATTTTTAACTTTTTTTAAAAAAAAAAAAAAATGTTGGTGAAGCTTGGTGTTCCAACTACATATTACTATATAATTGTCATCCTGCTCTTCTTACTGCATTTCCTTCAGTGGTGCCATTCTCTTTTTCATTCTGACTGTGTTTTGATTGCCTAAGTATTTTCTTTTGGATTCTTGTCAAAAGGTAATTAGTTGGTGAATGTCATACTGGTTGTGACATGCACTGAATAGTAGTCAGATGGTTCAAAACTTAAATGAATAGATATATATCCATTTTATCTTTTTTTTTTTTTTTTTTTTTTTTTTTTCTTACACAATTTATAGACAGAACACTCATTTCTATAGTTCTTCAAGTACACTGAACTTGAAGAAAATAATTTAGAACAATTAAAGGCTGTGCTTCTTGTGAGCCATAGGAGTGTCAATTGATATTAATGGCCTCTAGCTGTTGTTTTAACTCTGTTACAGAATGTTAGTTTTCCGTTATTAATAGATGGGTGGATGGGATATGTGGTCTGTTCTGTTGGGTGGTGACACAGAACCTGAAATATTTGGAGCCTCTCCATTTCTACCTGACATGTAAGATTAACTTGTGTGGATGAGTGTTTTTTTTTTTTTTTTTTTTTTTTTTTTTCCTAAATTTGAGCAATTAAAATTACTATTACTGCTATGAAAACCCCTTTTCTCTATTTGGTGAGAAGAAGTAAACGGACAGCAAATTTAATTCCTAAACAAAGATCTATGTAGCTTTCTTACTGGATTTGGGGGTTTTGAGGAGGGCAATCTTATCAGAATCTCATCAGTCTTATAAGGAGGGAAACCTTTTTTTTTTTTTTTTATGAGAATTGTTTCAAAATACTAATTTTGAATTGGCTTAGCAATATGCAGTCTTACTTGTGGTTGTAATCAGGGGACTGAAGGGGGGAAACTCTGTGAAACATTTTTCTTTTTGAGAGAGAAGGGACA
This sequence comes from Heteronetta atricapilla, assembly GCA_011075105.1. Lineage (NCBI taxonomy): Eukaryota > Metazoa > Chordata > Aves > Anseriformes > Anatidae > Heteronetta > Heteronetta atricapilla. The sequence goes on along the minus strand of CM021731.1, from coordinate 121,899,142 downwards.
GAAAGTTGAGGGGAAAACTTGAGCATCTGACACAGACAGCAAAAGTATCCATGTTACCATCCCACAGTTAAATATGACAACGTTGTTGACTCCAGATTTGGTACAATCCTTGCCTTTTTTCCTTTTATTATAAAGGAAACCAAAAACAAACAAACAAGAGACTGTTGTTGAGAAAAAAAAAAAAAAAAAAAAAAAAAGCATGCTTTTCTTTTTACAAGTCAAAGGAGAATTTATTTAATTTTCTGAATATGCAAAATGTTACTATAGGTTTCAGACAGTGTATGTTTCTGAACCTGTTTCTGTGTTTATGCCACTGTCAATGGGAAGTGTGCATTTTCTTTAATGGAATACTGAATAGTAATTTCAGTACTTCTCTTTAGCATTTCATTGTTGCATTGACATGGTGTAATTTTCAGCATACAGCTTTCATTTCAAAACCCTGAGGAATAATCTTGTTGGAAAGAAAACTAGTTTTGTTAGTGAGCCTCAACAGATGTTTGGCCACAGGGGCGGTTCAGCTCTACTGGTCTCTTCTATTTTTCTAAGATAAGGACACTGTTTGGTGTGTCGGATGAACAGCAGTGATACACACTGGTTACTAAAGGGCAGGCAGGGGCTGTGTTATAAACCAACATAATTCTGTGCCACTAAAGGATCTGGTCAATATGGAATGACTCCATCACCAATACAGATACTTTGTGACACTTCTTTTTTTTGGAGACTTTGTGAACGCACTGTTACTTGTTCTGTGAGCATTTATGAACTGGATGGCCGTCATTTTAAAGATAGTTATATGACCTTTCATTGTTGCTAGCATCCATACTGATTCTTTACAGAGTTCTGGGAGATGATGAATAATAACCACACTATGTGGAAAGCCTGTCTGCAGTATCAAAGGGTCAATGTTTTATAGTGTGCAATACATACCAAGAAATGACTAATGATAGTAAGGGAGACAAAGCTAAATCTAAAGCCAAGAGGACAGTAACAGATATTCTTACATAGTTCAATCACTGAGTTTTAGTAGCTGTTTAGAATGACTCTGCTCCCACAGTCTCTTGTTGTCCCTAGGGAATGGTTTGCGGTAGATTTGTTGATTGGCATCTGTTGGCAAGTGGCCTAGAAGATGTAAAAGAACAAGTGACCTTTGATCAGAAATAGCTGTTGCAGAAGATTTATTTATTTGAATTTTATGCTGTCACTTTTATGTGGAATAATGACTGTGGAGAATAAGGAGACAAAAACCTCAAGGGCAAGTAATGACCATCTGATAGATTCGTCTTTTTTGCTTAAGTGTACTTGGTTGTGAAATATTATTAAAATATAAAAGTGAGTTGTGATAATAAGGGTTTCCAATTAAAATGTGTTTTGTTGCTACACTTAAAACAAATTAAAATTGATGAAATCTCCCAGATTAAAATACTTAGTGTCTTGTTCCTTTCTGAAAGATGGAGGGAGAAAGTACTATCAATGCAGCATTCACAAAGATATATGGAAAGCAACTTAGCATGAAAAGAAAAGGTCATCATCAGTACTGAAATCTTCAGCCATTCTTGCTCAGAGTAGGTTTGGCTGTTTTGGTCTTTATTTCAAATGTGTAATGCACAATGTCTGTCAATACTTAAGATTTTTTAAGCTGTTTTTCAAAAGAAGGAGGTTGTATTTTTTTTTGTTTGTTTGCAACTGTAAGGACAATTATCAAACTGCTATGACAGTAAATTGCAATGTAGTTATGTTATTTGAAGGTTGAATGCTCCTAGAATTTTAATGCCTTGCTCTGAATATCTAACTTTTTTTTTTTTTTTCAGGAAGCTCTCAGGTGTACAGATGCAAAGTAGACAATTGTGTTGAAGCAATCTGCAAATTCATTTGAAGTAGCCCACTTCCACAAATGACTTTTTCATCCTTGGCAAAAAAAAAATGTTTTTTTCCTGTCTTTTAAATCAATTGTAATTCTATATGAAACATTTCCAACTGATAATTCCAGTTTTAATTACAGAGCTACTTAGGTTAGAAGGGACTTAAGATCATATAGTCCAACCCTGCTGGTTCAAGCAATGTCAGCTACAGCTTGCTCAGGATTGTGTTCAGTTGACTTCAGGATTGCTCTTTAAGGACATTTTTAAAACAAAACAAAACAAAACAAAACAAAACAAAACAAAACAAACAAACAAAAAAAAAACAAACAAACAAAAAAAAAAACAAGAAAAGCTAAGCCAAGAATGACAAGGAGTCCAACTACTTTTTCTAGGAGTGAATTTTGAAATGGGCTTCCTGGAGGCCAATGAATACCCTGCTGTCATTTCCCTGAATGCATCAGGCCATTTTCTGCAAAAAATTGCATTTTGTACTGTAGATTTCTTTTTGCCGTTGGCAATATTTTAAATATACTTTATGTATATACATATATATATATATATTTGCATATATAATAATTGGAGAAATAAAATCAAATGCTAAGCTTGATTTTTCTAGGAAGCTGAATAAGGGTCAGTAACAATATATTAATTGAGTAATTAACATTAAAAGAAATTATTCAGGAGAATAATAAGTTGGTATTATTTGTTTTACAAATAAGATGCATACATCCATTTTATAGTTTATTACTTGCTGTGGAGTTTTAGCAAAATGGGACTGTTAAGGGATGAAATAGGAAGCTTACACCAAAGACAAAGTTTGGGAAGAAATCATGGAGAACCATTTTTGTCAGAAAATGCTTTTCTTATTGGGAAAAGTAGCTGTCTTGTCAAGGAGAAGATGAATAAACTGTGAAATGCTTGAGCCAACTTAACACATTCAAACACAGAACATTTAACTTAAAATTAGTTCCTAGATACATTTTCAGTGAGTTTTTTTTTTTTTTTTCCACTAGCATCATTTAACACCTTATCTACTGTCTTTCCTGCTGAGTATCTCAAGTTGGTATAAATACTCTTCACCAGCCCTCATATAGGACCTGAATGCAAACTCTGCTTATTCATGGATAAAAATCTGAACATAACAAATACTTCTGAGAACCCATGAAGGAGGAGAATAAATAAATAAATAAAAATAATTTAAAAAAAACATCATCTTCTGCCTAAACTAATGTGGAAACACATAAGACTCCCTAAAGTCTAGGGAGTCTTAACAGAGTTCTTAGCACTTGTATGAACATGCTGCTTAGAATAACTTGACTCTTTGTTGTGATTTAACCCCATCAGGCAGCAAAGTACCACACAGCCGCTCACCTACTTTCCCCAGCTGGAAAGGTAGAAGTGTGAAAACTCTTGGAGTGAGATACAGACAGCTTACTAGGGAAAGCAAATACATACGTGCAAGCAAAGCAAAGCAAGGAATTCATTCGCTGCTTCCTATCCACAGGCAGGTGCTCAGCCACTCCCAGGAAAACAGGGTCTTATCACACATAGCAGTTTCTTGGGAAGACAAATGCCATCACTATGAACATCCCTCCCTTCTTCCATTGACAGCTTTTATTGCTGAGCATGATACCACATGATATGGACTATCCCTTTGGTCAGTCTGAATCAGCTGTCTTGGCTGTGTCTCCCCCAGCTTCTTGTGCACTTCCAGAGCACACCCTTACTGGCAGGGCAGCACAAGGAGCTGAGAAGTCCTCAGCTCTGTGTGAGTGCTGCTCTGCAACAACTAAATCATAGGTGTGCTATCACCACTGTTTTCATCAAAAAATAAAAAACAAGCAAGAAAAAAAAAAAAAAAACACCTGCATTATATGAGTCTCTCTGAAGAAAACTAACTCTACCGGGCCAAAACCAAGACACTTTTATATGTGTTAGATTACTCACCAGAAACAGTATTTGGTAAAGTCAAAATAAAAGTCTGAAGAATAGCAATACTAATAGCCCATTAGTACATCGCTGTATTAGACCTTAAAAACCTTACACAGAACAGTTGTCAGAGACTGAAAAACAATTATTCTTACAAAACCAGGAAATTCAAGAGTAGAGCTCATAAGAATAATTGTAATAAAAATAGTTTGTTTTTCTTCTGATTGTTGAGAATGGTAGAGTAGGATGGCTTATTTTCTATGGTAGACATTTTTCTCTATATATTTGATTATATATATTCTACTATTTATGATTAATATTCAAGTGTTTTTTATTAGTAACATAGAGTCTAAGAGAAAGATAATAGTTATTATTTCTTTTTCTATTTTTTTTGAAAAGAAATACTTCAAGGTATTGACAATTATGATCAACAGTGGGAGGCCAATGTCTCACATAATTTCCTGCATACATACATACTGCCTACTGTAGGCGCTGCAGCAGCTGTCCTATAAATAATGCTGTTGGGGATCTTCTGAATCCTGTCTAGCAGAAGTGTATTTTTATTTAAAATGAAAATCAAAGGAGTCTAGTTTTCTGATACAGAGAGTTGCAAGTATTAGTAATATGTAAGAACGCCTGAAAGTGAAACACTGGTATAGATTGTTTTAAAATTATCTGATTCTCTCATTTTTTGTTCATATCAATGCTGATTTGTTAACCTTCAAAAACTTTGCAATCCATTTCTTTTTCTACTCCTAGAAAGTACTAAAAGTAATTAATTTAATTTATGCTATACTAGATTTATTTTTATCAATATTTTCATTGAAAATTGCTCTTTATTTTCTCTCACATTTGTTTGATCTTAATTTCTAGGCCAAATATAGTATCGAGTCTCTAAATATTGTCTCCCTCTTGCTGTAATAGCTGGGCATCAAGCTCTATCACACTCTAGAGAACCAAATAATATGTTATGCATGCTTTCTTCACAGTCCTTCCTTGCTGAGGTGAATTCTCAGTGCTAAGTCACAGGTGGGAGCAATTTCTGTTTATACTGACTTCAGTCAAATAAAACACCTTTTATTTGCTTTTTTCCTTCTCTTGAAGTCCCGTTTGTTTCTTTCTGGGCTTTATTGTACATTTGTGGAGTATTTTGGGGCTTGGATTATTTATTATAGTTTTGGTGTAGGTAATCTCATGCTGTATATGTAGTTATTTTTGGGGGAAATTGTAATGTCTGATTAGCAAGTGGCTTTTTGACTTACATGGCAATATGAAATAGAATAATTAAAGTTGTTTTTGCATTTGAAAAAATATCTTTTAAATTTTTAAATTCACAAGTTAATTTCCATTTGAACAAAGTAAAGATGAAGAATACTGAGCTCTATAACACTCTAGAGAACCAAATAATATGTTATGCATGCAAATTATTTAATATTAGCTACTGTTTCTTGTAATTTTCTAACTTCTCTGAAGTAGCATGACAGGTTCTTGCCTAACTTTACTTTTTTGTTTTGTTAATTTTATATTTGTGATAGTTAGCTCCTGTTTAGGATACATCTTCCATTCAAAATACGTAGGAAAACAGTCTTGTCTTTCCTATTAGAAAATTAAGTGTACTGTGTAGCTTTTCACCCTGAACCTGAAGTCATCAGTAGCAAAAACAAACAAACAAACAAACAAACAAAAAAACCACACAATTTTAATGTTGCTTTGGTTTGGGGTTGTTTCTTTTTTTGTTGCTTGTTTTGCTTTGTTTCAGATTATCCATCAATTAATTTTCACATTATTTTATTTTTATTTTAACAGACAGATTCATTTAATTATTGTGAACTTTTTTTTCCAGAATTCTTTAAGTCTTTATTACAGCAGAAAATCTGATCTCTTTGTTAGATAATTCTTTAAATACAATTTAACTTAAGTAGAATTTTTTAGCTGATTACTCAACCTGAGCAAGAAGTCCACATTCTAACCTTGAGTATATATTTTTTAATGTATGTTAGAAATTCTATACTGGCACATTTTCCCCTGTTCAGTGCATTTTAGTTTTCAGCTTATTGAATTTGAAGGGTCCTTAAAACTTCTTTCAGTACTTAAGAAGCCTGCAACTTTGATTGGAAAAGAAGAAATAGGATATAAAGTATTAATAGGTTCTTGGTTTCTGGAAAACTACAGCTTTTAGTATTTCAGACTGATTTTAGTATTTCAGAGTTATATAGCTATATCTTTTACTGCTTATGTGTTTTAGATATATGCACATCACATTAGTTGAAATATGGGTCTTAATTAGGACATATCTTCTCAATATGAGTCACAATGGTATTTATGAGAAAAGCAACCTGGTGCATAACTAATTTGAATACTCTTAGAGGAACTTCAGAAAGAATATATTGTAATGATACTCTTTAGAAATATTCCCTAGGATGCTAATTTTAAGCAGAACATATCAAATTTTGAAATCAACAGTGCTGTGCTTTAACCCAGCAGTCAGCACAGCACCACATAGCCACTCTCTGACTCTCCGTCAGTGGAGTGGGGGAAAAAATTGAAATACATCAAAGTGCAAGAACTTCCCAAACACCAAACAGATTTTTCCCATTCGTCCACATGCAAAGCTTTACTTATCTTGTATATTGTATAATTTCTGCACTCTTGTTACCAGTATTTCTTGTATATTGAGAGTAAATATTTCTGAGAATTGTATTTCTGCACATTGCATTTCTGAATATCCTAGTATTTCTCTCTTTTTTTTTTTTTTTTTTTTTTTTCTTTTTTCCCGGTATATGATGTAAATCAATAAGACTTCATAGTCCAATGCATTGAAATCTGGAGCTGGAGGGGAAAATAAAAATAAATTCCAGTATGGTTAGAAACGCCTCCTTTTTTTTTTTTTTTTTTTTTTTTTTTTTTTATTATATATATAATTTTGGTTGATTTTCAAAGGCACTAGTTTGTCAGCTCTGAACCTAGTGTCACAGGTTATTAAATTGATCCAAATATACCTAAACTCAGAGCATTAAAGAAGGGTTGAGTTGCTTCAGTGAGAGGGGAAAAAAATAAAAATAAAAAGGACACAAAAAAGGACACAAAATTTTAACATACAAGACAAACGTGATAAACAAACAGTCCTAAAGCAGAGTGGTTCATTTTTAAAACTGATACTTTAAACTGTTTTTTATAACTTCAATTACTGACTTTGTCAGCCTTGTCTAAATACAGCAAACATGGAATTCTATAGAGGTGAAGGACTTCCTGAAATGAAGGGAACAGTGATTTATTTATTTTATTATTTATTTAAATCTGGAAAAAAAACTTGAAACTTTCCTTGTATTGAGTTGCATGTCCCATTCAGATCATCAGTGGCCTGGGTCTACTTCACGTACAAGCTGAGTGTAAGTACTGAACCAGCTGCAACTTTATATAAAAATGGAAAGATCCAGCATTAGTCTGAAGAGATCTCTTAATACAAGAATTTTGATTCATCCAGCCAATTGTTCATAACAGGCTAGTCATACGTTTCATAATAGCTTAGCCATCCGTTTTTAATGTTGGCTACTCTTAGAATTTACTTCAGATGTTGGAGGATTTGGAAAACATTATTATTTATCCTGAACAAATAAAAGTAATTTACATATTGACCTTAATATAATTAAGCATAGCAAATAGATTCCCATACAAAATATTTGATATGGAGAATGTTATCTTACCAATTATTTAATTTCACTAGGAAGTAATTAAAGATGTAAAGAAAAAGAGAAAAAAAAAGAAAAAGCAGAGAACCTAAGTCTCAGTCTTTAGTCTACCACAATAAACTCTTAGATGGTAATTAAATGCATATTAATAGTCTTACCTTTTCAAATGTACTCTTTCTGCATACTCACTTGCTTATCCAACATCTCTGTCCAACAACACAGCTCATCTGGAAATTTTCCCTCTCCACTTTTGAGGTGTTACTGAACTTCTCAACTTGACAGTCTCTGTGAGTAGAATGTCCTTCCTCTAGTTGCTTTTCAAGTTTACTGCTGTTAACAATCAAATTACCCAATAATCTTTAGAACAGATTCTCAGCAGATGCAAATCTCTTCAAATTCAAGGAACTCAGTAGATTTCCAGGGTCTTTTATGCCACTTTGTTTCTTTATCACAGAGCAAGAAAGCAAAATGGCAAATCACTCCTCAATTATAGCCATTAGGAAACATCCATATATTTAAAAATATCTGGAACTTTTATCTGCTTTCTCGCAATAATGATTTTAACATTGCATTGCCTTTATTAAGCACAAAAACCACAATGGTTGAACTCTGTTATTTTATGACATGCCCTACTGGCATCAAAATTCAGACTCTCATCTGTGTCACAGCTCCTGTGTCATTCATGTCCCGGACAAGGAGGGTTAAAATTTGCTGCCGGCCTAGTTTTTCTAGAACAAAATTTCAAACTACTCCTCTACCACCTCTTCTTATCTGTGTAGTTTCAGTTCTCTGGTGAGAAAATGGTCCCTGAGACAAGTTTTCAACAGATTGCATAAGGAATGACAGCAGATGTTGCATTGCATTAGTCTTGAGAAAGTGTCTTGTTCAGTAACAGTTGAACCCTTCACTTTTAATGTCTTTCCTATTGTGTTTAGACATTTATAAATTTGCATTAAAAATGAAAAATAATAAAGTGGTGATGTTAGAGATAAATTAGTTTTGTCTGCAGGTAAACTAGACTATGGAGGAATGTTAACTTCTGCAATTTTTATAAGTTTAAAGACAGTTTCTAATCTTTAGAGAGAGACTAAAGTGTTTAGTCTCACAGAGAGACTCTGTGTTTATAAAAACAGCATGTAACAATTGAAATTATTGGAGCTATGAACTAAGTCCAACTCCCTTCTTTAAAAGCAAAATGTCATTGTAAATATAATGTGTCAAAAGTCAGAGTTTGAATTCTGAAATCTCTTTTGGCTATAGAAGAGGATTCTGTTGTTATTGTTGCTACATGGCTATATAGAGCTTAATTTTACTGTGTTGTGCTGCATATCCCTATTATGCTGAGAAATTTTTCCAAAGTAATAAAACATTTACTGTAATGTTCTATGTGAGATTCTATGATATATCATCACGTTTATTCTGGCTTTGTTCAATATAGTATCTCTTTGCCTTTTTGTCTGAAATATGTTAGTAGTTCAAAAGTGGGATAACCTGCTCAATTGGCGGTGGAGGGTACTGGTAGGGCTGCAGCCAGGCAGACTGCATGGTATGTTTGGGATTTATACAAAATCATGGTATTTAATTAAGAGTAAAATTATCTAAAAACCCCAAAGATACGATTCCACTTTTAAAGATATGTTATGATCACATGGAGGGGTTCTTTTCTGGTTTTTTACTTTTTTAAATCTACCAAAATTCCAAACAGTCTTACATTACTAAGGAATGAAGTTACACAAGCACCCTGCAGCTGAAAGCAGGTTCTACAAAATATTTTGAGACAAAATTAATAATATTAAAAGTTGCATGTTACATAGTATTTTGGAGTTGGACATTCCTCAGTTCATATAGGTCTGGGAGAAAAGGCCTTGCAAATATGTGATCATTTTCTGTTGTGGGAGCTCATACTGTAGAGATGTAACTAACACCAGCTAAGCAATTGACTTACTGAATTTTCTAATAATTAAGATGGTGGTCAGTTTAGACCTTGCATTCAACAGAGCAAGGAGGAAATGATTGGAATATACCTTTGTTTATAAACATGCAGTTTCTGGAAAATTGCTGTATCACAGTCCACATAAAGTAGATATGAAGCTGAAATGTTAAAAGTTCACTTAAAACCAATGCACATTGTTACTGTATTATGATGTTATCCAATGAATGAAGGAAATGGTGTCAGTTCCACCGAAGGATTTTTTGTTTGTTTGTTTCTATGTTCTGAAATTGTCTTGATTCTTTGTTATTTATGGGAGTCTGGGATATTTTTGATCTAGAGATAAAATATAAAATTCTAATTTGACAGGTTTTTAGCAGGTAGTGTTATAGCAGATTTTCACTTGCAGTGTCATCCTAAAACATAATGTTACATAGTTAAGCAAAGGAGGCTTCATGTACATGAAAGTATTTGTCACTATTTGAGAGAATTTAAGATTAATCTTTTTAAAGGCAGTGATTTTTTTTTTCCCTATTGTATATATACATATCAAAATATTTGGGAAAAATTTCAGATTTTTTTCTGCATTTTAACAAAGACAGTGCAGAAATGTAGAGAAAAGTCACTGGGGTCTAAGAAATGATGGTTTTATGGGGGTTCATGATTTTACCATCAAGAGTTAAGGACCAGTTAAAACTCTAAAAGTTCAATTTTACAAAGGCTAAGAGAAGCCCTGCAATAGACACCTACTTCAGTAGGGAACATCTCTATGGATAACAAGCCATAAAATACTTCCCAACATCCCACAACAAATCTAAGCTCTATCAATGCCAGTGTCAAAGATTTCATGAATGGTTTGAGGCTCTTCCCTCCTTCCCACCACTATTAACCATTTGACTGTTGGCAAAGATTACACATTGCTTCCATCAAGTATGAACAGATCAGAAACCAATCCAGTTTATTTAAACTTTCTTTTCATTTTTCATCAGCAACACGAGCCCTACTAGCATTTTCTAAAGCACATAACATCTACCTTATCGAACTTATGAATCTGGAGTGGTCTAATGAATGGGATGTTTTGCTGAGTAATATGTTGCAATACTTCATCTCAGTGTTCAAAGAAAAAAAAATTGTGCTGTTTCTTTCCTCCAACTTCCTGACTGCATTGCACATTGCTTCATGTTTCTCTTGCCCAGGAAAGAATTGACTATTAAATATATTTGTGTGACTTTGTTGAGCTACAGTTCTTGGAGTTTTCTTGCTATGAATATATGATAAAATAATTTCCTGGACTGTAATTATAAAATAGCTATTCATATAAATATATAAAAATATATAAATACTCCTATAAAAATATCGTTCCTACTTGCATAAATTAAGTATTCTCAAAGTATAGGGAAGATCAAAATCACTGAAAATATCTCTTTTTAACTATTAGTTATGAAAAGCCCCAGAAATTGACTTTAAATATTTTAAATCCAGCTTTTCTTCAAATGGTTGAGAAATTAAGTCAGTATTTTCATTTTTCTTTGATTACTTAATTAATTAGTCTTTGAAGTAAACATGTCTACAAAACTATTGTTAAAAGTAATGTTTTTCTGTCAACAGAAGCTTTTTAATTCTGTACCTGAGACATAGTAAATGAGCCACCTCCACAAAAAAAGTTTCCTTTCTTTTTTGGAAAGCTTGGTGCATGTAGTTATCTGTAAGTCCTCTTCCAAGCACTGTAAATCACTTCAGAGCATGCTACTGCAAAGTGCAGTAGAGTTACAACCAGTTCAGATTTCTGTCACTTGTGCATCTTCTCTGATCATGTTGATTTTGGTGTATTCTGGGAGTATCTATCCAGTCCTCTAACTGCTTTTGGAAGAAGTAGCATGCCTCAAATTCAGTCCTGTAATGTTGCAGAACAATGACATAAAAGTTTAATACCAACCCATTTTTGCCTCTCATGTCTTTCTTCTTCCTCATCTTCCCCTTACAAAAGGGAGTTTGACCTTATTTTCCCAACACAAGCTGTAGTGACATGTCAGTGTAATAAAATGACAAATTCTGGAAAAAGAGTGATTATTTTTTTAACCCTATTAAAGTAGATATGTACCTTAAAAATTCTAGAAGAGACCTATGTGTGAATACATACTACTCCCATGTGTATGAATGAAAACAGCAAGATCATTTTCAATGAGGATGATGCTTATTTAACTTGTGAATAGAGAGAATACACTCCAACTCACACAGGTTTTGTGGAATAATCTATTTAAAGAATTTCTTCTTTTTAAAGCTAGATCATAGGCAGAAAACAACAATTGTGCACTGCTGTACAAGAAATAAATAATTGAAGCTACATAATCAGAATTATTTTGGTAATTAGTAAAATGTATGATTGATTCAGTTACAACATACTCTTTCACCTTCTTCACAGAAACCTCCCATTCAGTTACCAAACCTGAATGGAGGACACCACATATTCTAACTTCCAATAACTATTTGTGAATTTGATTACATTCTTCAAATTTATCTTTATCCAATTTAGCTTCATCACATGGCCACTTCTCATCTGAGACATCCCTGTGGGGATAATATTTTACAGTTAATTAGATATTCATGAGCTGATTTCCAGTAGAAAGCTGGGAATTTCTTGTTTCAGCTATTAATCAATACATTAACTTTTTTTTTTCTAGTTCATTTTTTAGACGCTGAAAAAAATAGTGTCTGTAAGATCATTTCAGTCTTCTCAGAAAAGAAAAATAATCTGCTATAAAGCAAATATTTAAAAGTACACATCTCTCCCACTGACATCAAAACTAGTGTAAGTAAATTTATAGATTTATGATATCTTTGGATTCTTCCTTGACTATGTTGATGTTATTGAAATTGAGTTTCAGTTTGTCTGATTCCGTATGCTTCTATGTTTGTTTGTATATTCAAGAACTAGTGAATTTTGGCATACTGTTTCACTTAAGTACATTCACTGAAAGTGAAAGAACACTTTGTTTTCCAGTTATAGAGATTACTTATAGATCTAACTATACTGAAGTAGGTTTCAATCATTTCTGCTTCTGTTTCTCTCAATTCTTATTTTCTTATATTTTCTGTCAACACATGGAGATTTTTCATGTTTCTTAAGCCATAATGGGAGCCAGAGTTAGTATTCCAGTGTCTGCTTTTCTTTGACCTTCAGAGAGTTTATAAAAACAAATAAATAAATAGAGACATAATTTAAAAGGGCAGTCCAGTGTACCTCTGATTCCCCTCATTTACAACATTTTGACAAGTTCTTTCTGACTCTCACCCTGAAACTTTAGGGCTTTTAGGTGAATTAGAACAGCTTATGATTAAATAATACTCAGGAAAGTGTAAGGATTTCATAGTACGCTGAAGAAAGGAGTTTGTCTGAGATTCAGAGGAGCGAATCATAGGATATCCCGAGTTGGAAAGGATCCACATGGATCGAGTCCATCTTATGGCTCTACACAGGAATACCTATAGAATCATAATACAGCAAATGCATGACAAATTTTTTGAATTCTTCAAAGAAAGAACATGGCATATTCAAAATTTTTAGTATTGAGGATCAATCTTGTGAACTGAGGTGATGCAGTGGAAGGATCTGAAGATAATCAAAGAGTAGTTCAACTATACATTACCAAGATTTCAAAGGTACATGAAGACTCATCCTGCATTTGTGCACCGTAGTTCACTCTAGATTGGCCAGGCTGGAAGTAATTCTTAATAATTGTGCACAGCTATTAAACACTATTTATGGGGTGTAAAAGTACAGTAGCTGTAGGAACTTTTCTGCTACAGACAGGTTTAGTTATGGTTACAGGATTTCTCCTGTCTTTCAAACTTTGAAGCATAAATTCTAGCTTGTGTCTTGGCAAGATCTTGAATTACCAGTCTGTCATTTGTCTTTTTTTTTTTTTTACTTTTTTTTTTTTACTTTTTTTTTTTTTCCTGTTTTCACCTACCACAGTGCAAAGTACATTAAGATGTACTTTACATTAAATATGTCTAAATTAATTATGTCTAAATTAGACATTAAATATGTCTATTTACTAGCAGACATGACAGCTAGGCTACCAGTACTCTTCTAGTGTTCTCATTTTTCTATTTTATGTGTAGTAATCTCTGGGATTTCTTGTAACCATCTTCCAGTAATGACACTTGAGATCTTGGAAACTAGAAAAATCTCTTTAAAATATTCTGTTGCCTTTCTTATACCTTGGATAGTTAAAAACCTCTTGGTTTTGTCCTCTATGCTATTTATTTATGCAATTTTTAATTTTCTGTGCTCATGCCAAAACTAGAGCATGATCTGTTTTACATGGCTACTATTTTCTGAGTACTAGAACAGTATGCGGAAGGAGAATATGTTCAATATTATTACTTACTCAAGCTAGCACTTTATTATTATTATTATTTATTATTATTTATTATTTACTATTCTTATGCAGTATGCAAAAGTTATTTTTATAACTATTCTGAGATCCTTTCTTCTGTCTTGCAGTATAAGCCATAAGCCATACAGTTTCATCCTTGTCCCCTTTTCACCAGTCTCCATTAGTTTCTTTATGATGATTTGTATCAGCTGCTTACTTTCCTGTGCTGTGTAAATGATTCAATGTTTTACTGCCTCCTGTCTTTTCTTAGTGTCACTGCTGTTTTAGTACCATCAGCGGGTGTTATTGCTTATAGCACGATCCCTAAATTATGTCATACTTGATCCATTGTCTATGATATTTACGTTTTATTTTCTAGAATTTCTGTTCCTCATGTATGCTCTCTGTAGCACATAAAAAATGAGTAATTCCTGTGCTGAGCGATATAAATTGGTTTTATAAAGTTGAATCCTGATTAGAACTAGATTTTTTTTTTTTTACCAAATTAATTAAATTACATTAAAAACAAAGAACAAACAAAACCTTTTCCACATTTGCTTCTACGTGTCCAGAAACAGTTTACAAAAGTTGTATTCCAGTTTCATTTCTCTCCATACATTCGCAATAAAATTAATCCTTCTGTCTGTTTTTAGTTTCTAGGAACTGTATGTGCTTGCTAAATCAAACTCCAAAGATCTCTATGGACACTTGTGCACAGTACTGGTAATAAGGTAATAAGGACAAATATTAGACAAATAGCAAGCACAAATTATTTTGTGGAATTTATTTTGAAAGCAACACTGTCATTAGAGGGAAAAAAAAAAAAAAAAGTGTATGAAGGATACCTGGATATAAATAGTCCTTTACTACACAGGTAAAGAAACCTTTAGTAGCATGGAATATGTTTTTTTTGAACAGATTTATGTAACGAGGACTCATTGCAATAAAACAGAAATAAAACACTTCTCTAGTTTTTGTATTCATGTTTAGTGAGAAAAAAGATGACAGTACATATTCATCATATTTTTTACTTAAATAATGTTTCTTTTTAAAATATTTCAAAGGTAATAGAAAATGCAGCAACACCTTTAAATGATTTTCGTTTAAGTAAAAGACTAACTAAATTTTACAGGAAGAGTAGATGTTTTCTTCCTGTAAAAATAATAAAATAAGATGTTTTGCTGCAGTCATGATTTTTTTTCCCCTCAAGTTATTATAATCTAAGGTTATTTATATTATTTCAAAGTTCCTCTTCTAAAAATGAAGTAATTCGTACAACCAGCCATTCTTTTATTTGTGTTGCAGATTTAATTTTATTTCTGTGGTACTCAATTCTATTTTCAATTTTGACAGCAGAAGTAATTTAATCTTCATAACTATAAAAACAGTAGTCCAAGGAATCCATGCTGCTCCAATAGACCCAATAGATCTCATGGATCCCAATAGATGTCAGGGAGCTCAATAACTGAAGAAAAGTATGAAAAGGGTTGTAGTTTTGTCCACCTGGATGAAGCAGAAATACTTGCAAAATTTAAAAGAATCTGAGGAGAAATTCAGACTCTGTTTCATCTAGTTGTTTTTGTTTGTTTGTTTTAAAGCACTTTTAAAGATGTCAGTTGAGTATGTCACTCGTGTACTACGACAGGTTTTTTCATAATAGCGTTTCCTCTCCAGGATTAAAATAAAGAAGGGGTTAAAGGGAAGACAACAGTAAAAGAGTTCCCATTTCTTTTCAATATAATTCTTTTCACTGTTAATTCCTGAGAACAAATAAAATAGTGCTGTATTTGGAAAACAAAAAAGAGAGAGAGATTAAAAATTTACATGTCAAAATAGTAAATTATCTTTTTTTTTTTTTTTTTTTTCAAGAATCAGAATTTATTTATTCCTTAGTAACAAATATAAATATTTGCAAAAGTGGTAGACAAATTCAGGACCTGTCTGAATAGGTATTTTACTTTTGTCAATAAATAATGTTCATATTTCAAAGCAGAATTCAGCTCTTTGTCTCACTGAAAGCATTTGAAAAATGCAAGGAAACTGAAAATCATAGTAAATGTAATTAAACATGATCCTAACTCAGAGATGCCACATGTGGATTATGAAACAAGTAAAACTTGCGGTTTTGACTTTATCTTTTTAAGAAGAAAGATTTTTTGTTACTGAGAATGTTTTTAAGAGACTTTTTTTTTCTGTTATTAAGATCTCTGCTGAATATATATTTTGTTCTTAGCATTGCAATTTGGAACTATTGACATACAGCTTTTTGTTGATGGATCATAAACTGAAATTAACAAAATAGCTAAAATAATCTTTTTGTTATTTATTCAAACTCCAGTGATTATTTGCTGAATCCATCTAAAAGTCTTACCCAAAGTCTTCAAATACACTTTTAAGATTTTTCTGAGTGTCTTATTTTGGTTTTGCTTTTTCACTTAAGGAAATTGTTATTGGATATACTTTTCCATATTAGCCCAGGAACTGGCAGGGCTCATTGAGAGGCCTTAAAACTAGGTAAGAAGGGGGACAGGGATGAAACAAAGCTTGTTGGAGGTGTGCCAGGGAGAACAATGGCAGAGGCTCAACTGAAGTGCATCTACACTAATGC
Organism: Heteronetta atricapilla; assembly: GCA_011075105.1. Classification (NCBI taxonomy): domain Eukaryota; kingdom Metazoa; phylum Chordata; class Aves; order Anseriformes; family Anatidae; genus Heteronetta; species Heteronetta atricapilla. Next base: position 121,882,745 of record CM021731.1, on the reverse strand, counting down.
ACACAGCATGGGCAACAAGCAGGAGGAGCTGGAAACCATTGTGCAGCAGGCAGGCTATGACTTCATTGCCATCATGGAAACGTGGTGGGACCACTGTCATGACTGGAGTGCTGCAATGTCTGGCTTTAGGCTCTTCAGAAGGGACAGGCAGCACAGAATGGGTGGTGGAGTGGCTCTCTCTATTAGAGACTGTTTCACTGTCATCGAACTTGAGGCTGGGAATGATAAGGTTGAGTTGCTATGGGTTAGGATCAGCGGAAAGGCCAACAAGGCAAGCATCCTGATGAGGGTCTGTTATAGACTGCCAAACCAGGATGAGGAGATAAATGAGGAGTTCTACAGGCAGCTGGCAGAAGTTGCAAAATCATCAGTGCTTGTTCTTGTGGGGGACTTTAACTTCCCTGACATATCCTGTAAAGACAACACAGCCCAGAGAAAGCAGTCTAGGAGGTTTCTGGAGAGCATGGAAGATAGTTTCCTGATGCATCTGGTAGGTGAGCCTACCGGGGAGGTGCCCCACTAGACCTTCTGTTCACTAACAGAGAAGGACTGGTGGGAGATGTGGTGGTCGTGGGCTGTCTCGGGCAGAGTGACCACAAAATGGTAGAGTTCTCAATACTTGGCAAATTAAGTAAGGAAGGGGACCAGTAAAACTGTTGTCTTGGACTTCCGGAGGGCTGACTTTGAGCTGTTAAAGACACTGGTTGGCAGATCCCTTGGGAGGCGGTTCTGAAGGGCAGAGAAGTCCAGGAAAGCTGGGTGCTCTTCAAGAAAGAAATCTTAATGGCTCAGGAGCGGTCTATCCCCACGTGCCCAAAGATGAGCTGGCGTGGAAGAAGACCAGCCTGGCTGAACAGAGAGCTGTGGCTTGAGCTTAGGAGAAAAAAGAGGTTTTGTAATCTTTGGAAAAGAGGGTGGGCCACTCAGGGGAACTATAAGGATGTTGTGAGGTGGTGCAGGGATAAAATTAGAAAGGCCAAATCTCATCTGGAGCTCAATCTGGCTACTGCTGTTAAAGACAACAAAAAATGTTTTTTTTTAAAAAACATCAGTACAAAAAGAAGGACTAAGGAGAATCTTCACCCTTTACTGGATGTGGGGGGAAACTTAGTTACCAAAGATGAGGAAAAAGCAGAGGTGCTTAACACCTTCTTTGCCTCAGTCTATAGCAGCAAAACCAGTTGTTCTCTGGATGCCCAGTACCTTGAGCTGGTGGAAGGGGATGGGGAGCAGAATGTGGGCCCCTTAATCCACGAGGAAATGGTTGGCGACCTGCTACAGCATTTGGATGTATGCAAGTCGATGGGGCCAGATGGGATCCACTCCAGGGTTTTGAGAAAACTGGCGGAAGAGCTGGCCAAGCCGCTTTCCATCATTTATCAGCAGTCCTGGCTATCAGGGGAGGTCCCACTCGACTGGCGGCTAGCAAATGTGATGCCCATCTACAAGAAGGGCCAGAGGGTAGACCCAGGGAACTACAGGCCGGTTAGTTTGACTTCAGTGCCAGGGAAGCTCATGGAGCAGATTATCTTGAGCATCATCATGCAGCACTTGCAGGGCAACCAGGCGATCAGGCCCAGTCAGCATGGGTTTATGAAGGGCAGGTCCTGCTTTATGAACCTGATCACAAGGTGACACGCTTAGTGGGTGAGGGAAAGGCTGTGGATGTGGTCTACCTTGACTTCAGTAAGGCTTTTGACACCGTTTCCCACAGCATTCTCCTCAGGAAACTGGCTGCTCATGGCTTGGACTGGAATATGCTTCACTGGGTTAAGAGATGGCTGGCTGGTCGGGCCCAAAGAGTTGTGGTGAATGGAGTCAAATCCAGTTGGAGACTGGTCACTAGTGGAGTCCCCCAGGGCTTGATACTGGGGCCAGTCCTCTTTAACATCTTTATCGATGATCTGGATGAGGGGATCAAATGCACCCTCAGTAAGTTTGCAGACGACACTAAGTTAGGTGCATGTGTTGATCTGCTCGAGGGCAGGAAGGCTCTGCAGGAAGATCTGGATAGGCTGGACTGATGGGCCGAGGCCAGCTGTATGAAGTTCAACAAGGCCAAGTGCTGGGTCTTGCACCTGGGGCACAACAACCCCAAACACAGCTACATGCTGGGAGATGTGTGGTTAGAAAGCTGCCTGTCAGAGAAGGACCTGGGAGTATTGGTTGATAGTCGGCTGAATATGAGCCAGCAGTGTGCTCAGGTGGCCAAGAAGGCCAACAGCATCCTAGCTTGTATAAGAAACAGCATGGCTAGCAGGTCCAGGGAAGTGATTATCCCCCTGTACTTGGCTCCGGTGAGGCTGCACCTCGAGTACTGTGTTCAGTTTTGGGCCCCTCACTACAAGGACATGGAGGTGCTTGAGCGAGTCCAGAGAAGGGCTAAGAAGCTGGTGAAGGGTCTGGAGAAGATGTCTTATGAGGAGCGGCTGAGGGAGCTGGGATTGTTCAGCCTGGAAAAGAGAAGGCTCAGGGGCGACCTTATTGCACTTTACAGGTACCTTAAAGGAGGCTGTAGCGAGGTGGTGGTTGGTCTATTCTCCTATGTGCCTGGTGGCAGAAATAGGGGGAATGGGCTAAAGTTACGCCAGGGGAGTTTTAGGTTGGATGTTAGGAAGAACTTCTTTACTGAAAGGATTGTTTGACATTGGAACGGGCTGCCCAGGGAAGTGATTGAGTCACCATCCCTGGAGGTCTTTAAAAGACGTTTAGATGTAGAGCTTAGGGATATAGTTTAGTGGAGGACTTGTTAGCATTAGGTCAGAGGTTGGACTCGGTGATCTTGGAGGTCTCTTCCAACCTAGACTATTCTGTGATTCTGTGATATTAGAGAGAGAGAGAATAAAATAAAGTTTATTTTTCAGTTTTCTCTCTAGCAACTTGACAAAAGTTGAGGAAGTGCCCTTACCTTGAATCATCTATCTGATAATCTGGTCTCTTAGTAAAAGACTTTTTTCTTTTTTTTTTTTTTTTTTTTTTTTTTCTGAAAGAGCAGTAAACCAGTGTAAATGATCAGCATCACTGATTAACACCAAGGAAAAGCTTCATTTTCTTTCTCAGCTCTAGTTAGTGGCAGGAAACTAGTCAGGAAATGAGGTACCTAAGCACTCAGGAAGGTTTACTGTTCTTTCACAAAAACATCTCTTAGCATTTCATAAACTGATACAAATAATTTTACAGATGTTTAAATGAATACATATTCTTTTTTTTGTTGTTCTACAGGCTAGTAATTTTGTACCCTCTCTTCTGGCATTTATACACATTAAGATAAACCCTGAGCTTCTTCTCCAGGACGAACAGTCCCAGTTCTCTCAGCCTCTCGTCATAGGAGAAGTTCTCCAGTCCTTTGATCATTTTGGTAGACCCCTGATTGACTGTCTCCAGTATGTCCATGTCTCTCTTGTACTGCTGAGCACAAAACTGGACACAGTTCTCCAGCTGTGGCCTCAACACTGAGGAGGATCACCTTTCTTGACCTGCTGGTGATACTTTGCTTAATGCAGCCAAGAATACAGTTAGCCTTTTTAGTGGCAAGGACACCTTGGTGACTCGTGTTCAACTTAGTGTACACCAGGACTCCTAGGTACTTTCTGCAGAGTTTCTTTCCAGATGGGTGGCTTCCAGCATGTATTGGTGTATGGGATTGTTCCTCCCCATATACAAGGCTTGTTACTTCTCCTTGTTGAACTTCATGAGATTGTCAGCCCACCTCTCCAGCCTGTCAAGGTCCCTCTATATGGCTGTGTGGCCCACTGGTGAATCAGTCACTCCCACCAGTTTTTTGTCACCTATGCATTTACTGAGGGACACTCTACCCCATCTTCCAGATCATTAATGAAGATGTTAAACGAGACTGGACCCAGTATTGATCCCTGGGGCACTCTGCTTGTTACTGGCCTCCAACTAAACATTGCACCATGGACCACTACCCTCTGGGTTTGGCCAGTCAGCTAGTTTTTTGATCCACATCACTGTGCTCATCCAGCCCATACTTAAACAGTTTCTCTTTGAACATCTTATGGGTGATGGTGTCAAAGGCCTTCCTGAAGTCCAGGAAGACAATATCCACTGCTCTCCCCTCATCCATCATGCTAGTCACTATAGAAGCATATCAGTTTGGTCAAACATGACTTCCACTTGGTGAACCCATGCTGACAACTGATAATTTTCTTCTCCTTCAAATGGTTTCCAGAATTAGCTGTTCCATGATCTTCCCATAGATTGAATTGAGGCTGACTGGCCTGTAGTTCCCCAGCTCCTCCTTCTTGCTCTTCTTGAAGACAGGAGTAGCATTGCTTTCCTTCAGTCTTTGAGCACTCCTCCCAATTGCTTTGCAATCACATCAGTCAGCTCCCCCAGCATTCGTGGGTACATCCCATCAGGGCCCATGGACTTATGAATGTCCAGTTTACTCAAATATTCCCTAATTTGATCCTCTTCCACCAAAGGTACATCTGCCTTGCTCCAGCCTTCTGGCTTGGCCTGTAGGACCTGGTATTCCTGAAGGACAGTTAAAACAAAATGTTTCTAAATATTAGCAAAAGTTTAACAGTTTTAAGGAAATTGAATGAAAACAAAGAAAACCAGAAAAATATTGTTATTAGAAAGTATTTCCCGATCACTAAAACAGCAGAAGATTAGAGTGAGTAATTCAGGAATCAAACATTTCTGACCAAGTGGATGTCAGTGCCTCTCTGCTACTACTAGTAAGGGATGTGTTTACCCTACAAAACCCTATAGATGCCAACAGATGCCAGTATTCCTTTGACATTTTCAAACACGATGCAATAGTTTTAAATAAAAAGCACACCATTGTCTTTAATTGCTTTATTTTATTTAAAAGTAGGCTGAAGTTTAATTTCTTACTGCTCCAGAAAGGAACAGGAAGATATAACTTTTCTGCTTTCCCCTACCTATAATTTGGGTGCAGAGCTGATATGATGTTACAAACCTGGTCAACTACAAATGTAGCTGAGTAGCATTTAGGCATTTGTTTCTTTTATATGTCTAATTTTGTTCTACCAAACAAAAATGCTTTAAAAAGATAATTCAGGGAAGCTTAAAATTCACACCCAAATTGTGAGCACTTCTCTTTACCAGGAAAAACAAAACCAGAAAACATTCCACCCTACAATTTTTGAATACTTCTTGACATGCCATTATTGCTTTTTGTTTATGATGGCTTTTAATCTGTGATTCCTCAGAGAAACCTCACCCTCACTGTATAGTTCCTGAGTGGTGTTATCATTTTCATAATGTGCTGAGCATGCATTGTACTGTATATTTAAAAGTGAAAATTAACATGTGTTCCAAAAATACTTAATTACAATGATTTTGTGATTCAAATTTCCTTTCCTTTCCTTTCCTTTCCTTTCCTTTCCTTTCCTTTCCTTTCCTTTCCTTTCCTTTCCTT